>LR738715.1:459991170-460164257 GCA_902687465.1 Secale cereale
TACTTGAGATAACAAAAACAGCCACCGTAACCGAAACAACAAAACAAAAAAAAACAAAAGGAAAAAGGGGCGCCGGGGCTGGCTTGCTCCTGGAGGACGAGGCCGTCGACCTGCGGCGCTGCTGCAGGGCGCGTCGGGGCGCACTGGCCGGAGGCGGAGAGGTGCAGAGGAGGAGGCGGCGGACACCTGGCCGGAGGGAGAGAAGAGGGGCGCCGGAGGTCGCGGCTGGAAGGACCTCGCGGCCCCGGTGCGTCGGGGTGGCCGGGCGCAGCTCGCCGGGCTGCGGCACCTGGAGGAGAAGGACGCCGGCAGGAGGACGCTGAAGAACGGCGCTCGGGAGCTCGGTCGAGGCTGGAGGCGCCTCGCGCCCTGGAGGAGAAAGCGCGCCGGCGGCTCCTGGCCGCTGGAGGTGGCCGGCGGAAGGAGTCCTGGACGGGCGCCAGGGAGGACGGAGCCGGAGGGAGTGGTGAGGCCGCGGGAAGGAACGGAGGGAGCACCGGCGAGGGCCGCGGAGGCGGGCGCGGGCGAGGCTCCAGGCGTCGGAGGACAGAAGGGGCGGGGCGAGATCGGGTCGAGGGAACTGGGAGGAGATCGAGCGGGAGCGGGGAAGGGGCGACCGAAGCGGGTCGGGGAGAGGATAAGGTGCGGCGGTGATAGAGGGAAAGGGAGAGCGCTCGGGGTGCTAGGGTTAGGTGGGGTATGCGGGCTGGCTGGCCTGTTGGGCCTGGCCAAGAGGAAAGAGGCTGGAGGAGAGAGACATGGGCCAGGGAAGGCCTGGGCTGCACCTTTTGTTAATAAAACTGCTGCTGCCTTTTCCCAAAATAAAACAGAATAACACAACAAGAAAGAAAGAAGGGGGTGCTAGAAAAGGAGTTAGGGCAAGAGGTAAAATTCCCTGGACCCGCAAAAAATGTCAGGGAATTAAATAAAATAGAAGGAGGGTTTTTGGAGGAACCTCGAGCAACGAGAAAAGAATTATTACCGGCAAGATTTGAGGCAAAGAAAAGAGATAGAAATGCATGGAGAAATATTGCAAGTGTGTTACGGTGATTCCGAAGCCATGGAATATTTATTAATATAGCTCCATAACATTAGGAGGCTTTTATATGTTATAAAGAGAAGACATCTTCCCTCGATTTAAATGAACCGAAGGTCCACACGGATTATTTAGGTTGAGATGCAAGAACAAATGACATGATGGCATGATGACATGATGCAATGCAAAAATAAAAACACAAGCACAAAAGAAACACACGGGCAACCCGGAACATCTGGAATCTTCGGGAAGCTTCTGGAATCTTCTGGGACGTCGGTCTCGGGCGTCACATAGGAAGTCCACTTTCGGCCATCGGGTGATCTCCGGGGGTCACCGGGAGTGTCCCGGGACCACTGGAGGGGCCCCGGGGGTCCACCGGGTGGGGCCACCCATCCCGGTGGGGCCCCTAGGCTGCGTGGGGAAGTGGCCAGCCCCTGGTGGGCTGGCGCACCACATGGGCCCCCCTCCCCATGCGCCTAGGGTTGAAACCCTAGGGGGAGGGGGCGCCCCCCTTGCCTTGGGGGGCAAGACTCCCCCCCAGGCCGCCGCCCCCCTGCAGATGCCATCTGCAGGGCATGGCGCACCCCCTGGCCCCCTATATATATGTGGGGAGGGAGAGGGCAGCCACACCCTTGCCCTGGCGCCTCTCCCCCTCCCATCACACCTCCGTCTCCTTAACGCAGGGCGCCCGACGAAGCCCTGCAGGAATCTCCACTCCATCCACCACCACGACGTTGTGCTGCTGGATCTCCGACGACCTCTCCTCCCCCCTTGCTGGATCAAGAAGGAGGTGACGTTGCTGCACCGGACGTGTGTTGAACACGGAGGTGCCGTCCATTTGGCGCTAGATCATCGGTGACGAAGAACGCGAAGAGTACGACTACTTCATCCACGCTTCTTCGAAAGCTTCCGCTCGCAATCTCCATAACGGTATGTAGATTCACTCTTATTTGCTCGTTGCTAGATGTCTCCTTAGTTGGATCTTGGTGGAAGCGTAGTAATTTTTTGAATTCTGCTACGTTCCCCAACAGTCTTGCTATAAGTAGTCATGTGAATTTGGTATTCGTTCGATATTTTGATGAGATGTATGTTGTCTTTCCTCTAGTGGTGTCATGTGAACGTCGACTACATGACACTTCACCATTGTTTGGGCCTAGAGGAAGGCATTGGGAAGTAATAAGTAGATGATGGGTTGCTAGGGTGACAGAAGCTTAAACCTAGTTTATGCGTTGCTTTGTAAGGGGTTGATTTGGATCCATATGTTTCATGCTATGGTTAGGTTTACCTTAATACTTCTTTTGTAGTTGCGGATGCTTGCAATAGAGGTTAATCTTAAGTGGGATGCTTGTCCAAGTAAGGGCAGCACCCAAGCACCGGTCCACCCACATACCAAACTATCAAAGTAACGAACGCGAATCATATGAACGTGATGAAAACTAGCTTGACGATAATTCCCATGTGTCCTCGGGAGCACTTTCTTTCATATAAGAGTTTGTCCAGGCTTGTCCTTTGCTACAAAAAGTATTGGGCGACCTTGCTGCACCTTATTTACTTTTACTATTTAGCACTTGTTACCAATTACCTTATCACAAAACTATCTGTTATCGATAATTTCAGTGCTTGTAGAAAATACCTTACTGAAAACTGCCTATCATTTCCTTTTGCTCCTCGTTGGGTTCGACACTCTTACTTATCGAAAAGACTACGATAGATCCCCTACACTTGTGGGTCATCAGTATCGGAGCGGTATCACTGGGCCCTCTCGGTAATACACATCAAAATAAGCCTTGTAAGCAAATGACTAATGAGTTAGTCACGAGATAATGTATTACGAAACAAGTAAAGAGAATTGCCGGTAACGAGATTGAACTAGGTATAGAGATACCGAGGACCGAATCTCAGGCAAGTAACATACCGACAAATAAAGGGAATTGTGTATGTTGTCATAATGGTTCGACGAATAAAGATCTTTGTAGAATATGTAGGAGCCAATATGGGCATCCAGGTTCCGCTATTGGTTATTGACCAGATAGATGTCTCGGTCATGTCTACATAGTTCTCGAAACCGTAGGGTCCGCACGCTTAACATTTTGATGTTGATTTGATATTATATGAGTTATGTTGTTTGGTGACCGAATGTCGTTCAAAGTCTCCGATGAGATCACAGGCATGACGAGGAGCTCCGGAGGTAAATATTGATATATAGGATGATGCTATTTTGTCTCCGAAATGGTCCCCGAATGCACCGGAAAGTTATCTGAACACTGGAAGGGGTTCCGGAGGCACCGTGTGAGTATTGGGCCTTATTGGGCTATGTAGAGCGAACACACCAGCCCACATGGGATGGTGCGCCCCCTGAGGCAGCCAAACCCAATTAAATGGAAGGGGAAGGCGCCACCTCCTCTTACCATATCTCCGGAAGGGAGAAAGGAAAGACAGGGGGCGCCTCTCCCCTTTCCTTCTCCCTTGGATAACCCTAGGGTGGCCTACGGCCTTATTGGAGGCGCCCTAGGGCTGCCTCCTCCCCTCCCACAACTATATATATGTGGGAAGGGGTGCCACACAATACACATCTTATTCCACACCGTGTGTCGGCACCCCTCAGCCTCTAGTTTACTCCTCCGCTCTAAATCCTCGCAATGCTCGAGCGAAGCCCTGTAGGATTGCTTCACCACCACTGTCACCATCACGCCGTTGTGCTGACGGAAGTAATCACCACCTCGCTACGCTTGCTGGATCAATACGGCGAGGACGACACAGAGCTGAACGTGTGCAGAACACGGAGGTGCCGTGCGATCGGTACTTGATCGGGCGGATCGTGAAGGTGTATGACTACATCAACCACGTTGAATAAACGCTTCCGCTTACGGTCTATGAGGGTACGTAGACATACTCTTCCCCTTGTTACTATGCATCTCCATGGATAAATCATTGCGTGTGTGTAGATTTTTTTTTGTTTTCCATGGAACGTTTCCCTATAGTGGCATCAAGAAAAACACCTTCATGGATGATAGATCATTGCGATTAGCCATTCAGTTTCTGTTCTTTGGTACAGGTTAAGATATAGATCGGATCGGAAATTGACAGTGCCAACCAGAACCTGCCCCCATTTCCAACGCTAGATATTTTTTTGAAACAATTCCAACGCTAGATATTTGTGTGAACTAAAAAAATAGCGTCATCTATACATCATACAGCTTGTCAATTTAGATATTTTCGACCACATGATATATGTGCTAAGCAATTCAAACCAATTGCTACCTCTTGAGCTTGCGTTGTTTTTCCCTTGAAGAGGAAAGGGTGTTGCAGCACAGTAGCGTAAGTATTTCCCTCATTTTTTGAGAACCAAGGTATCAATCCAGTAGGAGACTACTCGCGAGTCCCTCGTACCTACACAAACAAATAAGAACCTTGCAACCAACGCGATAAAGGGGTTGTCAATCCCTTCTCGGCCACTTGCAAAAGTGAGATCTGATAGAGATAATAAGATAAATATTTTTGGTATTTTGTTTTATAGATTGAAAGTAAATATTGCAAAATAAAAGTAAAGTAAAGATAAATAGTTGATGGAAGATTGATATGATGGAAGATAGACTCGGGGGCCATAGGTTTCACTAGTGGCTTCTCTCAAGATAGCAAATCTTACGGTGGGTGACCAAATTACTATCGAGCAATTGATAGAAAAGCACATAGTCAGGAGAATATCTAGGCATGATCATTGTATATATGCATCACGTCCGTGACAACTAGACCGAAACGATTCTGCATCTACTACTATTACTGCACACATCGACCGCTATCCAGCATGCATCTAGAGTACTAAGTTCATAAGAACAGAGCAACGCTTTAAGCAAGATGACATGATGTAAAGGGATAAACTCATGCAATTGGATATAAACCCCATCTTTTTATCCTCAATGGCAACAATATAATACGTGCCCTGCTGCCCCTGCTGTCACTAGGAAAGGACACTACAAGATTGAACCCAAAGCTAAGCACTTCTCCTATTGCAAGAGAGATCAATCTAGTAGGCCAAACCAAACTGATAATTCAAAGAGACTTGCAAAGATATTTAAATCATGCATAAAGGATTTCAGAGAAGAATCAAATATTGTTCATAGATAATCTTGATCATAAACCCACAATTCGTCAGATCTCGACAAACACACCGCAAAAATAATTACATCGAATAGATCTCTAAGAAGATCGAGGAGAACTTTGTATTGAGATCCAAAGAGAGAGAAGAAGCCATCTAGCTAATAACTATGGACCCGAAGGTCTGTGGTAAACTACTCACAACTCATCGGAGAGGCTATGGTGTTGATGTAGAAGCCCTCCATGATCGATTCCCCCTCCGGTGGAGCTCCGGAACAGGCCCCAAGATGGGACCTCACGGGTACATAAGGTTGCGGCGGTGGAATTAGGGTTTCGTGATGCTCTCGGATGTTTTCAGGGTACATGGGTATATATAGGAGGAAGAGGCATGTCGGTGGAGCTACGAGGGGCCCACGAGGGTGAAGGGGTGCGCCAACCCCCCTGGGCGCGCCCCCTGCCTCATGGCCACCCCGTGGCTTCCCTGGCGTGTACTCCAAGTCTTCTGGGTTGCGTTCGTTCCAAAAACGATCCTCCCGAAGGTTTCATTCCATTTGGACTCCGTTTGATATTCCTTTTCTGCGAAACACTAAAATAGGCAAAAACAACAATTTGCACTAGGCCTTGGGTTAGTAGGTTAGTCCCAAAAATAATATTAAAGTGTATAATAAAGCCCATTAAACATCCAAAACAGATAATATAATAGCATGGAACAATAAAAAATTATAGATACGTTGGAGACGTATCAAGCATCCCCAAGCTTAATTCCTGCTCGTCCTCGAGTAGGTGAATGATAAAAACAGAATATTTGATGTGGAATGCTACCCAACATAATTCTCAATGTAATTTTCTTTATTGTGGCATGAATATTTAGATCTGAAAGATTCAAGGCAAAAGTTTAATATTGACATAAGAATAGTAATACTTCAAGCATACTAACAAAGCAATTATGTCTTCTCAAAATAACATGGCCAAAGAAAGGTCATCCCTACAAAATCATATAGTTTGGCTATGTTCCATCTTCATCACACAAAATACTCAAATCATGCACAACCCCGGTTTCAGCCAAGCAATTGTTTCATACTTAATTTTTTCCAAACCTTTTCAACTTTCACGCAATACATGAGCGCGAGCCATGTATATAGCACTATAGGTGGAATAGAGTGGTGGTTGTGGAGAAGACAAAAGAGGAAGATGGTCTCACATCAACTAGGCGTATCAATTGGCTATGGAGATGCCCATCAATAGATATCAATGTGAGTGAGTATGGATTGCCATGCAACAGATGCACTACAGCTATAAATGTATGAAAGCTCAAGAAAATAAACTAAGTGGGTGTGCATCCAACTTGCTTGCTCATGAAGACCTAGGGCATTTGCGGAAACCCATCGTTGAAATATGCAAGCCAAGTTCTGTAATGAAAATTCCCACTAGTATATGAAAGTGACAAAACAAGAGACTCTCTATCATGAAGATCATGGTGCTACTTTGAAGCACAAGTGTGGAAAAAGATAGTAGCATTGTCCCTTTTTTCTTTTTCTTTCTTTTTTTCTTTTTTGGGCCTTTCTTTTTGTTTTCTTTGGCCTTTCCTTTTTTTTTAATTTGAGAAAATGCTCTAATAATTATGATCATCACACTTCTATATATTTACAACTCATAGATTACAACTCGATACTAGAACAAAATATTACTCTATATGAATGCCTCCGGCGGTGTACCGGGATGTGCAATGAATCAAGAGTGACATGTATGAAAAATTATGCATGGTGGCCTTGCCACAAATACGATGTCAACTACATGATCATGCATGGCAATATGACAATGATGAAGCGTGTCATAATAGACGGAACAGTTGAAAGTTGCATCGCAATATATCTCGGAATGGCTATGGAAATGCCATAATAGGTAGGTATGGTGGCTGTTTTGAGGAAGGTATATGGTGGGTGTATGGTACCGGTGAAAGTTGCGCGGTACAAGGGTGGCTAGCAATGGTGAAAGGGTGAGAGTGCGTATAATCCATGGACTCAACATTAGTCATAAAGAACTCACATACTTATTGCAAAAATCTACAAGTCATCAAAACAAAGTACTACACGCATGCTCCTAGGGGAAGGGTTGGTAGGAGTTAACCATCGCGCGATCCCGGCCTCCACACAAAGGATGACAATCAATGAAATACCTCATGCTTCAAATTTATCACACAACGATTACCATACGTGCATGCCACGGGACTTGCAAACCTCAACACAAGTATTTCTGAAATTCACAACTACTCTACTAGCATGACTCTAATATCACCGTCCTCATATCTCAAAACAATCATCAAGTATCAAACTTCTCATAATATTCAATGCACTTTATATGAAGGTTTTCATTATACCCATCTTGGATGCCTATCATATTAGGACTAATTTTATAACCAAAGTAAATTACCATGCTGTTCTAAAGGACTCTCAAAATAATATAAGTGAAGCATGAGAGATCAATAATTTCTATAAAATAAAACCACCACCGTGCTCTAAAAAGATATAAGTGAAGCACTAGAGCAAAACTATCTAGCTCAAAAGATATAAGTGAAGCACATAGAGTATTCTAATAAATTCCGATTCATTTGTATCTCTCTCATAAGGTGTGTCCAGCAAGGATGATTGTGGTAAACTAAAAAGCAAATACTCAAATTATACATGACACTCCAAGCAAAACACATATCATGTGGTGAATAAAAATATTGTCTCAAGTAAAGTTACCGATAGAAGAAGATGAAAGAGGGGATGCCTTCCCGGGGCATCCCCAAGCTTAGGCTTTTGTTTGTCCTTGAATTTTACCTTGGGGTGCCTTGGGCATCCTCAAGTTTAGGCTCTTGCCACTCCTTGTTCCATAGTCCATCAAATCCTTACCCAAAAACTTGGAAACTTCACAACACAAAACTTAGCAAAAATCTCGTGAGCTCCGTTAGTATAAGAAAACAAACCACCACTTTAAGGTATTGTAATGAAATATTCTTTATTTATATGGGATTTTTACATCCGTGCCCCTGGTTCCTTAGTTTTACTCATCCATCCTCGTGCTCTGAATTTTGCTCAGTTTTCCCCACTCCCTTGCCCGAAACCCTCAGAAGAGGTCATAACGGACGTCACCGTCGGGTCAGTGCTTTGACCGTTAAGTCTGACGAGTGGGGCCGCGTTGAGGGTGTAGCTGTTCGACCGTTGGAACGTGGTTTCGTTGGGCCGTCCCTTGCATTAAACGCCTGTGCGCACCGCCATGACAGAAGCCTGATATGCATGCACCCAACAAGCCTGCCTGCATGCATCGATGCGCCGATCGAGCCTGCATGCGCTGACCGAGCCTGCATGCGCTGATGTGTGCCACCCTGATGCACTGACCGAGCCGCTTTCGTGCATGCCAGCAGCCACAGATGCAACGACGATCACTGCCGCTGGTTCCTCTCTTCTCGCACACTTGTCTCCTCGATTTAGAACCCGTTTTGCTACGACAAATAAATTGAACAAATATGTTGTGGCTACATGCACTAGCTAGGTGGCTACATATTTGTGGCTTGTTTAAGAAAAGAAGGGTTCGTTGTGGCTGCATGCACTAGGTGGTTACTAACAAAGCGAGCTCTCTAAGAAAACAATCAACATACATGTAGATAGGGCCATCAAGCCCACATCACGATCACATAGTTGAAACTAGGAAGAACATCATAATAGAATAGATAGAAAACTTAATAATAGAACTTGACAAAAGGGCCAACAAGCCCATAACATTTATCACATAGTTCAATGGGATTACAACTTAACATAACATAGACTAAAAAAATAGATAGAGGGGTTAGAACCCTAGACGCCGCATTCTCCACCTTGCTCCTTCTCCGGGCGCCCTTCACTGCTCCTCCAGGGCGTTGTCGATGGGGTACGGAAGAGTGTGCATGCTGGACGCGGTGGGGAAGATGTTTGTGTACTCCGTGAACATGTTGTGGGTGGTGAAAGCGATGAACTCTCAACCACACCAAAACACCCGGCCGAGGAGGTAGAAGGCGTCAAATGTGTTGGTGAAGTGGGCAAGGAGAGCAACCACCACCCTGTTTTGGATGACCCCTTGACACGAAACATCCTTGGAGATCCCCGCGGGAGGTGGTGGTAGCCGGACGCGAGGAAGAACTCGGTGAAGTTACTTGCGGTCCTCCACCTTGATATTGCCCACACACGTAGTGTGCGCTCAACGTACACGCCAGGAGGTTAGAGCCTCTCCGGCACGGTGGGTGGGAAGTGTTAGGTTGGTCCGGTGTACTGCATGGCTGAGGATGTGCTAGAAGAAAGAGAAGTGGTCGAAGATCAAGAAGGGCAGATGGCAGAGAGGATGGGAGATGGATGAGGGATGGCAGAGGCAGAGGGTGGCTTAAATAGCCATAGTGCTACGTGTTATTTGGCCGTGGCAATAATGGGGTCAAATGTGAAGTAACCCGCTTTCAAACCCACTGCAAGATCGGGAGTGTACACGCGTGGGAAACGGTGGTTTGAAAAAGAAGAAGTAAAAGAAGCTAATTGCACGCGTGGGAATCCGTGGTCATATATATCATAGGAAAGAGACAAAATTTGAATAGTTTGTGGCCATTTTGCATGATAAAAATAAATTTGTCCCTTAAAAATTGGTCATTTTCTATGCAATGTCAATTGATTTCAAGCGATGCAAAAATATAGAGCCATCACGTTCACAAAAAACAGAACAAACGATGCAAAAATATAGAGCCAGCACGTTCACAAAAAACAGAGCAAACGATGAAAAAAAACGACACAAATCGACAGCCCAACTAGAGCTTGGTTTCCTTTTGGGCCCAATAACAACATTTTTTTCGCGGAGTCAGTGGTAGGCGAGCAGCTGAGCACAATGAATAGGATCGCCTCTCGCGGATCGCCCCACGATCCAATGATGTGGAGCCGCCCTTGTGATCCAATGGCGCGGAGCCTACACACAACCAGCCCACCTAGTTCCTTCTAGAAGGCCAGATCTGAGGGATGCCGCTTGGCGCGAGGGTATGATCGGACGTCTGATGTGGGGAGCTAGGGTTAGGCGAAACCCTGCGGGGTTTAGAGGGGTTTTGAGTTGGTCAACGGGGTTTCGAAGGCTTTGACTGAGCATAACTAATTTAAAAAAAATCAAAAAAATATGAAACCTTCGCCGTTCGTCGTTTATAAGACACACTAACGAGGAAAAAATATATACTAAACTTGGTCTATGGTAATTTTCATGAAAAAACCCTAGCTGGCACGATCGAGGTCAAATGAGCACCATTAATTTAAAAAAAATCAAAAAAACATAAAACCTGTCCACAATGTTGTCTTATGTGACATGTTACCAACAAAAAATCATAAACTTGCTCGATGGTCATTTTCATGAGAAAACCTTCACACATATGAGCTATCACTTCATAGAGTTCAAGGAGAGGAGGTGGTGTTACGTTCTGTTTTTGAAAAAAAATCACCAAACCTTTGTTTTAAAGTGAATAAGAAGGATCTGAAGTTAGTTTTCCATTTTCGTATTTTAAACGTGTTTTTAATAGTTTTTATATTAAAGCATTTTTTGCAAAAGAAATGTAAAAATATGAAGATTAATTAAAAAATAGTGAGACTTCGAATATACACTATATAGATTGAATAGGTGTTAATAAAAAACATTTGGCTCATTTAGAGTAGGTCCAAAAAAACTTGATTAAAAATGGGCTGTATACCCTAGCCTCGGAGCTTATTTGGAGCACATTTCTCAAATTTAAATTTCTTTGACCTCCTCTAAATCACCTCAAATTTTGTACACATGATCTCCTACACAAACATAGATAGTTGATAATACATCTTCATTAAAATGTTGTTTTTGCTCTGTTATTGGAATATTTGATAAAAGGGAACCCTTTATAAAATGATGGATTGCAGCATATGTGTGATCATTGTAGCACCTGAACTTTCAAAACACTGAAACAAATCATAGCAACTAAATTTAAAAACACAAAAATACCCAACATAGATAACCACATGCAAATAAAATTTATCAAATCACCAAAAGTTAACCCACAAACATAGTTCACCAACATAGTTCAGCAAACAACATAAAGTACTTAAAACACATCAGGGAATGGGAGACAGGACTTTGGCTAGGGCGGCATGCTGCCCCATGATCTTGTAGTCCTCGCTGTGGATGGCCACATCTTCTGCATAAGCTAGAAGGTGAGCGAAGTGGCCGGACTTTGGCTTTGTCTTGGTGGTGCAGTAGGGGCAGCACCAAGTTTTGGTCCTGCTCTTGTAGTAGTAACCCACGCCCTTGACCCAGATCTTCTCCTCTTCCTTCTCTTTGAAGGAGGTGAAGTTTCCACGATCCACATCCACATCTTCCCCAGAGATATACTGCACACACGAATGAATTAAATTAGTACATTATAGATTCATGGGAATACACCACGTCAACGAACTAAATGAACAATCTAAATTTCAAGTAGGCTTAACTCATACTCTTCGTCATCACCGTACGCTGGATCATACGGGTCATCGAAAGTATAGTCTATCTTTCTCTTCTTCCCGCAACCATCATCCTCCTGAATATACAATTACATCCATCACTAGTAAATACATAGGGCTATTTGCATTTTCCATTGTCATGCACACACATTGAACAACAGAGCTAATATAACTACATATTGAAATTTAGATATGCACACTTGATCATAGGGCTTGCATTTTCCATTGTCATGCACACACATTGAACAACAGAGCTAATATAACTACATATTGTGGACATATTGTGAACAACAGATCTAATATAACTTGAATCAAATAACTTCTTAATCAATCTAATAAGCCCCAATCTGTTCACAACATCTAGCATTTTTGCAACTAATCTAATAAGCATAAAAAACAAGTCTAATAAGCATGATAGCATTAAAACCCCAATCTGTGAGCACTAAAAACAAATCTAATAAGCATCATAGCATCAAAAACCCCAATCTGTTCACAACATCTGGCATTTTTGCAACGAATTTATCCAAATCTAAAAACGAATCTAAAAACCCCAATCATTGCAGCACCTAAAACCATAGCTCACAACATCTAGCTAGCATTTATCCAACAAACCCTAGTCCAAAAACCCCCATCCCCCAACCCATAAGAAAAACCCCGGTCCATCCATCAAACCAACTACTCTAACCATCTGAAATACCGTATGAATCCACTATCTAACCAATGCAACTAACTCTACAAGCTAATATCCTAAAGCAAAGCAAGTGCAAATACCTCCTGCTCCTCGCCGGGCTGTACATGGGGGGCATCGGGATGGACTGCGACGCTCATCGCCGTCACCTTCTGCGCTGAGGCATATCCCGCCACCTCCTTCCCCACATCCGCAGCGGTTGCGAGTTTCCCTGCACCACCGTGGACGCCACCGACATCCGCGGTCACCGCGCCCTGCTGCTTCACGACTTCTCCGGCCGCTACACCGGCATCGCCACGAGCTTTATCCATCGGATAGATGGAGGCGATGAAGGTGAGGAAGAGGGTGCTGTGGGGGAGAGTGAGACGGTGCGGTGTAGGCAGTGGAGGAGAGCCAGACGACCCCGGGGGGGAGAGGAAGACGATGCGGTAGGGAGAGGATTTGGGGGAAATGGTAGGGGCGATGGAGGTGGTTGCCCCTCTTTATATGATGGGACGTTTCAGGCATGTCCATTGACACGTACTACCCCACGACCGCGCTCTTGCATGCGCCCACCCCCAACGCGGCCCCACTCGTCAGAGTTAACGGTCAAAGGCGTTGACCCGAAGACAATGTCCGTTATAACCTGTTCTAAGGGTTTCGGGCAAGGGAGTGGGGAAAAGTGAGCAAAAGTTAATAGAGTGGGGATGAATGAGTAGAGCTAAGGAACCAGGGGCACAGAAATAAAAAACCCTATTTATATTGGTGTTAAACCTACTGTATTCCAACTTCTCTATGGTTCATACCCTCCGGTACTAGCCATAGATTCATCAAAATAAGCAATCAACACACGAAAAACAGAATCTGTCAAAAACAGAATAGTCTATAGCAATCTGTAACTTTTGAATACTTCTGTAACTCTACATTTTTTGAAATAAATTGGTGGAAGTGAGGAATTTGTCTATTAATCATGTGAAAAAATAATCAACTTAAAAGCACTCGCCAGTAAAAAATGGCAGCTAATCTCGTGAGCGCAAAAGTGTCTGTTTTTTACAGCGAGATCACAAAGACTTCACCCAAGTCTTCCCAAAGGTTCTACTTGGCACAAACACTAATTAAAACACAAAACCACATCTAACGAGAAGCTAGATGAATTATTTATTACTAAACATAAGTGAAAGCAAAGAAAATAAAATTGGATTGCCTCCCAACAAGCGCTATCGTTTAACGCCCCTAGCTAGGCATGATACAAGAATAGATCTAGGTATCACCATCTTTGGTAGGCACTCCATAAGTGGCTCTCATAATAGATTCATAAGGTAATTTGATTTTCTTTCTAGGAAAGTGTTCCATGCCTTTTCTTAATGGAAATTGGAATCTAATATTTCCTTCCTTCATATCAATAATTGCACCAATCGTTCTAAGGAAAGGTCTACCAAGAATAATGGGACATGTAGGATTGCAATCTATACCAAGAACGATGAAATCTACGGGCACATTCCTATTTGCAACAATAAGAACATCATTAATCCTTCCCATAGGTTTCTTAATGGTAGAATCCGCAAGATGCAAATTTAAAGAACAATCATCAAGTTCATGGGAACCTAACATATCACACAAAGTTTTTGGAACTATGGAAACACTAGCACCCAAATCACACAAAGTATAGCATTCATGATCATTAATCTTAATTTTAATAGTAGTTTCCCACTCATCATAAAGTTTTCTAGGCATAGGAACTTTTAATTCAAGTTTTTCTTCATAAGATTGCATTAAAGCATCAACTATGTGTTTGGTAAAAGCTTTATTTTAACTATAAGCATGAGGATAATTTAGCACGGATTGCAATAAGGAAATGCAATCTATCAAAGAGTAATTATCATAATTAAATCCCTTGAAATCAAAAATAGTGGGTTCACTGCTATGTAAAGTTTTGACCTTTTCAATCCCACTTTTAACAGTTTTAGCATCAAGATCTAAAAACTCCGAATCATTGGGACGCCTTTTAACTAAAGTTGACTCGTCTCCAGTCCCACCTTTGTCAAGATTCATATTAGAAAATAAGGATTTAATAGGAGACACATCAATCACTTTTAGATCTTCATCTTTATTATCATGAAAACTAGAAGAACACGCTTTCACAAAGCAATCTCTTTTAGCATGCATCCTAGTGGTTCTTTCTTTGCACTCATCAATGGAAATTCTCATGGATTTGAGAGACTCATTGATATCATGCTTAGGTGGAATAGATCTAAGTTTCAAATAATCAACATCAAGAGAAATTCTATCCACGTTCCTAGCCAACTCATCGATCTTAAGCAATTTTTCTTCAAGCAAAGCATTGAAATTCTTTTGCGAATTCATAAATTCTTTAACACTAGTCTCAAAATTAGAGGGCATCTTATTAAAATTTACGTAAGAGTTGTTGTAGGAATTACCATAATTATTAGAGGAATTACTAGGGAAAGGCCTAAAATTAAAGTTTCCTCTATAAGAGTTGTTACCAAATTATTCCTACCAAAAAATTCATATCCACAGATTCATTATTATTTTCAATCAACGTGGACAAAGGCATATCATTAGGATTAGAAGACACACTCTTAGTAGCAAATAATTTCATAAGTTCATCCATCTTTCCACTCAAAACACTAATCTCTTCAATAGCATGTACTTTTTTACTAGTAGATATATTGGTGTGACATTGAGAGTAATTTACCATAATATTATCTAGGAGTTTAGTAGCTTCTCCTAAAGTGATTTCCATGAAAGTGCCCCCCACGACCGAATCTAAAAGATTTATAGAAGTGAAATTCAATCCATCATAAATTTTTTGTATAATCATCCACAAGTTCAAACCATGTGTAGGGCAATTACGTATCATTAATTTCATCCTCTCCCAAGCTTGTGCAACATGCTCATGATCAAGTTGCTTAAAATTCATAATATTGTTTCTAAGAGAGATAATCTTAGCAGGAGGAAAATACTTAGAGATAAAGGCATATTTGCACTTATTCCATGAATCAATATTATTTCTAGGCAAAGAAGAGAACCAAGTTTTAGCACGATCTCTAAGCGAAAACGAAAATAGCTTCAATTTAACAATATCATTATCCGTATCTCTCTTCTTTTGCATATCGCACAAATCAACAAAGTTGTTTAGATGGGTAGCGGCATCTTCACTAGGAAAGCCAGAAAATTGATCTTTCATGACAAGATTCAACACAGCAGCATTGATTTCACAAGATTCAGCATCGGTAATGGGAGCAATTGGAGTGCTAAGAAAATCATTATTGTTGGTATTGGAAAAGTCACATAATTTGGTATTGTCTTGAGCCATAGTGATGAACAAGCAATCCAACACACAAGCAAACAAGAACCAAGCGAAAAGAGGCGAACGGAAAAAGGGCGAATAAAACGGCAAAGGTGAAGTGGGGGAGAGGAAAACGAGAGGCAAATGGCAAATAATGTAATGCAAGGGATAAGAGTTTGTGATGGGTACTTGGTATATGACTTTTGCGTAGATCTCCCCGGCAACGGCGCCATAAATTCTTCTTGCTATCTCTTGAGCTGCGTTGTTTTTTCCTTCAAGAGAAAAGGGTGATGCAGCACATTAGCGTAAGTATTTGCCTCAGTTTTTGAGAACCAAGGTATCAATCCAGTAGGAGACTACACACAAATCCCTAATACCTGCACAAAGAATTAAGAACCTTGCAACCAACGCGATAAAAGGGGTTGTCAATCCCTTCACGGCCACTTGCAAAAGTGAGATATGATAGAGATAATAAGATACATATTTTTGGTATTTTTGTTGTATAGATTGAAATGTAAAGATTGCAAAATGAAAGAACAATAAAGATAGCTAGTTGACGGAAGATTAATATAATAGCAAATAGACCCGAGGGCCATAGGTTTCACTAGTGGCTTCTCTGAAGATAGCAAATCTTACGGTGGGTGAAAAATTACTGTCGAGCAATTGATAGAAAAGCGCATAGTTATGAGAATATCTAGGCATGATCATGTATATAGGCATCACGTCCGTGACAAGTAGACCGAAATGATTCTGCATCTACTACTATTGCTCCACACATCGACCGCTATCCAGCATTCATCTAGAGTATTAAGTTTATATGAACAGAGTAACGCTTTAAGCAAGATGAGATGATGTAGAGGGATAAACTCATGGAATATGACATAAACCCCATCTTTTTATCCTCGATGGAAACAATACAATACGTGCCTTGCTGCCCCTGCTGTCACTGGGAAAGGACACCGCAAGATTGAAACCAAAGCTAAGCACTTCTCCCATTGCAAGAAAGATCAATCTAGTAGGCCAAACCAAACTGATAATTCGAAGAGACTTGCAAAGATATTTAAATCATGCATAAAATATTTCAGAGAAGAATCAAATATTGTTCATAGATAATCTTGATCATAAACCCACAATTCATCGAATCTTGACAAACACACCGCAAAAAGAATTACATCGAATAGAACTCCAAGAAGATCGAGGAGAACTTTGTATTGAGGTCCAAAGAGAGAGAAGAAGCCATCTAGCTAATAACTATGGACCCGAAGTGTGGGGACCCCGACTTAGAAGTCGAGATCACCGAATGCACGTGTACAGTGATCCCAGAGATCAATGCTCACTGAACACACATAAGCTGAATAATAAGAGTCTTACATCCATACATACCGTCTTACACAAATTAAGGCCATTATGGCCAAGTCCTACATAGATAAAGCCTCAAGGGCTGAATAGCAAATAACTCAAATAGCGGAAGTCTTCGATGATAGGTAGAACCCATGCCATCTGCTTTAAACCTACAGGCATTCTGACTGGGATAGCGTCCTAGTTCGCATGTTCGTCTCCATAGAACTCTTCTTCATATTCCTGTTCCTCCATGCCTGGCCAATTAAATAACCAGTGGCAAGCCAATGAGTACTTTGAATGTACTCGCAAGCAACCCATGATTTGGTTCAAAGTAACAATGCATTTGAACAACAATGACCAATCTAGCTATGAGCTAGAATAAATATTCTACCATCAAGTGTATGCATCAATAAACTCTCGTAACCTCGAAGACGGGTTACCGATATCAACATGAATATGATTCAGCTCAACGAGTCAAGTCACCACCTTGACTCATCACACACTCATACTCTCACCGATGTAGTAAAACTCTGGACATAGTTTAAGTAGCACCACCCAACTGTCCATGACCGTGGACACGGCTATTCGAATAGTTTTACACTCTGCAGAGGTTGCGCACTTTACCCACAAGATCCGGGAAGCTTTCGTGTCACCCACGATCCCGTAGTACCTCAAGTACTCGGGGGAAGCACCCGGTCATTACCTTTCCTTAGACGACACTAACATAGAGTCCACTCGTTGGTACACGGCCCTCGGGTACAAATAATAGATCATGGGACTTGCCCTAATTTCAATGTCACGCGTATCCGAAGGGACCAACGGTGTGTCCGGTGCCCTGTAAAAACAATCATGGTCGTCTATCCAAGCACGACCCCGTCCCGGGAAAGACCTCAAGTCTTCCCTTCACTAGTAATGCGGGCACCATGCTAGTATCGGTCTAAGTAATCATGAAAGCCCCGTCCCATAAGGGGTAGAGTGGTTGCACATGTTTGGTTGGGACGGTAGTCACACATAAATCTAATCCATAATTTCACCCATGCACAAGATTTCTACCGGCACATCACTTCTTCCTCAAGTGATGACCTAACTCAACATCACCCTCGGGCATTAGGGGCACCCGATGGGGTTTATGAAAAGATTTCAACCACGAAGGTTCATCACACACATGCATCACTAAGCATCACTACTAACCATTTGCATGACATCTAGCACATAGCAAGATCATGAGTGAAACATGCATCATGTGGTGGTACATAACTAGGTCACCACCATAACTCTTATTATCATGCATTCGGAAACAAACGGGTTCCGAAGAACAAGTGTATCATGGTCAAAGGGCTGCTTGCCTGGATTGGCTTGGTCTTCAAATCCTTCTCCTTCTCCTTCTTCAGCAACTTCGTCAAATACGGGATCTAATCGTCGCAAAAAAACAACGGGAAAATAAGACCACAATGGAAACAAAAAATCAAAGTGCTCAGAAAAATGTCAACTTATTTTTGTTAAATACTAGAGGGAAAACTAAGATGGCAAAAATTCTTAGTTGGAGTTTTGGAATGACAGAATGGAATCTAAGGATTTTTGAACAGGAGTTTTAATGCTCAAATTTGAATTTAAATTTGAACAAAACAGAAAAGTTTCTTGGAAATGTGTGAAAGTGACACCATTAAATAGGTGGGAATATTACAAGATTTTAGGAGTTGGAATCAATTCATTTGGACAATTATTTATTTCCATAAAATTATTTGAAATTTTTACAGAAAAGAATAAAAGAAAATGGCCCTGTGTCACTGGGCCAGAACGGCCACAGTGCACGGCCCAGGGCAATCAGCCCATCCGCGCGGGAGCCAGCGCGCGCACGTCAGGGTTTTAAACCGGACGGGCGGGGCCCGGCGGTCAGCGGCTGCGAGGGGAGAGAGAGGGCGGTGAGGATGACAGGCGGGGCCCGCCTGTCATCTTCAACCTTGCGGCCAACGCGACGACGAGCTCACCGGCGGCGATTCCGGGCACGGCGGGGCAAACGGAGGGCAGGGATGGGCTCAGCAGCGAGTCACGGATGTAGTGGTGGTGGTGCGGCTCGCCGGCGAGGCCTGGTTCGCCGGCGGTGAGGTGGGACGGCGGAGGAGCGTCGGGAGGTTGCTGGCTAGCTCGAATCCGGCAGCTGCAGAGAGGGGGAAGAGAGGGGAAAGCATCAGTGAGGAACGGTGGTTCCAGATCGAGCAAAAGTAGGGTCGGAGGAAGGCTGTACTGGGCTGGCGATGGGAAGTCGCCGCGGCGGAGCTCGAGCTCGATCTCGAGCTCGGGCGGGTCTGGGGAGAGGCGAGGGGCTCAGGGAGGCGATTGAGAGGGAGAGGAGGCTGTTGGTGCAGAGTGGAGGGCTCGGGGGGCCCTATTTATAGGGGAGCGGCGAGGTCCCGTGGACCTGTGCGCCGGCGAGCTTCTGCTCAACGCCACAGTGCACGGGAGGCGACGGGAGTGTGTCTGTGGCGTTGCTGGACGATCTCCAGGGCGGAGGGAAGGAAGAGGGGGAGCGGGGGACGCTCCAGACAGCGTGCGCGTGTGAGGCTGACGAGTGGAGGCTGCGGGCGGCCAACGCGCCCACTGGAGGGCGGAGGAGGAGGGGGACAGTGCTGGGGAGGGTCGCAGACGTCGAGGCGCGTTGGTAGGCGCGAGGGGAGAGCTCGAGGTAGTCGGCTGCGCTGGATTGGGCGAAGCTACAGTGCGGGTGCGCACTGTAGCATGCTCTGGAGCGGCCTTATCGCATGCCATGGCATGCCATTGGCCCTCTGGGCGTGTCTGCCGTGTCTGGGGGGTCCAGGGTGATGCAAGCAGCCCAGCTGTGGCTTTGGAGGCTCTGGATGATTAAGGAGAGAGGAGTGAAGCTGGTAACTTGGTAGAAATTGGCTGTCCAGCAAGGTGAACTAGGGTTTTCACCCCTCAATCATGGAGCTGTGGTCATGGGGAGTTACTGGAGGTAGATAGTAACTAGATGAAGCTGTGCTAGAAAGTTGGGGCAAAAGTAAATAGTAAAAGCGGTCAAGATAGTAGTTTTGGTAAAATAGCAGAAGGTGTTTGATCAAGTTTTGGTCAAGCAAATGATTTCCACTTGCCATGATACTTAACAGGATTGAATGACATATGGAAATAGGGTGTTTCACCAAATTTGGGATCATTTGAAGAAACTAGCCAATGTAACTTTGGTGAACCCTAGAAATCAACAAAAATGGCTTCATCTTGTTTAAGTCAAGCTAATCATCTCCCCTTGATGAACCACTTGGTGTAGTTTCATCATTTGGGGTATTGATCATGCCCACAAAGTTTGAAGCTCCAGGTAAAAAGTTGGTAATGTAAAGTTGTTCAAATTTGCATTTGAACAGAAATGGTTTTGGGGTATTCTGATCAAGTTGCCCTACTCCAAAGCTTGTGCCATTTGGTCTAGATGCCTTATTAGGCCATTCCAGTATGTGCACCAAGTTTGAGGGCATTTGGGTGAGTTTGGCAATGTAAAGTTGCTCAAACTTCAAATATGGACAGAATGGTTATGAAGGGTTTTCAGGAGGTTATCTTGCTTCCCAAGGCATGGGGCTTGGCAAGATCATCAAATATGTCATATATGACATGATAGAATTTTCCTGGAATTTTTGGAGAATATTTCCTTTGTAAATCTTTCAAAAGCTTGAAATATCAGAAAGGGTTTTAGAGGGATTAGCCCATTATTTTGAACATGACCAAGTGTTGAAACTCTTATATATGGACAATATATGTCCTATGAGTCTCCTTGAATTTTGGCAAATATTTTTGAAATACTCAAATAATTTTTCCCTATTAAAGACCATTTCTGGCCTTAAGAAAAAGCTTTTAAATAAAATAGGAAAATAACTTTTAAAATTATATCTTTGTGGTTTCTGGGAGTCCTATGACTACTAGGTCTCAAATATACTTTTTGAAATAATTTTCTCACCCTAAATCAAGTACTTGCAGTGCAAACCTCAATTCAGGGGTTTTTGGAATACTAAATTTTAAAAATACATTTTGGCCAAATTAATTTTATAAGAAAATTCTATACTGCTATATAACACTTGGCATGATCATTGGGCAGAAGTTTTAGGTATGGAGATGAATTCTACAAGAGGTAATAGTTGACTTTAATGAGCACATGAAGAAAAACTCAATTCCAAATAAAAGCCAAATGATGCCAAAAAAATTTGTTGGTCCAAATTTTCATGTTTCATTGATGCAAATAACATGTTACAAAATGCAGGGTGTGACAGACCTACCCCCTTACAAGAATCTCGTCCCCGAGATTCCTAAACTAGGTCTTAAAAGAGATCGGGAAACTCGGATCTAAGATAGTCTTCACGTTCCCAGGTTGCTTCTGCTTCCGTGTGGTTGCCCCACTGGACCTTGAAGTACTTGATGGTACGGCTTTGCGTCCGTCGTTCTGCTTCGTCCAGAATGCGAATGGGCTTCTCACGGTAGGTCAAATCAGCCTGCAGATCAATGGCTTGGTGATCAACATCCTTGTAGAGATCAGGCTTGTTCGGAACTTGGAGACATTTTCGGAGTTGTGACACGTGGAATACATTGTGCACATCGGATAGCTCAGGTGGTAGTTCCAACTGGTAAGCCACTTCTCCTCGCCGTGCTGTGATCTCAAAGGGTCCAATGAACCTTGGTGCGAGTTTCCCCTTAACGTGGAAACGCTTGGTTCCCTTTAGAGGAGTTACCCGCAGGTACACATGGTCCCCGACATGGAAACTCATGTCCCGACGGTGAGTGTCAGCATAACTCTTCTGCCTTGACTTGGCTGCCTTCAAACGTTCTCTGACTAGTTGGACTTGCTCTTCTACTGCGCGGAGAATGTCCGGTCCAAAGACTAGCCCTTCTCCAGTCTCCGACCAGTTGAGGGGTGTGCGACATCTGCGTCTGTACAACACCTCAAATGGTGCCATCTGAAGGCTCGACTGATGACTGTTGTTATAGGAGAACTCGGCAAAAGGGAGACAATCTTCCCACTTGGCTCCATATGCCAAGACACAGGCTCGGAGCATGTCTTCGAGAATTTGATTTACTCGTTCTGTCTGACCTCCGGTCTGTGGGTGGAAAGCTGTGCTGAAAGATAACTTGGTTCCCAAGGCTTCTTGGAACTTCTTCCAGAACCTTGAGGTGAACTGGGTTCCTCGATCTGACACAATATCCTTGGGAACGCCGTGAAGGCTTACGATTCTGTCGATGTAGAGAGCTGCCAGCCGGTTGCCATCATAAGTAGTTTTGACAGGAATGAAGTGGGCCACCTTGGTCAAATGGTCGACTATGACCCAGATGGAGTCATGTCCTTTATTCGACCTTGGTAATCCAGTGATGAAGTCCATTCCGACTTTATCCCACTTCCACTCAGGAACCTTGAGTGGTTGGAGCAATCCAGCGGGTCGCTGATACTCAGCCTTGACCCTTTGGCACACATCACACTTTGCAACATAGGTTGCAATCTCTCTTTTCATCCCGTGCCACCAGAATCTTGCCTTCAAGTCTTGATACATCTTGGTTCCTCCGGGGTGGATGGAATACGGAGTGTCGTGGGCTTCTTGCAGGATCAGGTTCTTCAGCTCCGTCTTGTTTGGCACGCAGATGCGACCTTTGTACCAAACAATCCTGTGCTCGTCTTCGGAGAATCCAGGGGTTTTGCCTAGCTTAATCTTCTTCTTCATGCCTTCAATGCTTGCATGTCCACCTTGCGCCTTCTTAACTTCATCCATCAGGGTCGGTCTGACTTCCAAATGATCCAGAAATCCAGGGGTGACCAATTCCAAACTGAATTGTTCGAGTTCCTTAAACAAGGCTGGCTGCCTTTCTTGAATAATGGCATTCAAAGAGCAAGCCTTCCTGCTTAAGGCATCGGCCACCACGTTAGCCTTCCCGGGGTGATATTGAACACTGAGGTCATAATCTTTGATGAGTTCCAGCCATCTTCGCTGCCTCATGTTCAATTCCTTTTGGGTGAAAATGTACTTCAGACTTTTGTGGTCTGTGTATATCTCGCACCGTTTCCCTAGGAGGTAATGCCGCCATGTCTTTAAGGCATGAACCACTGCCGCTAACTCAAGATCGTGAGTAGCGTAGTTCACTTCATGAGGTCGTAGCTGCCTGGAAAGGTAGGCTACGACTCGGCCTTCTTGCATCAGAACGCTTCCCAATCCGGTTCGGGAGGCATCACAATATATCACGAACTCCTTGTGAATATCAGGTGTTGCCAGAACTGGGGCGGTGGTCAATCTCTTCTTGAGCTCTTGGAAGCTCTCTTCGCATTTTGGCGTCCACTCAAACTTCTTGTCCTTCTTGAGGAGCTGAGTCATTGGCCAGGCAATGCTAGAGAATCCTTCCACGAATTTGCGGTAATAGCCCGCAAGTCCGAGGAAGCTTGTGACTTCCTTGACGGTCGTTGGAGATTGCCATTGGGTCACAGCTTCGATCTTCGCGGGATCAACTGATAGTCCTTCTTCGGTCAAGACATGACTTAAGAACCCAACTTTATGCAGCCAGAACTCACACTTGCTGAATTTGGCATATAGTTGGTGCTCCCGAAGCTTGTCTAGGACCATCCTCAAATGTTGCTCGTGCTCTTCCTCCGTCTTTGAGAAGACAAGAATGTCATCAATGAAGACAACAACAAACTTGTCCAAATATTCCATGAAGACTTTATTCATGAGATACATGAAGTAAGCTGGGGCATTGGTTAACCCAAAGGACATGACCGTGCACTCGTACAGGCCATCTGGTCACAAATGCTGTCTTCGGAATATCTTCGTGTCACATCCCTAGCTAGCACTTGCATTAGGACCTGACTAGAGTGTGCATCATGTCTATTTTCAAAGGAAAATTGAAATGGGATTAACAGAAACCCCAGCACCCCTCCCCTAACAACTAGGGTTTGATAAAATATTTTCCAATGTACCCAAAATGCCCTTCAAAATGTTCATCATTTCTGCCTTGGTCCTAAACCTCTGCCAAAAATGGTGCACATTTTTCTAGGACAATCTAGGGCTTTGGATTAAATCATATGGTATTTGAATTTGGGCATTTAAATGCTACAAAGTATTTTAAATGCTCAAATAATCATAAACTATAATGTTTCCTACTGTTTATATTATATACAGCAGGTATGACAAGTTTTATGAGTTACAAAAATGCTTTGGCATTTTATTTAATTAAACAAAGTTGCAAAAGAAATGAAACAGAAAAGAAAATAGAAAAAAAGGGAGAGAGAGAAGCTTACCTGGCGCCCACCCGGCCCACCTGCCGGCCCAGCCCAGCTGCCGCTCCAGCGAGCTGCTTGGCTCGGCCAGGCAGGCAGACAGGTGCTCGACGGCGACCACGCCGCGCGCCACGCAGCTGCCCGCCGCCTTGCTTCACCCCCTCGCCGTCCTGGAGGGATGGTTCGAACCTCCACATCCTCCTCGACCCCGCAGACACCTCCACCTCCCCCCAGTTCCTCCCCTCCGCTCTCCCCGCGCCATGGCCGACGCCGCCGTGTTCGCACCGTCGTAGAAGCCGCGTCCACCGTCGTCCCTGAGCTCCGCCTTGGTGTCCATCGTCTCCGCCGTCCCCGACTGCTTCGAACAGGCCGAGCCCCGAGCGCTCGCCCGCCCTGGAGACGCCCCCGACCTCTTCTTCCCCAACTCCGGCCGCGGAGATCCCCCTCGCCGTTCTGCTCAGCTCCGACCACCCCGAGCTCGCTCCGGTGCTTGCTGCAACCCCTGTGAGCCTAGCTACCTCCTCCCCCTCTCCGTTGGCTCCCTTTTGCCCTGTAACACACTACACGAAGCTCGCCCGCACGCACCGCCGCCGTGCTCGCCGCCGGTGATGCTCCGGTGACCATTTGGTCACTGGCACCCGTCCAACATACTCACCGCAGCACGTAGATGCGAACGGTGCTACGCACGCATCGCCTAGGCCCCTGCAGCCATTTCTACACTCACGCCCGACGCCGGTCGCCGCCGTCGAGCTCGTTGCCGTCGTCTCCGGCCACCCCAGGTCCGGCGACCACCTCCATCCGACGCGCAACAACAAGGGCTATCCAACGCACCCAGCCGCAGCTCGAGCCGTGCACCGTAGGCGTTTTCCGAAGCACGCCGCCGTGTTTGGCCTCGCCGGCGGCTAAACACCGGCGAGTTGGACCTGTTTTGACCACGGGTTTGACCCCCTGGGTCAATGACATGTGGGCCCTGCCCGCAAGTCAAACCTAGTTTAGGTGTTAATTTAATTTTAACTAGTTAATTAGTTTAGTCACTGACACGTGGGCCCTGGCCCCATTGACAGCTAATTAGTTTTAGTTTAACTCTAATTAACTAAGTTAATTAGCTGAGACACTGACATGAGGGACCCATTGGTCAGGTTTGACTTGGACTGGCCCTGTTGACTGGCTGACGTCAGCATGATGTCATGCTGACGCAGTAAAGGTTTTTCTGGGATTTTTAGATTTAAAAATAATTCAGGAAATTCCAGAAAATACCCAAAACTTCTAAAAATCATATAAAATCAACCATAGCTCAGATGGAAAAGATTTATATATGAAAAATGATCTGAAAAATCCAATCTTTCTAATGGCACTGGTTTCATGCATGTTTGAACAAGTTAACTTGCTGTATATATCAAAAACATGATAGTGCACTTATTTAAATAATAGTTTGAACTTCAATTTGAATCGTTGATTCAAATAGGTTCAAACCCTTCTGGTTTTAGTTACATTAGCCAACACACATGCATCTTGCCATGTCATGAGCATGCATCATATTGTTGCATTTGTTGTTAATGATTGTATCGTCGGTATTCCCTGTGTTAGGTCCTGCTCCCGAGGATACTGCTGCGTATCCAGTTGAAGAGCAGTACCCGACAACTACCTTGTCAGGCAAGCAATCATTGATCATTCCGATACAAACCCAATCTTCTCGCTCCTGCTCTCTTTTACTGCATTAAGGCAACAGCGTGTGAACTGCTACTTGCTGCGGTAGTTGAACCCTATTCCCTTGCATGACCTGTCATTGCCACAGTAAATAGTTGAAACCCACTAGCATGTGTAGGAGTTGATTGAGCCATGTGATGTGTGATCCACCATGCTATTTACTTATGTTGCCTGCTATGCTTAGAGTTGTGTCTGGTCTGGTTCATCTGGGTGATGGATCAGAGTGAAATGATCTTACCGATAAAGAGAAGGAAGTGTGGAATACGCTTGGTAAAGGTATCGATGAAAGGCCATGTAGGAGTACATGGTGGGTTGTTTCATTGGATCGTCCATAGGACCCGAGATCTGTGTGTGTGATTCAAGTTACAGTTACTACCACACATTGGGCCCTGAAATATGACCCCGCTCGACTTATTAATTACCCTTGATCTCTGTCCAGGAGTTGCAACTAGTTTCTGGTGTTTATAGCTTACTGGAGGTCGTGCACAACGCTGACCCTCGGGGTGGGTTGTGATGCGACAGGTACGTGGCACGGTGTACCGATTGCCCGTTTGGTAACTCGGGAACCCTGTACACATCGTTTGGGGCCGTGAGCGACACCCCGGCTGGATCTCCCCACGGATGGAACCCAAATAGGCGATAAACCTGGATGAGAGACTTGAGTGGTTGGTTAGGTCGTGGTCTACACCCACGTCCGCTTTCGCTTGAAGTCTGCCGAGCACATGTCGTGTGCAGACGCTAAGTGGTGAAAACATGTGTGAAGAAGTACACCCCTGCAGGGTTATCAATCTATTCGAATAGCCGTTGTTCGCGGTACGAACTACTTGGTTGCTCTTACAGTTCATAGACAAGTTGATGGTTACTACTAAAAGCCTCAAGATAAGCGTGAGTGCCGTGGATGGCCCTTCCGTAGGATGACGGAAGAGGATCCTCGGTAGTGTATTGAAGTGGTGAGTAGAGGACTCGTGTTCGTAATAACATCTTGCAATCCGTTGAGAGTTGTAGTATAGGTTAGCCAAGGTCAAAGCTGGCATTCTGCTATGAACTCCACTACCCCCTTGATAATGTTGCATGTGTGATAGGTTCTGTGGTAAGACTTGCTGAGTACCTTTGTACTCATGTTTGCTTAATAACTGTTGCAGAGGAGAACCCCGCCCCTGCTGATGGGTTCTACATAGACGTTGACGTCGACGAGTAGCTTGACACCCAGACGGTGATCTGGAGCTTGTGAAGGGCCCTGTAGATAGTCAGGCTACACCAAGCCTGTTTTATTTTCTAAGTTGTCTGTACTCAGACATGTAGCTTCCGCTTGTGCTTGTATGACTGTATGACTTGAGTGTTGGGTCATGTGACCCCTACATGTATGAATATGTTATGTATGGCTCTTGGAGCCTTTTAAATAAAGTACTTTGAGTCATAGAGTTCTGTTGTGATGCAATGTTGTATTTGCACATATTGAGCATATTGCGTGTATGATTGAAATGCTTGGTATGTGTGGGATCCGACACCTAGTTGTTTTCCTTTGGTAGCCCATCTTACAGGGAAATGCCTCCTAGTGATTCCAATGAGCCTTGGTAGCTTGCTACTGCTCGGAACACGTAGACTGGCCGGCATGTGTCCTTCTTCGTTACTGTGTCTGTCCCTTAGGGGAAATGTCACGCGTTGTTCCTTTAAGTCCATGTAGCTTGCTACGACTTGGGTTCATACGTTGATGACCGACACGTTCGTTGCTGGGTCATGGATGCCTGTCTCTGTAATTTAGTGCCACTTTTGGTTTACAACTAGCCATGTCGGCCCGGGTTCTCTGTCATATGGATGCTAGCGACACTGTCATATACGTGTGCCAAAATGCGCAAACGGTCCCGGGCCAGGTAAGGTGGCACCCGTGGGGATACCGTGCGTGAGGCCGCAAAGTGATATGACGTGTTACAGCTAGACCGGTGTGACTTAGGATCGGGGTCCTGACAGCGTTGGTATCAGAGCTGGACTGCATGTAGGTTTCTCAAGCCAAACTGGTCGATGTTGAGTCTAGAAAAATTCTTAGTTATATGTAGGGGAATTGATTGTGGAAGGGAACGTAAGGCTCTTTTTACTCCTTTACCTTATGCCCTTCTGATCTGAGTCAGCCTATTCTTTCTACGGGGAATTAGGACTAGGCCTCTTATCCTTACTAGGTTCACGTGTTACTAATCCGTAGACTCTTAGGATTGTTGGTTTCAAGCCTCAGTTCAGTTTCTATCCTTTTAGTATGATGATTGTTGAACCGGAACCTTGATATGGAATTTTTGAGTGGCTATGCTATCATTTGTATGATGTCTCAAATCTTTGTTTGAGCATTTACAGTTGTTATGCTGCCCGATTTCTTCCAGAAACACTAATGCCTTTGCATTACTTGGTGTTTCAGATGTCTGGCCGCATCCCTCACCAAGTGGTTCGTTTGACTCGGTGCATTAATGTGCCCGGTCACACGGCCATGCTAGTCCGTGTGATGACTGAGACCGGTTATCGCTGGTATCCTGAATACACTGTGGAGGAACAGTACTGGGATTTCAATCAAAGTCAGTATTTCTGCACAGTCCGGATATACCCCTCATATCCTGGAGCTAATGACCCCATCCATTGGTCTTATGGACTCGGGATTACCATCGAGATGGCAGTGCAGGATGCCGCTTATTCGATGATGACCATTCTCCGTGCTAGGCATGCCCTGTTGCTGAACACTGAGTTCTGTTACATGCCAGCCTCACTTCTCGGAGAGGAAGACTACTACACTGGTCTGTATACTGATGCTGCTCATGAAGAGCCACTGCTTCAGACTACTGTTCAGATGTTGGAGGATAGGGACCGTGAGGTCCGTGCCCTCCGAATGGAGCTGTATAACACTCGAGCCGCTCACTGGACTACTTTGACACGGCTTGCACCTGCTGTGCACGCCGGATATCTGGACATGCGGGATTTGTACCCCGTGCGGACTCGTCTGCCTGATCGCATGGATTGGCGTGACGTTGGGGGTATTACACCTCCACGTGGGCGTCGGTTACCACCAGCATCGGGACCGAGACCACACCCATGCCCCTATGGTCCACAGCCTTCGAGTGCTCGCGAGTTCCAAGATCCGTCTGTACCACTTCCAGGCTACGGTGGTAATCTTTACGAGGATTACTACGCGAATGTCTGAGCTAGTCCGTGGTAGTAGTAGTATTGTAGTAGTTGTATTTCCACAGTCCTGCGCGTCTTGTGGAATATGACTTAGTGTGTACTGAATTCCGGAGGTGTAGTTAAATAATGTATAGGAGCTCGGAATGCCTCTGATGGGATGTATCGTCTTTCACCGCAGTTGTACTTTAGCCTTGGCTTGTACTAAACTTTGTATGGTGTGTATGACCACTGTGTGTATATATAGCAGTTCCTATATTACCATGTCGTACGGATGAACATCTCTGCATTCTGTGTCATCCATTACATTCTGCACTTCTATGTCAATTTTTTTGCCATCCTTGTCTAAACCGTTGTTTTGTTTTCCTAGGATGGTCAACACTCGCAACACTCCTGCTGCTCAGGAGCAGGGTGAGGCTAGTGGGGCTAGAGATGGAAATCTGCCCCAGCCACCCTCTTTGGCGGAAGTTATGCTTGAAGCAGAACGGAACAAGAGAGAGACTAACCGTCTGCTGGAACGCATAGAGCAGAACACTGGGTTCCGTCAGAGGAATGACGTGGTGTCAATCCACGATTTTATCAAGATGTGTCCACCAAAGTTCCATCACTCCACTGAACCTCTGGATGCTGATGACTGGCTACGTAGTATCACCCACAAGCTACACTCTGCCCATGTGGCCGAAGCTGACAAGGTTATCTACGCCGCCTACCATCTTGAGGGCCCTGCCAGTCTTTGGTGGGAAAACTTTGAAGCTATGCGTCCTGTTGGCCAAGTCACTACCTAGGTTGAGTTCAGTGAGGCATTCCGTGAACATCACATTCCGGAAGGTCTCATGGATCGCAAGCGGGAGGAATTCTGCAATTTCACCCAGGGCCATTTAACTGTGGATGGCTATAGTCGTGAGTTTGGTAATCTGGCACGCTATGCACCTGAGGAAGTATCCACCGATGCCAAGAAACAGGCGAGGTTCCGCAAGGGACTCAGCCCTGAACTTCGTCGAGATTTACGTCTGCACGAGTGCACTTCCTTCTAGAAGTTGGTAAACAAGGCTATCAGTGCTGAAACAGGCCAGACCAACTTCGAGGCCACCCGCAAGCATACTCGAGACCTTGGTTCCTCATCCGGCTCTGGCTCTCACAAGCGCCGTGTGTGGGTTCCTAACACTGCTCTGCCACCCAAGTATACACCGAGGCCATCCTATGAGGCGCCTCGCCCAACTCAACAGTTTGCACCTGCTAAGACCTATGGAGGTCCACCCTCCAACTTCGCTCCACGCACCACCACTGTGACATGTTTCAAGTGTGGAGAACCGGGACACTACATGCGTGATTGTCCCCAGAATCAGCCAGGAAAACCCGTTGGCCGTGGTAAGCCAACCGGCAAGGTGAACTATGTCAAGCCAATCCCCACTGCACGTGGTCATGTCAACTATGTTTCTGCCGAAGAAGCTTATGAGGATCCTAACGTCGTCCTTGGTACGCTTCAGGTAAACTGCCATCCGGCATCTGTTCTTTTCGATACTGGAGCATCCCATTCGTTCATATCTGAGAGCTATGCTCGATTGCACAACATGACTTTTTGTGACATGCCTACTTCCATGGTTATTCAAACTCCTGGTTCAAAGTGGCAAACCTCTAGGGTAAGCCATGGAAATGAAATCCTTGTCGATAGACTTGTTTTCCTTGCATCTCTAATTGCTCTCAAGTCCTCGGACATAAATATCATTTTGGGTATGGATTGGATGACAACCCATTACGCCAAAATTGATTGCTTTACTAGGACCGTTCAACTTACACATCCATCCGGCAAGATAGTCAATGTCTTGGCCCGAATGGCTGAACGTCAGCTCTACTCTCTTAATGCCAGCCCTCTACCAGAACTCGAAGATATCCCGGTAGTCCGTGACTTCCCGGATGTTTTTCCAGAAGAACTGCCAGGAGTTCCACCTGACAGAGATGTCGAGTTCGTGATAGATCTTATTCCTGGAACTGTCCCAATCTCTAGGAGACCCTATAAGATGGCACCACTAGAATTAGCTGAGCTAAAGAAACAACTCGATGAGTCCTTGCAAAAGGGTTTCATCCGTCCTAGTTCTTCCCCTTGGGCTTGCCCCGTCCTCTTCGTCAAGAAGAAGGATGGAACGGAGCGGATGGTTGTAGATTACAGACCTGTCAATCTGGTCACCATAAAGAATAAGTATCCGCTCCCCAGGATCAACGACCTGTATGATCAGCTCGCTGGATCCTCAGTCTTCTCTAAGATGGATTTGAGGTTGGGCTACCATCAAATCAAAATCAAGAACGGGGACATTCCTAAAACGGCTTTCGTTACTCGTTATGGCCAATATGAGTACACCGTCATGTACTTCGGATTAACCAATGCCCCAGCTACCTTTTCTCGGTTAATGAATTCTATATTCATGGAGTATTTGGATAAATTCGTCGTGGTATACCTCGATGATATACTCATTTTCTCCAAGAACAAGGAAGATCATGCCGAGCATTTAAGGCTGGTATTGACGAAGCTTCGAGAGCACCGCCTTTACGCCAAATTCTCTAAATGTGAATTTTGGTTGCCAGAAGTAACCTATCTAGGTCATGTGATCTCTGGCAAGGGTATTGCTTTCAATCCCGAGCGAGTTCAAGCCGTCCTTGATTGGACTCCCCCTGAATCGGTCAAGCAAGTTAGGAGTTTTCCTGGGTTAGCGAGCTATTGCCGACGTTTCGTCGAGAACTTCTCCAAGGTTGCTAAACCTCTAACCGAACTCCTCAAGAAAGATAAAAAGTTTGAGTGGACCCCACAGTGCGAGTCCAGTTTCCAGGAACTGAAAAGACGCCTGACATCTGCACCTGTACTGGTACCACCAGACTTTTCCAAGGATTTTATAATCTATTGCGACGCCTCGCGACAAGGACTAGGTTGCATTCTCATGCAAGATCGTCAAGTGATTGCATACGCATCCCGACAGTTGCGTCCACATGAGGATAACTATCCTACTCATGATTTAGAGCTTGCAGCTGTAGTCCATGCACTCAAAACATGGCGACATTACCTCCTTGGTAATCGCTGTGAAATCTTCACTGATCACCAAAGTTTGAAGTATATCTTCACCCAACCAGATCTAAATCTCAGGCAAAGACGTTGGGTTGAGTTGCTCACCGACTACGACTTAGGAATCACTTACACTCCTGGAAAGGCCAATGTCATGGCTGATGCACTAAGTCGTAAGTCATATTGTAACAATTTAATGTTACAACAAAGTCAACCACTTCTCCACGAGGAATTTCGTCAGCTTAACCTTCACATTGTTCCTCGAGGATTCCTTTCCACCTTGGTGGCGAAACCTACCCTTATGGATCAAATCATAGCTGCCTAGAAGCGTGATAAAGGTATATCACGACTCCATGAGAACATTGCTAGCGGACTCGCTAAAAGTTTCTCCATGGATGATCAAGGTGTTGTTTTCTTTGAGAACCGTGTAGTGGTTCCCAAGAACCACCATCTACGACAGTTAATCCTTAAGGAGGCTCATGAATCTCCTCTCACGATTCATCCCGGTAGTACTAAAATGTATCAAGACCTACGTCAAAGATTCTGGTGGACTAGGATGAAGAGAGAAATCGCTCAGTTCATTGCTAACTGCGACGTTTGTCGTCGAGTCAAAGCAGAGCATCAACGGCCTGCTGGCACCCTTCAACCTCTAGCTATTCCTGAATGGAAATGGGATAAAGTCGGTATGGACTTCATTACCGGGTTTCCCAGGTCCAGGAAAGGAAATAATGCTATCTTCGTCGTTATCGACCGCCTCTCTAAAGTAGCTCATTTCCTGCCTGTTCGGGAGAGTATTACCGCTAGCCAGCTAGCAGACTTATATATCTCTCGGATAGTATCACTACATGGTGTACCGTTGGAGATTAACTCAGACCGTGGAAGTCTTTTCACTTCCCGATTTTGGGAAAGTTTCCAGAATGCTATGGGAACTCATCTCTCTTTTAGTAATGCCTTCCATCCGCAGTCAAGTGGTCAAGTGGAACGAGTCAATCAAATTCTGGAAGACATGCTTCGAGCCTCTGTCATTTCTTTCGGTATGGAATGGGAAAAATGTCTTCCATTTGCCGAATTCGCTTATAACAATAGTTATCAAGCCAGCTTGGGTAAAGCTCCCTTCGAAGTTCTATATGGACGAAGGTGTCGAACACCTCTTAACTGGTCAGAGACCGGGGAAAGACAATTCTTTGGCCCGGATATGATCCAGGAAGCAGAAGAACAAGTTCGCATCGTTCGTGAGAGATTGAAAACAGCCCAGTCTCGCCAAAAGAGCCAATATGATAGTCATCATAAGGCTGTGACTTTTGAAGTCGGCGATAAGGCTTACCTTCGGGTTACTCCTCTTAAGGGAACCCATCGCTTCGGTATCAAAGGCAAATTGGCCCCTCATTTCATCGGTCCTTTTCGCATTCTTGCCAAACGAGGAGAAGTTGCCTACCAATTGGAACTACCTCCGCACCTCTCCAGAGTTCATGATGTTTTCTCAACTCAGGCGATGCTTCTCGGATCCTATCCGCGGAGTGGACCACGAAACGCTTGATCTCCAAGACAATCTCACATATCGAGAATACCCTGTTCGTATTCTTGATCAAACTGAGCGTACCACTCGACGCCATAATATCAAGTTTCTTAAGGTTCAATGGTCACATCATTCCGAGAGTGAAGCTACTTGGGAAAGGGAGGATCGTCTTCGACTTGAGTACCCCACCCTCTTTCCGGAGGAACCCGAATCTCGGGACGCGATTCTTTTAAGTGGGGGTGAGTTGTCACATCCCTAGCTAGCACTTGCATTAGGACCTGACTAGAGTGTGCATCATCTCTATTTTCAAAGGGAAATTGAAATGGGATTAACAGAAACCCCAGCACCCCTCCCCTAACAACTAGGGTTTGATAAAATATTTTCCAATGTACCCAAAATGCCCTTCAAAATGTTCATCATTTCTGCCTTGGTCCTAAACCTCTGCCAAAAATGGTGCACATTTTTCTAGGACAATCTAGGGCTTTGGATTAAATCATATGGTATTTGAATTTGGGCATTTAAATGCTACAAAATATTTTAAATGCTCAAATAATCATAAACTATAATGTTTCCTACTGTTCATATTATATACAGCAGGTATGACAAGTGTTATGAGTTACAAAAATGCTTTGGCATTTTATTTAATTAAACAAAGTTGCAAAAGAAATGAAACAGAAAAGAAAATAGAAAAAAAGGGAGAGAGAGAAGCTTACCTGGCGCCCACCCTGCCCACCTGCCGGCCCAGCCCAGCTGCCGCTCCAGCGAGCTGCTTGGCTCGGCCAGGCAGGCAGGCAGGTGCTCGACGGCGACCGCGCCGCGCGCCACGCAGCTGCCCGCCGCCTTGCTTCACCCCCTCGCCGTCCTGGAGGGATGGTTCGAACCTCCACGTCCTCCTCGATCCCGCAGACACCTCCACCTCCCCCCAGTTCCTCCCCTCCGCTCTCCCCGCGCCATGGCCAACGCCACCGTGTTCACACCGTCGTAGAAGCCGCGTCCACCGTCGTCCCTGAGCTCCGCCTTGGTGTCCATCGTCTCCGTCGTCCTCGACTGCTTCGAACAGGCCGAGCCCCGAGCGCTCGCCCGCCCTGGAGACGCCCCCGACCTCTTCTTCCCCAACTCCGGCCGCAAAGATCCCCCTCGCCGTTCTGCTCAGCTCCGACCACCCCGAGCTCTCTCCGGTGCTTGCTGCAACCCCTGTGAGCCTAGCTACCTCCTCCCCCTCTCCGTTGGCTCCCTTTTGCCCTGTAACGCACTGCACGAAGCTCGCCCGCACGCACCGCCGCCGGTGATGCTCCGGTGACCATTTGGTCACTGGCACCCGTCCAACATACTCACCGCAGCACGTAGATGCGAACGGTGCTACGCACGCATCGCCTAGGCCCCTGCAGCCATTTCTCCACTCACGCCCGACGCCGGTCGCCGCCGTCGAGCTCGTTGCCGTCGTCTCCGGCCACCCCAGGTCCGGCGACCACCTCCATCCGACGCGCAACAGCAAGGGCTATCCAACGCACACAGCCGCAGCTCGAGCCGTGCACCGTATGCGTTTTCCGAAGCACGCCGCCGTGTTTGGCCTCGCCGGCGGCTAAACGCCGGCGAGTTGGACCTGTTTTGACCACGGGTTTGACCCCCTGGGTCAATGACATGTGGGCCCTGCCCGCAAGTCAAACCTAGTTTAGGTGTTAATTTAATTTTAACTAGTTAATTAGTTTAGTCACTGACACGTGGGCCCTGGCCCCACTGACAGCTAATTAGTTTTAGTTTAACTCTAATTAACTCAGTTAATTAGCTGAGACACTGACATGAGGGACCCATTGGTCAGGTTTGACTTGGACTGGCCCTGTTGACTGGCTGACGTCAGCATGATGTCATGCTGACACAGTAAAGGTTTTTCTGGGATTTTTAGATTTAAAAATAATTCAGGAAATTCCAGAAAATACCCAAAACTTCTAAAAATCATATAAAATCAACCATAGCTCAGATGGAAAAGATTTATATATGAAAAATGATCAGAAAAATCCAATCTTTCTAATAGCACTGGTTTCATGCATGTTTGAACAAGTTAACTTGCTGTATATATCAAAAACATGATAATGCACTTATTTAAATAATAGTTTGAACTTCAATTTGAATCCTTGATTCAAATAGGTTCAAACCCTTCTGGTTTTAGTTACATTAGCCAACACACATGCATCTTGCCATGTCATGAGCATGCATCATATTGTTGCATTTGTTGTTAATGATTGTATCGTCGGTATTCCCTGTGTTAGGTCCTGCTCCCGAGGATACTGCTGCGTATCCAGTTGAAGAGCAGTACCCGACAACTACCTTGTCAGGCAAGCAATCATTGATCATTCCGATACAAACCCAATCTTCTCGATCCTGCTCTCTTTTACTGCATTAAGGCAACAGCGTGTGAACTGCTACTTGCTGCGGTAGTTGAACCCTATTCCCTTGCATGACCTGTCATTGCCACAGTAAATAGTTGAAACCCACTAGCATGTGTAGGAGTTGATTGAGCCATGTGATGTGTGATCCACCATGCTATTTACTTATGTTTCCTGCTATGCTTAGAGTTGTGTCTGGTCTGGTTCATCTGGGTGATGGATCAGAGTGAAATGATCTTACCGATAAAGAGAAGGAAGTGTGGAATACGCTTGGTAAAGGTATCGATGAAAGGCCATGTAGGAGTACATGGTGGGTTGTTTCATTGGAATCGTCCATAGGACCCGAGATCTGTGTGTGTGATTCAAGTTACAGTTACTACGACACATTGGGCCCTGAAATATGACCCCGCTCGACTTATTAATTACCCTTGATCTCTGTCCAGGAGTTGCAACTAGTTTCTGGTGTTTATAGCTTACTGGAGGTCGTGCACAACGCTGACCCTCGGGGTGGGTTGTGATGCGACAGGTACGTGGCACGGTGTACCGGTTGCCCGTTTGGTAACTCGGGAACCCTGTACACATCGTTTGGGGCCGTGAGCGACACCCCGGCCGGATCTCCCCACGGATGGAACCCAAATAGGCGATAAACCTGGACGAGAGACTTGAGTGGTTGGTTAGGTCGTGGTCTACACCCACGTCGGCTTTCGCTTGAAGTCTGCCGAGCACATGTCGTGTGCAGACGCTAAGTGGTGAAAACATGTGTGAAGAAGTACACTCCTGCAGGGTTATCAATCTATTCGAATAGCCGTTGTTCGCGGTACGAACTACTTGGTTGCTCTTACAGTTCATAGACAAGTTGATGGTTACTACTAAAAGCCTCAAGATAAGCATGAGTGCCGTGGATGGCCCTTCCGTAGGATGACGGAAGAGGATCCTCGGTAGTGTATTGAAGTGGTGAGTAGAGGACTCGTGTTCGTAATAACATCTTGCAATCCGTTGAGAGTTGTAGTATAGGTTAGCCAAGGTCAAAGCTGGCATTCTGCTATGAACTCCACTACCCCCTTGATAATGTTGCATGTATGATAGGTTCTGTGGTAAGACTTGCTGAGTACCTTTGTACTCATGTTTGCTTAATAACTGTTGCAGAGGAGAACCCCGCCCCTGCTGATGGGTTCTACATAGACGTTGACGTCGACGAGTAGCTTGACACCCAGACGTTGATCTGGAGCTTGTGAAGGGCCCTGTAGATAGTCAGGCTACACCAAGCCTGTTTTATTTTCTAAGTTGTCTGTACTCAGACATGTAGCTTCCGCTTGTGCTTGTATGACTGTATGACTTGAGTGTTGGGTCATGTGACCCCTACCTGTATGAATATGTTATGTATGGCTCTTGGAGCCTTTTAAATAAAGTACTTTGAGTCATAGAGTTCTGTTGTGATGCAATGTTGTATTTGCACATATTGAGCATATTGCGTGTATGATTGAAATGCTTGGTATGTGTGGGATCCGACACCTAGTTGTTTTCCTTTGGTAGCCTATCTTACAGGGAAATGCCTCCTAGTGATTCCAATGAGCCTTGGTAGCTTGCTACTGCTCGGAACACGTAGGCTGGCCGGCATGTGTCCTTCTTCGTTCCTGTGTCTGTCCCTTAGGGGAAATGTCACGCGTTGTTCCTTTAAGTCCATGTAGCTTGCTACGACTTGGGTTCATACGTTGATGACCGACACGTTCGTTGCTGGGTCATGGATGCCTGTCTCTGTAATTTAGTGCCACTTTTGGTTTATAACTAGCCATGTCGGCCCGGGTTCTCTGTCATATGGATGCTAGCGACACTGTCATATACGTGTGCCAAAATGCGCAAACGGTCCCGGGCCAGGTAAGGTGGCACCCGTGGGGATACTGTGCGTGAGGCCGCAAAGTGATATGACGTGTTACAGCTAGACCGGTGTGACTTAGGATCGGGGTCCTGACACTTGGGGTCTGATCTTCAGCTGGTAATACCCAGATCTGAGGTCGATCTTGGAGAACACCTTGGTTCCGCTGAGCTGATCAAACAGATCTTCGATCTTGGGAAGTGGATATTTGTTCTTGATTGTAACTTCATTGAGGGAACGATAGTCAATGCATAAGCGGATGGTACCGTCCCTCTTTGCCACAAACAGAACGGGTGATCCCCAAGGGGAGGCACTTGGGCGGATAAATCCCTTCCTCAGCTGCTCTTCCAGTTGCTTCTTCAACTCGGCTAATTCTTCCGTCCCCATTCTTTAAGGCTTCTTATAGATGGGCCCTGCCCCGGGCACGAGCTCGATGATGAACTCAATGTCACTGTCAGGGGGCATTCCCGGTAGTTCATCCGGAAAGACATCAGGATACTCGCATACCACCGGTACTTGCTCTAGCCCAACTTCAGATAGACAATTGACTTGAGCGGCTTGAGCGGAAGAGGAGTTGGAAGCAAACTTAACTTCGACTCCTTGGTCATTGGTCACAGTGACTGTACGATTGGCACAGTCTAACAAGCCTTGGTGCTTGCTGAGCCAATTCATGCCTAGGATCACATCCAAGCCTTGTGATCTCATTACGATGAGGTCTGCTAGGAAATCTACACCGTTAATGGTAATACTGACTCCCTTACAGCCTATCCTGGCTCTCATCTCTGCTCTGGGGGTTTGTACCACCATAGGGTTACTCAGGGGTGTAGGGGTCATGCCACTTTTTAATGCAAATCTTTGAGTGACAAATGAATGCGTTGCTCCAGAATCAAACAAGACAGTTGCAGGTGCTGAGTTGACAAGGAACGTACCCAGCACGACGTCCGGGTCTTCCTGAGCTTCTTCAGCAGTGACGTGATTCACACGCCCCTTCCCATGGTTAGGCGGGTTGCGAGGAGTTGGGTTCCTTGGTGGCATTCCGCGGCCTTGTCCTGGGTTCTGCGCATTGGGGCGCGGGGCATCAGGCTTCTTGTTGGGGCACACCCTTGAGATGTGTCCTGACTGACCACATCCAAAGCAAGTGACTTGGTTTGGATTGTTGATCTTGTTGCCACCACTGTTATTGGGGTTGAAAGCTAGCCTTGGGTTGGCATACTGCTGAGGCTGAAAGTTGGTGCGAGGAGAAGGAGCTCTTGGTTGCTGATAGGTTGGCTTGGCCGGGGCTGACTGCCACGGACGAGGCTTCTGGTTGCTGGAACTTCCCTTGCTGACCATCTTGCGCTTGCGAGTGTCTTCCAAAGCACGCCGCTTGTCTTCAAGCATGAGTGCTTTGTTCACCAGGTCAGGGAAGGTTGGGCAGTCGCACACGACAAGCGAGTATTGCAGAGTCTGATTGAGGCCTTCCATGAAGCGCTCCCTTTTTGTAGCATCAGTGCTGACATCTTCAGGGGCATACCTTGACAGAACACTGAACTTCTGCATGTACTCCTTGACAGTGCCACTTCCTTGCTTCAGAGCTCGGAACTCACGCTTTTGGATAGCCATGACTCCGGAAGGAATGTGGGCTTTGCGGAATTCTGCCTTGAAGTTGACCCAAGTGATGTCTTGTTCAGCATGCATGACCTTGAATCCATCCCACCAAGCTCTAGCAGTCCCCCAGAGGCAGTGGGCTGCATAAGCCACCTTCTCACGGTCTTCGGTGCATCCGACTAGTTCCAGCAAGTCCTCAATGGTGCGGACCCAGTCGTCTGCATCCAGGGGTTCAGCAGTCTCGATGAAGGTTGGCGGTGCATGCTTCTTGAACTCTGCCAACGTGGAACGCCCATTGCCATTCCCCGCCGGCTGGCGGTTGTTGGTGAAAGCTTGAGCAATCAACTGAAGGGCTGCGGTGTTGGCTTGGCGTTCCTCTCGAAAAGCTTGGAGAAGCTGAGCCATGTCCATGTTCGGAGGAGGTGGTGGTGGTGGAGCTTGGTCGTTGGATTGGTCGTGGCCTGCCTCTGACTGAGCGGATGCTCCGGCTTCAGGCTGCTGGGTAGAGGTACCAGTACGAGTTACAACAGGCATCCTGTTGGAGCGATAAAAGGTCTCATGACTTGGAGGAGGGAAAGCAAGATAGATGGGTGCCTAGTAAGGGGGTGGGTGTGACACTAATCAAATCATGCAAGGGCCGAAAGGGCAAACACATTCATTAAAATCCAAATGGGTGATGCAGTCGTTTACATATCCCCGAAGGAAGAATACGACATACATCCGAACACAACAAAATCAAACACTAGATGGTTTCATATGAACCATACAAGGACTCGACTGCGCATAGGGGTTACACGACCTATCCTACCGTAGAGGTCACGAACTGACATATCCGAGTAGCGAATAATGCCTAAGCGGTGGAATGCTCGGTCGCGTATTCCGGCTCTTCTGGGTCTTCCTCCTTGTCTTCATCTGTCTGGGCCCCCTTGTCACTTGAGGGTGTGGGGGAGTGGAGGAGTTGGATACGACGGTGCTTTGTCGGTGGTGCAGGGAAAAGCTTGCGATATTCCCTTGCCGTCATCCGGCGTCGTCGAGGTGGTTCTTCATTCTTGGAAGATACATCTTCGGAGGGCCTTCCGCCTCGGTATGCGATAGCGGACTGTCCGGAAGGCGCTCCTTCTTCCTTGATCCTATTCGTCTTTTCTTGTGCTCGACGAAGAAGTGCCTTGGTCTTGTGAAGTTCTTCTCGGAGCTTCATCGATTCCGAGGCCAAATCTTGTGCCAAGCTGTCGGCACATAGACTGAAGTAAGTCTGGAACCGAAGCGAGAGTCCTTCCTTCAGTGGTGGGGCTAGTGCGCTGCTTTCATCTTCACCTTCCTTCCGGTAAGGTAAGAAGCGAGTTGTCATCTTGGCTGCCATCTCCGGAAGAAGCTCGCAGAGACGGGTTAGTGCCTTGAGTGCAGCCGCCTCGACAGCGAGAGGTAGTGTTGCCATCTGGGGTCCCTCAAAGAACCAACTTGTGGGAGGATCGTTTGCCTTCACGATCACTTCCACATGGTACTCCACCTCCGTGTCGCTAACCCAATGCTCAAGGTAGGTGAGGATGGGCGCTCGGTGGAACTGGCACTCCTGGAGGCTATCCTCGAGAAGCAAGGGAAACCCAGTGGTCAGGTGCTCTTCTGGTACAGCGGCCATCTACAAAGGTGGAATAGGAGAGGTTAATAAGCTGATGAAATCTCAGGTTGGTAAGGTTTAGGAAAGAAGAGAGGTTCAGAAGGTTTTTGAAAAGGGGTCTCATCTAACTAACGCCCATGCTTACTAAGGCTTCCTACAGTCAGGATGGCTCTGATACCAGCTCTGTGGGGACCCCGACTTAGAAGTCGAGATCACCGAATGCACGTGTACAGCGATCCCAGAGATCAATGCTCACTGAACACACAGAAGCTGAATAATAAGAGTCTTACATCCATACATACCGTCTTACACAAATTAAGGCCATTATGGCCAAGTCTTACATAGATAAAGCCTCAAGGGCTGAATAGCAAATAACTCAAATAGCGGAAGTCTTCGATGATAGGTAGAACCCATGCCATCTGCCTTAACCCTACATGCATTCTGAATGGGATAGCGTCCTAGTTCGTATGTTCGTCTCCATAGAACTCTTCTTCATATTCATGTTCCTCCATGCCTGGCCAATTAAATAACCAGTGGCAAGCCAATGAGTACTTTGAATGTACTCGCAAGCAACCCATGATTTGGTTCAAAGTAACAATGCATTTGAACAACAATGAGCAATCTAGCTATGAGCTAGAATAAATATTCTACCATCAAGTGTATGCATCAATAAACTCACGTAACCTCGAAGACAGGTTACCGATATCAACATGAATATGATTCAACTCAACGAGTCAAGTCACCACCTTGACTCATCACACACTCATACTGTCACCGATGTAGTAAAACTCTGGACATAGTTTAAGTAGCACCACCCAACTGTCCATGACCGTGGACACGGCTATTCGAATAGTTTTACACTCTGCAGAGGTTGCGCACTTTACCCACAAGTTCCGGGAAGCTTTCGTGTCACCCACGATCCCGCAGTACCTCAAGTACTCGGGGGAAGCACCCGGTCATTACCTTTCCTTAGACGACACTAACATAGAGTCCACTCGTTGGTACACGGCCCTCGGGTACAAACAATAGATCATGGGACTTGCCCTAATTTCAATGTCACGCGTATCCGAAGGGACCAACGGTGTGTCCGGTGCCCTGTAAAAACAGTCATGGTCGTCTATCCAAGCACGACCCCATCCCGGGAAAGACCTCAAGTCTTCCCGTCACTAGTAATGCGGGCACCATGCTAGTATCGGTCTAAGTAATCAATAAAGCCCCGTCCCATAAGGGGTAGAGTGGTTGCACATGTTTGGTTGGGACGATAGTCACACATAAATCTAATCCATCATTTCACCCATGCACAAGATTTCTACCGGCACATCACTTCTTCCTCAAGTGATGACCTAACTCAACATCACCCTCGGGCATTAGGGGCACCCGATGGGGTTTATGAAAAGATTTCAACCACGAAGGTTCATGACACACATGCATCACTAAGCATCACTACTAACCATTTGCATGACATCTAGCACATAGCAAGATCATGAGTGAAACATGCATCATGTGGTGGTACATAACTAGGTCACCACCATAACTCTTATTATCATGCATTCGGAAACAAACGGGTTCCGAAGAACAAGTGTATCATGGTCAAAGGGCTGCTTGCCTGGATTGGCTTGGTCTTCAAAGTCTTCAAATCCTTCTCCTTCTCCTTCTTCAGCAACTTCGTCAAATACGGGATCTAATCTTCGCAAAATAACAACGGGAAAATAAGACCACAATGGAAACAAAAAATCAAAGTGCTCAGAAAAATGTCAACTTATTTTTGTTAAATACTAGAGGGAAAGCTAAGATGGCAAAAATTCTTAGTTTGAGTTTTGGAATGACAGAATGGAATCTAAGGATTTTTGAATAGGAGTTTTAATGCTCAAATTTGAATTTAAATTTGAACAGAACAGAAAAGTTTATTGGATATGTGTGAAAGTGACACCATTAAATAGGTTGGAATATTACAAGATTTTAGCAGTTGGAATCAATTCATTTGGACAATTATTTATTTCTGTAAAATTATTTGAAATTTTTACAGAAAAGAATAAAAGAAAATGGCCCTGTGTCACTGGGCCAGAACGGCCACAGTGCACGGCCCAGGGCAATCAGTCCATCTGCGCGGGAGCCAGCGCACGCACGTCAGGGTTTTAAACCTGACGGGCGGGGCCCAGCGGTCAGCGGCTGCGAGGGGAGAGAGAGGGCGGTGAGGATGACAAGCGGGGCCCGCCTGTCATCTTCAACCTTGCGGCCAACGCGACGGCGAGCTCACTGGCGGCGATTCCGGGCACGGCGGGGCAAACAGAGGGCAGGGATGGGCTCAGCAGCGAGTCGCGGATGTAGTGGTGGAGGTGCGGCTCGCCGGGGAGGCCTGGTTCGCCGGCGGCGAGGTGGGACGGCGGAGGAGCGTCGGGAGGTTGCTGGCTAGCTCAAATCCGGCAGCTGCAGAGAGGGGGAAGAGAGGGGAAAGCATCAGTGAGGAACGATGGTTCCAGATCGAGCAAAAGTAGGGTCGGAGGAAGGCTGTACTGGGCTGGCGACGGGAAGCCGCCGCGGCGGAGCTCGAGCTCGATTTCGAGCTCGGGCGGGTCTGGGGAGAGGCGAGGGGCTCAGGGAGGCGATTGAGAGGGAGAGGAGGCTGTTGGTGCAGAGTGGAGGGCTCGGGGGGCCCTATTTATAGGGGAGCGGCGAGGTCCCGTGGACCTGTGCGCCGGCGAGCTTCTGCTCGATGCCACAGTGCACGGGAGGCGACGGGAGTGTGTCTGTGGCGTTGCTGGACGATCTCCAGGGCGGAAGGAAGGAAGAGGGGGAGCGGGGGACGCTCCAGACAGCGTGCGCGTGTGAGGCCGACGAGTGGAGGCTGCGGGCGGCCAGCGCGCGTGCGAAGGCGGCCACTGGAGGGCGGAGGAGGAGGGGGACAACGCCGGGAAGGGTCGCAGACGTCGAGGCGCGTTGGTAGGCGCGAGGGGAGAGCTCGAGGTGGTCGGCTGCGCTGGATTGGGCGAAGCTACAGTGCTGGTGCGCACTGTAGCGCACTCTGGAGCGGCCTTATCGCATGCCATGGCATGCCATTGGCCCTCTGGGCGTGTCCGCCGTGTCTGGGGGGTCCAGGGTGATGCAAGCAGCCCAGCTGTGGCTTTGGAGGCTCTGGATGATTAAGGAGAGAGGAGTGAAGCTGGTAACTTGGTAGAAATTGGCTGTCCAGCAAGGTGAACTAGGGTTTTCACCCCTCAATCATGGAGCTGTGGTCATGGGGAGTTACTGGAGGTAGATAGTAACTAGATGAAGCTGTGGTAGAAAGTTGGGGCAAAAGTATATAGTAAAAGGGGTCAAGATGGTAGTTTTGGTAAAATAGCAGAAGGTGTTTGATCAAGTTTTGGTCAAGCAAATGATTTCCACCTGCCATGATACTTAACAGGATTAAATGACATATGGAAATAGGGTGTTTCACCAAATTTGGGCTCATTTGAAGAAACTAGCCAATGTAACTTTGGTGAACCCTAGAAATCAATAGAAATGGCTTCATCTTGTTTAAGTCAAGCTAATCATCTCCCCTTGATGCACCACTTGGTGTAGTTTCATCATTTGGGGTATTGATCATGCCCACAAAGTTTGAAGCTCCAGGTAAAAAGTTGGTAATGTAAAGTTGTTCAAATTTGCATTTGAACAGAAATGGTTTTGGGGTATTCTGATCAAGTTTCCCTACTCCAAAGCTTGTGCCATTTGGTTTAGATGCCTTATTAGGCCATTCCAGCATGTGCACCAAATTTGAGGGCATTTTGGTGAGTTTGGCAATGTAAAATTGCTCAAACTTCAAATATGGACAAAATGGTTATGAAGGGTTTTGAGGAGGTTGTCTTGCTTCCCAAGGCATGGGGCTTGGCAAGATCATCAAATATGTCATATATGACATGATAGAATTTCCCTGGAATTTTTGGAGAATATTTCCGTTGTAAATATTTCAAAAGCTTGAAATATCCAGAAAGGGTTTTAGAGGGATTAGCCCATTATTTTGAACATGACCAATTGTTGAAACTCTTATATATGGACAATATATGTCCTATGACTCTCCCTGAATTTTGGCAAATATTTTTGAAATAATTAAATAATTTTTCCCTATTAAAGACCCTTTCTGGCCTTAAGAAAAAGCTTTTAAATAAAATAGGAAAATAACTTTTAAAATTATACCTTTGTGGTTTCTGGGAGTCCTATGACTACTAGGTCTCAAATATACTTTTTGAAATAATTTTCTCACCCTAAATCAAGTACTTGCAGTGCAAACCTCAATTCAGGGGTTTTTGGAATACTAAATTTTAAAAATATATTTTGGCCAAATTAATTTTATAAGAAAATTTTATACTGCTATATAACACTTGGCATGATCATTGGGCAGAAGTTTTGGGTATGGAGATGAATTCTACAAGAGGTAATAGTTGACTTTAATGAGCACATGAAAAGCACATGAAGAAAAACTCAATTCCAAATAAAAGCCAAATGATGCCAAAAAATTTTGTTGGTCCAAATTTTCATGTTTCATTGATGCAAATAACATGTTACAAAATGCAGGGTGTGACACGAAGGTCTGTGGTAAACTACTCACAACTCATCGGAGAGGCTATGGTGTTGATGTAGAAGCCCTCAATAATCGATTCCCCCTCCGGTGGAGCTTCGGAACAGGCCCCAAGATGGGATCTCACGGGTATAGAAGGTTGCGGCGGTGGAATTAGGGTTTCGTGGTGCTCTCGGATGTTTTCAGGGTACATGGGTATATATAGGAGGAAGAGGCATGTCGGTGGAGCTACGGGGGCCCCATGAGGGTGGGAGGCACGCCTACCCCCTGGGCGCGCCCCCCGCCTCGTGGCCGCCCCGTGGCTTCCCTGGTGTGTACTCCAAGTCTTTTGGGTTGCGTTTGTTCCAAAAACGATCCTCCCAAAGGTTTCATTCCATTTGGACTCCGTTTGATATTCCTTTTCTGCGAAACACTGAAATAGGCAAAAAATAGTAATTTGCACTCGGCCTTGGGTTAGTACGTTAGTCCCAAAAATAATATAGAAGTGCATAATAAAGCCCATTAAACATCCAAAACAGACAATATAATAGCATTGAACAATAAAAAATTATAGATACGTTGGAGATGTATCACGAATCCAAAAAAAGATTTAGATATTTTCTGGCACCACATTTTTTTTTGCAGAAGTAATCAAACTATAGTTTCGTAACAAAACTATAACAAGTGAACTGTTATGTACATCATTCTATCCATGCGAATTATATTTGAGTAGCACTCGTCCCGAGTAATTTTCTAGCACATGACATTTTACGTTTTTCTTGTACTTTTTGAACAACACGGTACTAGAAAATAACCTCGCAAAAAATAACTATTCTTTTCTCGTAACTAATTTAGTTAGTTGGTGTAGTTTCAATTATTATTTTTGTGGCTCACAATTTTTCAAAACTGAGTTGTACCACGCAATAATTCGAAGGAAAATAATAACAATAATTTTGAAGAAAAAACTGTGTGTTTTATAAGCAATCCCACATGAACTGTACATCATGCTAATGCAAGTTTAAGGGGAGCAACATTTTGGCTCCCGAGCCCAGCTGCTCCTGTAATCTGGACCGAAGAAAGTTGGGTAGGGATATGTGTCGGGGCCTTTTCCCATGCAGATACGGTTCACTCGAAAATTGGGCAATCCGTCGTCCGTACGTGCTTGTTTTGTACAGTGGGCCCATGATCAAATGATACTTCATTGAATAGCCCATAACTTGCCGTCTGTTCTGGCTTAGCTTCTCTGGGATGAACCAGCTGTCCATGGCGGCGCAGAAGTCAGAACTCGTCTCAGACATACATGGTCGTGTAGATATTTTGTCTCTACTCAGCCACGTGCCTTGGCAGGGCAGACTAATGGCGTCTGCTGCTCAAGTTGTGTTGTTGCCGCTCTCTTTCTCACAGCTCACTCACGGATAGAGGTAGGAGAAAGAAGACACACTAGACACGAGGATTTTTTCGGCCGGCGCACGAACGTCGCTGTGGGCACACAGACGCCCTAATCTTCTTATCTTTCAAATGGCTACATGGCTCAACTAGCTTCCTTGGCATCTCTCACGGCGACTACTAGCTGCTTATATAGCACACGGCCACACACATCAGGGCCACCCACGCACTAACCAACTAAAACGCCACACGGGCCACTAACCCATGACATGGCTAACCAACTATGCATGCACACACACATGCACTAACAAACTACCGTTGGTTACATGCATGGCTCCTCAAGACCTGGGCTGCCTCCCAACGGCCGTAGGACCGGGCCTCTCCACGCCCCAAAGATTGCAGCACATCCGGCTGCCCAACTTCATGCGTGGAGTCTGAACGAGCACAACGACGCTGTGCCAACTGATACGCCGGTCACCACACCGAGTTGTGGTTTACTCCTTTAACATACTCCCCCTAAACCACGACTTGGCTCCACGTCGGCGGAGTTGTTGCAACTCTCATCATCGTCGTCACGGCCGTGAGCCAGCCCGCGGACCCGACCCGGTGCACCGACGCCGGCCGGACCGCCACGACCCGACCTGGCGCACTGACGCCGGTCACACCGTGTTCCGTCACGACCCCGGCAACATACGCCGAGCTCCTTCTCCGCCGGCGACACAGGCCTGGCGTCCCTCTGCGCCCTGCACGTCCCACGTGTATCCAACGCGCCCGACGAGCCCGGCCGCACCAGTGCATCCCGCATGTCCCGCACGCACCCGACGCGCCCGACGATCCCGACTGCACTAGACGCTCACCGCATGCCGTCTCCACGTCCGCCATGGCAGCCGCCAGTGACAAACGCTGGAAGGATGTAGCCGAACTCGAACACGGACTCGAGCACAACATACGCCTCCTCCCAACGTCAACCGCACGCTCGTACGTGCGCGCGCGGTCCCGACGTGCCCGACGCGTCCTGTGCGCACCCATAACACGCACCGGTCGCGCCCGGCTCGCCGCCGCGGCCTATTGCCCTGCACCGCCGCGGCCTCCATGCCGCCATGCAGTGCCTCCACGCTGCCATGCCGTGTTGCGCCGCCGTTCCACCACGCAGTGCCTCGGCGGCCTCCGCGGTCGCCGCACGTACGACGTCACCGCCCGCTGCCTCCGCCACGCGCCATGACAGCCACAGCGCCGCCCACCTCCATGGGCCGACACACGGCCCGGAGCTCCGTTGCGTAGCTGCCGGCGAGTGCCGCCATCGCTGCCACGCCTCCGGCACGGCAAGCACGCCCAAGACACCAAGCTCATGATACCAAATATTGTTGCCACTCTCTTTCTCACAGCTCACTCACGGACAGAGGTAGGAGAAAGAAGACACACTAGACACGAGGATTTTTCCGGCCGGCACACGAACGCCGGCGTGGGCGCACAGACGCCCTAATCTTCTTCTCTTTCAAATGGCTACATGGCTCAACAAGCTCCCTTGGCCTCTCTCACGGCGACTACTAGCTGCTTATATGGCACACGGCCACACACATCAGGGCCACGCACGCACCAACCAACTAAAACGCCACACGGGCCACTAACCCATGACCTGGCTAACCAACTATGCATGCACACGCGACATGCACTAACAAACTACCGTTGGTTACATGCATGGCTCCTCAAGACCTGGGCTGCCTCTCAACGGCCATAGGACCGAGCCTCTCCACGCCCCAAAGATTGCAGCACATCTGGCTGCCCAACTTCATGCGCGGAGTCTGAACGAGCACAACGACGCTGTGCCAACTGATACGCCGGTCACCACACCGAGCCGTGGTTTACTCCTAACAAGTTGTTGTGCAATGAGCTGGAGCATGCATATGGAAGAAAGCGGTCATTCAGCATGCCACTGCCTTCTTTTCTTCTAATATGCTTTTTGATCACCACATCCATGGATCTAGGAATCTAGGATGTGGAGGACATGGCCATCGCTCATTTACTCTAGGCAATGGAACCAAACTAGAGACACTGATAAAGCACATATACAGCCTTTGGGGGCAGCACTGAGCAAGTCATACATTGGCCCAGCAAGTTTTGTGATTAGGTGCAGGCTGTTCGCCACCTGAATTAGAGCTTTATTTGAGAAGCTTAGTGCGAGCAGACTAAACATCTACCCATTTAATTACTGTGGCCATCAATCCAAGTCCTGTACGTTATTCAACATCAACGATTAGAATGCTTGATGTAGACAACAAAAGGCATAACAAGTACCACATGGAGCAGTTCTGCAATTGTGCTCCTGGTGATGGTTTATTTGTTTCAGTTCTGTAACTATGCTCCTGTTGATGCTTTCATCTTATGCATATGTGCCTCTCTAATAGTAGAAAATATGAACATGTTTTTCCTTGGAACCAGTAATAGATTGTATTGTCGAAACTCTTCGCTCTTAATTATGATACAGTCTGCTCATGACCCAATTCAAATGGTAACAAAAAAATCTCCATGGCGGGCTATGGAGAGAGATGTATCCCCGGGTTCTATAACAGCCGCATAAGTATGCATTTGTCCACTGGGGTTGGGTGGGAGGTTGAGATTTCTAATAAATGCGGCCAGACAATGTTGAGATGATGCATGTGCTCAGTGGGCTCCAAAGTTATCAATGCTTTCATGTGGAAGACACCAAAAATCAAAACACAATCAAAATACACTGCCAAATACAATGCAGATCACCAATCCCAAGTTAGCTGCACGGCTGTGATTTCAGGAGCAGATGAGCTCGAGCACCGTTTTGCATTTCCCAAGTTTAAGCGTATATTTTAATAATAGAACACCTTTTGTTTCCATATTATTTCTCATCACGTTATACATCCCAGCAGTGGCCCCTCAATGTTTATTTTTGAGGGTACGCCAAATGCATGCCTTAGCTTTATAGAAGGTAGAAGGATATGTACAAGAGATTACAAATACGCTAGTTAGGCATCACAATCGACCCTAACTTAGCCTCCACGCCACTCCAAAAATTCTACATGACTACTTTAATAATAGTTGGTCTCCGAATGCTCCTGCTTTAGCCCAACTCCTCAGATCGTCGAAGATCATCTCGACCGTATCCCACTCGTTCTTGATAATGCTCGATCCGAACACCCTCGCATTCCTTTGCTTCCAGAGAGTCTAGCAAACCAGCATGACGAACGTGTCAAAACCTTTGCAAGTTCGCTTGGTGATTCGTTTCCTGGCCGCCATCCACCATTGCACCAACCTTGATTGATTGGTTGGGCACAAATCCGTGCTCAATCCCATCCTTGTAATGCATCGGTACCACACTTGTAGCAAGAACACACACTGTAGTAATACGTGATCTACTGTGTCCTCCTCCTGATCAAACAGTTAACAATGCGAGCTCTGCTCTTGCAGTCCGTGTCTAGTCCTCCATTCCGAAGTCCACAAGCGGTACTATACTGCAAGCCACATAAAGGTCTTGCACGCAAGTGGCGCCCACCACTTCCAGATGCCCTCGAAGGAGTGGAATCTGACTCCTCCCTCACACAACATTTTGTATGCTGATGACGCCGTATATGCTCCAGAAGCGTTCCAAGCCCAAATTGGGCAGTCTTTCGTCTTTGTATCTAACTGCACTTCCAAGAGAATCTCCCAGAGGTTGATGAGATGGGCTAAACCCTCCGTGCATCGGTCGCCCACGATGTCATTCATCCATGCGTGCATACACATAGCATCCCGTACAAGTCTCCTGTTTATCACTTGTGTCCGCACCGTCGTCACTACCAGCGGGGCTATATCTGTGATAGTTGCTCCTTGTAGCCATCGATCTTTCCAAAACAAGGTTATATCGCCTGATCCCACCTTCCATTTGACCAGACTCCCAAATGCATGTTTCACCTTTTTGTCCGTGGTCAAGTTAAGCCCTTGCCAAGGCCTAGAATCGTCCGTGCACCGGAGCCACTCCCATCTGAGCCTTAGTGCAATATCATGTTTAAACAGGTCTATGACGCCCAACCCTCCCATGTGCTTTGGCCTACACACTCTTGCCCATGAGAGAACACACTTGCCCCCATGCACTTCCTCAGTCCCAGCCTAGAAGAAGGCCGACAGCCTTTGTCCACTCTTTCCAGGGCCCATTTGGGTGCCTCCGCAATCATGAGATGATGAGTAACACGCACTCTCATGACTTGGTTGACGACTATTAATCTCCCGGGTCTAGTCACGAGCCCCCTTTGTTAGCCCGGCAAAATTCGTAATGCCGCATCTACGATCGGCTGTGACTCTGATCTTTTGAGCTATCGTATGCTTAGCTGGAGTCCTATATTTGCATGGAAAGGTTTCAATCATCCATGGTAGTGTAGATTTGGCAAGCTCCTCATCCTCAGACCTCGTCCTCAGACTTAGCTCGGATCATAATTACTGCAGATTTGGTGAAGTTCACTTTTAGCCTAGACACCCCCCCGAGATTGCGAGCAATTCCTTGACGAACTGGAGACCCGCCATGTTGGTTTGATGAAGAGAACAACATCAACCGCGTAAAAGGACAGTCGTTGTTTCGGGCTACATCCATTGATGTTACTAAGCACTCGGGCTTCATGCGCCTTGATGATAATTGCCGTTAGAACGTCCATGGCTATAACAAAAAGCAAGGGGGAGATTGAGTCCCCTTGCCTTAGCCCTTTGGCGTGCATGAACTTGTCACCTGCACATCCATTCAGCAGTACTCTCGAGCTAGCTGTAGTGAGTTGGATAGCAATCCAGGAGATCCAACGTCGGGAGAACCCTTTTGCTCGTAACACCTCAAAAAGGAAGGGCCATGACAGGTGCTACTTCTCGAGCTTGCGTTGTATTCCCTCGAAGAGGAAAGGGAGATGCAGCACAGTAACGTAAGTATTTCCCTCAGTTTTTGAGAGCCAAGGTATAAATCCAGTAGGAGACCACGCGCGAGTCCCTCACACCTGCACAAACAAATAAGAACTTCGCAGCCAACGCGATAAGGGGTTGTCAATCCCTTTACGGTCACTTACGAAAGTGAGACCTGATAGAGATGATAGTTCATATTTTTGGTATTTTAGGTTTATAAGAACAGCAAATAAAAGCGGTAAAAGTAAAGCAGATGTAGATTGATATGTTGAGAATAGACCCGGGGGCCATAGTGTTCTCTAGTGGCTTCTCTCATGATAGCGATATTCTACGGCGGGTAAACAAATTACTATCGAGCAATTGATAGAAAAGCGAATAATTATGAGACTATCTAAGAATGATCATTGTATATAGGCATCACGTCCGAGACAAGTAGACCGAAACGATTCTGCATCTACTACTATTACTCCACACATCGTCCGCTATCCAGCATGCATCTAGTGTATTGAGTTCATAAGAACAGAGTAACGCCTTAAGCAAGATGACATGTGTAGAGGGATAAACTCAAGCAATATGATATAAACCCCATCTTTTTATCCTCGATGGCAACAATACAATACGTGCCTTGCAGCCCCTACTGTCACTGGGAAAGGACACCGCAAGATTGAACCCAAAGCCAAGCACTTCTCCCATTGCAAGAACTATAGATCTAGTAGGCCAAACCAAAACAATAATTCGAAGAGACTTGCAAGGAAATATGAGCACACATAAAGAGTTCAGAGAAGAACCAAATATTTCTCATAGATAATCTTAATCATAAACTCACAATTCATCGGATCTCGACAAACACACTTCAAAAAGAGATTACATCAAATAGATCTCCTCGAAGACCGAGGATAACTTTGTATTGAGATCCAGAGAGAGAGAAGAAGCCATCTAGATACTTGCTATGGACCCGAAGGTCTGTGGTAAACTACTCACAACTCATGGTGAGCGCGATGATGATGATGATGAAGAACTCTGTGATGGATCCCCCTCCGATGGAGCTCCGGAACAGGCTCCAAGATGGGATCTCACGGGAACAGAAGTTACGGCGGTGGAATTAGGGTTTTCTCTCTGTTGTCGAAGGTTTCGGGGTACGTAGACTTATATAGGAAGAAGGAGGACACCAGAGGGTGCTCGGGGGCCCCACGAGGCAGGGGGGCGCGCCCTGGGAAGGGGGGCGCCCCCCCCACCCTCGTGGGCAGCCCCTTGATCCCCTGACGTGGTTCTCAAGTCCCCCGTGCGTGATTTTCTCCAAAAATATCTCTCGCGAAGGTTTCATTCCGTTTGGACTCCGTATGATATTCTTTTTCTGCAAGACCCTGAAACAGGCAAAAAACATCAATCTGGACTGGGCCTTTGGGTTAGTAGGTTAGTCCCAAAAATGATATAAAAGTGTATGATAAAGCCCATTAAACATCCAAGACTTCATAAATAATAGCATGGAACAATCAAAACTTATAGATACGTATCAAGCATCCCCAAGCTTTATTCCTACTCGTCCTCGAGTAGGTAAATGATAAAGAAAGAATTTTTGATGTGGAATGCTAACCAATATAGTTTTTCAATGTAATTCTCTTAATTGTGACATGAATGTTCGGATCTGAAAGCTTCAAGATAAAAGTCTATATTGACATAAGAAATAACAATACGTCAAGCATACTAACAAAGCAATCATGTCTTCTCAAAATACTATGGCTAAAAAGAAAGTTATCCCTACAAAATCATATAGTCTGGCTATGCTCCCTCTTCATCGCACAAAATATTCATATCATGCACAACCCCGATTTCAGCCAAGCACTTGTTTTCATACTCTATCTTTTCAAACCTTTCAACTCTCACGCAATACATGAGCGTGAGCCATGGATATAACACTATGGGTGGAATAGAGGTGGTTGTGGAGAAGACAAAAATAGAGGAAGATAGTCTCACATCGACTAGGCGTATCAACGGGCTATGGAGATGCCCATCAATAGATATTAATGTGAGTGAGTAGGGATTGCCATGCAATGGATGCACTAGAGCTAAGTATGAATGAAAGCTCAACAAAAGAAACTAGTGGGTGTGCATCCAACTTGCTTGCTCACGAAGACCTAGGGCATTTGAGGAAGCCCATCGTTGGAATATACAAGCCAAGTTCTATAATGAAAATTCCCACTAGTATACGAAAGTGACTAAACATGAAACCCTCTATCATGAAGAACATGGTGCTAATTTGAAGCACAAGTGTGGAAAAAAGATAGTAGCAATTGTCCCTTTTTTCTTTTCTTTTCCTTTTTTAGGCCTTTTTTTTCTTTGGCCTTTTTTTTTCTTTTTTTTTCAGAGGGGCTTTATAGATTTAGCCTTTCCTCCCATGGGACAATGCTCTAATAATGATGATCATCACACTTTCATTACAACTCAATATTACAACTCGATACTACAACAAAGTATGACTCTATATGAATGCCTCCGGCGGTGTACCGGTATGTGCAATGAAACAAGAGTGACATGTATGAAAATTTATGCATGGTGGCTTTGCCACAAATACGATGTCAACTACATGATCATGCAAGGCAATATGACAATATGATGCGTGTCATATGAACGGAACGGTGGAAAGTTGCATGGCAATATATCCCGGAATGGCTATGAAAATGCCATGATAGGTAGGTATGGTGGCTGTTTTGAGGAATATTTTGGTGGCTGTTTTGAGGAAGGATATATACTGGGTTTATGGCACCGGCAAAGGTTGCGCGGTACATGAGAGGCTAGCAATGGTGGAAGGGTGAGAGTGTGTATAATCCATGGACTCAACATTAGTCATAAGAACCCATATACTTATTGCAAAAATCTACGATTCATCAAAACAAATCAATCAACGCATGCTCCTAGGGGGGAGGTTGGTAGGAGTTAACCATTGCGCGCCCCCGACCTCCACACAAAAGTTGGCACTCTACAAATACCTCATACTCTAACTTCGTCACATAGCGGTTCACCATACGTGCATGATACGGTAATCACTAACCTTAACACAAGTATTTCTCAATTTCATAATAACTCCAGTAGCTTGACTCTAATATCACTATCCTCATATCTCAAAACAATTATCAAGCATCCAACATCTCATCATATTCAATGCACTTAGTGTGAATTTTTTTTACTACATTGACATTGGATGTCTATCATGTGAAGACTAGTTTTTTAGCCTAAACACATTACCATGCTGTTTTCATAGACTCTCAAATAGATAGAAGTGAAGCGTGAGAGTTCAACAATTTCTACAAAATATTACCACCACCGTGCTCTAAAAGATGTAAGTGAAGCACTAGCGCAAAAACTATTCAACTCAAAAGATATAAGTGAAGCACATAGAGTGTTCTAACAATTCCTAGGCCATATTTAACTCTCTCAAATAGGTGTGTCCAGCAAGGATGATAGTGGCAAACTAACAAGCAAAGACTCAAATTATACAAGACGTTCCAAGCAAAACACATATCATGTGGCGAATAAAAATATAGCTCCAAGTATAGTTATCGATGGATGAAGACGAAAGAGGGGAAGCCTTCCCGGGGCAACCCCAAGCTTAGGCTTTTGATTATCCTTGAATTCCTTGGGGTGCCATGGGCATCCCCAAGCTTAGGCCTTTGCTACTCTTTGTTCCATAGTCCATCAAAGCAATAGTCAAAACTTGAAAACTTCACAACACAAAACTTAGACAAGAATTCTCGTGAGCTCCGTTAGTATAAGAAAACAAATCACTACTCAAAGGTACTGCAATGAATTCATTATTTGGTTATATTGGTGTTAAACCTACTGTATTCCAACTTCTCTATGGTTCATACTTGCCAATACTACTCATAGATGCATTGAAATAAGCAAACAACACACGAAAAACAGAATCTGTCAAAAACAGAACAATATGTAGTAATCTGCAGGTTTCGCCTACTTCTGGAACTCAAAAAAATTCAAACTAAATTGGTAAATTTGAGGAGTTTGTCTATAAATCATCTGCATAAAGAATCAACTAAATAGCATGCTCCAGTAAAATCTGACGACCACTTTATTGAGCACTAACGGTTCTATTTTTCACAGCAAGATCACATAAACTTCACACAAGTCTTCCCAAAGGTTCTACTTGGCAAAAACACTAAAAAAACACAAAACCACATCTAAACAGAAGCTAGATGCAATATTTATTCCCTAACAGCAGCAAAAACAAAAAAATAATATAAAATTGGGTTGCCTCCCAACAAGTTTTTTCTTTATAGCCATTAAGATAGGCTTGAGAATTCAATGATGCTCACATGAAAGATGAGAATTGAATCACAAAGAAAGTATCATAAAACATGTGCCAAACAAATCTAAGTCTAACATACTTCCTACGCATAGGCATTTTATAAGCAAACAAATTATCATAGCAAGCATGATCTAGCGTATGCAAGGAAGAAGAAAGAAACAAGATCAATCTCAACATGAAGAGAGGTAATTTAGTAACATGAAGATTTCTATGACCATATTTTCCCCTCTCATAATAACTGCATGTAGGATCATAAGCAAATTCAACAATATAGCAATCACAAGACATATTCCCAACACGATCCACGTGCATACAAAGTTGACACTCTTCCAAAATAGTGGGATCAATATTAACTAAAGTCATGACCTCCCCAAACCCATTTTTATAAAAAAATTCATAAGATTGAACATTCTCCAGATATGTGGGATCTAAAGTTGACATTCTTCCAAACCCACTTTCGATATTATTGCAAACATTATTATCAATCTTATAATCATCATGGGGATTAAATAAATTTTCAAGATCATAAGAAGAATCATCCCAATCATGATCATTATAACTAGTAGACATAGCAAAACTAGCATCCCCAAGCTTAGGGTTTTGCATATTAATAGCACAATTGACATCAATAGAATTTATAGTAACATCATTGCAATCATGCTTTTTATTTAAGGAGCTAATGTGAAACACTTTTTCTTTTAACAATTCCTCAGAATTTTCAGATTCATAAATTTCAAGCAAAACCCCATAAAGATAATCTAGTGCACGCAGCTCACTAGTAATAGGTTCAGCATAATTGGATCTCTTAAAGAGATTAACAAGTGGATGAGGATCCATAATTTAGCAAGCGAAGATGCAAGCTAATAGAGGGCACATAGCAACACAAGCAAACAAGAGGCAAGCGAACGACAAACACATGGCAAGAAAGAAGGGCGGAATAAAACGACAAGGGTGAAGTGGGGGAGAGGAAAACGAGAGGCAAAAATGTAATGCGAAGGATAAGGGTTTGTGATAGGTACTTGGTATATGACCTTTGCGTAAGCCTCCCCGGTAATGGCACCAGAAATTCTTCTTGCTACTTCTCGAGCTTGCGTTGTATTCCCTCGAAGGGGAAATGGAGATGCAGCACAGTAGCTTAAGTATTTCCCTCAGTTTTTGAGAACCAAGGTATCAATCCAGTAGGATACCACGAGCGAGTCCCTCGCACCTGCACAAACAAATAAGAACTTCGCAGCCAACGCGATAAGGGGTTGTCAATCCCTTTACGGTCACTTACGAAAGTGAGATCTGATAGAGATGATAGTTTATATTTTTGGTATTTTAGGTTTATAAGAACAGCTAATAAAAGCGGTAAAAGTAAAGTAGATGTAGATTGATATGTTGAGAATAGACCCAGGGGCCATAGTGTTCTCTAGTGGCTTCTCTCATGATAGCGATATTCTATGGCGGGTAAACAAATTATTGTCGAGCAATTGATAGAAAAGCGAATAATTATGAGACTATCTAAGCATGATCATTTTATATAGGCATCATGTCCGAGACAAGTAGACCGAAACAATTCTGCATCTACTACTATTACTCCACACATCTACCGCTATCCGCATGCATCTAGTGTATTGAGTTCATAAGAACAGAGTAACGCCTTAAGCAAGATGACATGATGTAGAGGGATAAAATCAAGCAATATGATATAAACCCCATCTTTTTATCCTCGATGGCAACAATACAATACGTGCCTTGCTGCCCCTACTGTCACTAGGAAAGGACACCGCAAGATTGAACCCAAAGCCAAGCACTTCTCCCATTGCAAGAACTATAGATCTAGTAGGCCAAACCAAACCAATAATTCGAAGAGACTTGCAAGGATATTATGAGCACACATAAAGAGTTCAGAGAAGAACCAAATATTTCTCATAGATAATCTTGATCATAAACTCACAATTCATCGGATCTTGACAAACACACCGCAAAAAGAGATTACATCGAATAGATCTCCTCGAAGACCGAGGAGAACTTTGTATTGAGATCCAGAGAGAGAGAAGAAGCCATGTAGATACTAGCTATGGACCCGAAGGTCTATGGTAAACTACTCACAACTCATGGTGAGGGCGATGATGATGATGATGAAGAACTCCGTGATGGATCCCCCTCCGGTGGAGCTCCGGAACAGGCTCCAAGATGGGATCTCACGGGAACAAAACGTTACGGCGGTGGAATTAGGGTTTTCTCTCTGTTGTCGAAGGTTTCGGGGTACGTAGACTTATAGAGGAAGAAGGAGGACACCGGGGGGGGGGGTTGCCCGGGGGCCCCACGAGGCAGGGGGGCGCGCCCTAGGAAGGGGGGCGCGCACCCCACCCTCGTGGGCAGCCCCTTGATCCCCTGACGTGGTTCTCAAGTCCCCCGTGAGTGATTTTCTCCAAAAATATCGCTCGCGAAGGTTTCATTCCGTTTGGACTCTGTTTGATATTCTTTTCCTGCAACACCCTGAAACAGGCAAAAAACAGCAATCTGGACTGGGCCTTTGTGTTAGTAGGTTAGTCCCAAAAATGATATAAAAGTGTATGATAAAGCCCACTAAACATCCAAGACTTCATAAATAATAGTATGGAACAATAAAAAATTATAGATACGTTGGAGACGTATCAATAGGGAACCAAACACTTTCGATATGTCTAACTTGCACATCATTCCTTTTACCTTTCTTCGGTGCATCGACCGTGCCATTTGACGAACCAAGAGGAAATTTTCCTGCATGCATCGCCCCTTAATGAAAGCGGACTGGTTGGTCTGCACCAGCTCGCCCATGCGCGGTCTGAGTCTTGCAGTTAGAAGCTTCGAAGCAATATTGGGCATGTTGTGTACAAGGCATATCGGGCGAAAGTCGAATACGTTACATGCCTTCGGGGATTTTAGAATAAGTGTGATTAAAGCTTGTTTGAGCCTTCCAAACCCACGTCCGTTTCCAAGGAAGAGTTTGTGTATGGATGCTATTAGGTCCACCTTAATGATCTCCCAGTTTTTTTTTTGGAAAAACAGACCTATGAATCCATCTGGCATTGGCACCTTGTCAGAGGGCAAGTCTTTGATGGCCGCCCAGATCTCGTGCTCTCTGAACACACAATCCTGCTACGACAGGTCCACACGTGTCATGCCAAGTCCATCCAAATCGAGGGTGTAGTCACAGGCTCCGTCCTTGCCCAAAGCATCCTTGTATGCCTTGAAAAAGGCATCCTCCTTGATTTGCTGATCTGTGATGATTTTCCCTTCCACGGTCAAGGCAGGCATATAGTTCTTCATACGTCTCCCATTTGTCACCAGGTGGAATAACTACGTGTTAGCGTCACCTTCTTGTTGCCATGTAATTCTAGACCTTTTTCTAGCAATGGTTCTCTCCAGGGATGCAAGCCCAAGGACAAGCTCCTTCAAAGTTCTTCTAAGTAATCATTCCTCATCTGTAAGCTGTCGGCTCTCATGGGCATAATCGAACCATAGGATGACAATGTTCGCGATTGCAATTTGCAGTTTGATGTTCCATATTATCTTCTGACCCCAAGTGGCCAGAGCTCGTGCCGTGTTCCTGATCATGGTGTCTAGACACCGAAAACGGTCCGAGATGTCCGGATTACAAATCCAAGCCTCCTTTACAACATCCAAGGATCCGTCCATTTTGACCCAGAACTTCTCGAATCGAAACCTCCTCTTCGCTTGCATGTGTTCTTGGAGCACGAGGTGCAACAAACAGTGGTCCGAGAACTCGGTGGATAATGCTTGCAGCAGGCATTCCGGGTGTTCTAGCTCCCAATCAACAGAGAGCAAAGCATTGCCTATCTTCGTGAGAGTGGGCACCTCCCTTTCAATGCTCCACGTAAATTTGCACATATGCAGGAAGAGCTCCTTGAGTGCGTTATTATCCACAAAGCGTTTGAATTACCCATTCATTCGCCTATCCATATTGGAATTGTTCTTGTTCGCAACATATAGTATGAGGTTGCAGTCGTCGATGACCAGTCACGGCCCATGGCATAGTGATCTACACTTCGATAGTTCGCTTAGAAAGTTAACTTTTCGGTCATCTTCCTGTGGACCATATACTACAGTTAGTGAAAGGGTCGCGAAGAGTATGTGTCTAGAGGGGGGGGGGTGAATAGACTCTAGCAAGAAAAGTGCCAGCTTTTAACATACTTGATAGTAGAATGGAGATTTAGCACATGTTTAACTTTCACAATACACAACAAGCTTGCATGACAAGAGTATATAGGTCTTGCGAAGTAAAGCATGCAACTTTGACCACTTGACTAAAGCAAAAACCTAGCCTTTTCCCAATTTTAGTTCTTGGCAGATTTTAGCAACTTAGCACAAGTCAAGCAATCAACCTACACATGCGATTCTAAGAGTATAGCAGCGGAATGTAAAGCAATTGCATATGAAGGTAAAGGGAGGAGTTTGGAGGGAGCAAACACAAGTGAAGACAACGATGTTTTTTGACTTGGTTCCGATAGGTGGTGCTATCGTACATCCAAGTTGATGGAGACTTTAACCCACGAAGGGTAACGGCTGCGTGAGTCCATGGAGGGCTCCACCCACGAAGGGTCCACGAAGAAGCAACCTTGTCTATCCCACCATGGCCATCGCCCACGAAGGACTTGCCTCACTAGTGGTAGATCTTCATGAAGTAGGCGATCTCCTTGCCCTTACAAACTCCTTGGTTCAACTCCACAATCTTGTCGGAGGCTCCCAAGTGACACCTAACCTATCTAGGAGACACCACTCTCCAAAAGGTAATAGACGGTGTGTTGATGATGAACTCCTTGCTCAAATGCTTCAAATGATAGTCTCCCCAACACTCAAACAACTCCTCACATATTTGGATATGGTGGAAGAAGGATTTGAGTGGAAAGCAACTTGGGGAAGGCTAGAGAACAAGATTCATATGGTAGGAATGGAATATCTTGATCTCAACACTTGAGTAGGTGGTTCTCTCTCAGAACATGAATGATGGAAGTGTAGGTATGTTCTAATGGCTCTCTCCACGAGTGAAGAGTGGGTGGAGGGGTATATATAGCCTCCACACAAAATCTAACCGTTACACATAATTTACCAAGCTCGGTGGGACCGATTGAGAGAACTCGGTCAGACCGATTTAGTTCATAATGTGACCGTTAGGTATTTTGGTGGGACCGATATGATCAACTCGGTGGGACCGATTCCATTAGGGTTAGGTCATAACGTAATTTCGGTGGGACCGATTACACAAACTCGGTGAGACCAATTTTGGTAATAAGCACACAAAGAGTTGGTCAAGCAAACTCGATGAGACCGATTTGCTCATTTCGGTGAAACCGAAATGATACGAAGAGGCAACAGAGAGTTTGCATTACGAACTCGGTGGGACCGATTGCACATCTTGGTTAGACCGACAATATTGCAACAGGCAACAGAGATCTTGCAATACCATCTCTGTGAGACCGAGATCCCTTTCGGTGAGACTGAAATGATTAGGGTTTCTGGCAGTGGCTATGTCAAATGAACTCGGTGGCGCCAGATAGATCTTTTCGGTGGGGCTGAGTTTGACTTTTAGTTTGGGACATATGTGGATGTGGGAAAATGGTTGAGGGTTTTTGGAGCATATCACTAAGCATTTTGAGCAAGAAAACCATTATGCAACACCTCATCCCCTTTTAATAGTATTGGCTTTCCTATGGACTCAATGTGATCTTGGATCACTAAAATAGAAAATGTAGAGTCATGAGCTTTGAGCTTGAGCCAATCCTTTTGTCCTCATCATCTTGAAGGGTTTCCATATCCTCTAGTCCATGCCAGTCCATCTGTTGAACTTGTCTGAAATATACTAGATGGAAACATTAGTCCAACAAGAGATATGTTGACATTAATTACCAATATCACCCAGGGAGCACTTGTGCTCTCAATCTCCCCCTTTTTGGTAATTGATGACAACATACATCAAAGCTTTAGATAAAGATGTGAAGGATAACAAGTAAAGCTTTGAAAGGACATGCAACATGCATAGGCTCCCCCTACATGTATGCAATCATGTGAATATGGAATGTAAGAACATGTGAAAGCATAGGCATGATTGAGCAAGCAATGAGTTACATGTATCTTGGCTGTAGGCATCAGAGCAAATGATATGAATATATGAAGTGTATCCTAATCTTCATGATTCCTTCTTGCAAACAATATGTACATTAGCAAGAAATCTTCAGGCACATGAGTGTGAAGCATATACTTGCCTTGTGATCTTGAGCTGGCTTATGAAGGGATGAACCTGAGTAAACAAGGTTAGATAACATAAGTACATCTACTAGATAGAGCAACAGAAAAGCCACAAGAGTACCAAGATTGGGATAACATGTAGAGAGTGAGTACTAGGTACTCTTGAGTACAGACATGTTCCCAAAGGTAAAATATATGCAATGAATTCAAGGACTTTCTTCCCTAGCAGTCTTTCTCCCCTTGAGCCTCATGTTGGATAATGGAAGGAAGTAGGGAAACAGAATCAGAGCAAAACAGATAGACATGTCTTTCCCTTTTTAAAGACATGTGACTTCTCTCCTCTTGATCACCAAGCATCTAGAAGAGACGTTCTTATTGATGTGAACTCTCTTTTCCTTAAGCTTTGAACTCTCTCTCCCCCTTAAGCTTTGATGTGATCTCTCTCTCCCCCTTTGACATCAATTTCCAAGAAGGGATCTTCTGGAGTGTGAGTCAAAATAGGTTTGGTCCTTGAGTCACAGAGCAGAGCCAAAAAAATGTGATGCTGGTAGAGGACAAGTATGATTGAGTAGAGCTGGAATAGATATGCAGGATGCAAATGTCAAATTGTCTCCTCACTATTGAAATCGGTAGCACCGAGTTGTTTCATTCGGTGGCACCGAGGTGGTTTGGTTTGATTGAAAGAGGCAAATTGGTGGGTCCGAGTTCAACACAGAGAGAACAATTTTCCATCTCAGCTCACTAGGCAAAAAAGATCTCACAAAGATTTGCAAAGAATTAGCTGAAAGATTTGCAATGAATTGGATGCAGGAAAATGCAGAAAAAGAAATAAATAAATCTAGATGAAGTTTTTTTTGTGTAAAGAAGGGAAACAAAATGCAAGGAACAAATGTAAGAGAACAAAGAAACACTAGAGAACTTCATCTAGAATTGGTCGGTGACAAAGTCGCCTTTGTTAGAGTATATTGACTTAGGAGTCAAGTGAAGACACTTGATCATAGGTCATACTCATCATTTAAGCTCGAAATGGGGTTGCCATTTTTCGTTTAAGCATTTCGATGTATTCACATCTTGTTGAGCTGCTTTCACCCATGCCTTGGGGTAAAGCTTCTCTAAGATGGAATAACATACCTTGGGTAGTGGTGTTGGTCTTGATCATGTAGTTGAACTTGTGTGGGTTGCTCAAGGTTGATGAAGCTCATCAAGGATTGCGAGCACCACTTGTAGTTTGAGGTCATCTACCTACATGGATTAGTCTTGCAAGGAAGAGCACTTGTGTATCCAAAATGACGATCATGAAAACTTGATACCAAAAGAAATTTGATATATAGAAATCGTCAAAGGATATGTTGAAGGATTTCATGCTTCCTTGTCTTCAACTACTATGGTGTAGAGACTTGGTGATATAGAGATTGCTCTAGATATGAGTGAATTGCAATCTCATGGATTTAGATTCATCCAAGTACCTACAAAAGTTTAGATAGCATGCAAGGGTACATATGTATCCAAGACATTTGATCATAAGAGAAAAGAGTCAAGGATTTGTGGATTTTGCCTTGTATGTATCCAAATGGAGTTCCTACTCCAAGTTTGAGGCATCAATAATGTTCAATTCACCTCTCAACGTGCAAAACACTTTCTCATCAAGTGGTTTAGTAAATATATCCGCTAATTGCTTGTTGGTGCGAACATGTTTAAGATTGATATCACCCTTAGCAACATGATCTCGATTGAAATGAGGACGAACTTCAATATGTTTAGTTAGAGAGTGTTGCACGGGATTATGAGCAATCTTAATAGCACTTTCATTGTCGCAAAGCAATGGAACATGTTTTACATATATCCCATAATCTTTAAGAGTTTGGGTCATCCAAAGCAATTGAGAACAACATGAACCAGTGGCAATGTATTTCGCTTCGGCGGTGGATAAGGATACCGAGTTTTGTTTCTTGGAGGACCAAGACACAAGATATCTACCAAGAAATTGACAAGTACCCGAAGTAGATTTTCGATCAACCTTGTCACCGGCATAGTCCGAGTCGGAGTAGCCAACAAGATCAAAAGAAGACCTCTTAGGATACCAAATGCCAAAATTTGGTGTATGTATTAGGTATCTCACTATCCTTTTTACGGCCTTAAGATGACGTTCTTTAGGAGCCGCTTGGTATCGTGCACACATGCACACACTTAGAATAATATCGGGACACAAGGCACATAGATATAACAACGAACCAATCATAGAGCCGTAAACGTTTTGATCAACCGGTTTGCCATCCTTAGTCAAGTCAAGATGTCCACTAGTAGGCATGGGTGTAGTCATACCTTTGCATTCTTGCATGTTGAACTTCTTGAACAAGTCCTTGGTATACTTTGTTTGAGAAACAAAAGTACCCTCTTTAGTTTGCTTGATTTGCAAACCAAGAAAGAACTTGAGTTCACTCATCATAGGCATCTCAAACTTTTCCGACATTAGCTTTCCAAACCTTTCACTAAAATGGGGGTTAGTAGAACCAAATATAATATCATCAACATAGATTTGGTACACAAACAATTCACCATTAACCCTTTTTGTAAAAAGAGTGGAGTCTATTTTTCCAATTTCAAAGCCTTTTTCAATCAAGAACTTGGTTAAGCATTTATACCATGCTCTAGGAGCTTGTTTAAGACCATAGAGGGCTTTGTGTAGTTTGTAAACATGACCGGGTTTCTTGGGATTAACAAAGCCAGGAGGTTGTTTAACATAAACTCTCCTAAATTTCACCGTTGAGAAAAGCACTTTTAATGTCCATTTGGTACAAGGTGATATCACGGTGATCAGCATAGGCAAGCAAGATGCGAATGGATTCAAGTCTAGCAATGGGGGCGTATGTCTCACCGTAGTCCATACCTTCGACTTGAGTGTAGCCTTGGGCAACGAGACGTGCTTTGTTGCGGACGACTTGACCTTGGGCGACGAGACGTGCTTTGTTGCGGACGACTTGACCATCTTCATCTTGCTTGTTGCGAAACACCCATTTGGTACCAATGATGTTGTGGTTGTTGTCGGGCTTTTCGACCAATGTCCATACTTGATTTCTCTCAAAGTTGTGTAGCTCTTCGTGCATTGTGTTTACCCAATATGGATCATCAAGGGCATCTTCAACCTTCATAGGTTCAAGGTTCGATATGAAAGAGTAATGTTCGCAAAAGTTAGCTAAACAAAATTTAGAGCGAGTGATTCTCCCGGTTTGGATATCATTGTAGATTTGCTCTACGGGATGATCTCTAGCAATTCTTGCTCTAACTCGTGAAAGCTTTTGCTTGGGTCGGGGTGGAACATCCTCTTCATCATCATCATCTTCTTCTTGTCCTTCTTCATTGTTGTTGGTGTTGTTGTCCCCTTGTGGAGGCGGAGAAGGAGGTCGATGAGGTTCATCTTGATGCACATCGTCGTTTCTTTCATCATGGCGTCTCCCACTTGTGGATGCCTCCAAGTCAACTTGAGGTTCACCTTGTCGTGAGGTAGGAGCTTCCACATGGATGGACGAAGTACTCTCTGTCACCTCCATTGGACGAATCTTGCCAATAGACAAGTCTTGAATTGCCTCTGAAGGATCTTTATCTCCTACATCAATTGGAAATTGCTCTACTTGCGAGCCGTTAGATTAATCAAACTTCACATCTACCATCTCTTCAACCTTTCGGGTGTAATTATTGTAGACACGGTAAGTGTGAGAGTTCGAGCCATAACCAAGTAGGAAACCTTCATGAGATTTAGGAGCAAATTTAGAACGACGATGCTTATCAAGAATGTAGTACTTTGAGCCGAATACTCGAAAGTATCCAACTTGGGGTTTGTTATCGGTGAGAAGCTCGTACGCCATCTTGCCGAGAAGCTTGTGAAGATACAAGCGATTTGTTGCATGACAAGCTGTCTGAACCGCTTCCGCCCAAAAGTGTCTTGGAGTCTTGTATTCGTGAAGCATCGTTCTTGCCATTTTGATGAGTGTCTGGTTCTTCCTCTTAACAACTCCATCTTGTTGAGGTGTGTACGTAGCCGAGAACTCATGTGAAATCCCTTTTTCGTCAAGAAAGTTATCCACATTTGCGTTCTTGAACTCCGTTCCATTGTCGCAGCGAACCTTCTTGATCTTTACTTCAAATTGATTTGGGGCCTTCCTAGCAAAGTTTTTGAAGATCTTTTGGACCAGCGATTTATCATCAAGAAAGAACACCCATGTAAATCTTGAAAAATCATCAACAATGACTAATCCAAAAGAGTTACCACTGAGGCTTTTGTAAGCGTTGGGACCAAAAAGATCCATATGAAGTAGCTCAAGTGGTCTTCTAGTAGTCATGATGTTCTTCACGGGATGACTTCCTCCAACTTGTTTTCCTGCTTGACAAGCACTACAAAGTCTATCCTTGTCAAATATAACATCTTTAACACCAAGGATATGATCACCTTTAATTAGCTTATCAAGATTTCGCATACCGACATGACCTAACCTTCTATGCCATAACCAACCTTTAGAAGATTTAGCAATAAAACAAGTGCGAGCCTGGGCTTTCTTAGTGAAGTCAACAATGTATAGGTCACCTCTACGTATGCTGGTAAAGACCATGTTGTGATTATCTCTACGAAAGACTTGGCAATCAACATGATTGAATAGCACATTTAAACCAAAATCAGCTAATCTAGACACGGAGAGAAGATTATATCCGAGAGATTCTACAAGCATGACATTCTTAATTGAGCTATTGTTGGATATGGCCACCTTACCAAGGCCAACAACTTTACCCTTTGAGTTGTCACCAAAGGTAACATACTTTCGTGGACCATCATTTCTAGCAAGCTCATAAAACATGTCCTTATATCCGGTCATATGATCTGTGCAACCACTGTCAAGCACCCATTCCTTTCCTCCAGCTGCGTAACCACGAAGACTTGCCATAAGACCAAAATGTCTCATTTGTTCATCAAGGTCACTATCGTCTTCCTCATCATAGTATCCATGTTCCTCATCGTCATGTGATTGGTCAACACCTAGAGAGAGTGATTCATTAGAAGTATGACCGTAACAATGTTCATCTCTATGAATTCTAATGACTTCAGAAATGATATTGTAATTATTCCAACATCTCCTTTAGCAAGCATGAGTTCACGAAGCTCAAACAAACAATCACCAAACTTAGGATCACTAGTACTCATCTTATTTAAGGCAATAGACTTATGGAGAATCTCATCCAGATTTTTCAAAGAATAATTTGGGAATCATTCCTCTAGAAATCTCCATATAGTGTAAGCACATTCAAGAGTTGGCAAACATACAAGCAAGTTTCTAGGCAAACCTCTAGTGATAAGATTAAAAATCCTAAGATTTCGAACCATGTCAAGTTTCTCAATGAGAGTAGGATTCGAAGCATCAATGGGGGGCATGCAAGGATTATCAATGTACTTGTTCAAATGATATTCATTGAAGATTTCAAGCATCTCATTTTTTCATTCATGAAAGTACTCTCCATCAAGCATAGGCACTCTACGTCTAATACTCCCCAACGTAGACTCATCCATCTTCCTCCAATGGTGATTAAACCAAAGCAATGGAAACTTGGCTCTGATACCAATTGAAAGGATTGACAAGAGTATGTGTCTAGAGGGGGGGGGGGGTGAATAGACTCTAGCAAGAAAAGTGGCAGCTTTTAACATGCTTGATATTAGAATGGAGATTTAGCAAATGTTTAACTTTCACAATACACAACAAGCATGCATGACAAGAGTATATAGGTATTGTGAAGTAAATCATGCAACTTTGACCACTTGACTAAAGCAAAAACCTAGCCTTTTCCCAATTTTAGTTCTTGGCAGATTTAAGCAACTTAGCACAAGTCAAGCAATCAACCTACACATGCAATTCTAAGAGTATAGCAGCAGGATGTAAAGCAATTGCATATCAAGGTAAAGGGAGGAGTTTGGAGGGAGCAAACGCAAATGAAAACAACGATGTTTTTTGTCTTGGTTCTGATAGGTGGTGCTTTCGTACATCCAAGTTGATGGAGACTTCAACCCACGAAGGGTAACTGCTGCGCGAGTCCACGGAGGGCTCCACCCACGAAGGGTCCACGAAGAAGCAACCTTGTCTATCCCATCATGGCCAGCGCCCATGAAGGACTTGCCTCACTAGCGGTAGATCTTCACGAAGTAGGCGATCTCCTTGCCCTTACAAACTCCTTGGTTCAACTCAACAATCTTGTCGGAGGCTCCCAAGTGACACCTAACCTATCTAGGAGACACCACTCTCCAAAAGGTAATAGACGGTGTGTTGATGATGAACTCCTTGCTCAAATGCTTCAAATGATAGTCTCCCCAACACTCAAATAGCTCCTCACAGATTTGGATATGGTGGAAGAAGGATTTGAGTTGAAAACAACTTGGAGAAGGCTAGAGAACAAAATTCATATGGTAGGAATGGAATATCTTGATCTCAACACTTGAGTAGGTGGTTCTCTCTCAGAACATGAATGATGGAAGTGTAGGTATGTTCTGATGGCTCTCTCCATGAGTGAAGTGTGGGTGGAGGGGTATATATAGCCTCCACACAAAATCAAACCGTTACACACAATTTACCAAACTCGATGGGACCGATTCAGAGAACTCGGTCATACCGATTTAGTTCATAATGTGACCGTTAGGTATTTCGGTGGGACCGATATGATCAACTCGGTGGGACCGATTTCATTAGGGTCAGGGAATAATGTAATCTCGGTGGGACCGATTACACAAACTCGGTGAGACCGATTTTGGTAATAAGCACACAGAGAGTTGGCCAGGCAAACCCGGTGGGACCGATTCGCTCATTTCGGTGAGACCGGAATGTTACGAAGAGGCAACATAGAGTTTGCATTACAAAGTCGGTGGGACTGATTGCACATCTCGGTTAAACCGACAATATTGCAACAGGCAACTGAGAGCTTGCAATCCCATCTCGGTGAGACCGAGATCCCTTTCGGTGAGACCAAAATGATTAGGGTTTCTGGCAATGCCTATGTCAATGGAACTCGGTGGCGCCGGATAGATCTTTTCGGTGGGGCCGAGTTTCACTTTTGGTTTGGGACATATGTGGATGTGGGAAAATGGTTGAGGGTTTTTGGAGCATATCACTAAGCATTTTGAGCAAGCAAACCATTATGCAACACCTCATCCCCTTTTAATAGTATTGGCTTTCCTATGGACTCAATGTGATCGTGGATCACTAAAATAGAAAATGTAGAGTCCTGAGCTTTGAGCTTGAGCCAATCCTTTTGTCATTATCATCTTGAAGGGTTTCCACATCCTCTAGTCCATGCCACTCCATCTGTTGAACTTGTCTGAAATATACTAGATGGAAACATTAGTCCAACAAGAGATATGTTGACATTAATTACCAAAATCACCCAGGGAGCACTTGTGCTTTCAGTTAGACACCATGGCGTTCCCTCCTTAGGAGAGACGAACGCAGTGATGCAGCAAGAGTCATTGACGAAATTCGTCAAAAGCATCCGCGTGGAGTCCCAAGCTACTAATATACCACCTCTAGTGTTCGACGCTGGGAGGTAAGTGTAGCCATCATAAGTCGGCCTCATGCATTGCAATATTACATAAGTGTCGACCAGCTCTAACGTAGTTTCTAAGATACAAACGATTGCCGCGCGAATGGAATCAACAAAACCCCTAAGAGCCTTCCTTTTGGCTGGATTGTTAAGGTCTCGAACGTTCCAGCGCACCAACTCCAAAGCGTTGCACGACATCTAGCAGTAAAACCTCCTACATCGCCGCCACCTACTAGCCTACTATACCATCAGCGGCTCAGACCTCCCTGATACCGCCGCAAGATTGAGTGGGATCACTTTCCCGGAGATGGCTGTGATGGCCCTCAGCTCAGGCTGGCAATGGGGATTACCCAGGCGGGTATTGGACTCCCATCCCCATCCCCGCGAGAGTCACCCCATGCCCGTCCCCGTCCCCATACCCGCTCGTGGGGAACAAATGTTTCCCATCCCCATCCCCGTCAGGTTTTTCATCCCCATGGGGAAACCCATACATGCAATCAACAGTTGCCTCCAGTAGTGTTTAAGTAGAAAAAACAATATTTCAACACAATAAACAATATGTTGTGGCTAGGTTAGCGATTTCTTTGGGCTTTTTGGGCCCAAGGGGTGGGATTAGGGGGAATTTAGGTGGGTATGATCAGGAATTACCTAGTTCTACCAATTTTAGGGCCCAAAAGTAAGGCACTAAAGGGTAAGGTGGGTAACGCGTATGGGTAATGCTATCCCATCCCCATCCCCATCTTATGCGATGGGTAATATATTTGATCCACCAGCTTCCCCGTGGGCAAAAAACTCGGCACATCCCCGTCCCCTAATAGAGTAATTACCCATGGGGACACGGGTAACGGCTAACCATTGCCAGCTTGACCCTCAGCCGTGGCTCCTGCAGAGGCGAGTCAAATACGTAGCTGACCTAGTGCATCCTCAGAGACCGCCAGATCATCGAAATCAAAGCCCAGAGTTTTGAGCAATACGCTTTCGGCTGCCGACTGACCGACTTGTGCGACGCGGCGTGAATGGATCCTGTCCAACTCTAATCCCTCGCATGCCCTCAAATTCCTTTAGTAAGGGTGGCGCTAGCTTCTTTAGGAGACCAGCGCATAAGACCTTGATGTTGCGTAGTGCAACTAAGTCTTTGGCTGTCATACTTCCTTCCTGGGGGCGCAGGGCAAGCACATTTTCTCCTCTAGCATTATCACCACGCAACAGGGGTTGTGGACATGCAGTCGACGTAGGCCCATCAGTGTTCGTACTACCTATCCCCAGCTCCTGGTGTGTGGGTCCCAGATCTGCCATGTGTCCACCTAGGCTGTCCAATCTCTCCAATGTTGTATGCTGCAGTAGATCCAACACCGAGGCCCACCTATTGGTGACGTTGTCGGCCAGCTCTTCTCGGGCAGGATCAGGCCGCATAAGGGCATGAGCTATGGAACCACTGGTATGGTGTGGTCTAAGTATCCACATAGGTGCATAGAAATGAGGCAACACATGCAGTTAATCCCGCCCATGCAATCTCTCTCTCTTCATCTGTTCTACTTTTCCTTGCAGTCCCTGTCTCTCTCTCTTAGCTTTTTCACCGAAGCAACTGGCTCCTCTGCAAGATCCCGTGTTGGACTGCAGGCAACCATCTTTTTTATCTTTCTTCTCCACATTATCCATTCCTATGGTCCTTGTTGGAGCGTAATACTCCCTATGGTCCTTTTTACTCTGCATATTAGGTTTGTCTGAAGTCAATCTCATCCAACTTTGACCAAGTTTATATAAAAAATTATTGACATTCACATAACAACATCAATATCATTAGATTTATCTTGGAATATATTTTCGTATTATATTTATTAGATATTATAGATGCTAATAATTTCTAATATAAATTTTGTCAAACTTAGCAAAATTTGACTTTCGGCAAATCCAGTGTGCAGAGTAAAAAGGAACGGAGGGAGTACATGCTCTAACCACCTCCACTGCACCCGCATCGGGATGCGAGGTGGTAGGCCCCATCTCAACCATTGCACCATGTGCATCCATTGACGCCCGGGGCACTCTCTCATCTGCCATGCTTGGGTTGGCCACATTTGAATCTCCAATGACCGTGTCTAATATGGTCTGTCCCTCTAAAGCATCTGTTTCCTCGGGATTTGCATCGTCTATGCAAGAGTGTCAGCTATTTTCTCTATGACCAGTTCTGTATGGCCTGATTCGAAAGTGGTGGGTCGTGTGGCCAGTTGCCTTATCTTCACTTGGTCAAAAGTTGTTGCTTTGGGTCCCACATGTGCCAGCTGGGTCGTGGAATCCTCCGCAGTTGCTGGCATCAGGAGGTCCCCACTCCCCGCCCCAGATCATTTATGGCCGCTGGCGGTCTCTATACCAACGCAATGCCGAGCGAGGCAGTTGCCACGGCCAACCGCCTCAAGTCCGCCGCCGCCACCTGCTACCTCTTGAGCTTGCGTTGTATTCCCTCAAAGAGGAAAGGGAGATGCAGCACAGTAGCGTAAGTATTTCCCTTAGTTTTTGAGAACCAAGGTATCAGTCTAGTAGGAGACCACGCGTGAGTCCCTCGCACCTGCACAAACAAATAAGAACTTCGTAGCCAACGCAATAAGGGGTTGTCAATCCCTTTACGGTCACTTACGAGAGTGAGATCTGATAGAGATGATAGTTGATATTTTTGGTATTTTTGGTTTAATAAAATAGCAAATAAAAGCGGTAAAAGTAAAGTAGATGTAGATTGATATGTTGATAATAGGCCCGGGAGCCATAGTTTTCTCTAGTGGCTTCTCTCATGATAGCGATATTCTACGGTGGGTAAACAAATTAATGTCGAGCAATTGATAGAAAAGCGAATAATTATGAGACTATCTAGGCATGATCATTGTATATAGGCATCACGTCCGAGACAAGTAGACCGACTCCTGCCTGCATCTACTACTATTACTCCACACATCGACCGCTATCCAGCATGCATCTAGTGTATTGAGTTCATAAGAACAGAGTAACGCCTTAAGAAAGATGACATGATGTAGAGGGATAAACTCAAGCAATATGCTATAAACCCCATCTTTTTATCCTCGATGGCAACAATACAATACGTGCCTTGCTGCCCCTACACTGGGAAAGGACACCGCAAGATTGAACCCAAAGCCAAGCACTTCTCCCATTGCAAGAACTATATATCTATTAGGCCACACCAAACCAATAATTCAAAGAAACTTGCAAGGATATTACGAGCACACATAAAAAGTTCAGAGAAGAACCAAATATCTTTCATAGATAACCTTGACCATAAACTCACAATTCATCAGATCTCGACAAACGCACCACAAAAAGAGATTACATCGAATAGATCTCCTCAAAGAACGAGGAGAACTTTGTATTGAGATCCAGAGAGAGAGAGAAGAATCCATCTAGATAATAGCTATGGACCCGAAGGTCTGTGGTAAACTACTCACAACTCATGGTGAGGGCGATGATGATGATGATGAAGGCCTCCGTGATGGATCCCCCTCCGGTGGAGCTCCAGAACAGGCTCCAAGATGGGATCTCCACAGGAACAGAAGCTACGGCCGTGGAATTAGGGTTTTCTCTCTGCGTATGGAGTTTCTGGGGTACGTGGATATATATAGGAAGAAGGAGGGCACCGGGGGCCACACGAGGGAGCCTCGAGGCAGGGGGGCGCGCCCTGGGAAGGGGGGCGCCCCCCACCCTCGAGGGCAGCCCCTCTGTCCCCTGACTTGGTCCTGAAGTTTCCTGTGCGTGATTTTCTCCAAAAATATCTCTCGCGAAGGTTTCATTCCGTTTGGACTCCGTTTGATATTCTATTTCTGCAAAACCCTGAAATAGGCAAAAAAACAGCAATCTGGACTGGGCCTTTGGGTTAGTAGGTTAGTCCCAAATATGATATAAAACTGAATGATAAAGCCCATCAAACATCCAAGACTTCATAAATAATAGCATGGAACCATAAAAAATTATAGATACATTGGAGACGTATCACCACCGCCGAACTGTTGCGCAAGGACGTACATGTCACCTTTGCTGCACTCACCGCCATCAGCGGGATTCTCTAGTCCGAAGGTCCAATGCGCCCGAGCAGGGTCTGACGGTCAGATCTACCCAGATCATGGACGCCCCTCTTCCAAGGTAGGACACACCAGTCTCCCCCACCAGAGTAGTATCCAGAGTCCTCCGGCAGCCCACTTTGCCCACTGCTATTCGAGCTAGGCGGGCGCAGCCAGCTCTTCGGTCCAGTGTGCTCACAAATTCTTCCAATGTGTATGAGGGTCATGTACTCCAGCAACGCCCAAGATGTGGGCAGCCGCACTGCCGGGCCATCATCCACCTCCGGCTCCGGCACCTAGAGGCACTTGTCTACAGGCACCTCATCAGGATCGACGCACCAAGCCCGTAGTTTGAACAGGGAGAGATCTTCTCAATTCGGAGTCTCCGACGCCAGGCTCTCAACTAAGCATGCATAGCCGAGGAGCTCCGCCGCCGTATCGCTAGTACAAGCATGGGATGGAACCCCCTCAATCATAAGATTGACCTGCGAACACATCACTCTAGAGACAGCTTGAGCTTGTTTGAGCGAAGGCTTGACGAACAGCTTGAAGAAGCCATGCTGGACGACACTAGCCACTAAGGCCCTGTTGCGAAGCTCCGGAGCTGCGAAGACTACCAGGAAATCCCCAAGTGGAACTTGTGAATCGAGAAACCGTGCCGAGGGATGCGTAGTTCCGCCGAAGTTGCTTCCGCCGCTGGCCATGTGCTCCCCACATAGGCCACCACCGCCAGCCTCAGACACTGCTCGAGATCCTCCATCTCCGGCGTTCGACGGGGATCGCATACGCCACCGGTAGCGGCAGCCATTGCCTGCCTAGATCCCACATGTGCGGTGTCAACTAGCACTAGCGAGGGCCCCTCCAAAGGAGAGGCCTGCCTAGTCGCCGACGACAGCCTGTGCGCTAGTCCGGCCTGCATTTGCAGCTGCGATGTCTGCGCTACCTTGGCCACAACATCTCGCTGGAGCTCTTCCTCAGACCCGGGACTCCTCGGTGCTTGCACTCCATTGAGATGTGGCCCTCCAGGCCACACCGGATGCAGAGCGGGGGAAACGTGCAGTCGTCCCTGCGGTGGCCCTCTCTAAAACACTTGAAGCAGAGCCTGAACAAGTTCGTAGGAATCTCCCTCATTTCCAGTGGCGAAGCCGGCGAGCGTGGCCGAGAACCACCCGCCTCATCTGCTTCCGAATCGCTTTCCTTTTGCGCCACAGCGCCTTGCACGAAGGTCCCGTCTTGCGCCACGGAGCCGCAAATCCCGCTACCGGCCCGGGGTTAGAGCCAGGCGGAGCTGGGCCCGCCCCTGTTGAGGAACCAGCAGATCCCGACGAACCTGACAGGCCCAAGCCGGACACAACTAGCTGCAGCCTGGAGGATACCGACGCCGGGCTAGCGGAGCCAGATGTCATGGCAACCGTGAGCAGGTGTGTGCGGGGACAAGGGAGCTCGCCGACGAGAGGGGGGGAGGAGGTGTTTGCCAAGGCCGGAGCGTCCGTCGGCGGGGAAGGGAGTGGACGTCGGGGCCGGAGTGGCTGTCGATGGTGGGGGAGGAGGCTCGCTAGGAGAGGAGGTGGGCTTCAAAACACGCACTGACATCGATGTTTTGAAGCCCACCTATTCAATATGAATGTACTAGAACACGCTGGCAGCAGTCACATAACCTTTGGTCACATGGTGGGAAAGCAATGAATGCTTGCCGCTACGATTTTCAGTTTCGGCACCGCAAAAACCTGGGTTAAGAACGAATGTTTTGTAAACCGAATTTACTTAACATTGTTGCTCAACCTTCCTCAAACTCACTAGCACACAACACTTGATGTATCACCATGTGGAAATCTTTCTTGAATTCCGTTTTCTTGCCATATAACACGCCTAAATATTTTTTTTTGCTTTTTTCAACACATGTTACTTGCACCAACAATGTTTTGTCTCGGGAACTCATCAGTTATTGCTAGCTCCATAGCTGGGACCTAGTCTACAATCATGATATGATCAACAATATTGACAGAGAAATTTACTTAAAAAACCACCACACATGAAAAGTTGGGAACTAAGGGCATCTCGAACACTGACCTTCAAACTGTCCGCAACCGTCTGAACCACGTGGTTCGGATGCGTTTTGCAAGCCAACACATTCTTTAAAATATCTCCAAGTCTCCTCCTTCCTCTAGCCCGTCAGACCTCATCATCCTCGTCCATGGCAGGCAGCCACCTCCGCCGGGCGAGTGCAAGGTCAAGAGTGCCGGTGGCACAAAGCCCATCTTGTGGCCGCCTAGAGGCCAGCTCTCCCTCGTGGCAGCACATCGGCCAAGCTAGCACACATCAGCTTGTGTGCTAGCTTGACTAGCTAGCTTGACATAGCAAGTGCGATAGCAACCATCCAGCTCATGCGTGAGCTGTGCTCGGGCGGAGGCTAGAGCGGCGGTCAACTCGCCTATCATCGGCGCTGGTGGCGACCACACATACTAGCTATTTGAAGAAATGTCCAAGGAAAAATGTCGACAGGAAGAAGAATAGAATTGATGCTTACATGTGGGTCCCACCTACCATCACAGTCGAAACAACAGTCAATCTGACGGAGTTGACTACTGTATTACGTCAGCGCTTGTGATTGGGCCCATCCTGTCAAAATGGTTTTAAACAAACCTAATCAGACACTTTCTCACTTGGTAGTTTTTTGTAACTGATTGTAGAGTGATAGTTTTCTGTTAGGGTCTGTAGAAAAGTGGTATTTTTTTGTTAAATACTTTCTCTCTAAAGAAACATAAGAGCGTTTGGATCGCTATTTTAGTGATCTAAATGTTTTTACATTTCTTTACGGAGGGAGTACTCAGTTATCTTGGTTGGAAAATAACTCAGCGTCGGGGTAATACTTAAAAGAGAAAAGTATATTTTTTGTCCCTCAAGTATCTTAAAAGTATATACTTGGCCTCTTAAAAAATTGGCACACATTTGATCCCGCAGGTCTCAAAATCGGGTAAGTTTGGTCCAAAACCAGATGAGAGGGGGAAACCAACCACGTGAAAGCAGTTTTCTCTCTGCTTCTCCGCTGGTACGTTGGGCCTACCCGCCAGGCTAAGTTGAAAAAAATACAAGTGTACACGTTGACTCTCTTCTCTCTTCCCCTCTCTAATAAAAAGCCACATGCGCGGTTGGCCGTGCTGAGATGGAGCAGCAGGTGGTTGCACACCACCACGGGCTTCCTGCGCTGCAACGCGCACACCAGGTCGCTGTCCAGCCACCGCATCTCGCCTCCACCTCACGAGAATGGATAGCACCCACACAGCACAGCTCCGTGCGTCGCCGCCAGTGGTGACGAGGTGGTGCTCGAGGTGAAGTCACTGGAGGTCATGGTGCTCTAGCCTCGCCGGATCTGGCAAGCACGAGCATGGGGTGGAGAGCTCGCGCACGGGACGGTCACCGGTGTCGGGAAATTCGTGGATGGCGTCGATGTGACCCGTGACGCTACTGCTCTGCCTAGTACATTGGGCTCGGCCTTCCCCCGACGATGCCGATGAAGCACTCCACCAACCCTAGTGGCATGGCTATGGACGGTGGGGAGGCTCATCCCGTGGCGGGGGACGATGGATCAAGTGCAGTCGTCGTCGTCGTCGACCTGGAGAGGATCTGGATCTAGCTATGTAGGAGCACGAGGGGAACGACCGGATCCAGCCTCCCTGCATGGAACGACCGTCGTGGAGAGAAGGACACAGCTGGATCAGGCATCAGCCACTCCTACATGGCAAGTGGGGGGGGACCACCCCACGAGACCGGTTTTCCACTCAAACTAGGATTAGGACGAAACTTACCTGGTTTTAAGACTTCAAGGACCAATTGTGTTCCAAAATTTCTTGAAGGACTAAACGTATGCTTTTAGGCCCCTCCCAATGCTCCACCTTGTACAGGTGCTAAGCCTTCCACGTAGGCAAAAAATCTGATGTGGCATGTTATTTACAAGGAGAGAGATGAGTATGGTGACCCTAGAAAGAAACAATGCTAAGCGCGTGAACCTAGGCAAAACATTTAAAGGTAGGAAGCCCACCAATACATGAAGAGCTTTAGTTGCTAAATCATTAAATGAAGCAAGCTTAGCAACCATAAGCTAAGCACCTATGCATTGGGGAGTATAGTTGCTAAGTTATTTAATGTGCTTAGCACCTCACCTAAGCACCCATGCATTGGCATCAGCCTTAGGGAACTTGAGGGACGAAAACCACCTGCATGAAATCAATGCGCACTAAGAGCTTGGACCTAGCCGAGCAATGGAGAAAGGAGTGAGAAAATAAGAATGCAACAAAATGCAATGCATCGGGCAGTCAGTTTTGTACGCGACTCTTTTTTGCTTCAAGCGTGCGACTGATGGAATACGGCATTGGCTACGTCAGACCCATCCAGACTTGTAGAGGCACAATGCCCTCTGAGCGTAGAGGCCGGTCTCCGCTTCCAGCGGTACATGTACTTTTTTTAACCAAAAGACCGTAGAACAATCGTTCTACGGTAATTTTCATTCGAAGTTAAGCAAAGTTATTGTGTAGACCCGAAAAACGAACGAAAGCAATGTTGTTTTCAGTTCCACTATTTACGTATTATGGCTCATATATATTGAGAAGTGCTCGCCTGCCACCAACACATCTTGTACCATGTTCATACAACTGGTCCGAGGTTCTACAACGTATTGTGTCAGGGATGATTTAATGAAGACGCACATTACAACATGCATAACAATCTCAACACATTCATGACCGTTTCAGATTACATGCGCCAAAGCCGTCGTGCCCAGAAAATCTGTTTCATACGTAGCTGCACGTTGGTTACAAATGTTTCTCTGCAGAGCGGTGTGTTTGCGTGTGAACCGGGATACTACAGAAAAAGTCTACATCTTTGGTTCATTAGTTGGTTTCTTATAAGTTGTTCACTCAAAAGAAAATCAAAAGAGTATAAGTAAGGATATAACTTTTTTGGTAAAAATGGGGAAATCAATTCATTTCATGTGAGTTTGTAATCTAGAAAGTATTCTAGAAGAGATTTCAACTCAAAAAACTTTGGGGAAAAGTTCTACAAAGAGAAGAGTTTACTAATGCATTGGCAGTGTACCGAGGTGCTGAAAAAGGGGAAGAAATTAAATAGGAAATCAAAGATATATTCACCCATTGTTAATGGGTCAAGTCTTTCCAAGACACTTTTTCAAAAGGACAACACTATTTATATATTGTAAAAGAAGTGTTCACTGATAATCTTGTAAGAGTACCCGTCCATGTATATTGTCAACAAAAAGATTGAAGGATCCCAATGCTTGTGAAGAATGCATATTGCATACAATGACACAATCATTGCTATCTTATGTAAGCAAATTTGGAGCTAGTTTGGCCATAATGGCCTCACGTTTTAGCCTGCATTGCAAGACATAACTCAACAGAGTCTATTCGCATGGTTCAAAAATAATAAACTTAACAGGGTGGACCACTTTTTCTAAGCAGTTAAGTAGACACGTTATGTTTCTAGAATCTTCCTCACTGATTTTCTTTAAGACCTATGAATCTCAAACAACCACAACGTTGCAACTTTGCCAGAGTGGCTACATCTTCATTAGCTTTAGTAACCTACGGTTCAAGTTCATGTTCATGTCGAGTAAGCTCCAGGAAAACATACAAATTCAATGGTAGTCGCGTCTGCCTCCGCCGGAATAGCTACTCGTTGTCGTACTTGTGGTGGCCTCTGTGGACAATCAAGCCCACGTCGCTGCCTCCTCGTCCACTTGCTTTGTGGAAGAGTATACCATGGCCGTACTTGCCGAGGCTGCGCTAGAGGACTTGCTGTAGGAGAGGGCGTCACTAGATGGGAGAGCAGAGGGTGAAGGGGTTGCTAGCTTAAGAAGGGGGGTTTGTGAGCTGGTCGTGGAATCACCGCCAGAGCATAGCCATATACGCCGAGGAGGTCGACTGAGCCTAAGTCTTGCGGTTGCGGGAGCCTGTGGTCGAGCAGAGGTGGAAGAGAGCATGTAAAGGGGAGGTGGGTAGGGGGTTTCGGCAGCGATACGACTGGATCACATGAGAGGATGGAGAGGATGGGGAGAGGCCGTTTGATATGGGGTTCCCGATCTTTACGGGGGATCTGCTTGAGTAATGAATCAACGCCACCTGAAGGGTACGAAGGAAACCCTCAATCCCAGCCAATAACGCCGTCAGGTAAAGGATAACTAGTGCAACCTGACGAGACTGAAGCTAACTATTGCAAATGCGACAACCAACAACAAGTATTTGCCCAACCACACTATTAGTTTTCAATACAAGCACGAAGTTGGAAGCACGAACTGCTCGCCGCCTCAACGACTCCTGTTGCAAAATCACAAAGTGAGTTTACCCTCTCACAAGGCAAGATTACAAGAGCTAAGGATGAAGTGAACTCTCAAACAATATTTTGGTTGCACTTACCTAACCTATGCCGAAAACAAATTGCCAAACAGTTGTGACCGAGGTTGGGGAAAGGGTATTTATACTAGGAACAACCCTCCTAGTTTAGGTGTGAAACCAATCCAAAAGAGGGGCTAAAATTTGTGCTAACCAGCTGGTCAAGGGGGGCAAACTCATGGAGCCTCGCGCAGTAATTAATGCTCTGGACCACTTGCATTGGAACTGTCATATATTTTGACTCAAGACACCAAATGATGCACCGTTTGATTTTCCTGAAATTAGACTTCATATGCTGTCCATTTTGTACCCCCACACATGGTGGATACTCATATATTTGTGTTGCATGATGCAACAAGTCTTGGGATAAATTCTGGAACTACGCATGCAACAACAGGTTGTTGAGATGGCTTGTTATTCTTCCTTGAGGTATAACTAGTTAGCCTTGTCACGAAAACATGCTTTGCATCAGGGGCAAAACTTGTTCTATTCAAACTTGTTGTATGTGCTTCAGAACTTGTTTCTTCATACGCTAAAAGTTGTTGGTTGCCCTCATCATTGTACCTGAGTAAAATCAGCACACAAGATTTATGCAGTATAAAGTTCTCATGGTTATTTGAATTATGATTAGCTAGGAGCGCATTCACCTCTTGTGCTATTTGTTTTTCATGGCTCCTTGTCATGGGACCCAAGTAGATCTTATTTGTAGCAGCTTTATTTGAGAGCTGAGTTTTATCATGAGGAGAAGATGATAAACGAGGTGAACATGGGATGTCCTCATCATCCACCCTCTTTAAAAGGAGTCATCCTCGACTCTTGACCCTCTTGATCAAAGCATGGAGACAAATCAGAAACATTGAATGTTGGACTCACATCATAGTCTTCAGGAAACTTGATCTTGTAAGCATTATCATTGATCTTGGCCAAGACTTTCAATGGTCCATCTCCATGAGGCATTAGCTTGGATTTACGCTTCTGTAGGAACCGATCTTTGTGCAAATGTATCCAAACTAGATCTCCGGGCTGAAATGTCACTTTCTTATGATTTTTGTTTTCCTTAGCTGCATAATACTTGGAATTCTCTGGTCTTCTCGTGAATCTTCTTCACATATGCAGAACACTTTCAAGCCTCCATGTTACATCTTTCTTGCAATGGAAGTGGCAGGAAGTTAATTGGTGCAAGTGGTTTGAATCCATATACCACCTCAATGGGCAGATGCTCATGGTAGAGTGAATTGCTCTGTTGTAAGCAAACTCCACATGCGCCAAACACTCTTCCAACTCCTTCAAATTCTTCTTGATCATTGTCCACATCAAGGCTAAGAGGGTGCGGTTCATCACCTCTCTTTGCCCATCAGTTTGTGGGTGACATGTTGTTGAAAATAGCAGCTTGGTTCCCAACTTGACCCACAATGTTTTACAAAAGTAGCTCATGAACTTCACATCATGATATGAAACAATAATCCTTGGCATTCCATGCAAGCGAACAACTTCCCTGAAAAACAAATAAGCAACATGTGAATCATCGTCGTTGTTGTGGAACAAAATAAAGTGTGCCATTTTTGAGAACCTATGAACCACAAAAAAATGAATCCCCCCTCTTAGTCCTTGGCAGTCCTAAAACAAAATCCATGCTAATATCCTCCCAAGGAGCATTTGGAGCAGGTAGGGGAGTATCTTAACCATGGGGGTTTAGTTTAGACTTTGCTTTGCGGCATGTGATGCATCACTGCACAAATCTCTCAACGCCCTTCCTCATCGTTGGCCAATAAAAATGATCAGCCAACAAATCATATGTCTGCTCATGACCTAAGTGTCCCATTAATCCACCAGAATGTGATTCCTGCAACAACAAGGGCCTAACCTAGGAATCTGGAACACGTAGCTTGTTAGCCCGAAAAAGGAACCCATCATGCACATGGTATTTATCCCAACCTTTCCCATCTTTACATTTTGCATATGGTTCTGAAAATATGTGATAAGTGCAGTACAATTCTTTTAAACTCTCAAGTCCCGGCACCCTTACTTCTAATTGTGTCAAAAGAACATGCCTACTGGACAAAGCATCAACAACCATGTTTTCCTTTCCTTTCTTGTACTTCACAACATATGGGAAAGTTCCAATGAATTCTCTACCCATTTAGCATGCCTACGACTCAGTTTAGCTTGGCCTTTGAAATGTATTAAAGCCTCATGATCAAATTGTATGATAAATTCCTTAGTCCATAAGTAGTGTTGCCAAGTTTCAAGTACTCTAACCAAGGCATACAACTCTTTAGCATAAACATAATAATTCAGTTGTGCACCACTCCGTGTCTCATTGAAATATGCTATTGGTTTTCGTTCTTGCATTAAGACACCTCCAATACCTGTTCCACTAGCAGCACATTCTATCTCAAAAAAGTTTTAGTGAAATCAGGTAAATTAGTAAAGGTGCTTCAGTTAATTGTTTCTTAAGCTCAAGAAATGCTTCTTCTGGTGGTGCACCCCATTTAAAAGCAATACATTTCTTTGTCAATTCATTCAAAGGTGCAACAATTGTACTGAAATCTTTCACAAACCTCCTGTAGAAACCAGCAAGGCCATGAAAACTCCTCACCTGGATTACATTCACTCGAGTTGGCCAATTCTTGATTGCTTCCACCATAGATTCACCCACTTCAATTCCCTGTCCCAAAACAATATAGCCAAGAAAAAGTACCTTGTTTTTGCAAAAGGAGCACTTCTCAACATTAGCATATAGCTTTTCTGTCCTTAGCACATTCAACACTCGTTTTAGATGTTCAATATGTTCCTCAATGGTTCTGCTATTGATTAAGATGTCATCAAAGTACACAACATTTTTTTTGCCAATGTAAGCTCTGAGAACATGGTTCATCAATCTCGTGAATGTACTTGGTGCATTAGTTAATCCAAAAGGCATGACTAACCAATCATACAACCCAAATTTTGTTTTGAAAGTAGTTTTCATTCATCTCCTTCTTTCATCCTAATCTGATGGTATCCACTCCTAAAATGTGTCGGATTTCGGGTTCCGCAAACCCTTGCGAGGTCCAAACTCTAGGGTGCGCACGAAGAACACTCTCTCCCCAGCGCATTTGCCGTACGATAGCACAACCTAGCTTGACGAACTCAAAGAACAAGGGACATAGAGGATTATACTGGTTCGGGCCACCTTGTGGTGTAATACCCTACTCCAGTGTGTGTGGTGGATTGCCTCGTGGGGCTGAGGATGAACTAATACAATGGATGAACAGCCTCTGGAGGAGAGGTGTTCTTGGGCTCGAATGAGCTTGTGGTGTGTGTGGGGTGGAATGGATCCGATCCCTTCTAAGGTTAGACCAGCTCAAGATGAGATCAGTCTCCCATGGTGGTGGCTAGGTCCTATTTATAGTGGCCTTGGTCCTCTTCCCAAATATCGGCGGGAGGGGATCCCACAACGACCAAATTTGAAGGGGAACAACTAGTACAAGTTATCCTGACAAAAGTAGTCTTCGCCTGCCAAAGGCTCTCGTGGTGACGCTGCGCCGGGCTCCACGATGACCTCCATTCTGCCGCCCTGACGGTCCTTCGTCTTGTTGCACCGATATGGGAACCTTTGCCTGATTCCTCGGTACTCCGCGCCTGCGCTTGCCCTCTAGCACCAAAGGGGAAACTGGTACACCGCACCTGCTAGCGCCCGCCTGGCCTTGGATGTCATGGCTCACGTCACACGAACCTCGCGAGGTGCACCTTGCATTGATATCTCCGCTCCTCAAGAGCTAACCTAGAGAGGGTGCCCCCAGGGAGGTCTTGCCGTCGTCCGCCTCGCGAGGCTTGGCCCCTCGTGAGGGTCTTGAGTTGCGGTTTCTGAAGCTGGGCCGTACCAGGCCGCCATGGAGCCACGCCACGGGCCGCAGGTAGGCAGGTCTGGGTACCCCCGTTCCCAGAATACCGACAGTAGCCCCCGGGCCCAAGGCGCGTTCGGACTTGGCTTCAAGGCGAATCCAAAGGGGCAAGGGCGAAGCGCTGCGGGCCCCAAATGCCTGTGGCCTAGGTCGACATGTGGCGACTTGATTGGACGTGGGCGTCTCCACTGCTGCCTCGGGAACTGCTCGACTTGACGAGACCCTGCTGCATGCACATAAAGACCATCATTACGTGAGATTGTGGAGGCCGGCGGTTGGCCTCCTCCAGGCTATAAATGGGGAGAGGGTGAAGCCCCCGTTGCTTATCTCCTTCTTTTTGTCGCCTTCCTCTTCTTCTTCTTCCATGCCACGCCATCTTACTACGACACTGATGGCGCCGATAAGGAGATTCTCCAGTGCGGAGAAAGGTAAAACTCCCTGTGAGGAGCGGTAACAACTTCCGTCAAAGAAGAAGTTTAGCCGCCCCCGTGCCATCGACGAGAGGCGGGAGGTGACGAGGCCTTGGTGCGAGCGGCCTCCTCCTGGCTACCCGTTGCCCTTGTACGCTCAAGAGCAAGGGGGTTGCGCCCCGCGCCGCTCGTGTCGTGGCCGAGGTCGTCCAGCCGGGGCCACTCGGGCCGCCAGCTTCCATACCCACGCCGAGGGCTCCTCGCGCGAGTTTGTGGCATGGACAGCGATGCTGCCGTCTTCTTGGATCCGGCTTCTGAGGTTCTTCGCTAAGCTGATGCCGGGGAGGGGTCCTGCCGAGATGTGGTTGTAGCACGCCGGGTGTTGCAACCAGGTTTCGGAGGCGGAGGTCGAGGTCGTCCCCTGGGCCGGTGTCTTCATGACTCGAGGATGGGGCGGAATTGCCTGCGTGTGCCGTCCTGATGGAGCTTCCGTCGTGCACTTCGAGTTTGACGGCACCTCCACATTGTTCTTCAAGGTCTTCGACGAGGAAGGACACCGCCTGGAGTGCTGCTCCGGCGGGAGCCGCCAGGGTGGCGCAGCGGCGGACGCCGTACCTGCTCTCGACCCTGCCGACAGCTCTCCTAGCAGCATCGATGGCCCCTAGGAATCCAGTAGCTCTCCTGAGCCTGACGAGTCTCCGGAGACGAGCGACGACAGCTACACGCCCCAAAGCTCATGCCGCACCCGGAGCGCGGCAGCTGCACCAACTCGTCGTCGCTGGTGACCTGAGCGGGGTTGGAGACGACCTCTCATGGCCCACTGTTGATGATGGCGTTGGTGGTGGCAACCGTAGCCAGGGCCTCCTGGAATCTTCTTCTTTTATTCCCTGCGAGGAATCAAAGCGAACCCCGTGGGGGCGTGTAAAGAACCTGTAATGCTTTTGCTCCGGTGTTTATTATCCTTGCTATGGAACCGCGTTTGCAAGTCTTGCTTCGGCACTGTCCCCCCTTTTTGTCCTTGTAGTAGCTTTGCGGTCTACGCCGGCGGGTCCCAGTCCCAAGGCAAGCTTCGGCCATCGCTGGTATGCCAGGTCGCAATGCCATGGTCAAGGCCAGGAGGTGAGCAGCCCGGGGTCCGGTAAGAGCTCCTGAGGCGCAATGCTCAAGAGGCCCCCCTTGGTGTGCAAGCAGCTTCCCAAAGGCTAAAAAGGGAGGCGGCATTGCCGGAGCAAGATTGCGGAAATCAACTTTTTGAGTCGTGGCGTTGTGTCAATTTGGATGTGTGACTTATCTTGACAGCCCGAGGTGATTCTCCACGCGGTGCGCCTGGTTTGCTCTTCTGTGGCAGCGCGGCTAAGATTTCACGATTTCCTTCCCGCTTGCTTTAGCGTTCTGCGTCGGCAGAGCCTGGCCCCACGCATACCTCAACCGCCGCTGGCTCGTCCGAATTGCCGTGATGAGGCCTAGGGGTGAGGGGCTACGTGACCAGTTAGGCTCCTGAGTCGTGATGCTCAGGAGCCCCCCTTGACGTACGAACAACCCTCGGGAAGGAAATGCTAAACTAGGCCTTGGTGTTCTGCATCGGCAGAGCCCGACCCCGCGCGTACCTCAGCCGCCGCTGGCTCGTCCAGATCACCAGGACGAGGCCAGGGAGTGAGGGGCTACGTGGCCAGTTAGGCCCCTGAGACGCGATGCTCAGGGGTCCCCTTGACGTACGAACAGACCTTAGCGCTCCAAGCCGGCCTCCCCTTGTCCCGCTCTTCTAGGTGCTCTACGTCCTCGGGTCCCGACCCTCGAGCGGAGCTCAGCCGCCACTGGTATGCCAGGTCGCGATGCCGTGGTCAAGGCCATGGGGTGAGGGCTGGAGAGTCAGTAGGAGCTCCTAAGACGTGATGCTCAGGAGCCCCCCTTTAATGTGCAAGCCAATTCCGTGAGAAGGGAAAAACCGGCAAGGCCGCCTGTCACTAAGCTTCGGAGATTCCTGCGGGTTAGTCCGATGAAGCAACACTATTTACTATCGCGCCTACCGTTGGGCCACTGATCTTTCCATAGGAAGACAAAGGCACTAAGGACCTGGTGAGGTGACGTGTGCGAGGCGGGCCGCGAGTCAGAGCTCGATCTCTCATATTTGTCAGCGTTGCAGGGACGGACCCGAGCACAAGCGCCGTGCCAACGTGTGTAGCCCTCATTGCGGGCGAGCAGGAGTCCATTCGGTAGCGAGGGGGGCCAAAAGAGGTGGTCAGTGAGTAGGTGATGATTGATAGTCCCCAAGTGCAGGGAATCATCGTAGCAATTCCCAATGGTGGAAGTGATAAGTATGGAGTATCGAACCCACAAGGAGCTAAAGGTAAGATCAATATTCTCTCAAGTCCTATCTGCCACTAATATGACTCTACGTACACCGAACATTTGCTTCCAACTAGAAATGAGAAATAAAAGTACGTTGTGGGTATGAAGAGGATAACTTTGCATGATATCAGAGAGCTAAAATATAAAAGTAGGTGCTGTTATCATAAAGTTAGAATATATTACTAAATATTATAAATGGCGAGTGTGGAATAATGATGGATCGGTGTGCGGAATTGTCCTAGGCAATTGTTAACAAGATCGGTAGTCGTCATTGCAATTTCATATGAGGGAGAGGCATAAGCTAACATACTTTCTCTTCTTGGATCATATGCACTTATGATTGGAACTCTAGCAAGCATCCCCAGCTACTAAAGATCATTAAGGTAAAACCCAACCATAGCATTAAAGCATCAACTCCCCTTTATCCCGTACGCAACAATCCCCTTACTCGGGTTTATGCTTCTGTCACTCAAGCAACCCACTATAAGAGAATCATGAACGTATTACAACACCCTACAGTGGGAATCCTCACGCTTGCGCGACATGGAGGGCACCATAGGACATCACCAAAATAAAACATACAACTCATACCAATCTAGATCATCAATAAACCCAAAGACAAAGGATATCTACTCAAAACATCATAGGATGGCAACACATCATTGGATCATAATATGTGGCATAAAGCACCATGTTCAAGTAGGGATTATAGCGGGGTGCGGGAGAGTGGACCGCGTAAAAGAGATGAGGATGGTGATGATGATCGTGACGTTGATGAAGACGATCACCGTGGTGATGATTCCCCTCCCGATGGCACTCCGACGCCACCGAGAGAGAGGAGGAGAGGTTGTCCCCCTTGTGCTTCCTCCTCCATGCCCCCTAGATGGGGAGAGGTTCTCCCTCTGGACCTTGGCCTTCATGGCGATGATGGCCCCTCCGGGATCCTCGTCCATGGCCTCCGGTGATGATGCCCCCCTCCGGCATGGTGCCAGAGAGGGCGTAGATTGATTTCTCGTGGTTACAGAGGCTTGCGACGGCGGAAATTCTGTTCTAGGTTATTTTCTGGAGGTTTTTGTATTTATAGGAATTTTTGGCGTCGGTCTCACGTCCAGAGGGTCTCCGAGTCGTCCACGAGATAGGGGCCCACGCCCCTGGGGGGGGGGGGGTGGGCGCGCCCCTCACCCTCCTGGACAGCCCGGGACTCTTCTGGCCCAACTCTTTTACTCCAGGGGCTTCTTTTGGTCCATAAAAAATCATCAAAAATTGGCACGTCAATTGGACTCCGTTTGGAATTCCTTTTTTGTAAAACTCGAAAACAAGGAAAAAACAGAAACTGCCACTGGGCTCTAGGTTAATAGGTTAGTCCCAAAAATCATATAAAATAGCATATAAATGTATATAAAACATCTAAGATGGATAATATAATAGCATGAATACTTCATAAATTATAGGTATGTTGGAGACGTATCAGCATCCCCAAGCTTAATTCCTGTTCGTCCTCGAGTAGGTAAATGATAAAAGAAATAATTTACGAAGTGTGAATGCTAGCAGGTGCACAAGTTTGATCAATGATAATTTCAATCACCTTTTCTAGCATCATTATGTGTCATAACAGTAGCTCATCTCATAAAACTTTTCATGATCAAGTAACAAGCTATTCACATGTTAAAGTATAGATCATAAACTTTCTTGAAAACTAACAAACAGTGATCTTAGTCATCAAACAATTGTAATTCATCTTATTTTCGGGAAGGGTATATGTAAGAGATTTGATTCAGCAAACTCCACATACTCAACTATCATTGAATCTTTCACAATTGCTAACACTCATGTGATATTTATGGGTTCAAAGTTTTAATCTTACACAGAGAAAGATAAGGGCTTATAGTTTCGCCTCCCAACCTTTTACCTCAAGGGTAATGTCAACAATAATAATTTATGAAAACCTACATCAAAGTGGATATATATATCTGGATCGCTCCAACGCAAAGTTCTTGCCAAAGGAAAAAGTGTAAAAAGGAAAGATGATGATGACCACGACTCTTGTATAAGGGTAGAAGATAAAAGTAAAAGATAGGCCCTTCGCAGAGGGAAGCAAAGGTTGTCATGCGTTTTTATGGTTGGATGCACAAAATCGTAATGCAAAAGAACGTCACTTTATATTGCCGCTTGTGATAAAGACCTTTATTATGCAGTCCGTCGCTTTTATTTCTTCCCTATCACAAGTTCGTATAAAGCTTATTTTCTTTGCACTAATAGATCACACATATTTAGAAAGCAATTTTTATGGCATGCACCGATGACAACTTACTTGAAGGATCTTACTCAATCCTTAGGTAGGTATGATGGACTCTCATGGCAAAACTGGTTTAAGGGATGTTTGGAAGTACAAGTAGTATTTCTACTTGGTGCAAAGAATTTGGCTAGCATGAGAGGGAAAGGCAAGCCCAACATGTTGGATGATCCAAGACAATATAACATTTCGGATATAGGAAAACATAACCCATTAAGTTGTCTTCCTTGTCCAACATCAACCTTTTAGCATGTCATCTTTTAATGAGTGCTCACAATTACAAAAGATTTCCAAGATAGTATATTTATATGTGAAATCTCTCTTCCTTCAATATTCTTTCATGAATTGTTCGAGTGACCAATTCTGCGTTTGCTAACTTTCAATAAGTTTACTACCGATATTTATTCAGTGTGAAGTCATTACTCCCCATGGAATAATCATATGAAACATATATAAATTCAGATTTATGATATTCAATTCATTCAACCATTTACTCATAGGATGTACGTGAAGCACGTGAGTAAATGACAAACTACTCCAAAAGATATAAGAGAAGGACACTGAGTAGTCAAATAATTAACTAGCCATGGGAGGATTCTTTTTCATTCAAGATTTCAGATCCAATGATTTTATTCGAACAGCCAGCAAAACTGAAAATACGCTCCAAGCAAAACACATATCATGTGACGAATACAAATACAACTCCGAGTAAGGTATACAAATAGTTTTAAAGACGAAAGAGGGGATGCCTTCCGGGGCATCCCCAAGTCTTCCTTGAATATTACCTTGGGGTTCCTTGGGCATCCCCAAGCTTAGGGTCTTTCCACTCCTTATTCTCCTCATATCGATATCTCACCCAAAGCTTGAAAACTTCAACCACACAAAACTTAACGTAACTTCGGGAGATAGGTTAGTATGATAAAGAGTAAACCATTCACTTTGGTACTGTCAAAGATAGGGTTCATAATTTTTCTCACACAATGCCTACTGTACCATACCATTTCTACAATTTATATTGAGAAATATAAGCCATAGAAACTAGAAAACAAGTAAACTATGCAGTGAAAACAGAATCTGTCAGAAACAGAACAGTCAGTAATGATCTGAAGAACAACCATACTTCTGTTACTCTGAAAATTATGAAATAAATTGGTGGACATGAGGAATTTGTCTACTAATCTTCTCCAAAAAGAATCAACTCAAAAACACTCTTCTGTAAAAAATGGCAGCTAATCCCGTGAGCGCAAAGTTTCTATTTTTTACAGCAAGATCACATTAACTTTCACCCAAGTCTTCCCAAAGGTCTTACTTGGCATTTTATTGAAACAAAAGCTATAAAACATGATTACTACAGTAGCTTAATCATGTAAACACACAAAAATAGTAAGGGTAAATATTGGGTTGTATCCCAACAAGCGCTTTTCTTTAATGCCTTTTAGCTAGGCATGATGATTTCAATGATGCTCACATAAAAGATAAGAATTGAAACATAAAGAGAGCATCATGAATAATATGACTAGCATATTTAAATCTAACCCACTTCCTATGCCTAGGGATTTTGTGAGCACATAATTTATAGGAACAAGAATCAACTAGCATAGGAAGGCAAGACAAGTATAACTTCAAAACTTTAAGCACATAGAGAGTAAACTTGATATTATTGCAACTTCTACAAGCATGTATTCCTCCCTCATAAAAAATTTCAGTAGCATCATGAATGGGTTCAACAATATAACATCACATAAAGCATTCTTTTCATGATCTACAAGCATATAATTTTTACTACTCTCCACATAAGCAAAATTCTTCTCATTCGGAATAGAGCGAGCAAACTCGAAATAGTGGAATCATTACTAACTAAAGTTGACACTCTTCCAAATCCACTTTAGATGATAGTATTATTCATACTCCAAAATATATAAGTGAAGTTCATGAAGTATTCTAGGATTAATATCGACTAGCAAATATCCAAGCTCAAAATATATAAGTGAAGCACATGAAGCATTCTATAAAACCGTACTCAAAAGATTTAAGTGAAGCACAAAGATCCTTCTATAAGATCATACTCAAAAGATATAAGTGAAGCACATGAAGAATTTTATAAATCAAGGAAGGGCTATCTCACACTAGCATGGTTCTTAAAGAAAAAGAAAAAGAAAAGCACAATGGACACAAATCATGTGAACAAAACAAAAATCGAGGTATACCGATAATTGTTGAAGAAGAAAGATGGGATGCCAACCGGGGCATCCCCAAGCTTAGATGCTTGAGTATCCTTGAAATATTTACTTGGGGTGCCTTGGGCATCCCCAAGCTTGAATTATTGCCTCTCTTTATTCTTCTCATATTGATAGCTCCTCGATCTTCGAACACTTCATCCACATAAAACTTTGTGAGATCCGTTAGTATAATAAAGCGAATCACTACCTTTAGGTACTGTTGCAAACTTATTAAACTTTCATATTAGCACTTTATCTACTGTATTACAACTTTACCATGGTTCATACCCCTCGATACTACCCATAGATTCCTCAAAATAAGCGATCAACACATAGAAAACAGAATCTGTAAAAAACATGATAGTTTGTAGTAATCTGGAAGTATAGTAAACTTCTGTAACTCTCAAAAATTCTAAACAAATATGACAATTTGAAAATATTATACAGAAGTAATTGGCAAAAAGTTTTAGACCCATTTGATCTTCCAGTAAAAATATGTAAAATCACACGCTACAGCCAAAGTTTCTGTTTTTTGTTCTGCACATAGAAAACAAGCAATCTAATCATCCTAAAACCAAAGCTCGACACATTATTTTTATAATACAATGGATATATACAAGGGGATAATTATTTACAGAGAAACTTCCATGAAAAATTCTACATTGTTTCCGTGAGCATAAACAAAAGTGCTCAAGGTCGACCCTCACTTCTTCAATGCATAACTTTCCAATCACTTCTCTTTTTGAAAAACTTTTTAGGCATAAGAGGCAAGTAATTTTTTGTATGTTCATTCTTTAAAAAAAATATGTTTCACCCACAACTAAACAGAAATAAAAAGGAAAAACAAAATCTACTTAGTGAAGAAAGCAAACAAGCACACACGGGAATATCAACCCCATGCTATTGCTCCCCGACAACGGTGCCAGAAAAGAGCTTGATGGTCCCCAAGTGCAGGGAATCGTCGTAGCAATTCCCAATGGTGGAAGCGATAAGTATGGGGTATCAAACCCACAAGGAGCTAAAGGTAAGATCAATGTTCTTTCAAGTCCTATCTGCCACTGATACGACTCTACGTACACCGAACGTTTTCTTCCAACTAGAAACGAGAAATAAAACTATGTTGTGGGTATGAAGAGGATAACTTTGCATGATATCGGAGAGCTAAAATATAAAAGTAGGCACTGTTATCATAAAGTTAGAATATATTACTAAATATTATAAATGGCGAGTGTGGGATAATGATGGATCGGTGTGCGGAATTGTCCTAGGCAATTGTTAACAAGGCCGGTAGTCGTCATTGCAATTTCATATGAGGGAGAGGCATAAGCTAACATACTTTCTCTTCTTGGATCATATGCACTTATGATTGGAACTCTAGCAAGCATCCGCAACTACTAAAGATCATTAAGGTAAAAACAAACCATAGCATTAAAGCATCAAGTCCCCTTTATCCCATACACAACAATCCCCTTACTCGGGTTTATGCTTCTGTCACTCAAGCAACCCACTATAAGCGAATCATGAACGTATTGCAACACCCTACAGCGGGAATCCCTCATGCTTGCGCAACACGGAGGGCACCATAGGGCAGCACCAAAATAAAACATACAACTTGTACCAATCTAGATCATCAATCAACCCAAAGACAAAGGATATCTACTCAAAACATCATAGGATGGCAACACATCATTGGATCATAATATGTGGCATAAAGCACCATGTTCAAGTAGGGATTACAGCGGGGTGTGGGAGAGTGGACCGTGTAAATGAGATGAGGATGGTGATGATGATGGTGGAGACGATCACCGCGGAGATGATTCCCCTCCCGATGGCATTCCGGTGCCACTGAGAGAGAGGAGGAGAGGTTCTCCCCCTTGTGCTTCCTCCTCCAAGGCCTCCCCCCTAGATGGGGAGAGGTTCTCCCTCTGGTCCTTGGCCTTCATGGCGATGATGGCCCCTTCGGGATCCTCCTCCATGGCCTCCGGTGATGATGGCCCACTTCGGCAGGGTGCTAGAGAGGTTCTAGATTGATTTCTCATGGTTACAGAGGCTTGCGGCGGCGAAACTTGTGATCTAGGTTATTTTATGGAGGTTTCTGTATTTATAGGAATTTTTTATGTCGGTCTCACGTCCAGAAGGTCTCTGAGTCGTCCAAGGAGGGTGGGCGCGCCCCTCACCCTCGTGGACAGCCGGGGACTCTTCTGGCCCAACTCTTTTACTCCAGGGGCTTCTTTTGGTCCATAAAAATCATATAAAATTGGCACATCAATTGGACTCTGTTTGGTATTCCTTTTCTGTAAAACTCAAAACAAGGAAAAAACAGAAACTGGCACTGGGCTCTAGGTTAATAGGTTAGTCCCAAAAATCATATAAAATAGCATATAAATGTATACAAAACATCTGAGATGGATAATATAATAGCATGAATACCTCATAAATTATAGATACGTTGGAGACGTATCAATGATCAAAAGGTAATCCATAATAGGAAACGAGCTACTCTAGGTGATGCAAAATGCGATACATGCCACAGGGATGGACCCGTGCGGCCTAGGGATGATGCAGCCCGAGGGGCGCCCCCAATAGAGTAAGCTAAAGATGCAAAAGGATACACATCGTAGGGGCAAGACCGTGCGACTTCGGGATGATGCAGCCCTAGGGGCACCCCCAACTGAACAAACTGAAACAAAGTCACCTAGCACCGATGCTGGAGTGATGTTGATGTAGATGAAGATGCTCGCTGCAGATGTTGCTCCTCACGAGCCGTCTGACCCCGTGGCCTCGCGAGGCTCCTGGGGTTCCGAGAGCTCGCGAAGGACCGATGCCACTTCTGCTAGGATCTCCTGATGCCTGGCCTCATGAGTCGCCAGGACTTCCCGCATGTGGCTCTGGTGTAGGGCCACCTTGTTCGGCAAGCCGAAGGGCATGCAAATATACCTGTGAGGAGGGCCCTCGCACCGGCCCACCTGAGATGGCCAGTAGAGCTCCTGAGACGCGATCCTGTTGAGTCCTGGTACGTTGACGCACACGCGCAACCCGTCGCCCGAGCCTGGGACGACAGCTGCACTTCGCGGTGCAGGGCGGCGCTCGCCCCGCATCGCCCTTGGTACATGCAAGTCTTCGATGGTCTGGTCGATGAACTCCTTAGCGCTTGGTGCTTCGCGCCTTGCACTCTCTTGAGGGAAACGTGCGATGAAGCACACGTCCACATGGTGCCCGAGCGCCTCCCTCGTGACATTGGCTAGGTCATAGGCCCTCCAGAGGAGAGCCCCTGAGCCCAGCCTGAGAGGGGCGCCGGGCGCGCCTTCCTATGTGAGGGAGGGAGGTGCCCCGTCCACGGGTGCGGACCCTGAGGCGCGGCCGCCGGGTGCTGCATCTTCATGAGGCTCCAGGGCGAGAATCTGCTTCTTCTTCTTCGGGATAGCTTCAGCGGGGTAGATGGTGTTTTCATTGTCTGGGTCCTCGACTACCTCAGCCTGGTAAGCGGGCTCGAGGGAGCACACATCGTCCTTTTCTATGCACACGATGGTGATGATGTCGCGGCTCCCCGGCATCTTGAGGACGTTGTAGCCATAGTGAGTCACTGCCATGAACTTGGCCAGGGCTGGATACCCAATAATGGCATTGTACATGAGGCAGATGTGAGCGACGTCGAAGTCGATGAGCTCGGTGTGGTAGTTGTCGCGGCTGCTGAAGGTGACAGGGAGCCAGATCTGCCCGATTGGGGTGGTGGTGTCGTCGGTCACTCCTGAAAAAGGCCTAGTGGGCTGCAGCTGGTCATACGACACTTGGAGACGGTCAAACGTGTCGACGAAGAGGACGTTGAGCCCTGCACCGCCATCGATGAGAGTCTTGGTGACTTGGACGTTGCTGATGACGGGTGAGCAGAGCATTGGGAGAGCGTCGGCGGCTGCAGCGCACTTGAGCTGGTCAGCTGAGCAGAAGGTGATGGTGCACTTGGACCACTTGAGCGGCCGTGTGGCCTCTATTCTTGGGAGGGCCGCATTCAGTTCTCGGGCGAACTACTTGAAGATGCGCTGAGAGGCTGGAGCCTGCGCACCGCCCAAGATACATGCGATGGCGAGAGGCTCCTGGAAGCCCCCAGCCCCTTCGTCTTGGTCGTCGTTCCTCCTTGGTGGTGGCAGCGAAGGGAGTCCGACCTTGCCCTGAGGACGGTCCTCACAAGACTAGTCCCTCCAGGCACCCTCACGAGGCTGGTCCTTCCAGGCACCCTCGTGAGGCTGGTCCCTCGAGGCACCCTCATGAGGCTGGCCGTGCCACTCCTGGCGGGGGCCGCGGTCATCCCGGCGCCCCTCGGTTCGGCTTCCTTCACGGCCGTAGCCTCGATCGCTGCGCTCAGGGCGTCAGCTGACACGCCCGTCGCGTATGGCCTTGAGTTCCTGACAGTTGTTGGTGTTGTGGCTGTGCACGTTGTGAAAGGCACAGAATAGACGGCTTCTCCTGGATGACTCTGGGTGGTCGCGGCCATGCTTCATCTCTGGTTTGGCCGCGAGCACAACCACCCCCTTGTGCTTCACGTCTTTAGCCTTGGCCTTCTTGTCCTCTAGGTCAGCAGCGGGGAGCTCGTCGAGGGAAAGACGCCCCTCCTCAGCTCTAGCGCACTTGGTCGCGAGGTTGAACAACTCCAGGGCTGTGCACAGATCTTCATGGATGGCGGGCTCCTCCTTCGTCTTGATATCGCGGACTCCATCGGAGAATGCTGAGATGATGGCCTCGTTTGTTACCTTGGGGATTTTGAGGCGGAAACTGTTGAAGCGCGAGATGTACTTCTGCAGGGTTTCCCCTCGTTGCTGCTTGACATGCCGCGGGTCACCTGCGGCTGGCGGGCGGTCGCGAGTGCCCTAGAAGTTGGCAATGAAACGCTCGCGCATCTCACCCCAGGAGGAGATCGACCCCACGGGCAGGTTCAGGAGCCACGAGCGTGTGCCGTCCTTGAGAGCCATGGGGAACCAGTTTGCCATAATCTTCTCGTCGCCGTTGGACACCTCGATGCCCAGCTCATAGAGCTGCAGGGACTCAGCAGGGTCGGGGGTGCCGTTGTAGCGTGAGGCAGGCCGGGCTTGAACTTCTCGGGCCAGTTGACACTGCGTAGCTCAGGGGTCAAGGCCCGACAGCCTGCTGTGGACACCAGAGCCTGTCGCGGAGGCGGAGCTTGGTCTTGGTTTTCGTGTGCCGCCACTGCTGGGGGCTCACGGTCTCGACGTGGTGGTGGTGGGAGCGCGGGAGCTCCTCATTGCGGCCGCTAGATCTCCTGGCAGCTTCCTTCTTCATGCACGGGCACCCCGCGTGGCAGGTCGCACCGCGAGGCCGCATGCCTTGGAGCGTGGACGATGTCTTGACGCGGAGGTGCTGGAGGCGCTTCATGGGCCACGTCGCCCATAAAGGAAGGCGGGCGAGGTAGGGAGATGGACGGGGCAGGAGAGCCCCCAGCGGCGCTGACGAGCTCGGCGATGCGGTTTAGCCAGTCCTCGTAGAGGTCATCGACAGGGCGGTAGCGTAGGAGCTCACGCGCCATGAGCAGCGCAGCCTACACATCCGCGGGTCCGCACTAGCCGTGGGACGATGAGCCAGCGGGGGTCAGCGACGGGGTTGCGGTGCGTCCATCCCGCCGCACCAAGGGGTCCAGTGACGAGGCCTGTTGCTCGTGCCTTGCCGGGCCGGTGGCTGCGTTGGCGATGAGCGATGGAGAACGGCGAGGAGGCCCGCCAGTGAGTTCTACCTGAGCGATGCGGGCGGCGAGGGTGGCCCGTCGCTCAGCACGAGCACCGCGAGCGTCAGCCATGGAATCGGTGGAGCGGTGAAGCATTGATCGACGGAAGAGAGGTTTCGGCACACCCCTACCTGGCGTGCCAAATGTCGGATTTCGGGTTCCGCTAACCCTTGAAAGGTTCGAACTCTAGGGTGCGCACGAAGAACACTCTCTCCCCAGCGCGTTTGCCGTACGATAGCACAACCTAGCTTGACGAACTCAAAGAACAAGGGACATAGAGGATTATACTGGTTCGGGCCACCTTGCGGTGTAATACCCTACTCCACTGTGTGTGGTGGATTGCCTCGTGGGGCTGAGGATGAACTAATACAATGGATGAACAACCTTTGGAGGAGAAGTGTTCTTGGGCTCGAATGAGCTTGTGGTGTGTGTGGGGTGGAATGGATCCGATCCCTTCTAAGGTTAGACCAGGTCAAGATGACATCAGTCTCCAATGGTGGTGGCTAGGTCCTATTTATAGTGGCCTTGGTCCTCTTCCCAAATATTGGCGGGAGGGGATCCCACAACGGCCAAATTTGAAGGGGAACACCTAGTACAAGTTATCCTGACAAAAGTAGTCTTCGCCTGCCAAAGGATCTCGTGGCGACGCCGCGCCGGGCTCCATGATGACCTCCATTCTGCCGCCCTGACGGTCCTTCGTCTTGTTGCACCGATATGGGAACCTTTGTCCGATTCCTTAGTACTTCGCGCCTGTGCTTGCCCCCTAGCACCAAAGGGGAAACTGGTACACCGCGCCCGCTGGCGCTCGCCTGGCCTTGGACGTCATGGCTCACGTCACGCGAACCTCGCGAGGTGCACCTTGCATTGATATTTCTGCTCCTCGGGAACCAGCCTAGAGAGGTTGCCCCCAGGGAGGTCTTGTTGTCGTCCGCCTTGCGAGGCTTGGCCCCTCGCGAGGGTCTTGAGTTGCGGTTGCTGAAGCTGGGCCATACCAGGTGCCCATGGAGCCACGCTACGGGCCGCAGGCAGACAAGTCTAGGTACCCCCGTTCCCAGAACACCGACAAAATCAATTTAAAAGAAAATGGTAGAGCCACTCAGTTCATCAAGCATATCACCTAACCTAGGAATAGGATGACGATACCTAATAGTTATAATATTGATTGGCCTATAGTCCATAACCAATCGCCATGTTGCATCTTTCTTGGGCACCAAAATCACAAGAACATCACAAGGACTTTAGCTTTCACACACATAACCTTTATCTAAAAGTTCTTCTACCTGCCTTTGTATCTCATTTGTTTCTTCAGGACTCATGCTGTAGGGAGGTCGATCCGGAAGTGATGCTCCTGGAATGAGGTTGATGTCTACTATGTAACTTTATTCTTGTAGACTCGTGTTGGGCCTCCGAGCGCTGAGTTTTGTAGGACAGTAGTAAATTTCCCTCAAGTGGATGACCTAAGGTTTATCGATCCGTGGGAGGCGTATGATGAAGATGGTCTTTCTCAAACAACCCTGCAACTAAATAATAAAAAGTCTCTTGTGTCCCCAACGCACCAAATGCAATGGTAAATTGTATAGGTGCATTAGTTTGGCGAAGAGATGGTGATATAAGTATAGTAATGACAGTAGATATTGATTTTTGTAACATGAAGAATAAAAAACAGCAAGGTAGCAAGTAACAAAAGTGAGCACAAACGGTATTGCAATGCTTGAAAATGAGATCTAGGGTCCGTACTTTCGCTTGTGCAATATCTCAACAATAGAAATATAATTGGATAACCATCCCTCAACATGTGATGAAGAATCACTCCAAAGTTCCTATCTACTGGAGAACATAAGAAGAAATTATTTGTAGCTATTCTTTCCGATAAATCTATCCAAGAGTTCATACTAAAATAACACCAAGTTATTCTTTCCGATCGATCTATCAAGAGTTCGTACTAAAATAACACCAATTCATTCTTTATGATCGATCTAACAAGAGTTCATACTAAAATAACACCAAAACAAATTCAGATTCATAATACTCAATCCAGCACAAAGAACCTCAAAGAGTGCCCCAAGATTTCTACCGGAGACGAGTACGTGCATCAACCCCTATGCATAGATTACCCCAATGTCACCTCAGAAATCCGTGAGTTGAGTGCCAAAACACATATCAAGTGAATCAATATGATACCTATTGTCACCAGGGGTATTCATAGCAAGACATACATCAAGTGTTCTCAAATCCGTAAAAGTATTCAATTTTATAAGAATGAAATCTCAAAGGGAAAACTCAATTCATCACAACAAGATAGAGAGGGAGAAACACCGTATGATCCCACTATATTAACGAAGGCTGCAATACATCAAGATTGTGCCATCTCAAGAACACGAGAGAGAGAGAGATTAAACACATAGCTACTAATACAAACCCTCATCTCCGAGGATGTACTACTCCCTCCTCATCATGGTGGCCGCCGGGATGATGAAGATGGCCACCGGTGATGATTTCCCTCTCCAGCAGGGTGCCGAACGGGGTCTAGATAGTTTTTCATGGCTACAGAGGCTTACGGTGGCGAAACTTCTGATCTAGGGTTATTTGTGATGGTTTCTCTATTTATAGGATTTTTTGGCGTTGGTTTCACGCGAAGATGGGCCTCGAGTGGGCCACAAGACACCAGGGCGCGCCTGAGGGGGCTGACGCGCCTTGGTGGGTTGTTCCCACCTCGTGGCTCTTCTGGCCCTCCCATGAAGCTTCTAGTGCCTCTTTTTATTAAAAAAAATCGTCTAAAAGTTTTGCTGCATTTGGAGAACTTTGAATTCTGCACAAAAAACAACACCACGGTACTTCTGCTGAAAACAGCGTCAGTCCGGGTTAGTTCCTTCCAAATCATACCAAAACCATATAAAATTGTTGTAAACATGGCATGAATACTTCATAAATTATAGATACATTGGAATTGTATTAGCATCCACAAGCTTAATTCCTACTCATCCTCGAGTAAGTAAATGATAAAATAAATAATTTATGAAGTGTGAATGCTAGCATAGTGCATAAGTTTGATCAATGATAATTTGAATCACTTTTCCTAGCATCATAACAACAAATCTTTCTCACAAAACTCATCATGATAAAGTAGCATTCGAAAATGGATTTTTTTTGATGTGGAATGGTACTTATCGTATTCATCATATATGCTTTTCTTTTGTAGCATGGACATTTGGACTTGAATGATTCAAAGCAATAGTCTATCATTTGACATGAAGATATCAATATTCAAGCATACTAACAAGCAACCATGTCTTTTAAAATATCAATGCTAAAGAATGCTATCCCTAGCCGATTGTGCTTAATCATTGATCCATTCATGAAACACACTCAAATATTAGCTAAATCCAATGCTCAAGTATGATAATAGTGTTCCATAGTTGGTGCTTTATAAGAGAAGATGGAGAATCAATAAAAAATAAAAATTGCATAAAATAAATAGATAGGCCCTTCGGAGAGGGAAGCGGAGATTTGTAGAGGTGCCAGAGATCAAAGCTTAAATTGATAGATAAAATATTTTAAGAGCCATGCTTTTCCCGTCAACGAAAATGACCGAGTAATTCCCAATACTTTCCATGCTAGATACATCATTGGCGGTTCCCAAACATAAAATAAAGTTTATTCCTTTTTCCACCATTCTTTCACAATCCATGGCTAGCCGTATCCACGGGTGCCTTCCATACCAACACTTTCCAAGGAATTTATTATTTGACAACATGAAGTAAATTTCCTTTTCATTTTGGGACTGGGCATCCCTATTAGCACCACACTCTCATGCAATGACAAGTGAATAAACACTTATCTTGAGAATAACACATCTAGCATGGAAAAATATTGGCCACCCCTGCCTCTCACGAGCGGTACGGGCACACAAAAAGGAAATTCATTTTGAAAATTAGAGTTGGAACATACAAATTTACTTGCAACGACATGGAAATACAACATATGGGTAGGTATGGTGGACTCATTTGGCACAACTTTGGGTTTTAGGGAGTTGGATGCACATGTAGTATTCCCACTTAGTACAAACGGAGGCTAGCAAATAGATTGAGAAGCGACCAACTAAGGAACGAAAACCATCATAAATGAACATTAAACATAATTAACACCGAATAATGCAACACAAGTATGATATAACTTCATTGCATAACTATTGACTTAATGTGCATGCATAGGGAATCACAAACCTTAACACCAATATTGTTACTAAACCACAATTACTCACTAACATGACTCACATATTATTATCTCCATATCGAAAACTATTGCAAGGAATCAAACTTATCATATCCAATGATGTACATTGAAGTTTTTATTATATCCTTCTTGGATATTCATCATATTAGGAACAACTTCATAGCTTGTGCGAATTGTCATCACTATTATCATATCTCAAAATAATATAAGTGAAGCATGAGAGTGTTCGACAAACTACTCCAACAAGATATAAGTGAAAATCAAATGAGTAGTTAAGTAAATGGGTAGCTATTTGAGGACTCTCTATCATTTAAAAACTTTCAGATCTACGGATTTTATTCAAACAGCAAGGAAAACAAAATAAAATGACATTCCAAGGATATCACACATCATGTGAAGAAGCAAAAACTTAGGCTCAACTGATACTAACCGATAATTGTTGATGAAGAAAGGTGGGATGCCTACCGAGGCATCCCCAAGCTTGAGCTTTTGTGCTTAATTCCTTTTATATCATGGTTTCCCTAAATCTTAAAAACTTCATCCGCACAAAACTCAACAAGAACTCGTGAGATAAGTTAGTATAAATCAATGCAAAAACCTTATCATTATCTACTGTAGCAAATCACTAAAATTATTAACATTGCATACTAAATGCCTCTGCATATTTAATACTCATATCCTCAAATAGAATCATTAAACAAGCAAACATATGCAAACAATGCAAACATAACAGTAATCTGCCTAAACAGAACAGTCTGTAAAGAATGTAAGAAGATTCATACTTTTCTAACTCAAAAATTCTAAAAATTAGCCACACTATAGAAAATTTATCATATCTTGTTGTGCAAAAAATTGCAACATTTTATCACATTCTGAATTTGCACGGGAATTTGGGCAACAACAATAAACTTTCTGTTTTCAAACAGCAACATATAGACTTGCAAAATAAGCATGGTAAAGGCTATCCTTGACACTTTTATTGAAATAAAAGATACAAAACATTATTCTAAATACCAACAAGAAAATAAAATCAAAATAAAATGATGCTACCAGAAAAACTCATATCATGTGACGAATAAAAATATAGCTCCAAGCGAGGTTACTGATAATGTTGGAGACGAAAGAGGGGATGCCTTCCGGGGCAGCCCCAATCTAGTTTCTTGGGTCTTCCATGAATATTACCTTGGGGTGCCTTGGTAATCTCCGAGATTATAGTCTTGCCTCTCCTTATTCTCCTCATATCGATATCTCACCTGAAACTTGAAAACTTCAATCACACAAAACTTAACAGAACCTTCGTGAGATCCGTTAGTATGATAAAGCAAATCACCACTTTAAGTACTGTTGAAGACAAGATTAAAAATTGTTTCCACACAATTCCTACTATATCATATCATTTCTACAATTTATATTGGTCAATATAAGCCCTAGAAACTAGAAAACAAGCCAACTATGCATTGAAAACATAATCTGTCAAAACCAGAAGAGTCTGTAATGATCTGGACATTGGCCATACTTCTGCAACTCTAAAAATTCTGAAAATTTAGGAAAACGTATACAATTTGTATATCAGCCATGTGTAAAACTTTCAGAAAATTAACACATTCCAGTCATTTATTGAATTTTATGCACTGGCCGCAAAACTTTCTATTTTTCACAGAATCAAGTCAACTATCATCCATACTATCCCAAAGACTTTACTTGGCACTTTATCGAAAGAATAGCAATAAAACATGATTACTATAGTAGTTTAATCATGTAAACACACCAAAACAGTAGGTATAAGTGTTGTGTTGTCTCCCAACAAGCGCTTTTTTTAATGTCTTTTTAGGTAGGCATGATGATTTCAATGATGCTCACATAAGAATTGAGATTCAAACATGAAAGAGAGCATCATGAAACATATGCCCATCACATTTAAGTCTAACCCACTTCCTATGCATAGGGATATTGTGAGAAAATAATTTATGGGAGCAAGAATCAACTAGCATAGGAAGGCAAAACACGCAACACTTCAAAACTTTCAACACATAGAGAGGAAACTTGATATTATTGAGATATGTAAATGCATATGCCCCTCTCTCCTAATAATTTTCAGTATCATCATGAATGAATTCAACAAAAGCAAATTTGTTCATAAGCACTCACCTCCTCGGCAACGGCGCTAGAAAAGAGCTTGATGTCTACTACGCAACTTTATTCTTGTAGACTTGTGCTGGGCCTCCAAGCTTAGAGTTTTGTAGGACAGTAGAAAATTTCCCTCAAGTGGATGACCTAAGGCTTATCAATCCGTGGGAGGTGTAGGATGAAGATGGTCTCTCTCAAACAACCGTGCAAACAAATAATAAAAAGTCTCTTGTGTCCCCAACACACCAAATACAACGGTAAATTGTATAGGTGCACTAGTTTGGAGAAGACATGTTGATACAAGATTAGTAATGTTGCACTAGTAGATATTGATTTTTCTAATAGAAACAATAAAAACATCAAGGTAGCAAGTAACAAAAGTGAGCACAAACGGTATTGCAATGCTCGAAAATGAGGCCTAGGGGTCCGTACTTTCTCTAGTGTAATCTCTCAACAATGCTAATATAATTGGATCACATAACCATCCCTCAACGTGCGATGAAGAATCAATCCAAAGTTCCTATCTAGCTTAGAACATAAGAAGAAATTGTTCGTAGCTATTCTTTCCAATCGATCTATCCAAGAGTTCGTACTAAAATAACACCAAGTTATTCTTTCCGATCGATCTATCAAGAGTTCATACTAAAATAACACAAAAACAAATTTAGATTCATAATCGTCAATCCAACACAAAGAACCTCAAAGAGTGCCCCAAGATTTCTACCGGAGAAACAAGGACGAGAACGTGCCTCAACCCCTATGCATATATTACCCCAATGTCACCTCGGGAATCCGCGAGTTGAGTGACAAAACATATATCAAGTGAATCAATATGATACCCCATTGTCACCATAGGTATTCATAGCAAGACATGCATCAAGTGTTCTCAAATCCATAAAAGTATTCATTCCTATAAGAACGAAATCTCAAAGGGAAAACTCAATCCATCACAACAAGATAGAGAGGGAGAAGCACCATATGATCTAACTATATTAACAAAGGTTGCAATACATCGAGATTGTGCCATCTCAACAACACGAGAGAGAGAGAGATAGAGATCAAACACATAGAAACTGGTACAAACCCTCATCCCCGAGTGTGGACTACTCCCTCCTCATCATGGTGGCCACCGGGATGATGAAGATGGCCACCGGTGATGATTTCCCCCTTTGGAGGGTGCCGGAATGGGGTCTAGATTATTTTTTCTTGGCTACAGAGGCTTGCGGCGGCGGAACTTGTAATCTAGGGTTATTTATGATGGTTTCTTTATTTATAGGATTTTTTGGCGTCGGTTTCACGCGAAGATGGGCCTCGAGTGGGTAACAAGACACCAGGGCATGCCTGAGGGGGCTGGCGCTCCCTGGTGGGTTGTGCCCACCTCGTGTCTCTTCGGGCCCTCCCACAAAGCTTCTAGTGCCTCTTTTATTGCAAAAAAAATTGTCAAAAAGTTTTGCTGCATTTGGAGAACTTTTTTTTTGCACAAAAAACAACACCATGGTAGTTCTGCTGAAAACAGCGTCAGCCCGGGTTAGTTCCATCCAAATCATACTGAAACCATATAAAATTGTTGTAAACATGGCATGAATACTTCATAAATAATAGATATGTTGGAGACTTATCAGAGGTCAATTTGATGTTCTATGTCGCATAAGGGAGGTAGACAATTGGGTACTTCCTTTGGAAAAACATCCTCAAAATCCTGCAATACATTACAAATAGCACTAGGGAAACAAGTTAAGTCGTTAGCTGAAAGCAAAGCATCTTTGTACACAAGTACGATGACCACTTTATTTGGGTTGAGCCTCACATCTCTCAATTCTGATTTGGTGGATAACATTACTAATTCGGTGGCCAACATTACTAAGTTCTCTCCCTTCTGTTTTGTTCCTTTCTCTTATATTTGGCTTGTGGCACTCCCCCACCGATTTGTGGATGTCTTTCTCACCCTTTTTCTCTCTCCCTCTTTCTTACTCATTAATTTTACTTTAGAAACCTTTTGCAAGTGCTCAACCATGATTTGTCGTGGTGTCATGTGTATTAGCACCAAGTCTTTTCCTTTCCACTTGATGGTGTATTGATTGGTTCCACCACAATATTGAGCTGAAAGATTATATTGACACAGTCTGCCCAACAACAAGTGACACACCTTCATGGGCACCACATCACACTTAACAGTGTCATTATAATCTCCAATCCTGAATTGCACCTGTACCATGTGGGTGACCTTAATCTCTCCACATTTACTCAACCATTGGATATGATATGTGTGGGGGTGTTGCAGCAGTTTAAGCCCAAGCTTATCACACATTTATATACTAGCAAGATTGTGACAACTCCCACCATCAACAATTACTTTGCATACCTTGTCTTGCACTTTGGCTCTGGTTTGAAACAGATTGTGTTGTTGTCCAATCTCATCTCCTTTGATCTGCACACTCAAAACTTTAGTGACAACAAGAGAGACATCTTGCTCATAATCACAATAGGTATGCACATCACCATTTGAACCATCACCATCTTCAGTTTCTTCTTCAGGTTCACTACAAGACTCATATTCTCCATTCTCGGTGATCAGCATGGTACACTTGTTGTGACAATCCTTCTTCATGTGGCCACGTCCCTTACATGTAAATCACTCTATCTCACTAGTTCTTCCCATGGAGCCAAGGGAGGATGAACTAGGGGCTACAAATTTGCTCTTCTCCTTCGAATTTGATGCATCATTTCTGCTCCTGGCTGCATGTGCATGGGGTTGATTTCCACCTCAAGAACTAGTCATAATACCTTGACCAACATTGAATTGAGGTAGAAACTTACTCCCACTTGATGTAGGTCGAGCTGTGAAGGATGTAGTTCTATTTTGCTTCGAGTCTTCTTGCGATTAACGTTCAACCTTAGAAGCAAGATGTACCAGTTCTACCACATTATGATATGGCTGCAAATCAACCACTCGTTTGACATTAGGATTCATCCCATAGAGGAACCTTGCCATGGACTGCTCCTCACCTTCATGTATGTTGGCTCTTATCATTGCCTTCTCCATCTCCTTATGATACTCCTCAATTGATAACTTTCCTTGCCTCAAACTCTGGAGCTTATCAAAGATGTCACGCCTATAATGCCTTGGAACAAATCTTGCCCTTATCTATCTTTTCATTTCTGTCCATGTAGCAACAATAGGTTCTCCTTATTCTTCTCGTTGATTCTAAACTTGCTCCCACCAGATTAGAGCACTCAAACTCAAGTGAGGTCATTGCTAATTTCTTCTCTTCAGAGTACTTGTGCATGCGGAATATCTTGTCAACCTTCAATTCCCATGTGAAATAACTTTTCGGATCAGATCCACCATCAAACTTTGGCATGGTAAATTCCAGCTTTCCAAACCTCTCCACTTCCTGCCGTGCACGACCATAGTTTCTACGATGATGAAATTTGTCATTCTCATGCATGCCATCTTCATCTTCATCAAAATCATATCCAGTATCTTCATGGTCCATATTTGCTCTTTGGTGGCCTCCTCTAAGACCACGACCAACATCAGCTTCATGATGACACGTCCATTAGAATGAGCATTTCCACGCCCGGGACCGGGATGTCTCATGGCATGGGGAGCAGGACCATGGTTTCTTCTAGCTTGTGCGGCAGCACCTTCCCCATCGGTTGCATTTTGTTCTTCACCATGGACACTTGCATCTTCTCGATTCTGACGAGCTCTCACACGATATCAGCAACAATACCGTCCCTCATGGCTACCATGTTCTGAGTGAGCTGCTCATTAACATTACCCATAAGTTGCTGCAAATCTCTTGACAACTTTTCTTGCTTCTCTTCAATTGGATCAAGGCTATTTCTGAACTCTCGGCGTAGATGATCACGTAATGAATTAAAGTGAAACCGTGTGACGGGCTGATTGAGATGCCCAGTTCCTTCAACATCATATTCGTCTTCATCACCTGCCATGGTTAGTTTTCCAAAATCCCTATAGTACTATAGAAGCATATACGTGGGTTAGAACTAAAGCTCACCTCACTTACCAACCTAAGCTCATGTAACATCCAAGTGAGAGCAGATTCATGCTCAACCATGGTGCCGATGGTTGGTATATTAAGAGTGATAATCAAGCAAATACAAGTCTAGGGTTGCACATGCGGGGCTGTTTTGTGGAGCTTGGGTGGGATATATATGTAGCAAAAGATATACTAATCTGCAAGCTAGATATTGTTGTACCAGGTAATTATCGACATAAGATTATAATGTCCTTAGTTGCTGAATGAGATATAAGTGAGGTACATGCAACTCACACCAAGGAATCATATTTGCTATAAAGCAAGGACCAAAGATTTTACACACTTGACAAGTTTCAAATCACAACAAAAATATGGATTTCTCAAGATATAAGTGAAGAAAAGTCCCAAATTTCTCTCTTTTGCTTCTTGCACACACTTTCTTACATTGGGCAAATCTTTTTTTGCATCTTTTTTTGCTTTTTTTTGACAAACCTTCAACAAGGGACTTGGATCTGAACACAAACTTTGGGGGAATCACAAAAATCACAATGGATGAACTCAAACAACAAGAAGATGCAGCTGAAACTTTGGCAGTAAACACACACAAACTGATTTGATTTTTTTAGGTGAACAACATGGTGGGAATCAGATCTAACAAAGATGGGTGGAGAGTACACGACATGGGCTTTCCAAAATGCACAGAAACACTCAAAACAGACTCTGGATGTCAAAGACGCGCATGATTTGGTGGAGGATGCATATTTGAAATCTATGCACGAAAATGAACACAAACACACAAGATTGGACGGGGGAAACTGAGCAACTAAAAACAAAGATATAGTGGACAAGAATTGATAAAACTCACCAAATAACAGATTAAAGGCTGTAAAGGACTTGGTAAATGGATTTTTGGGCTATTTTCTGGACTTTAGGATGAACAAGAACACGAACTAAACTAGGGATACAAGATCCTACCATGTCAACCAAAGCTCTGATGCCAAGATGATATGAGGGTTCCCGATCTTCACAGAGGATCTTCTTGAGTAATGAATCAACGTCACCTGAAGGGTACGAAGGAAACCCTCGATCCTAGCCAACACCGCTATCGAGTAAAGGATAACTAGTGCAAGCTGATGAGACTGGAGCTAACTATTACAAATGTGAGAACCAGCAACAAGTGTGCAAGCTGACGAGACTGGAGCTAACTATTACAAATGTGACAACCAGCAACAAGTATTCTCCCAACCACACTCTTAGTTTCCAATCCACACAACCATGCATGAAGTTGGAAGCACGAAATGGTCGCCGCCTCAACGGCTGCTGTTGCAAAATCACAAAGTGGGTTTACTCTCTCACAAGGCAAGGTTACAAGAGGTAAGTAGGAAGTGAACTCTCAAACAATATTCTGGTTGCACTTAGCTAACCTATGCTGAAAACAAATTGCCAAAGAGTTGTGAGTGAGGTGGGGGTAAGTGTATTTATTCTAGGAACAACCCTCATAGTTTAGGTGTGAAACCAATCCAAAAGAGGGGCTAAAATTCATGCTAACCAGTTGGTCAAGGGGTCAAACTTATGGTGCCTCGCGCAATAAATAATGCTCTAAACAACTTGCATTATAACTCTCATATCTTTTGACCTCGGACACCGAACGATGCACCGTTTGATTTTACTAAAAGTAGAATTCATATGCTGTCCATTTTGTACTCCCACACGTGCTGGATACTCATATATTTGTGTGGCATGATGCAACAAGTCTTGGGAAAAATTCTTGAACCGCGCATGCAACAACAACAGGTTGTTGAGATGGCTTGTTGTTCTTCCTTGAGGTATAACTAGTTAGCCTTGTCACCAAAACATGCTTTGCAGTAGGGGTGAAACTTGTTCTCTTTAAACTTATTGTATGGGCTTCAGAATTTGTTTTTTTCATGCGCTAAAAGTTGTTGGTTGTCCTCAACATTGTATGTGAGTAAAATCAGCACACTAGATTTAGCTAGTATAAAGTTCTCATGGTTTTTTGAATTATGATCAGCTAGGAGTGCGTTCACCTCTTGTGCTATTTTTGGCACGTCTCCTTGTCATGGGACCCAAATAGATCTTCTTTGTAGCTGCTTCATTTGAGAGTTGAGTTTTTTCATGAGATGAAGATGATAAACGAGGTGAACCTGGGATGTCCTCTTCACTATTGCTGCTTTTGCTGTGTTACCCTACTACTGTAGGTCAGGAATGCATCAGATGAGAAGATTTTTTAGGGAAGAATAGGCACGACATTGTGGGGGCAGAGAAAGTGGTGGGGGAAGTATCGCGATGGGTCCCGTTAAGCGGTGGAGAGAAAAATCAGATCAGTCAAAAGCAGCTAGACGTACTGTGTACATCACAAAATGACTAAAGATAAAAAAATCATAGAAAAACTAAGAGTAAACACAACAAAAATGAAAGATACGTGCCATCAAGAAGAGCACTCACACAAAGCACTTGGAACACATCAGATGGATGCTAACTTAGCCCCTTTAATTATTTTATATATTTAGTTCACAAAAGTCTATTATTTTTCTAGATGTTTTCCCTTGTCTTGCTACTTGCTCTTATATAGTCAACTTGGTTGGACTCTTAAACCACATTATTAAAACATTTTTATTATTCCAATTGAAATTTGAATAAGCAACAACATGCAGTTGCTTTCCTTCTCTAATCAACTAACACCAAATATGTGGAAGACTTATAATCATCACGAGGGTGAGCATGCCCTAACGCACATTTTCTATCATACTCTCATATATATTTTGGACAAAGCAATGGTACTAAGCATCAAGATTATCCCTCACTCATTGGAAGAGATTCTTTCCTTGTCAAAAAGGACTCGATAGTTCAACTTTCTTAAGTAAAAAAGCGAGCTAGTCTTGACTTGTAGAAAATAAATGTGAGAAAATAAAGATACATGGCACTCTTGGATCTCCCCCAGAGCTCACAATCAAGCTGGCAGGATTCTTGTACCTCATTAGTATCTTGATTGAGATCATTATCCTCTCCAAGTCACACGTAATGGTGATGCACTTGAAGCAAGATGCGATGCCTGTAATTGCTTTCTAATGACCATGGACCACCATTACGAGGAATTCAATTTGTGCAAAGTGCTTGAAAATAAATCAAATAGGACAACTATCTTATGGAGGAGACCATCGACCCTTGCCTTAAGGTCTATGTTCATCATCCAGTAAGAATGTATCCCCTCACCAATAGTATCCACACATGCTTTATAGTTCTCAAGTTCCTTATCTTTTCCTTTATCTCACCAGGGGTTGGTGCTTCCTTCTCGCACTCACGTGGTATTGGCCTGAAAGGAAATAGAGAAATATATCCTCACTTCTGTTCTCTCCTCTCACTTTTCTTCCCCGAGCGTCTTTTCTTCCTTGGGCATCTCCTCCTTGGATTCCACCTATGTTAGTGCCTCCTCCTTGACTCATCTTCCTGAGTTCTTCCCACCTTGTTGGGATCATCTCTTCCAAGTTAAGAAAAGGATTATCTTAGTGGAGGAACAAGTTGACGAAGACCTGTTGGTCATGGTAGCAAATGACTTACTCATCCTATAGAACAAAGTTTGGTGGAGAGGTGGCATGTATCAGAGGCTAGAGATTAGATTGATTATGAGCCAAGTACGTGACCCCTAGACTTATATAAAGGTTAGAAACCCTAATAATCTCGAGTTCAACCTTGGCGAAAAAGTTAGAAAAAATTAGAGCAAGATCTTGAAAGAATTAGGTGGGCAATCGATGACCGATGGTATGAGCGTGTACGGTCTTACCTCTAATCATATTGATGGTCATCACGAGCCTTTTTTCAAACCTATCAGCAAAGTCGGTGAAGGGTAGGAGCGACGGTATGAGTGACCGTTCTCGTACCTTGCGCAATTTGAAAATAAGGACCTTATGTATGAACGTCGAACGTCTTGACTTGTTGGGTTTGCCTCCTCCTTTCGGTACAACTGCATGTATGAGCATGAGCGCTCATATCTTTGGTCGTCGATCACCTTGAGCTCTTTTTCTCTGAAATTTTTTCTGGGTTTCTCCTCTTTTTTCTGCGAGGTTAGTTCAAACACATCCAAAAGACAAAAAACTTCATAGATCTTGACTAAAAAAATTCCACTTCACAAAATAAGGTACTAACAACTTTCTGTTGAAATTTTAACTTAATCTAAAAACTTCATAGTAAGTTTAGTTCAAGATAAAACTTGAGGTAGTTAGGACTTACTGTCTCGAGTTCCATTACTTCCTCAGGCGTTATAAAGTTTATTACCTCGGTTTCTTCTTGCTCGTCGGGTAGGTAAATCTCTAGGCATTGTCCATTCACTACCCAATGCGTGTTTTTGTCTACCTTCAATCCTATGGCTCCAGAGTTATATACTTCTTTTATTTTTTAAGGCCATTCCCACCTGGATCTAAGCTCACCTGGAACCAACTTAAGATGATTGTTAAATAGGAAATTGTTATCTCCGACGTGAAACTCCCATTTCAAGATCTTTCCGTCATGCTACGTCTGAACTTTCTCTTTGAAAAGATGGGCACTTTTATAAGCTTCATTACTGAATTCATCTAGAGCATGCATATCCAAGAATTGTTTTTCTTGTGCTTCTTTAAGATCGAATTTTAAATTCTCAATGGACCAAAAGGCTTTATATTTTAGCTCTGCGGGGATACTTTCATAAGCATTACTGATCATCTATCAAAATTGTGCTGCGCAAAAGCTTCCTGTGGGACTAGGAACTTTTGTTCTCCACCTTACTCAGCCCTTCCAATCCGCAGCAACAATGGCCAGAAAGAGCAGGGAATTGGACTCCAGTAAGCCTCTGCCGGTTAAGCTCTCCGGGGCACCTAGCAGGGACCCTGCCGGAAACAACCCCCATTTGCTTGCCGGACCGCTTCCTCCTGCCGGACCCCCAGTCCCCGCAGTCAAAGAGCGTTCCCCTGCGAATGCGGAGGTGCCGTTAGTCCTTGTTGCCGAGCCCCAGGCTCCAACTTGACAAGGCACATTATCCATTTCCTCCAAACAGGAGAACTTCCCAAGGAGCAAGATGAGGCTAAAAGAGTAGCCCAGACGGCCACTATGTACTAGTTTGTCGATGATACTCTGTACAGAAGGATGCCCAACGGTGTGAAATTGTTTGCCGGGAAGAAGGAAAGGAACTGTTGGCAGAGATTCACAAAGGCATGTGCGGCTCCCACATTGGATCAAGGGTATTAGTTGGGAAAGCATTCCGGCAGGGATTCTATTGGCCGACAGCCCTCCAAGGTGCGGTCGAGCTCGTCTCGAAATGTGATGCCTGTTAGTTCCATTCGAAGAACATCCATATGCCTGACCAAGCTCTTCGGACAATTCCTTTGTCATGGTCGTTTTCGGTCTGGGGGCTCGATATCCTCGGCCCTTTCCCCTTAGCTGCCGGGGCTTTGAATTCTTGTTCGTTGCCATCGACAAGTTTACAAAGTGGCCGGAAGTGGATGCCGTGAGAAAGGTGACTGCTCAGTCAGATATCAAGTTCTTGAAAGGATTGGTGTGTCGCTTTGGGGTCCCGGCAAGGATCATCACTGACAACGACACCCAATTCACGAGCCGAGTCTTCATGCAATATGTTCATGCCCTCGGAAGTAAGATCTCATTTGCTTCTGTTGCACATCACAGAAGCAATATACAAGCTGGGAGCGTGAACGCTGAAGTACTGCGAGGTCTCAAGACCAGAACCTTTGATAAGCTGCCAAAAGTGCGACAGGCGATGGATTGGCGAGCTCCCGGTAGTTCTCTGGTCCCTCAGAGCGACACCAAATCGAGCTACCGGGCAGACTCCTTTTTCCCTAGTCTATGGGGCAGAAGCAGTTATCCCCACGGAACTCATTTACGGGTCTCCTTGAGTGCCTACCTATGATGAAGTAGTGCAAGATCAGCACCGGCGTGACGACGCTGTGCTACTCGAGGAGAATCGTCTCCGGGTAGCTACGCATGCTGCACGCTATCAACAAGGCCTGCGTCGCTATCATAGCCGCAGGGTTCGTGCCCGATGCTTTGAGGAAGGCGAGCTTGTCCTTCGGCCCGTTCAGTCGGCCAAGGGTACAAACAAGCTAGCACCAAAGTGTGAAGGCCCTTACCGGGTGGTACACGTCACTAGACCTGGCGTAGTCTGTCTGGAGACGGGAGATGGCATTCAATTACAAAACTCATGGAACATTGAGCATCTCCGCAAGTACTACTCATAAGGCGCGGCTGTCGGGCCCTGCCCGGCAGCCACCCTTTTGTACAGGCCTTGCCTCAGTTGCATGTAACCCCTTGTACAAAGCCATGAGCAGACCCTGAGCAACAGATAAAAGATTGAAGCGCTGAAGAGGCCCCCCCCAATAAGATTGCATGCATGCATGATCATATCACGAGCCTTGCATACCCATATAGATTAGATTACATTTGGCATCATTTCTTCTACATAAACCACATGTTCTCGCCGTGGACTTGGTTCCCCCAAGAGGATATGAAAGGAGAAGTCAACCCTGCAATCTTTGGCAAGCCAGACAGATAAGTTCTTTCCATTATCCATACATGTTCTATAAATAATTGTGCACGAAGAGACCTCCCTACCTTTTAGAGACTTAGGTGCTCCCATCCTTTGGCTCGAATGATGCTTCGGTCAGGATGGTCGTAGTGGCCTTTGGCGAGAAAGGGTTGGCGGGGGGCTAGTCCCTCTATGGTTTATGCCCGGTAGGATTAATCCCCGGTAGCAAATCTAATGGCACCGGCAAGGTAGATTGCCGGGAAAACTCGTTTACTTGAACGTAAAGAGGCATTCCACCTGTGCGTGGTTGTATGACATGCACGAGTCCCCGACAAGGTTATCTTTTCCATTAATACGCTGATCAACAAGTACAAATCTTACAGAACGTTACATGGATAATGAAAATTATATTTATTTGAGCTAAAGTTTGGCAACAGCCTACAATTTAAGATTGAAAAAAGACAAGTGCCCCGTAATCCCCTTCTTTGCCTCCTTTTCCAGGCACTGCGGTTGGAGGAGAAGAAGGCGGAGGGCGGGCCAGGCTGGGGTTCGGCGCCTCCCCAGGATCTGGGAAGCCTCGAAACCCAACTAGGGAGGAAGAAACTAGAGGGCAGGGGCGTATGGTGGTGTTGCCGAAAGCTCCCAACGGAAGCAGCGGAGTCACCGGCAAACACAACTCGTCGGAACGGTCACCCCATTCTTGACGCGTCGTGGGTTGCCGCCGCCTTTAGTGCCACCAACACCCGAAGCTCCTTTTGCGGTGGAGGGCTCGGGCACTATGCTCCCCGAGCAATTCCACAGAGAGCATAGTCGTCCCTAACACCCTGTTAGTCGAGAGTCACTGCACCTTGGAGAAGCAAGTACAAGGACAAGGAGTTCCTCCATGCACCTAGCCTGCAGTGCTTGAGAAGGGCGGGTTCGCCCTCAACAAAGGCGAAACCATATCACGACCTTCCACCAACACCGCTAGAGGAAGAAGAATGGACCGTGATCGACTACCGTGCCACGCGCCTGGCCCGGTGTCGCATGCGCCACCCCCACTAAGATTTAAGCTCCGGACGGCATGGTGACGAGCACCCCGGAGTCACCACCACCGGTGCTACCACCGCGTCGTCCGTGCATCCTCCTTATATTTGTGGGAGAATGAGGGAAGAATCTCACTCCCCAATCCCTAGTACGGCCATTTAGCCCTGTCAAGCACAAGCGACTGCCCGGGGGCCGGCCCCAGGCTGTCTCCTCCAACATAACTAGAAGGGCGAGCAATGGAAGAAGAGGAGGGTATGGATGAATGCCTTTGCTCGCCCTCCGCTCCTCCTTTTTATGGGCGAGCTGGGAGTGGGGGCTGATTTCCCAACGGGTAACCTCCGCCCTCCTCCACCAATCCAAGGAAGTCGGGCCCACGCCTCGATGCTCTTTCACACCGCGCGCCTTCGTTACCTACCCCACTCAATGCATGCATCATACGTGGCTAAGGATAAGGGCGTGGTGGGAAGAGTTAATTGGTAGTGACTAGCCCGTGCATTAAAGTCATTCATGGGCCATTACAAGGTTGGCCACACCAGCATTGGTGTTACGCAACACACGGAGGAAGCGGAAACCGGCCCAAGCTCATGTTAATGAAGAAGTAAAGGAAGCACTCACCCTTGCCTGTGCACTGGTTAGAGCCTACTCCGGCGACGCCCAGTGGCGCGACCGCGCCATGCTCGGGGGCTTCTATTGGTGCAACATACCCTGGGTCTGTTGCCCCAAACTGTGCACACGCTCAAGGGAAAATTTGCAGCACCAAGCACCATGTCAAGACATGGAGAGAACATCTCCTTAAGGAATCAGGGGGCTGGTCAGGAAGATCAAGACAACCAATATGCAAGACACCACCATAAGGAGAACCATCCTTGCCGGGCATATGATCCTGGCGAGGATCCGGACTCCTTCGACAGCAAGCCATCAAGATCGCCCCGGCAGGCTTGCTGGGGTACATGGAGGTAAAACTCCACCTCACAGTGATGCACATCGCCAATTAGTGCGGTGTCAAGCTCCAAGGTGGCTTAGTGGCTACCTCTTGCTATGTGGCAATAACTTCCTACCACAAGAACCACTAGATGACACCCGTCCATAGATGTGTCAAGCAAACAGGAGCACAACTGGCAAAACAAGCCCTGCCAGGCTTGCCAGACGAGCTGTGATGTGACACTAAGTGGTGTATTTAATGCACTCTGTCAACTGCAGATTTAGGTATGATAGTACTGTTTGCTATCTAATCAGCTTGGAAAGACTAATTTTCCACTATGGTGACCCCTTAACCAATAAAAGGAGGCCCATGGCAACCGTAGAAAGGATTCGGCTATTCGAACCCGTACACACTCATACGCGCGACCACTCTCATCCCAAGGCCACCTTGCCAGGCAAGAGTGGTGCGTCCATTTTCCACCTTTTCACCATCAATCCACCAAAGCAGGAGTAGGGTTTTACGCCTCCCAGCAGCCCGAACCTGGGTAAAAACTGCCCGTGTGTTCCCCGATGCACTGCTCCATGCTTCTCCGCTCTTTGTGCAACGTGCCCATCCCCTTGCCGAACCAAAAGGGACCTCCGTCCCATAGGTGGTCATGGTTATCCCGCGACATAGTAGTAGATGCATGCATGAGTGGGTCTACTTGTCACAGATGTGATGCCTATATTACATAATCCTTGCCTTGGATATCGTCATAACTTTGCGTTTTTCTATCAATTGCTCGACAGTAATTTGTTCACCCACCATATTATTTGCTATCATGAGAGAAGCCTCTAGTGAAACCTATGGCCCCCGGTCTGTTTTCTATCATATTAGTTTCCGATCTACTATTTTTCAATCTCTTACTTTCAGATCTATAAATCAAAAACCCAAAAATAGTTGATCTTTTATTTATCTATATCTTTGTCAGATCTCACTTTTGCAAATAACCGTGAATGGATTGACAACCCGTTTATAGCATTGGGTGCAAGTGTTTGATTGTTTGTGCAGGTATTGGCGATTTGCACGTTCTTCTCCTACTGGATTGATACATTGGTTCTCAAACTGAGGGAAATACTTACCTCTACTTTGCTGCATCACCCTTTCCTCCTCAAGGGAAAAACCAACGCAAGTTCAAGAAGTAGCAGCAGCGACGACCAAAAAGTGCGACAAAAAATCACTATGATGGTGAGTGTCTCAAAACGCTCACTGGGACCTCAAAACATGATAGGAAACAATATTTTCATCTGCCGAAATTTTAGCCTGAAAACTGCCCGGGGGTCTTCAGACTCATTTTTGTAGACCTACTCAGGCAAGGAAACACGAATCCGAAATTAGATGGATCTTGAAAACAAACCTAATATGAAAAGAACTCGGATTGGTGGTGGATATATGATGGTGGTATATGGCAGCAGTGGTAGGATATGGCAGAAGTGGTGGTATATGGCATCGATGGTAGGTATGTGGCAGCAGTGGCGGTATATGACATCAGCGATGATTATGGTGCGGCGGCGGCGTGACAAACTATGACAGAACTCGAAACTCTAAAGGACTAGACGCTAAGACCAACAACTAGACACGACGATGGAATCGCAAATTCAACAAAGCAAAACCCTAAAAAAGATTATGCAAAGGCTCAGATTGGTTCAGATATGATGAACTAACCCTAATATTTTTTTGTTTTTTCGTGGACTGTAGGTATGAAGAACAGACTCGGTATAATTATGAAAACCTAGAAAATCTCACTAAGCAACTTGGAAATTTGATACCACTTGATAGAGGCAAAGGTGTCCCGTCTTTTGATAAGATGGTGGCTATCATTTTCGGCGGAGTAGACTTCAATGATCCGACTATGAACATGCGAGGATGTCACGCGTTAGGAATTGCTAAACCAACTCCGAGAGGTTATTGACCATGCCGGAGCATGATCAACCTGACCCCGGGGGTCTATTTCCTGCAAGCAAAGGAAGAACAGGCAAGAAACTAATATCTCAATCTGGATATTGCGAATTTAAGAGGAAAGCTTTATTGATGAAAGAGGGGTTTTGTGACGTCTTTGTCTGTTCGTTAAAAAAACAAAGTACGCGAAGTTGCAGCTATGGAGAACTTTAATCTAAACCAAACCCAAAGTCTAAACGATGCCCTAATGGCTGTATATATGGAGGAGTTGGGGGAATTTCGTGACCCCTTGGAGGAGGGGTCCGAAACCAACCCAAACTCTGTTTCCCCACACATACGAACTCTAAAAATAGTCTATACTGAAGTATTTCAAAATTACATGGGTCTGGCCCAAAAATAGTGTGGCGGATCACCTATATTAAGCTATGGATGAATTTTATGAAAGGGCATCTTGAATATTTCATCCATGTCCTTGTAAATCATTATGGTGGCTCGAAAGTGCTGAAATCTCCACCAGAAACTCCGTTCTTGTTCCCCTTGCGCATGCCCTCATCTCCATGCTTGATCATGCTCCACTGTTCATCCTTCTTGTCCATGCTTGGCCCTTCATTTATAAGCAAAATTAATGTATCCAATTTAGGCAGCATCATATTATCATCAACATTAGAATCATTACCAAGAAACAAAAGTACCTAGTAATTTAATTGGCTTGCGCGAGCTCTACTAATCGGTCCAGTATATGTATGAATAGGGACTGTGGGTGTAACTTTGTTAGTGATGTCCTCATCAAAAGGTAATGGCAACTAATTCTTTCTCTATAGTGGCATGATACTTCTGCATTTCATCCAAGCACCCCTAGCATAATAGACGGCGTTAAGTTTCCGATATGTCTCAAACGTAGCTATACTTTTTCATGCCATATTTATACCATTTTGCCATAGTTTTGGAATCAATTTATATTATTATCCTAGACTAATTTATTAATTCAGTGTCCAGTGTCAGATGTTGTTTTCTGCATGTTTTTGGATTTTCAAGAAAATTCAATTTTATCAGGCTCAAAAAATCTGAAAGACAATCACCAAAAGATTTACACCTAGAAGGTTTCAGTGGCAACCTACATAGGCCGGGGGACACCCACATGCCCCACCTGGCCAGGGGGCTCGTGGTGGGACCGTGTGCCCCCTGGTGCTCCGAATTATCGCCTGTCGATACCTGTGCTTATATATATTTATTTGAAACTTCTGAGTATTTTTAAACCCTAATTTTTTTCGTTGCCTCACACCTTTGTTTCGTGATGATCCAATTGGGAGGCCTTTTCTAGAACTTTTCGAGAGGGGGAATTCTTCATGACAGCCATCTCCATCAACTTGAAGGCCACCATTATCACCCGTGAGTAGTTTCCTGGGTCCATAACAGTAGGTAGATGGTTTTCTCTCTGTTCGCACATGAACACGTTACCGTCTACCCTCGGTGTCGAGCACGGTACACAAGACATGTCACAAAGGAGGCTCAGCGAAAGCGCGATACACAAGACAACCCGGTGAGCACCTTTGAAAACTTGAAACCCCACATTGCCGGGAGAGACCCCATATGGACGCATGGTAGTGATGGGCTTCCCTAGGTCGGTTCGCCCGCCCCAGGACTTCGTACATCGAAGTTCTCCGAAGCGAAGAACACCAACGAACAAGAAGCAGAATATTAGAGTAGGAGATGAATGTTTGTAGATGGGTTTTGCGATTGTGTGTTGTTCAATCGGCCATCACCTCTCATCTATTTATGAGGTAGCTCGATTTCCCGTACAAGAAAAGGACCCCAAATCCCATTCAAATCTTTCCAAAATTAACCAAACTTGGATTTAGGTAAGTCTGAGACACCAGTTTAGTTTTTGGGTCTCGCATGCTACAAACAACCTCGGATGAAGAAGCGACCAAAGAAAATTTAACTGTTTCAATGAGTTGAACACCTTTCATATTGTACATTTTTTATATGAGGCCATCTTGAAGGCCGAATGACTAGCGCAAAACAGACAATTACTAGCGCTACCCATCAGGCATCAGCCATATGAGTGTCCAATGGAGCGCGCCACTTTTTGGCTCGTGAGAGGGCCGCACTTTGGTCGCTCTAACTTTTGCATATGATCTTGGATTGAGATGATTTTGTTTCGAGAAGACGAAGACAATTCGTGTATAAACTTTTCTCATATGATGCTCTCTTGGAGCCTTAATTGGCTAAACAGTACTCTGCATTCAAAATCCTAGTACTTCGTGCACAACTTCAGCCCTCGAGATGAGATAGGATGGCGATGGCTCAAACTTCAAATATGTTCATGTCGATAAGATGGAACTTTTTCATGTAGACCACTTCTCCATTTGAGGCTATCTTAATTAAGTTCTTGACCATGCCAAAATCTGTTGTCAATACATGCCCCCCCTGTTTTTTTGGCAAAGCTAGCGTGCCAAATATTAATAATTTTTTCCTTGTTTGTTCTAAGGACGATGTCAACACTCCATCGGCCACTTATATTTCTCAGGGCGATAATTATGTATCAGCCATGTTTATGCTAAGGGCGATAATTATTTATCAGCCATGTCTTTACTTAGGGCGATAGTTATATATCGGCCGTTGCCTATCTAGGCTTCTTGTCACACACTTGGGTGGTAGTTCTTTAAATTTTTGTCATTGAGAGCTTGATGTAACAATGTGCCTTGTACAAATTCCACTAAATATGAGTTTCCGGGAACAACTCTTGTAATCTTAAAAGGACCTTCCCAACCTGGAGACCACTTCCCAAATTTTCTTTCTTTTGAACCAATTGGTAGAATCACCTTCCATGCGGCATCACCTACTTGAAAATTCTTCAAATTGATCTTCTTATTGTATGCTCCTGCCACCCTCAACTTATCTCTCTCTATGGACTTCAAAGCAACCAAGCGTTTATCGATGACTTCACCAATATTGTCCATCATCAAGTTATAAAGTCCCCCAGTGATAAATCATTTTGTGTAGTTATTCTCAAAGCATTCAAGTTCACTTCCACTGGTAAAATGACTTCTTGACCATACGCGAGCTCATATGGAGTTACCTTTGTAGAACCATGCCTTGAGATTCTATGTTTCCACAAAGCTTCAGACAATAGCTCTTGCCATCTCCCTAGATTATCCTCAATCTTCTTCTTGATGAGCTAGATTGCTATTTTATTACTAGACTCAGCTTGTCCATTGGCTTGGGCATAATATGGAGAGGAATTGAGCAACTTTATTTTATATGATTCGGAAAATTCTCTAACTTGATGTGACATACAAGATGAACCTTGGTCCATAGTTATTGTTTGAGGAATGTCGAATCTATGAATAATGTGCTCAATTGTGAATTGGATTTCCTTCGTATGCGTCATATTTCTTGAGCGATATTGCTCAGATCATTTAGTGAAATAAACAATTGCCACCAACAAGAACCGATGCCCCTTTGAAGAAGAAAGATGAATCTCTCCAATGAAGTCTTATCCCCAATCTCTAAATGGCCACAGCTTGATAATATGATGTAACATAGCAGCGGGAGCCAACTGAATATCACCAAACTTTTGAGAAGCTTCACATCCTTTATAATACCTAAACTACCATTAATCATTGTTGACCAATAAAAATCCATCCCGTTGCAATAACCATTTCATCTTGGGAGTTGACTGATGAGTTCCTTAAATTCCTTCATGAACCTCTCCCATAGAAACTCTCCCTTGGTCCTCCTCCAAGCACTTTAAAAGAATATTGTCAACCGTTCAGTGATAAAGACCATCATCTCTCATTGTATATTTGAAAGCAAAATGCGGAACGGTCATGTCCAGCCTTTTAATATGGTCACACAAATAACAAATAATGGGTTTCCTCTAGTCATGATCTTCTCCTGCATTAAAATTTTCGATAGTGGCCGAAATGGTGGGCTCTAGTTTGGCCTCTCGTACATTGGCAAGACTATACATCTGCCTTTAAGAAATGTGAAACATGCCATGACGAAGATGATAGCCAGATGCCTGTTGTGCCAACTCATTTGCTCTCCAATTAGCATGTCTAGATATATGAGCAATACTTAAATAATCCAAAGTAGAAATTATATCTAGACATTTATGAAGATAAGTATTAAATGATTTGTCAAAACATAGAAAACTTTGGATATTTGTTGCAATACTAATAACGAATCACCCAAAGCCTCAATATGTGTTGCACCTATGGCAAGCAACATCTCTAAGCCAAATAACAATGCTTCATATCCACCTTGATTATTTGCGCAAAAATATTCTAAGCAGCATGAGGCTTCAAAAGCGGCACTGTGAGGATATATATAAACAATACCAACACCTTGACCATTGCTACAAACTGAGCCATCAAAATATAATCTCCATGGTGCTAACGAGACAAGGTTTATCTTAGTATCATGCTTGTGATCAATCCGATGCTCAACAATAAAATTAGCAGTGATTTGGCCTTTCATGGATTTGAGAGATTATTAAGACAAATCATATTCAATTAAAGCATAAGCCCACTTGCCAATTCTACCATTAAGAATTGGCCAATGCAACATGTATTTGATGACATCGATTTGACAAACTATAATGCAAGTACTAGGCACTAGATAATGCCTCAATTTTGTGCCAGCATAATATACACATAGGCATAATTTTCAATAGATGTATACCTCGTCTCGGCGTCCAAAAAGCGTTGGCTTAGGTAAGTAATAGCATGTTGCTTTCCTTTGGTATCTTGTGTCAAAACAACACCAATAACACCTTCCTCTACCGCAATATAAAGCCTAAATGGCTCTCTATGTTCAGGAGCTTTCAACACCAGAGGAGTGCACAAATAATTTTTTATCATATCAAACGCTTCTCACTATTTTGCCCCCAAGTAAAATTTGCATCATTCTTTAACCGAAGGATGGTAGTGAATGCATCAACCTTTTGTGATAAGTTGGCTATGAATCTCCTCAAATAATTGACTTTGCCAAGGATTTTTTGCATATCGCTCTTGCATGTTGGAGCCTCCAACTTTTGTATAGCTTCTATCTTTTTGGAATCAATTTATATGCCATCATGATGAATAATAAAACCCCAAAACTTCCCAGCCGATACACCAGAAGCACACTTAAAAGGATTCATCTTTAGTCCATATTTTTTCATTCTCTCAAAAGCTAAGCGCAAATCGGCTAGATGAGATTCAAAAGCATCCAATTTGACAACAATATCATCAATGTTCACCTCAAGTATAACACCAAGTAAATCATGGAAAATTAAATTCATAGCCCTTTGATATGCGGCGCTGACATTATTTAATCCAAAGGTCATCATCATCCACTCAAATAAACCAAGGAAACCATGGTATCGAAAAGCCATTTTTGACATGTCCTCTTCGGCCATAAAAATCTGGTTATACCCCGCATTACCATCATGAAAGCTAATGACCATATGTCCAGAAGCATCATTTATAAGCATATCGGCTATGGGCATAGGATACTCATCAGTGGGTGTAGCTCCATTCAAATCTCTAAAATCAATAAACACCCTCAATTTGCGGGAGCCTTTCTTCTCAAGTGGTACAATGTTCGAAATCCACTGAGCATACCTGCAAGGTGTAATAAAATTAGCTTTAAGCAAACGACCGATCTCTTTCTTGATCTGGTCATATGTTCCTAGATTAAACTTTCTGGTCGATTGCTTATACAGTCTAAAACCGACCTTTATAGGAAACTGATGCTCCACTAGCTCTCAGCATAAACCTGGCATATCATATATTCCCATGCATAGCAACAAACATATTCTTTCAACATCTCAATCAACTTAGATGTATGATCGGCTCTTCAATTTTCATATACAACCGTCCACCTAGTAATTGAACCATCTCCTATATCTATATCTTCTAATGGATTGGCCGATGTAAAACTTTTCCTAATTTATCCACATCATCTAACTCTTCTACGGACTCATACATATCGTTCTCATTAGACCGATATTCTACAAGACACTTTTGTAACCACTCCGAGTTAGGATCTATTTAAAGACGTCATACCTTGGAGCTGATTATCACCAATTGGCTTTAATAAAACAAGCACGAAACCACTTTTGTAGCACTAAAAAAACAAATTCTAATAAGTCGCATGCCGTCAAGCAAGCAACATTGGGATGATGTTGCCAATCCACCGATGCATCGGCCAAAGCAACACAAGCCGAACTATCCACATGAATTACTTCCACTTCATCATCAACCCATTGAATTAAAAATTGGTGCATAGTAGAAGGCACGCATTGGTTTGCATGAACCCAATCATGGAATAATATAACATTGTAGCTACCTTGCACCTCAGCGACAAAAAATGCGATAGCAAAAGTTTTGCTTCCCACCGTAAGCTCCATATACATTACACCTTTAGCTCATTTTCTCTTTGCCTTCAAATCCATTAAGCACCATGTTGGTCTTTATTAACTCTTCATTGCGCAGCCTTAATTTTTGAAGACCGAATATGGCATAAGACTCACCACATCGCCACCATCAATAAGCATTCTAGAAACCGACGATCCATTAATATGACCTTTAAGAAACAATGGCTTCAAGTGCGTCACCGACTCTTTTGGGTTCTCGAATATAGCATTTTTAGGACCAAAATCCAACTGAGCTACTTCCCCTTCTTCATCTATAGCACGATATTCAGCGGGTAAGTAATACACCATATTAATATCCATACCTTCATGAACCGGTGTAGATGCACAATCCAAAACATCATATCCATCCTCAAGCATGTCCACGACTCAGAAATATCTCCAAGTGAAGAGGAAGTAACAGGTAAAGTGGACGATGTAATAGTAGCCGCATTGTCCTCCGTTGGTGGTGTAGGTGTTGCTATGATCAATGCAAAAGATGCTATGTTTCCCTTTTGCTTAGGCTTCCACACTTGTTTTGCGAGCATCTTGGGACGTGTTTCATTGAAAAATTTATCCCTTTGCTTTTCCACCTCTTGTTCCACCTTCTCGTGGTTCCTCATGCACTGCATCTCCTTTTTTGTGCCTTGGTCAGACTAGGAGGACAGCACTTAGGCTGAGTATATTTTGGATCCCTCGGCTTGGCCTTACCCGTGCTAGCTTCATGATCATTATTCATGGGACCTTGGGGGATTGCAACCACATATTTACTAGAATCAATCGAATTATTAACAATAATTGGCTCTTTGATTGTTAATTCTTCAGTGCCTATCATAGTAGTTTCAACACCAGTACTCTTCTCCTTTTTCTTGCCAGGCTCTGAAATTTCAGCACTTGTTGATTTAGCACGCCACACTTGCTTGTTGACCCTCTTGTGATTATCTTGCATTGGCCGATTGACACCGTTGTTCAAACGGCCTCGTGTGGGATAATAAAGCCTCTCATGAATGACACCTCATGGTTCTGCCCATCCCGGGTGAAAAGCACAAGGGGCCATTGGGGGCTACCCCCATCCTCCATTGAAGTCCTCGATGTAGTATGGCGCATAGAGGTGTGGCGCCATCCATGGTTGTTAGTGCATCAAGTCCCCCTTAGTGGTTTTGGAGTATTGAAGACAAATAGGTTGAGGGACTAGTGTGTTTGTGAGTGTACACATGAGTTATAATCCCTGAAGATTTGGTTTAACCATGGAAGACGACCCCTTACAATGTATTTCTTCAATTAAAGAATTTGGTGATGAAATTGATACGACCTTTGAAGAAACTGATGTGAAAACTTTGAAGCTTGAAGACTTTTGTTTTCGTAGTTCCTTTCTTCTTATTTGAGTCAAAGGAAAAACATACCATGAAAGGGGTACTAGATGAATCATATTTCACTTTTTCAAAGTGATGCTCAAACATATACATATATATCCGCTTTGAGTGAAGCCTTTGGAAATCTCGGAAACAACTGACACATTTGGTAGTGAGAGTGACAAAGTCCATCTGGTCGCTGACGAATTTGGCCAGACTGAGGAGTTAGGATTTCGCTAGCGCGATCTGCTTAAAAGTTAGGAAATTGAGTGCCCCAACGAATTTGAGAGTTCAAATTCTGATCGTTGCCGTGCCTTGGGCCAGCTGTCGAGTGGATCCTTATCCCGACAACGGTCGAATCAGAGAAGGGGACAATTCCTGTCGGGTTGCCCCTGGCTATAAATAGCCTCCCCACACAACCACGTGTAGGTTGGCTACTCTGGGAGAACTTGACACTTTTCATTTGAGACCAACCCATCCTCTGACGACTTTGAGAGAATCCTAAGTGAGGAAAAATCTAGAGCCAAAGTGATTGAGCATCACCGAAGAGAGTGATCTGTGTGATCCGATGCCTATTACCTTTGACGACTGTCATTCTTCCAGATGGTTAGGTGCCAAGTTCTGGCACAGGAAAAGTCATTGTGGTGTGCCGGTGAACAAGTCTGTGAAGGTTTTGGAAGTCTACCTTGAAGACTTACCATGAGTGATTGGGCGAGGACTAAGTGACCTCAGCTCAATAGGAATACAATGAGGACTGTGTGTCCTCTAAGTTAGTCTCAGCCGCCTCAACTGGACATACAGTTGATACATCAACTAGAAATGGTCTACCAAATTGTTGTGTCTTCATCGAGACCAACCGTTTCAAATTCCTCACCCTCCCATACATGATTTTGCTGCTGGCGAATTTGTGATATATCTTCTGATGAGTTTGAACTGAAGACATTTATCATACCGTCTTTCATTTCTTTAGTTCATATTCTTCATGCTTATGTATCTGAATGATTGCATGTTCGTCACCCTTATGTATCATGGATGCTTGTGCTCTGATTCTGTGATGATTTAGTTCCCTCATGTTTCTTTTTCTTCACTCTGATCTTCGTCAAATTCTTCAGAGTTTGACGAATTTCTAAAAATCTCCCATTCGACCCCCTCTGGGAGTAAACCCGCGCTTTCAATTGGTATTAGAGTAAGATACTCCATTATTCTGTGTGATTTTGGTTTAACCACCTAGAGTTTTAGTTATGTCTACCGCATGTATGATCAAGGTCTCCGCTGCGTGCCCTATCTTCGACGACACAAACTATCCTTACTGGAAGAACAATATGCGCATGCATGTTTAGGCAATTGACAATGATCTCTGGTTTGTCATTAAGAACGACGTTCCCTCTGTCACTCCTAGCGTCAATGATGCTGATGTGAAGAGATTAAAGCAACTCGACTCACAAGCGAAGAATATCATATCTGGATACCTTAACAAAGGACAATATGGCAGAGTGAGTCCACTTGAAACATCAAAGCTTATCTAGGATAGGCTCTCCAAGGTCAATGAGGGAGTTTCCTTACAATGTGACCCCCCGAGTTGATGTGCTTCTCAATCTCTTCAATCGCTTCAAGAGGCTCGACAATGAAAATGTTCAGCAAACCTTCGATCACCTCATCAATATCTCAAACGAGCTACAGGCTCTCGGTGCCGCTGATATCACCGACCATCAGGTGGTGAGGAAATTGCTGAGGTCTCTTGGCAGTTCCTTTGACACCTTGGCCCCGATGATTGATTACAAGGCACTTGATCCCGGTGATATTCTTGAGAGACTCAATACCCATGAATTTCAACAATCTGAGAACGACACCATGCTCTGAAGGATAAAGCTAAAGCCAAGGCAATTTCTTCATATGAAGAAGAAGAGTCCGAAAACAGTACTGACATCGCTGAGGAACTGGCTATGCTTGTGAGGAAGTTCCAAAAGTTTTCGAAGAGATATCGCTCAGTAAAGTCTTCAAATTATGACTCGAAGAACACTGGAGAAGCTTCTGCTCGAGACTACACCAAGAGAACTTGCCATAAATGCAAGAAGCCAGACCATTACATTGTTGACTGCTCTCTCCACTAGAAGAACACAAGGAATAAGAAGTGTAGCAAGGATGACAACTCTAATGACAAAAAGAAGAAGTCCTCAAAGTCTTCATGAAAATCATCATAAACGAAGAAAAGCTCTTCCGGCAGAGCTCGCACTTTCATTGGGAAGGAAATGAATTCTGAGGGGGAATCTGGTCCAGATGATACTAAGGTATCTGAGGAGGAGTCCGGCACTAAAGTTGCAATCTTTGCCATCGCTACGGAGTTCATCAACAAGTCCATCTTGATCATGAAGAAAATGGTGACTCCACCAACTGTGAAGACTGTGCTGATGACTACACTCGCACCTATTGCTTCATGGCAAGAGGTTCCAAGGTAACCTCATGAGAAGCTTTCTTCAATACTTCTAGTGATGATGACTCTGAACGTTAAGCAAAACCTAGCTATACCAAACTAGCTAAAATTGCAACTGAACAACAAACTACTATGGAAAAGATAAAAAATTGCTAGACAAAAGTGATAATCTGTTAGATGAGGAAATGGATCCCAGTCAAGGTTTGTCTGAGGATCTTAGATGCCTAAAGTCACAATATGATGAACTTGAAAGTCGTCATGTGGCCCCCTAAGCCGAACACGAGAAGCTTTCCTATGAATTTATTGAAATGAAACAAGAACTCGAGAAGCTGATAGCGTCTCATCATGATCTTCAGAAAGACAACGATTCACTACTCACTCAACGGACCAGCAACTCTTAGGAATAATTTGTTGTTGCATTCTTAAAATGCCTTGAACGTGATAATGCAAATTCTTCAGCTGAATGTTCAAATGCTGCTATATCTTCAAATGTCTCTGTGGTTTAAATTCCCTCATCTGAGGAAACCGCAAGTGCTACTGATGAAAATGCAGGTCTGAAGGAGTTGTACGTCACATGCATGTACAAAAGCCTCAAAGGGCATCAAACTCTTTTGACATGCTCAAGAAGCAGATTCTGAACAAAAACCCTAGAAAAGAGGGTATTGCTTTAGAGAGAAATATGAATGTCGATGGATCTTATTGGAAACCTGAGCATTATCCCAAAACCACATGGGTTGCTGCAAAAGGACCTCCAGTTGATCCATCCACTCTCTCTAGTTACAATTGTGATACTCCACATTCTTTTGATGAGTCATTTGACTCCAACTATAAGCTATTCAAGAATTAGAATGGTGAAGTATTTGCCAGATTTGTTGCTACTAACTGCAGGAATGGCCCCCTGTGAAGAAAATCTAGGTGCCCAAAAGTCTTCTTCAAAATCTTCAAGTGAATGTCATCATGACACCACCAAAGAAGAAGAAAAACCCCATGGAAAATTCTTCACCTGGACCAAAGTCGTCAAATGGACGCAGGCCATCTCATGCTCGAACTAACATTACCTTGCAGGGAAACAAAGAGCGATCTGATGAATATGTGCATTATTCCTCAAATCACTATGTGTACAAAACTGCTAAGAATTTCTCTGCTTACTCCTATGATTACTATACCCCACATGTGAAGAGAAATGCATATTCTTCATTTCCCATGTTTTCTATCAATGCTTTGCATTATATTGCTCCTCAGCCACCCATTCATATGTCGGTTGTTAAGAAAAAGAACTAATCTCCTCTACAGGGTCAGGTCTTTAGACACAACTAATGTCTGATGAATTTGCTGAAGACTGACATAATGCTTGTTGGGATGCAAGATAATCATGATGAAATGAATTCTTCATTTCACACATCCCTATGCTGCTAGTTATGTTGTACTACAGAAATCCACTAATGAAATTGATCATCATATTCTTCAAACTGAAGTATATGAATATTTAAGTGAGACTAATGCTTCTACATGATGATAGACCAAAATCTACTGGGTTCTAGACAGTGGCTGCACTAATCACATGACTGGTGATAGGAATCTCCTCATGGATGCTCCCCTTACTCTGTCTCATATGAAGCATATCACCTATGTTGAAAAAGGAAAAAAAAGCAAGGTATTGGGTCTAGGTAAGGTTACTATCTCAAAGGATCGATACATAGAAAAGGTTATGCTTGTAGAGTCCCTAGGAGACAACCTCATGTCTGCCTCAATGCTTTGTGATTTTGATATGATTGTTATCTTAGGAAAGTATAGATGCATTTGATAGTGGTATCTGATAAGTCCAAAGTCTTGGAAGGCTTTAGGAGAGGTGACTTGTACATTGTCGATTTCTCTCTAGGTCCTCAACCCGCTGCATGTCTACTAGCAAAAGCTTCAGAGTGCTAGCTCTGGCATCAACGACTTGGACACACTTGCACGACGAATTTGAGTACAAGCAATAAGAAAAAGTATATAATTGGCGCTGAGGGCATCAGGTTTTTCAAATATCACCTTTGCAGGGCTTGTGAGTCTGGAAAGATGACCAGATCCAAGCACTTCGCAAAGACAATCATGACCACTACTCATGCCTTTGAGTTAATTCATATGGATCTCTTTGGTCCCACTCATTATGACACACTAACCAATGCAACATCACTCTATGGATTCGTCATGTTTGATGATTATTCTCGATACACCTAGGTGGATATCATTACTTACAAGACTGAAGTGCAGAGTCTCTTCTGACGGTTCTCAAATCGCACCATGATGAATTATGGTTTCAAGATCAAGCACATCAGAAGCGACAATGACACTGATCTCAAGAACACGTGACTTGATGAATATCATGATGAACTTGGTATCACTCATGAGCTAGCTGCTCCATATACCCCTCAACTGAATGGAGTTGCAGAATGCAAGAACAAGACACTCATCGAGATGGCTCGCACTATGCTTGATGAATACAAGACTTCTCGTCGATGGCGGCCTGAGGCAATTGATACTGCTTGTCACATCGTCAATCAGGTATATCTTCACAAATTCCTCAAGTAGACTTCATATGAGCTCCTCACGGAAAAGAAACCTAATGTGAGTTATTTCAAAGTCTCCGGTGCTAAATGCTGGATTAGAGATCCACATCACAGTTCTAAATTTGTGCCGCAAGCACATGAGGGTTTTATGCTTGGTTAAGAAAAGACTCGCAAGCCTACAGAGTCTTCTACACCTACCATAACAAGGTTGTTGAAACTATAGATGTGCGGTTCGATGAAACTAACGGCTCTCAAATAGAGTACCTGCCTCCTGTGTTAGATGCAAAGCCTCCCAAGGAAGCTATCAAGCTTATGGGCACTGGTGAAATAGTGCCCAGTGAAGAAATAGCTGAATAAGTGATCATTCCTCGTCGTGAAGAAATTGTTGTTCCTGAAGAAAATGATTCTGAGGAAAATACTCAACCTCAACAAGGCCCTCATCCAGCTCATCCACCAGTGGTGAAGGAAGTGCAGATTGAGAAGATCCTTGACAACATCAATGCACCTGGTCCCCTCACTCACTCAAGAGCTTCGCATTTGGCTAACTTTTGTGGGCATTTTGCATTTGTCTCTATCACGGAGCCCACCAAAGTCGATGAAGCATTTTCGGAGCCTGAGTGGATTCAAGCCATGCAAGAAGTATTGCAATAATTTGAGCTCAACAATGTGTGGGAGCTTGTCAATCGCTCTGATCCACACAAGCACACCATAAATAGCACCAATTGGATTTATCGCAACAAACAAGACGAAAATGGCCAAGTGGTGAGGAATAAGGCCCATCTTGTACCACAAGGTTACACACAGGTTGAAGGTATTGATTTCGATGAAACCTTTGCACCGGTTGCTAGGCTTGAAGCTATTTGTATATTGCTTGCATATGCTAACCATCACAATATTCTCTTATATCAAATGGATGTGAAAAGTGCACTCCTCAATGATAAGCTTGAGGAAAAATTATATGTTGCTCAATCACCAGGTTTTGCGGATCCAAATCATCCTGACAAGGTCTTCAGACTCAACAAGGCTCTCTATGGCCTCAAGCAATCCCCTTGGGCTTGGTATGATACCCTAAAGGAATTCCTGAATAAAAAGGGATTCAAACCCCGTTCTCTTGATCCTACACTATTCATAACATCTTATGATGTTGAATTATTCATATGGCAAATATATGTTGACGAAATTATCTTTGGTTGCACTAACAAGCGTTTCAGTGACGAAATCAGATATATGTTGCGTGAATAATATGAAACGTCCATGATGGGGGAACTGAGATTCTTCCTTGGTCTTCAAATTAGTCAACAACCAAATGACATCTTCATTTCTCAAGAGAAATACCAAAAAGATTGCGTGAAGAAATTTGGCATGCAAGACTGCAAAGGCCTCAAAATACCAATGTCTACAAATGGTCAACTCTGCAATGAAGAAAATGGTAAAGATTTCAGTCAGAAGGTATATCTCTCCATCATTGTTTTGCATCTTTACCTATGTGCATCTAGGCCAGATATTATGCTTAGGGTTTGCATGTGTGCCCGATTTCAAGCCACACTGAAGGAGTCACACCACCAGTATGTGAAACGAATTCTTTGATATTTAGCTCACACACCAACACTTGGATTATGGTATCCCAAGGGCTCATCTTTTGATCCAGCTGGATTTTCTGATTATGATTACGCTGGTGATCATGTGTATCAGAAGTCTACATCAGTCACACGCCATTTCCTCAGATGATCTCTTGTCTTTTTGTCATGAAAGAAGCAGAACAAAGATGGACTTTCCATGCCTGAAGCTGAATACATTATCGCTGGTGCCTACTACTCACACTTGCTATGGATGAAACAAACCCTCAAGGACTATGGCGGCAACATGAAGAAAGTCCCTCTCTTCCGCGATAATGAGAGTGCTACCAAGATCGCCCACAACCCAGTGCAACACTCCAAGACGAAGCATATTCAGATTCGTCACCACTTTCTTCATGATCAAGTGCCAAAGAGAGACATTGTCATCGACCATGTGAATACTGAAGACCAACTAGCTGATATCTTCACAAAGCTCTTGGATGAAAAGAGGTTCTGGGAGTTGAAGTGTGAGCTAAAAATCCTAGAATCTTAGAATGTCCTCTGAAGTGGACACACATCCTAACGCTTATGCATTTTTGATAACTTTGATGCACAACACACGAAGTAACGTATTTCTTCAATGAATGAAGAATTACCCTCTAAGTGTGAAGAAATTATTGAAGAACTTGACTCCCAGAACCCTACGATAATTGTACGCAGTGTCTGTAGTCATCACAGTTCTTATATGGTGGGTAACGCCACCACCTCTTTTGACATTCTTAAAATTTGAGTTTTTCGTCATATGCAATTCTGTCAAACTTAATAAACTCATCATTTGAGGTTATTCTTCATTGCTTGAGCTGATTATACACACACAGACATATACACAGACGGTCTATTCTCCTAATATTAGGAGAATACTTATTCTCCTAACACTTCTGAATTGCACACCCAACGCAAGTGCACGTCATTGTTGAAGCAAGAGCACAACAACACTGAGGCGAGTGCACTTCCCGTCGCAAACAAATTGCACGCGACTTTTTCGTTACTGTTTCCGCTCAAGTTTTTAAACTGTTTGTCGGAATGAGACACATAATATACCATTGGGAAGCTACGGATTAGGCGCAACTTCACCATGTAGTTTTTTTCCGAGATTCCTCACAATTTAAGAGCAGTTTTGAAAATGGTGCCGCGCACGACGAGTGGCAGCGAGTGTTTTGTCATGTTTTTTTCTAAACCGCTCGTCGGAATGAAGCAAATGATTGGAAAGATACCATCGAGGCACAACTATTCATATATATTAGTTTCTCTAATTTGTTACTGTTTAAGAGTAGTTTTAAATTTAGTAAATCACAGAATTGTGTTTTTCCTTTATTTTTGGCAATTTTTGGTACTGTTTTCGCTCCAGTTTTTTAACCGTTTGTCGAAACGAGGCGTGTGATATGCCGTTGGAAAGCTAAGGACGTGGCACAACTTTCATATGTAGATTAGTTTTTGAGATTCCTTACAGTTTTGAGTTAATTTTGAAAATCATTTCGCGGACGATGAGTGACAGCGGCTGTTTTTCGCGAATTTTTACAAACCGCTTGTGGAATGGTGCAAATGATACACTGTTGCAAAGACAACGATGAGGCGCAACATTTTCATGTAGAACACCCTCTCGAATTCTTTACAATTTAAGAGCAGTTTTGATTTTACGGAAACACGGACACTGTGTTATTCGTGACACCATAATCGACGCATGAACTTCATCGGACAGTAAAACACACTGCTAGGGACTGGAAACCGCAATGCATCAGACGGACAAGCGAACTTCATGATTTCTTTTATTCAGGCGTAAGTTTTTCAGGCCAGGAAGTGGGCGGCATTTCCCATCGGGCGTAAGTGAAGTTCAACACTTATGGAGTGAACTACATTACTTTTATTTGTCATTTCCGTAAAATTTTTACCGCATTTCACAACCATTTATTCCACGCTTTACAATCATTTTATGTGCATTTCACATCAGGAGTAAGTGAACTGCATGACTTTTGGTCGTCTTCTCATACATAATACTATTTACGTGTGTAGCCCGGGCAAGTAGACTACATAATTTTGCATTTGTTTTTTGATTTTACTGCATGCGCAAAGACAGTGAACTTCTCGAAGAGGGATGTTTACATGGACGATAAAAGCAAACCGCTTGATTAAGGAAAATGAACCGCAAGAAAATGCTGGATGGACTGTTATTTAAATAAAATCATATAGATGTGCCTAAGAACAACACAGATCATCCCTGAAAAACAAATTCCATACACCCTCAAACTGTACATATAAGCTGACCAAACCGTATGCCCACACACGGCCGAACTCTATGCCATTGACCACATCGCGGAACTGAACTGCACGCAAATGCACAACAAATTGTACTATTTTTTACAATTTTTCATTAGGTCCCTGCCTTGTATAGAAAAACTCTAAAAAAACAAAAAAAGCAATCAGGTCGTGGGAACCTCCATTACGGCGAGTAGTCCATTATGCAATGAAAACGAAACTACATGCATGGGCTGATGTACTGCACGCGGTTGCAGTCCTATTCTTTCTGCAAAAAAATAGCAAAAGAAACGAACCGCACACAATTTATGAGCCGAACTACGTCAAACACAACAATTGCATTGAATTGACAAAGGGGAGGAGGGCCGGCTCGATGATTTAGTGGTTGGATGGAAAGAGCAGCCAAATGAAAAGGGGGAAAATGTACTGAACTGCATACCCTACCACTTTTTCTTCCATGGTTTTCTAGTCAACAGCATCAAATTTTGCTTGCGGCAGGGGATCTCTGGGAGACGCAGAAGTGGTCGCCGTTTGATGAGAGCATCAATATCATTGTTACACCCACATCGCCTATTGCTATACATACTGGTCGAATTACTAGAGCTCGCACATGCCAATTGAATTACCAGGTACTTTTGTTTCTTGGTAACAATTCTAATGTTCATGAGAATATGATGCTGCCTAAATTGGATACATTTGTGTTGATTACTAATGAAGGGCTTAGCATGGACAAGAGGGATGTACACTGGAGCAGGATCAAGCGTTGAGATGAAGGCGCGTGTGAAGGGAACCAGAACAACGTTTCTAGTGCAGATTTCAGCACTTTGAAGCCTCCTTGATGACATACTAGGACATGGAAGAAATATACAAGATACCTTTCATAAATTTTGTCCATAGCTTATTTTAGGTGTTGCGCCACCTTACTTTTGGGCTAGGTCCATGTAATTTTGAAATACAACTTCCTAGGATATTTTTAGAGTCCGTATGTGTGGGGAATCATAATTAGGACTGGTTTCGGACCCCTCCTCCAAGGGGTCACGAAATTCCCCCTACTCCTCCATATATACAGTCCTTAGGGCGTCATTTAGACTTTAGGTTTTCTTTAGATTAAAGTTTTGCATAGCTACAACTTCGCGTACTTCGTTTGTATTCAACGACCAGACAAAGGCTTCACAGAACCCCACCTTGATCAATAAACCTTTCCTCTTATATGCGCAATATCCAGATTGCAATCTCAGTTTCTTGCTTGTTCTTCGTTTGCTTGTAGGTTATAGACCCTCATGGGCAGGTTGATCGTACTCCGGCGTGGTCAATAACCTCTCGGATTTGGTTTAGCAATTTCTAAGGCACGACATCTTCGCACGTTCATAGTTTGATCGTCAAAGTCTACTCCTCCAAAAACGACAATCATCATCTCATCAAAAGACAGGCCACCTTTGCCTCTATGAAGTGGTATCAGATTTCTAGGTTTCTCGGTGGAATTTTACAGTTTTTCGTAGTTTAGATCAAGTTTGTTCTTCATACCTACAGTCCATGAAAAGCCACAATTTTTTTAGGATTAGTTCATCATATCCGAACCAGTCTCAGCCATTGCATAATCACTTACGTGTTTTGCTTTGTTGAATTTGCGGTTGCTCGTGTCGAGTTGTTGGTCTTAGGGTGTAGTCCTTTAGAGTTTCGAGTTCTGTTCACAAGTGTCATGCCGCCGCCGCACCATCTTCATCCCTGCCATATACCACCACCACACCAGATCCATCACCGCTGCCATATAAGACCACCACACCAGATCCATCACCGCTGCGATATACCACCATGACACATGATACATCACCGCTGCCATATACCACCACATATCCGCCACCAATCCATGTCCACCTCCATTAGAAATTTGCCAGCAATCTGTGCTCCACCACCCCGATATATATTTGCCACCAGTCCGAGCTCCACCAGATTGATCTCCGCCACCAGTCCTATTCCGAGTCCAGTATTTGTTCTTTTGTTTTCGATTTCCACATCACACGATACTACGAGTTGTGATAGAGTCGGACTCCCCATCTTTAGTGTTACCGACAGAAGAAAATTAGTTCCAGTTAAAAAAACTAAGTCTAGAAAATTCGGGCTAGGCAGTTTTGTAGACCATTTGTAGACTTTTTCGATTTTTTTAATTGCAGAGCAAACAAAAAAGAGGAAAAAAGGTGCAAAAAAATTGAAAAAAGAGATTCAGAGTGTGCTCCTCCCTTGTTTACGTGCAGCGTCATGTTTTTGTTAGTGTTCTAGGCTCGCATCACTAGCATGGTCTAGCCTAGGAGTAGCACAGTACCGTTGTTGAGCGTTTATTCAACTTTGCATCTCTGGATTGATTATTGCTGACATTTTTGCTACCATATCATCAGCCTTCCCAGCTCCACATACAACTACATCGTGCGTTTGGCACCACCTAGCAATCGCTTTGTCCAAGCTTTGAGAGTTTTAACTACAACGATTGCCGATCACTACCTGATGCTGGGTAAGAATTGGTTAGAATTTGAGATTTGCTTGATTGTTTTATGACACCCCACCACCACCACCACCACTTTCTAGTAGTCTGTAGGATCATATTCTTGTGTGTTTCTATTGCCGCTAACCATGGCAGGATCACAAGCCGATGATATTGACTGGGAGAACATGAAGAAGAAGGAGCTTCATGATAAATTTCAGCAAATGTTGGGTCAACAGGTGGAAGACGTGATGGACAACTTTGGAAAGGTACTGGAGAGGATGGTTGACATTGAGAAGACAATTGACACAAAGTTGGACACCAAGTTTGACGAACTACTCGTGCATCTACCACAACCTCCAGCCACCTCTATTGCACCATTGCAACAACATCAACAACCACCTCCACGTCGCGATCTAGTAGGATGAGCGCAGCGTGTTCCTATTGAGCGAGACCAAACTTCTGGCACCGTTGCACCTACCGTTGATGCTTTTGTGCCTGCTGCCGTCGAGGGGGACTATTACAAGGATGAGGTTGATCAAAATCAAAACTACGTGCAACCACCAGCACCCCCACCACCAGGTCATCCTCATGCATATCATCGCACCGTTAGGCCTGCACGAACCTCTCAGGTACGAGATCAATACCACACCCCTTCACTAAAGTTGAATATTTTGCCATTTGAGGGTAGATACATTCATGATATTTATCTTACTTGGGAGTTAGAAACTGACCAACTTTTTATATGCTTACAATATCCCGAGGATAGACGTGTTGTTGCTGCTGTTTATGCTTTCACTAGTTTTGCATGTGTTTGGTGGTGTGAACATTGTATATTATATCCTATTCCAGCTACTTGGGCTGCTTTGAAAATTTCTATGCGTACTCGTTGGGTTCCACAACATTATCAATGTGAATTACTCCAAAAATTGCAGCATTTAAGACAAGGATTTTTTTGTACATGAATATTATCAGGAATTACAAACTAGCATGATTATATGTGGTATTGTTGAGGATAATGAAGGTATGCTCGCATGTTTTATGGGTGGCTTAAATAGAGAGATTCAGACCATTCAAGAGTATAAGGAGTATAATAATATCACTCTTTATTCATCTTGCTTGCAAAGCTCAACGTGAAGTGCATGATCGACCGGCATTGGCATGAACTAACTTTTGTGCAGGTCGACCTTCATCATGGACACCGCGTGCATCCTCTACTTCCACACGTTCTGCTGCACTAACACCTCCTCAGCTGCCACCTCCAACCATGATATAAGAAAGCAGGCACAACCACAACTATCTGCCAAGAGCACACCTTCTGGGCCCACACAGAGCTCTTCTTTATCCATGGCATCAACATGGCAAACACATGATATTATTTGTCATCGTTGCAAGGGTACAGGTCATTATGTGAGAGAGTTCTCATCTCAGCATGCGATGATTGCTATTGAGTATGGTGGGTATGAGTCCACTAGTGACTATGACGAGGAGACTTTGGCTCTTATTACATGCGAAGAACACGGTGGAGTTGATTCTGAATAAGAGACACAATACATGGCTGCTGAAGATGCTGACAGGTATGAATGTTTAGTTGCTCAACATGTTTTGAGCGTGCAGGTCACACAAGCTGAGCCAAACCGGAGGCACAATTTTGTTCCATAGAAAGGGAGTTGTCAAGGAACGTTCTGTTCGCGTCAGCATAGATGGAGGGAGCTGCAAAAATTTGTCTAGCATAGAGATGGTGGAGAAGCCGTCTCTCACCACAAGACCACATCCACATCCTTACTACACCCAATGGTTCAACAATAGCGGCAAGGTTAAGGTAACACGTACTATTTGTGTGCATTTTAATATAGCTACATATGCTCATTGTGTCGATTGTGATGTGGTACCCATGCAAGCATGTTCCTTATTACTTGGTAGACCATGGCAATTTGATACAAATTCTGTACACCATGGTAGAAACAATCATTACTGTTCTTCATAAGGGTAAACATATTACTTTGCTGCATATGACTCCTGATTCCATTTTAAAAGACGATATTAATCGAGCTAGTAAAGCTAAATAGGAGCAAAATAAGAGTGAAAATTAGATTGTGGCAAAAGAATTTGAGCAAGAAATGAAGCCTAATAACAAACCATCATCTCATGTTGCCTCTATAATTAAATTGAAGAGTGGATGTTTACTTGCCACTAAATCTGATATTGATGATCTCGATTTCAGAAAATTTGTTTGTTATGCTTTTTTGTGCAAAGATGCATTATTTTCATGCGAGAACATGCCTTCCTCTTTGCCTCCTCCTATCACTAACATTTTGCAGGAGTTCGCTGACGTCTTTTCACAAGATGTGCCACCGGGATTACCACCTATTCGAGGGATTGAGCATTAGATTTACTTAATTCCCGGTGCATCGCTACCCAACCGTGCACCATACCGTACCAATCTAGAGGAGACGAAGGAGATTATGCGTAAAGTACATGATCTACTCGACAAAGGATATATACACGAATCCCTTAGTCCTTGTTTTATTCCTATTATTCTAGTGCCGAAAAAGGATGGTACATCGCGTATGTGTGTTGATTGTAGAGGCATTAATAATATTACTATTCGTTATCATCATCCTATTCCTAGGCTAGATGATATGGTTGATGAATTAAGTGGCTCTACTATTTTCTCCAAAGTTGATTTGCATAGTGGATATCATCAAATTCGTATGAAATTGGGAGACGAATGGAACAACATTTAAAACTAAGTTTAGATTATATGAGTGGTTAGATATGCCTTTTGGGTTAACTAATGCACCTAGTACTTTCATGATATTAATGAATGAAGTTTTACGTGCTTTCATTGGACAATTTGTGGTAGTTTACTTGGATGATATACTGATTTATAACAGATCTTTTGAGGAACACTTGGAATATTTACATGCTGTTTTTATTGCTCTACATGATGCACGTTTGTTTGGTAACCTTGGGAAGTGCACCTTTTGCATCGACCGAGTATCTTTTCTTGGCTATGTTGTTACTCCACAGGGAATTGAGGTTGACAAAGCCAAGATTGAAGCTATTGACAGTTGGCCGCAACCCAAAATGGTCACATAAGTGCGGAGTTTTCTTGGACTCGCTGGTTTCTATAGGTGCTCTGTGAGAAAATTCAGCACCATTGCCGCACCTCACAATGAGCTTACAATGAAGGATGTGCCTTCTGTTTGGGGTACTGCACAGGAAGAAGCCTTCACGGTATTGAAAGATAAGTTGACACATGCTCCATTACTCCAACTTCCTGATTTTAATAAGACTTTTGGGCTTGAATGTGATACTAGTGGAATTGGGTTAGGAGGTGTGTTATTATAAGATGGTAAGCTCGTTGCATAAATTTCTGAAAATTTGAGTGGGCCAAGTCTGAACTGTTCTACATATGACAAAGAATTATATGCTCTTGTTAGGACTTTATAAACATGGCAACATTATTTATGGCCCACAGAATTTGTTATGCATTCTGATCATGAATCTTTGAAACATATTAACAGTCAAGTAAAACTGAATTGTAGACATGCTGAATGGGTTGAATTCATTGAGACTTTCCCTTTTATCATAAAGCACAAGAAGGGTAAATAAAATGCTATTGCTGATGCATTGTCTCATCGTTATACTATGCTTTCACAAGTTAACTTCAAAATATTTGGTTTGGAGATCATCAATGAGAAATATGTGCATGATGCTGAATTTGAAGATGTACTGTAAAATTGTAAACAAGGAAGAACTTGGAACAAGTTTGTCGTCAATGATGGATTTGTGTTCCGTGCTAACAAGCTATGCATTCCAGCTAGCTCCGTTCATCTTTTGTTGTTGAAGGAGGCGCATGGAGGAGGATTAATGGGACACTTTGGCATGAAGAATACGGAGGACGTACTTGCTACACATTTCTTTTGGCCAAAGATGAGATGGGATGTTGAGCATTTTGTTGCTCGCTGCACTACATGTCAAAAAGCTAGTCATGACTCAATCCTCATGGTTTATATATGCCTTTGCCTGTACCTAGTGTTCATTGGGAATATGTATATGTGGACTTTGTTATGGGTTCACCTCGAACAAAGAAGGGGAGGGATAGCATATTTGTTGTCGTGGATAGATTTTCGAAAATGGCACACTTCACACCATGTCATAAAAGCGATGATGCTGCTAATGTTGCTGATTTGTTCTTTCGTGAAATTATTTGCTTGCATGGTGTGCCAAATACTATTGTTTCAGATCGTGATACTAAATTTCTTAGCCAAATTTGGAGATGTTTATGGTCTAAGTTGGGGACTAAACTGCTTTTTAGTACTACATGTCACCCCCAAACTGATGGACAAACTAAAGTGGTTAATAGAACATTATCAACTATTCTTAGGGCTGTTTTGAAGAATAACAAGAAAATGTGGGAAGAGTGCTTGCCTCATATTGAATGTTCTTATAATCGTTCACTGCATTCTACTACTAAGATGTGCCCTTTTGAAATTTTGTATGGTTCCTTACCTCATGCACCCATTGATTTATTGTCTCTTCCATCTTCGGAGAAGGTTAATTTTGATTCTAAACAAAATGTTAAATTGATATTAAAAATGAATGAATTAACTACGGAAAATATTGAGCGCATGAATGCTAAATATAAAATTGCTGGAGATAAGTGTAGAAAACATGTTGTCTTTGCACCTGGAGATCTTGTTTGGTTACATTTGCGTAAGTATAGGTTTCCTTATTTGCGCAAGTCAAAACTAATGCCACATGTTGATGGCCCTTTTAAGATGTTAGAGAAAATAAATGATAATGCATATGAAATTGACCTACCTATAGATTTTTGGGGTCAGTCCGACTTTTAACAATGCATATTTGAAGCCTTACTTGGGTGAGGAGGAAGAGCTTCCGTCGAGGACGACTTATTTCAAGAAGGGGAGGATGATGATGACATTAATACCATTGCTACACCCACAGCCCCTGTTGCTATACATACCGGACCAAGTACTAGAGCTTGCGCACACCAATTGAATTACGAGGTACTTTCATTTCTTGGTAACAATTCAAATTTCATGAGAATACGATGCTGCCTAAGTTGGATACACTTGTGTTGATTACTAATGAAGGGCCGAGCATGGACAAGAGGGATGAACACTGGAGCAGGATCAGTCATGGAGATGAAGACGCGTGCGAAGGGAACCACAACGGCGTTTCTAGTTCAGATTTCAACACTTTGAAGCCTCCTTGATGACATACAAGGACATGGACGAAATATACAAGATGCCCTTAATTAGCTTCGTCCATAGCTTATTTTAGGTGCTGCGCCACCTTATTTTGGGGCCAACCCCATGTAATTCCGAAATACAAATTCCCAGGCTGTTTTTAGAGCCCGTATGTGTGGGGAAATAGAATTAGGGTTGGTTTCGGACCCCTCCTCCAAGGGGTCACAAAATTCCCCCTACTCCTCCATATATACAACCCTTAGGGCGTCGTTTAGACTTTGGGTTTTGTTTAGATTAAAGTTCAACATAGCCTCAACTTCTCATATTTCATTTGTGTTCAACGAGCAGACAAAGGCGTCATAGAACCCGACCTTGATCAATAAAGCTTTCCTCTTATATTCGCAATATCCGGATTGCAATCTCAGTTTCTAGCTTGTTCTTCGTTTACTTGCTGGAAATAGACCCTCGTGGCCAGGTTGATCGTGCTCCCGCGTGGTCAATAACCTCTCGGAGTTGGTTTAGTGATTGCTAAGGCGCAGCCGTCTTCGCACGGTCATAGTCGGATCGTCAAAGTCTTCTTCTCTGAAAACGATAATCATCATCTCATAGAAAGACGGGACTCCTTTGCCTCTGTCACCATTGGAAGCATCTCCTCTCATCATCACACTAATGATGTAGAGGAGCACCGATGCCCAATCCTGTTGGTCGCCAGGGTGAGGAGGAGGGACGTGGGGAGGTGAACTCGTCAGATCTAGGCATCTGGCGGCCCGAGACGGCGGTGGTGAAAGCAGGGCAAGCCAAATCTGGCGAGATCCCATGTTGGGCGATGGTGGTCGGTATCCGGGCTGCGGTAGCCGGAGGTGTCTCACCGTCGGGCATCGTCTACGCTGGGAGGGAGAGGAGGTGGAGGAATGTGGAGGGGTTGCTGGGGAGTTTGATGTATACACAAGCCTCAAATTCTCCCACTTTGTAGTCAAAATAAAAGTATGAAGTTCACTTTCAAAAAACGTTGCTCAATGTTTACTGAAAAATCTTTTTATTTCTTTGCTAAGAATAAAACTAAAAAGTTCAAATAAGAAAGTAGAGGGGTTCAGAGTTTGTCGGTGTACTAAAGTAGGGGTACTCTTAGTATCCCGAACTTGTGCACGGGCAGTCGCAGCGTCCCGCGGCAAGGGCTGCCAGGTGATCGCCAAGGTCCTCCGTGGTTCCTTTGGAGCCATTCAAGAACAAAGTATCCAAGCCTAAGAGACAAGGACCCACCAAGAGGACCTTGCCGGGAAGGCCACTCAAGGCACAAGACCACTCAAAGAGACAAGGCCCCGGCAAGAGGAGTTTGCCGGGAAGGCCAACCAAGGCATCTCAAGAAAACTTGCCGCGACGCGCCAGGCGTCCCGGCAAGGCCCGGTGAGCGACAAGCTCCCGGAAACGACAAGATAGCGACCGCGGCAAGGCACTTGCCGCTGCAAGCTTCCACTCAGTACCCACGCTCCAGCGCATCCACCCACGTGTCGCTCTGGGACCATTCCAGGCGCACGTGGCGGAAGGCTGTGCAGCCAGGGGTACACGGTGTCAAGCAGCGTTGACAAGGCTACCGTCGTGGCGGACGGTGGCGCCACTGACAGCCACTTTTTGCACTGTTTGGGCGACGGCGACGGGCATTTAATGCCCTTGTCCCCTGTCGTCAGGGTTAGGTATGGAACACTGTTCCAACTACCACTCTTTTTACACTTTTACCCTCAACTGCGTTGCCACCTGTCGGTGACCCCTTTAGCCTATAAAAGGAGGCCCATGCGCAACGTAGAGGGGGATTCGAACATTCTCGCGCTCGGTCTCGTTAGCTGCTAGAGGGTACTGTAGCTCTCAGCACTCCCGAGCAAGAACACAATACAAACCAAAGCAAGAGTAGGGTTTTACGCATCCGTGCGGCCCGAACCTAGGTAAACTGCTCGTGTGCCTCGCCTCGATCCGCTCTTTGTGCTACCTCTGCCCCCTGCCGTACCGAAAAGGGGCTTCGGTCCCATAGGTGTTCGTGGGTGGATCAGTTTCCCCGACATCTTTGGCGCGCCAGGTAGGGGGTGCGTCGAGGTTGTGTGAACCCGATCCGGCGTCACACGAGCTAGATCTCCATCATCTTCATCAACATGCCACCGAAGAAGAAGGATTCGGAGGCAGCATGCCCGTCTGCGTCGATCCCACCACAGCCGGAGCCAACGGCTGGTGGGGTAGACGCCGACGGAAGAACGTACGTCGACGAGGGAACCCACGGTGCCGCCAAGTCCAAGGACAAGGCTGCGCTGCCCATCGGCGGCGTAGCCGGCTCCCACGACGACCAGGCGCACTCCAAGACTTCAGCGTCCGTACATGCGCCGCGCCCATCTCAGGAGGCGCGGGACCAGCAGCGTCGCGGTGCTCAAGGTACCATACGCTTGCTGGGCCAGGGTCAAGCCGGCGGATCTCGGGACGCTCAAGGCCAACATGCACGCCAATATGCTGGCACGAGCAAGGCACGGTCGCCTGGACGGGATGCTGCTCCTTCTAACACGGTTAGAAGTCCGAGCATATCCCGCTCCTCGCACCGTTCGCCACCGCTACCCGCCACTCCAGCAGAAGCTCTAGCACGAGCTCAACTGCTCCTAGACTTCCCTCTAGCGGCAGACAAGGCCGACGACTGGAGGGCCACCATTCAGAGTCTCATCGCCTTCGCCAACGGCGACACTCCGCAGCAGCCGAGCACATCGCGGCCGCGGCAAGTCAGCCAGGCGCGGGCCGATGGCGACAAGACCGGTGGGGGTGCAACCACCGTGCACTCTCCGCCCCGAAGGCAGAGATCGCCGACTCGCCGGGTCAACCTCGACAGCGACTCCACCTCGTCTTCGGATCCGCGAGCTCGTCGCGATCAGCGCCAAGTTCTTTAAGATCGCCAACAAGAAGACGCTCGTACTCGCATCGAGCGCCGAAGAGAAGCGCGGCGTCAGTCAGACCAGCGCGCAGGGCCCACTGTCGAAATGCAAGCGCCAGGGGGACCAGGAGACTTGCCGTACGCGGTAGGTTGTCCTGCGTTCACTCGTGAGCTGCGGCAGTGGCCCAGCATGAAAAATTTCAAACCAGACGTGCCGGAAAAGTACGACGGCAAGATGCACCTGTCGGAGTTCATCAGCATCTACACCATCGCGGTGCAAGCTGCCGGGGGGCGAGACGACAAGATCCTTGCCAACTACTTCCCTCTGGTACTCAAACCCAACGTCAGGTCTTGGCTCATGCACTTGCCGGACAACTCCATTTCTTCTTGGGTAGATCTCTGCCATCAGTTTGTCGGGGCCTTTATAGGCGGCCACAAACCCCATGGCCAAGAGAGTGACCTACACCTGCTCGCCCAGAAGGAAGGAGAATCCCTGCGCAAGTTCATCCAGAGGTTCAGCCGTGTACAGCACAACATCCCAGACGTCCACCCTGCCGCGGTTATCAGCGCGTTCCATCAGAACGTGCGTAACCGCAGGATGAGGGAGGAGATGGCGATGTGCAAGATCAGGGACGTCAGCGAGCTGTACACCCTGGCCGACAAGTGTGCACGCGCCGAAGAGGGGAGGAAACTCCCCGGAGAGGATTCAGGAGCCGGAGGATCTGACAGCGAGGATGCCGCCCCGGCAAAGAAAAGCCGGCGGCGGAACAACAGGAAGAAGAAGAACAAAGAGGTGCTAGTCGTTGAGCAGTCCGGCAAGGAAGCTGGCGCCAAGAAAGCCCAAGTTGGTAGCTCCGGCAAGGAGACTGCCGCATGCACCAACTGCCAGGCTGTGGCGGCTGCCGACAAGCAGGACGGCACTGACAAGCAGTACTGCAAGATCCACCGCACCAAGGGCCACGACCTCCAGAACTGCAAGAGAGTCGAGCAGCTAGTTGAGCAGCAGAAGGCTGAGTACGAGCGACGCGACAGGGAGAAGGCCCAAGGAGGTGATGGAGTGTCACACCCTGCATTTTGAAACATGTTATTTGTAACTTTGAAGCATGAAAATTTGGACCAGCAAATTTTTTTAGCATCATTTGGCTTTTTATTTGAATTGAGTTTTCTTCATGTGCTTTTTCATGTGCTCATTAAAGTCAACTATGATCTCTTGTAGATTTCATATCCACACCCAAAACTTCTGCCCAATGATCATGCCAAGTGTTATATAACAGTATAGTATTTTCTTACAAAATTATTTTGGCCAAAAAGTATTTTATAAATTTAGTTTTCCAAAAACCCCTGAATTGAGATTTGCACTGCAAGTACTTGATTTAGGGTGAGAAAATTATTTCAAAAGGTTTATTTGAGACCTAGTAGTCATAGGACTCCCAGAAACCACAAAGGTATAATTTTAAAAGTTATTTTCCTATTTTATTTAAAAGCTTCTTCTTAAGGCCAGAAATGGTCTTTAATAGGGGAAAATTATTTAACTGTTTCAAAAATATTTGCCAAAATTCAGAGAGACTCATAGGACATATATTGTCCATATATAAGAGTTTCAACACTTGGTCATGTTCAAAATAATGGGCTAAACCCTCTAAAACCCTTTCTGGATATTTCAAGCTTTTGAAATATTTACAAAGGAATTTTTCTCCAAAAATTCCAGGGAAATTCTATCATGTCATATATGACATATGTGATGATCTTGCCAAGTCCCATGCCTTGGGAGGCAAGAAAACATCCTCAAACCCCTTCATAACCATTCTGTCCATATTTGAAGTTTGAGCAACTTTACATTGCCAAACTTGTCCAAATGCTCTCAAACTTGGTGCACATGCTAGAATGGCCTAATAAGGCATCTAGACCAAATGGCACAAGATTTGGAATAGAGAAACTTGATCAGATCACCTCAAAACCCTTTCTGTTCAAATGCAAATTTGAACAACTTTACATTACCAACTTTTTATCTGGAGCTTCAAACTTTGTGGGCATGATCAATACCCCAAATGATGATGCTACACCAAGTGGTGCATCAAGGGGAGATGATTAGCTTGACTCAATCAAGATGAAACTGTTTCTGTTGATTTCTAGGGTTCACCAAAGTTACATTGGCTAGTTTCTCCAAATGAGCCCAAATTTGGTGAAGCACCCTATTTTCTCATGTCTTTCAACCCTGTCAAGTGCCATGTCAAGTGGAATTCATTTACTTGACCAAACACTGATCAAACACCTTCTGCAGAATTGCTAAAACCTCCAACTTGATCACTTTTACTTTTCTCCATGGCCTCAACTTCTTACCACATGATCATTGAGTTACCAGCTACCTCCAGTAACTCCCCCAGCACCTCAGCTCCATGATTGAGGGGTGAAAGCCCTGATTTACCTTGCTGTACAGCCAGCTTTCACCATTTCACCAGCCCTCTCCCTCTCTCTCTGCATCTCCAGGGCATCCAAGGCCTCAGGCCATTTCTTTTCTCCTCCCTCTACGTGCTGGACACTGTTGGACACGCTGGATCGGACCAAACCGGCGAGAGCACGCTGATGCCAGCAATACGCACGCTCTGGAGCGCGCAACAGTGCCCTCCGCACGCTGGATCCGGCCAATCAGCCTCCCCCGACAGCCTCGGGCCTCCCCCTCGCGCCAGTCGAGGCCTCTCGACGTCCGCGACCTCCCCGGTGCTGTCCCCCCTCCTTCTGCGCCCTCCAGTGACCGTCGTCGCACGCGCGCTGGCCGCCCGCGGCGGCCATTCCTCTGCCTCACACGCGCACACGCCTCTGACGCTCCCCCGCTCCTCCTCTCACCTCTACTGGACGTGGAGCTCGTCCAGGAACTCCACGGACTCACTCCCTGGGCCTCCCGTGCGCTGTAGCCTCGAGCCGGAGCTCGCCGGCGCACTGGACCACGGGTCTCCGTCGAGCCCCTATAAATAGCCCCTCCCGAGCCTCTCCAACGGCACCACAAGCCTCACTCCACTCCTCTGAGCCCCCCAGCACCTCCAGTTCGACCCCAAGAGGTCCCAGTGCTCGGGATCGACCGGAGCGCGCTGCGTCGGGCAGCCGGCGATCTCGAGGTACGGGCCTCCCCCGCCTCTCCTTCCACCCGTTTCGGAACCGTCGTGCCTCACTGATCATTTCCCGCTTATTTCCCCCTCCGTTTGCAGTCGGAAACGTCCGCAGCAACCACCCTCCGACGAGCTTCCGCCGTCCCACCTCGCCGCCGGTGAACCAGGCCTCCCCGCCGTGCCGCACCACCACCACAGCAACCGCGACACGACGCTGAGCTCATCCCTGGCCTCCGTTGCCGTCGCCGTGACCGGAATCCTCGCCAGTGAGCTCGCCGTCGCCGTGGCCGTGGGGTTAGAGATGACAGGCGGGCCCCGCCTGTCATCCCCCCACCTCTCTCCCTCTCCTCTGTGCCACTGACCCACGGGCCCCGCCCGTCAGGTTTGAAAACCTGACGTGCGCGCGCTGGCTCCCGTGCGGCTGGGCCAGTCCGTCTGGGCCGTGCACTGTGGCCTTCTCTGGCCCAGTGCACAGGACCCCTTTTCCTTTTTCTTTTCCGTAAATGCTTTAAACATTTCTACAGAAAAGAATATTGATCCAAATTAAATAATTCCAACTCCAAAAATCTTGTAATATTCCAACCTATTTAATGGTACTACTTTCACTCAAATCCATGAAACTTTGTTGTATTGTTCAAATTTAAATTCAAATTTGGGCAGTAATACTCCTGTTCTAAAATCAATAAATTCTATTCTGTTACTCCAAAACTCCAACTAAGATTTTCCCCATCTTAGAAATCCCTCTAGTATTTTACAAAAATGAGTTGACATTTTTCTGAGCACTTTGATTTTTCTGTTTTGTTTGTATTCTTATTTTTCCGTTATTATTATGCGACGTATAGATCCCGTATTTGACGAAGTTGCTGTGGAAGAAGAAGGAGAAGGATTTGAAGACTTTGAAGACCAAGTCAATCCAGGCAAGCAGCCCTTTGACCATGATACACTTGTTCCTCGGAACCCGTTTGTTTCCGATGCATGATATTAGGGTTACGATGGTAACCTAGTTGATTCCACCTCATGATGCATGCTTGATCTTGTTCTTGCTAAGTGCTAGATGACATGCAAATAGATGGTCATGATGCTTACATGATGCATGTGTGATATGAACCCTCGCAGTTGAAATCTTTGCATGAACCCATCGGGTGCCCCTAATGCCCGAGGGTGATGAAGTGTTAGGTCATCACTTGAGAAAGAAGTGATGTGCCGGTAGATCATGTGCATGGTGGAATGATGGATTAGATTTATGTGTTTCTACCGTCCCAACCAAACATGTGCAACCACACTACCCCTTATGGGGCGGGGCTTTATTGATTACTTAGGTCGATACTAGCATGGTGCCCGCATTACTAGTGACGGGAAGACTTGAGGTCTTTCCCGGGACGGGGTCGTGCTTGGATAGACGGCCATGACTGTTTTTACAGGGCACCGGACACACCGTTGGTCCCTTCGGGTATGCGTGACATTGAAATTAGGGCAAGCCCCGTGATCTATTGTTTGTACCCGAGGGCCGTGTACCAACGAGTGGACTCTATGTTAGTGTCGTCTAAGGAAAGGTAATGACCGGGTGCTTACCCCGGGTACTTGAGGTACCGCGGGTCGTGGATGACACGGAAGTTCCCCGGATCTTGTGGGTAAAGTGCGCAACCTCTGCAGAGTGTAAAACTATTCGAATATCCGTGTCCACGGTCATGGACAGTTGGGTGGTGCTACTTAAACTATGTCCAGAATTTTACTTCATTGGTGATAATATGTGTGTGATGAGTCAAGGATGGTGACTTGACTCGATGAGTTGAATCATTTTCATGTTGATGTCGGTAACCTGTCTTCGAGGTTACGCAAGGTTATTGATGCATAAACTTGATGATAGCATATTGTCCTAGCTTTCTGCTAGATCGTTCATTATTGTTCCATTGCATTGTTACCACATCATGGGTTGCTTGCGAGTACATTCAAAGTACTCATTGGCTTGCCACTGTTTATTTAATTGGCCAGGCATGGAAGAGCAGGAATATGAGGAAGAGTTCTTTGGAGACGAACATGCGAACTAGGATGCTATCCCAGTCAGAATGCCTGTAGGGTTAAGGCAGATGGCATGGGTTCTACCCGTTTATCGAAGACTTCCGCTATTTGAGTTATTTGCTATTCAGCCCGTGAGGCTCTATCTATGTAAGACTTGGCCATAATGGCCTTAATTCGTGTAAGACTATTTGTATGGATGTAAGACTCTTGTTATTTCAGCTTCTGTGTGTTCAGTGAGCATTGATCTCTGGGATCACTGTACACGTGCATTCGGTGATCTCGACTTCTAAGTCGGGGTCCCCACAGAGCTAGTATCAGAGCCATCCTGACTGTAGGAAGCCTTAGTTAGCATGGGCGTTAGTTAGTTGAGACCCCCCTTTTCAAAAACCTTCTGAACCTCTCTTCTTTTCTAAACCTGAGATTTCATCAGCTTATTAACCCCTACTATTCCACCTTTGTAGATGGCCGCTGTTCCCGAAGAGCACCTGACCACTGGGTTTCCCTTACTTCTCGAGGATAGCCTCCAGGAGTGTCAGTTCCACCGAGCACCCATCCTCACCTACCTTGAGCATTGGGTGAGCGATACTGAGGTGGAGTACCATGTGGAAGTGATCGTGAAGGCAAACGATCCTCCCACAAGTTGGTTCTTCGAGGGACCCCAGATGGCAACACTACCACTCGCTGTCGAGGCTGCTGCACTCAAGGCATTAACCCGTCTCCGCGAGCTTCTTCCGGAGATGGCATCAGAGATGGCAACTCGCTTCTTACCTTACCGAAAGGAAGGTGACGAAGAAAGCAGCGCACTAGCCCCTCCACTGAAGGAAGGACTCTCGCTTCGATTCCAGACCTACTTCAGTCTGTGTGCCGACAGCCTGGCACAAGACTTGGCCTCGGAATCAATGAAGCTTCGAGAAGAACTTCACAAGACCAAGGCACTTCTTCGTCAAGCTCAAGAGAAGGCAAACAGGATCAAGAAGGAAGGAGCACCTTCTGGACAATCCGCTATCGCATATCGAGGCGGAAGGCCCTCCGAGGATGTATCTTCCAAGGGTGAAGAACCACCTCGGCGACGCCGGATGACGGCAAGGGAATATCGCAAGCTTTTCCCTGCACCACCGTCGAAGCACCATCGTATCCAACTCCTCCACTCCCCCACTCCCTCCAGCGACAAGGGAGCCCAGACAGGTGAAGACAAGGGGGAAGACCCAGAAGAGCCGAAATACGCGACCGAGCATTCCGCCGCTTAGGCATTATTCGCTACTCGGATACACCAGTTGTAACCTCTACGGTAGGATAGGTCATGTAACCCCTATGCGCAGTCGAGTCCTTGTATGGTTCATATGAAACCATCTAGTGTTTGCTTTTGTTGTGTCTGGATGTATGTCGTAATCTTCCTTCGGGAATGTGTAAACGACTACATCACCCATTTGGATTTTAATGGATGTGTTTTGGCCCTTCGGCCCTTGCATGATTTGATTTAGTGTCACACCCACCCCCTTACTAGGCACCCATATATCTTGCTTTTCCTCTTCCGAGTCATGAGACCTTTTACCGCTCCAACAGGATGCCTGTTGTAACCCGTACTGGTACCTCTACCCAGCAGCCCGAAGCCGGAGCATCCCCTCAGCCAGAGGCAGGCCACAACCAAACCAACGACCAAGCTCCACCACCACCTCCTCCAAGCAGGGACATGGCTCAGCTTCTCCATGCTTTCCGAGAGGAACGCCAAGCCAACACTGCAGCTCTCCAGCTGATTGCTCAAGCTGTCACCAACAACCGCCAGCCGGCGGGGAATGGCAATGGACGTTCCACGTTGGCAGAGTTCAAGAAGCATGCACCGCCAACCTTCATCGAGACTGCAGAACCCCTGGATGCAGATGACTGGGTCCGTTCCATTGAGGAAATCCTGGAACTAATCAGATACACCGAAGATCGCGAGAAGGTGGCTTATGCAGCCCACTGCCTCGGGGGAACTGCAAGAGCTTGGTGGGATGGATTCAAGGTCATGCATGCTGAGCAAGACATCACTTGGGTTAACTTCAAGGCAGAATTCCGCAAGGCCCACATTCCTTCCGGAATCATGGCTATCAAAAAGCGTGAGTTCCGAGCCCTGAAGCAAGGAAGTGGCACTGTCAAGGAGTACATGCAGAAGTTCAGTGTTCTGTCAAGGTACGCCCCTGAAGATGTCAGCACTGATGCTGCCAAAAGGGAGCGGTTCATGGAAGGCCTTAATCAGACTCTGCAATACTCGCTAGTCGTGTGCGACTGCCCATCTTTCCCTGACCTGGTGAACAAGGCACTTATGCTTGAAGACAAGCGGCGTGCTTTGGAAGACACTCGCAAGCGCAAGTTGGTCAGTAAGGGAAGTTCCAGCAACCAGAAGCCTCGTCCATGGCAGTCAGCCCCGGCCAAGCCAACCTATCAGCAGCCAAGAGCTCCTGCACCTCGTGCCAATCCTCAGCCTCAGCAGTATGCCAACCCCAGGCCAGCTTTCAACCCCAATACCAGTGGTGGCAGCAAGATCAATCCAAACCAAGTCACTTGCTTTGGATGTGGTCAGCCCGGACACATCTCAAGGGTGTGCCCCAACAAGAAGCCTGATGCCCCGCGCCCCAATGCGCAGAACCAGGGACAAGGCCGAGGAATGCCACCAAGGAACCCAGCTCCTCGCAATCCACCGAACTATGGGAAGGGGCGTGTGAATCACGTCACTTCTGAAGAAGCCCAGGAAGACCCGGACGTCGTGCTGGGTACGTTCCTTGTCAACTCAGCACCTGCAACTGTCTTGTTTGATTCTGGAGCAACGCATTCATTTGTCACTCAAAGATTTGCATTAAAAAGTGGCATGACCCCTACACCCCTGAATAACCCTATGGTGGTACAAACCCCCGGAGCCGAGATGAGAGCCAAGATAGGCTGTAAAGGAGTCAGTATTACCATTAATGGTGTAGACTTCCTAGCAGACCTTATCGTCCTGAGATCGCAAGGCTTGGATATGATCCTAGGCATGAGTTGGCTTAGCAAGCACCACGGCTTGTTAGACTGTGCCAATCGGACAGTCACTGTGACCAATGACCAAGGAGTCGAAGTCAAGTTTGCTCCCACCTCCTCTTCCGCTCAAGCCGCTAAAGTCAACTGTCTGTCTGAAGTTGGGCTAGATCAAGTACCGGTGGTATGTGAGTATCCTGATGTCTTTCCGGATGAACTACCGGGAATGCCCCCTGACCGTGACATTGAGTTCATCATCGAGCTCGTGCCCGGAGCAGGACCCATCTATAAGAAGCCTTATAGAATGGGGACGGAAGAATTAGCCGAGTTGAAGAAGCAGCTAGAAGAGCAGCTGAGGAAGGGATTTATCCGCCCGAGTGCCTCCCCTTGGGGATCTCCTGTTCTGTTTGTGGCAAAGAGGGACGGTACCATCCGCTTATGCATTGACTATCGTTCCCTCAATGAAGTTACAATCAAGAACAAGTACCCACTTCCCAAGATCGAAGATCTGTTTGATCAACTCAGCGGAGCCAAGGTATTCTCCAAGATCGACCTCAGATCTGGGTATTACCAGCTAAAGATCAGACCCCAAGATATTCCAAAGACGGCATTCGTAACCAGATATGGCCTGTACGAGTGCACGGTCATGTCTTTTGGGTTAACCAATGCCCCGGCCTACTTCATGTATCTCATGAATAAAGTCTTCATGGAATATTTGGACAAGTTTGTTGTTGTCTTCATTGATGACATTCTTGTGTTCTCGAAGTCGGAGGAAGAGCATGAGCAGCACCTGAGGATGGTCCTAGACAAGCTTCGTGAGCACCAACTGTATGCCAAATTCAGCAAGTGTGAGTTCTGGCTGCATAAAGTTGGATTCTTAGGTCATGTCTTGACCGAGGAAGGATTATCTGTTGATCCTGCAAAAATCGAAGCTGTGACCCAATGGCAATCTCCAACGACCGTCAAGGAAGTCAGAAGCTTCCTCGGATTAGCGGGCTATTACCGCAAGTTCGTGGAAGGATTCTCTAGCATTGCACGACCAATGACTTAGCTCCTCAAGAAGGACAAGAAGTTCGAGTGGACGCCAAAATGCGAAGAGAGCTTCCAAGAGCTCAAGAAGAGATTGACCACCGCCCCAGTTCTGGCAACACCTGATATTCACAAGGAGTTCGTGATATATTGTGATGCCTCTCGAACCGGATTGGGAAGCGTTCTGATGCAAGAAGGCCGCGTCATAGCATACCTCTCCAGGAAGCTACGACCCCATGAGGAGAACTACGCTACTCACGATCTTGAGCTAGCGGCAGTAGTTCATGCCTTGAAGACATGGCGGCATTACCTCCTAGGGAAACGGTGTGAGATTTACACAGACCACAAAAGTCTGAAGTATATTTTCACCCAAAAGGAATTGAACATGAGGCAGCGGAGATGGTTGGAACTCATCAAAGATTATGACCTCAGTGTTCAGTATCACCCTGGGAAGGCTAACGTGGTGGCCGATGCCTTAAGCAGGAAGGCTTGCTCTTTGAATGTCGTTATTCAAGAAAGGCAGCCAACCTTGTTTAAGGAGATCGAACAATTCAGTTTGGAATTGGTCACCCCTGGATATCTGAATCATTTGGAAGTCAGACCGACCCTGATGGACGACGTCAAGAAGGCTCAAGATGGACATGCAAGCATCGAAGGTATCAAGAAGAAGATGAAGCTGGGCAAGGCCCCAGGATTCTCCGAAGACGAGCGCGGGATTGTTTGGTACAAAGGTCGCCTCTGCGTACCAAACAACACCGAGTTGAAGACGCTGATTCTGCAAGAAGCCCACGACACTCCGTATTCCATCCACCCCGGAGGAACCAAGATGTACCAAGACTTGAAGGCACGATTCTAGTGGCACGGTATGAAGAGTGAGATTGCAACCTATGTTGCAAAGTGTGATGTGTGCCAAAGGGTCAAGGCTGAATATTAGCGACCTGCTGGATTGCTTCAACCACTCAAAGTTCCTGAGTGGAAGTGGGATAAAGTCGGAATGGACTTCATCACTGGACTACCAAGGTCGAATAGAGGACATGACTCTATCTGGGTCATAGTCGATCATTTGACCAAGATGGCCCATTTCATTCCTGTCAAGACCACTTATGATGGCAACCGGCTGGCAGCTCTCTACATCGACCGAATCGTAAGTCTTCACGGTGTTCCCAAGGAGATTGTGTCAGATCAAGGAACCCAGTTCACCTCAAGGTTCTGGAAGAAGTTCCAAGAAGCCTTGGGAACCAAGTTGTCTTTCAGCACAGCTTTCCACCCACAGACCGGAGGTCAAACTGAGCGAGTCAATCAGATTCTCGAAGACATGCTCCGAGCCTGTGTCCTGGCATATGGAGCCAAGTGGGAAGACTGTCTCCCTTTTGCCGAGTTCTCTTACAACAACAGTTACCAGTCAAGCCTTCAGATGGCACCATTTGAGGTGTTGTACGGACGCAGATGTCGCACACCCCTCAACTGGTCAGAGACTGGAGAAGGACTAGTCTTTGGACCGGATAATCTCCGCGCAGCAGAAGAGCAAGTCCAACTAGTCAGAGAGCGATTAAAGGCAGCCAAGTCAAGGCAGAAGAGTTATGCTGACACTCGACGCCGAGACATGAGTTTCCATGTTGGGGACCATGTGTACCTGCGGGTAACTCCTCTTAAGGGAACCAAGCGTTTCCATGTCAAGGGGAAGCTCGCACCAAGGTTCATTGGACCCTTTGAGATCACTGCACGACGAGGAGAAGTGGCTTACCAGTTGGAACTACCACCTGAGCTATCCGATGTGCACAATGTATTCCATGTGTCACAACTCCGGAAATGTCTCCAAGTTCCAGACAAGCCCAATCTCTACAAGGATGTGGATCACCAAGCCATTGATCTGCAGCCTGACTTGACCTACCGCGAGAAGCCCATTCGCATTCTGGACGAAGCAGAACGACGTACGCGGAGCCGTACCATCAAGTACTTCAAGGTCTAGTGGAGCAACCACACCGAAGCAGAAGCAACCTGGGAGCGAGAAGACTATCTTAGATCCGAGTTTCCCGACCTCTTTTAAGCCCTAGTTTAGGAATCTCGGGGACGAGATTCTTGTAAGGGGGGTAGGTCTGTCACACCCTGCATTTTGTAACATGTTATTTGTAACTTTGAAGCATGAAAATTTGGACCAGCAAATTTTTTTAGCATCATTTGGCTTTTTATTTGAATTGAGTTTTCTTCATGTGCTTTTTCATGTGCTCATTAAAGTCAACTATGATCTCTTGTAGATTTCATCTCCACACCCAAAACTTCTGCCCAATGATCATGCCAAGTGTTATATAACAGTATAGTATTTTCTTACAAAATTATTTTGGCCAAAAAGTATTTTATAAATTTAGTTTTCCAAAAACCCCTGAATTGAGATTTGCACTGCAAGTACTTGATTTAGGGTGAGAAAATTATTTCAAAAGGTTTATTTGAGACCTAGTAGTCATAGGACTCCCAGAAACCACAAAGGTATAATTTTAAAAGTTATTTTCCTATTTTATTTAAAAGCTTCTTCTTAAGGCCAGAAATGGTCTTTAATAGGGGAAAATTATTTAACTGTTTCAAAAATATTTGCCAAAATTCAGATAGACTCATAGGACATATATTGTCCATATATAAGAGTTTCAACACTTGGTCATGTTCAAAATAATGGGCTAAACCCTCTAAAACCCTTTCTGGATATTTCAAGCTTTTGAAATATTTACAAAGGAATTTTTCTCCAAAAATTCCAGGGAAATTCTATCATGTCATATATGACATATTTGATGATCTTGCCAAGTCCCATGCCTTGGGAGGCAAGAAAACATCCTCAAACCCCTTCATAACCATTATGTCCATATTTGAAGTTTGAGCAACTTTACATTGCCAAACTTGTCCAAATGCTCTCAAACTTGGTGCACATGCTAGAATGGCCTAATAAGGCATCTAGACCAAATGGCACAAGATTTGGAATAGAGCAACTTGATCAGATCACCTCAAAATCCTTTCTGTTCAAATGCAAATTTGAACAACTTTACATTACCAACTTTTTATCTGGAGCTTCAAACTTTGTGGGCATGATCAATACCCCAAATGATGATGCTACACCAAGTGGTGCATCAAGGGGAGATGATTAGCTTGACTCAATCAAGATGAAACTGTTTCTGTTGATTTCTAGGGTTCACCAAAGTTACATTGGCTAGTTTCTCCAAATGAGCCCAAATTTGGTGAAGCACCCTATTTTCTCATGTCTTTCAACCCTGTCAAGTGCCATGTCAAGTGGAATTCATTTACTTGACCAAACACTGATCAAACACCTTCTGCAGAATTGCTAAAACCTCCAACTTGATCACTTTTACTTTTCTCCATGGCCTCAACTTCTTACCACATGATCATTGAGTTACCAGCTACCTCCAGTAACTCCCCCAGCACCTCAGCTCCATGATTGAGGGGTGAAAGCCCTGATTTACCTTGCTGTACAGCCAGCTTTCACCATTTCACCAGCCCTCTCCCTCTCTCTCTGCATCTCCAAGGCATCCAAGGCCTCAGGCCATTTCTTTACTCCTCCCTCTACGTGCTGGACACTGTTGGACACGCTGGATCGGACCAAACCGGCGAGAGCACGCTGATGCCAGCAATACACACGCTCTGGAGCGCGCAACAGTGCCCTCCGCACGCTGGCTCCGGCCAATCAGCCTCCCCCGACAGCCTCGGGCCTCCCCCTCGCGCCAGTCGAGGCCCCTCGACGTCCGCGACCTCCCCGGCGCTGTCCCCCCTCCTCCTGCGCCCTCCAGTGGCCGTCGTCGCATGCGCGCTGGCCGCCCGCGGCGGCCACTCCTCTGCCTCACACGCGCGCACGCCTCTGACGCTCCCCCGCTCCTCCTCTCACCTCTACTGGACGTGGATCTCGTCCAGGAACTCCACGGACTCACTCCCCTGGCCTCCCGTGCGCTGTAGCCTCGAGCCGGAGCTCGCCGGCGCACTGGACCACGGTTCTCCGTCGAGCCCCTATAAATAGCCCCTCCCGAGCCTCTCCAACGGCACCACAAGCCTCACTCCACTCCTCTAAGCCCCCCAGCACCTCCAGTTCGACCCCAAGAGGTCCCAGTGCTCGGGATCGACCGGAGCGCTGCCGCGTCGGACCGCCAGCGATCTCGAGGTACGGGCCTCCCCCGCCTCTCCTTCCACCTGTTTCGGAACCGCCGTGCCTCACTGATCATTTCCCCCTTATTTCCCCCTCCGTTTGCAGTCGGAAACGGCCGCAGCAACCACCCTCCGACGAGCTTCCGCCGTCCCACCTCGCCGCCGGTTAACCAGGCCTCCCCGCCGTGCCGCACCACCACCACAGCAACCGCGACACGACGCTGAGCTTATCCCTGGCCTCCGTTGCCGTCGCCGTGACCGGAATCCTCGCCGGTGAGCTCGCCGTCGCCGTGGCCGTGGGGTTAGAGATGACAGGCGGGCCCCGCCTGTCATCCCCCCACCTCTCTCCCTCTCCTCTGTGCCACTGACCCACGGGCCCCGCCCGTCAGGTTTGAAAACCTGACATGCGCGCGCTGGCTCCCGTGCGGCTGGGCCAGTCCGTCTGGGCCGTGCACTGTGGCCTTCTCTGGCCCAGTGCATAGGACCCCTTTTTCTTTTTCTTTTCTGTAAATGCTTTAAACATTTCTACAGAAAAGAATATTGATCCAAATTAAATAATTCCAACTCCAAAAATCTTGTAATATTCCAACCTATTTAATGGTACTACTTTCACTCAAATCCATGAAACTTTGTTGTACTGTTCAAATTTAAATTCAAATTTGGGCAGTAATACTCCTGTTCTAAAATCAATAAATTCTATTATGTTACTCCAAAACTCCAACTAAGGTTTTTTCCCATCTTAGAAATCCCTCTAGTATTTTACAAAAATGAGTTGACATTTTTCTGAGCACTTCTATTTTTCTGTTTTGTTTGTATTCTTATTTTTCCGTTATTATTATGCGACGTATAGATCCCGTATTTGACGAAGTTGCTGTGGAAGAAGAAGGAGAAGGATTTGAAGACTTTGAAGACCAAGTCAATCCAGGCAAGCAGCCCTTTGACCATGATACACTTGTTCCTCGGAACCCGTTTGTTTCCGATGCATGATATTAGGGTTACGATGGTAACCTAGTTGATTCCACCTCATGATGCATGCTTGATCTTGTTCTTGCTAAGTGCTAGATGACATGCAAATAGATGGTCATGATGCTTACATGATGCATGTGTGATATGAACCCTCGCAGTTGAAATCTTTGCATGAACCCATCGGGTGCCCCTAATGCCCGAGGGTGATGAAGTGTTAGGTCATCACTTGAGAAAGAAGTGATGTGCCGGTAGATCATGTGCATGGTGGAATGATGGATTAGATTTATGTGTGACTACTGTCCCAACCAAACATGTGCAACCACACTACCCCTTATGGGACGGGGCTTTATTGATTACTTAGGTCGATACTAGCATGGTGCCCGCATTACTAGTGACGGGAAGACTTGAGGTCTTTCCCGGGACGGGGTCGTGCTTGGATAGACGGCCATGACTATTTTTACAGGGCACCGGACACACCGTTGGTCCCTTCGGGTATGCGTGACATTGAAATTAGGGCAAGCCCCGTGATCTATTGTTTGTACCCGAGGGCCGTGTACCAATGAGTGGACTCTATGTTAGTGTCGTCTAAGGAAAGGTAATGACCGGGTGCTTACCCCGGGTACTTGAGGTACCGCGGGTCATGGATGACACGGAAGTTCCCCGGATCTTGTGGGTAAAGTGCGCAGCCTCTGCAGAGTGTAAAACTATTCGAATAGCCGTGTCCACGGTCATGGACAGTTGGGTGGTGCTACTTAAACTATGTCCAGAATTTTACTTCATTGGTGATAATATGTGTGTGATGAGTCAAGGATGGTGACTTGACTCGATGAGTTGAATCATTTTCATGTTGATATCGGTAACCTGTCTTCGAGGTTACGCAAGGTTATTGATGCATAAACTTGGTGATAGCATATTGTCCTAGCTTTCTGCTAGATCGTTCATTATTGTTCCATTGCATTGTTACCACATCATGGGTTGCTTGCGAGTACATTCAAAGTACTCATTGGCTTGCCACTGGTTATTTAATTGGCCAGGCATGGAAGAGCAGGAATATGAGGAAGAGTTCTTTGGAGACGAACATGCGAACTAGGACGCTATCCCAGTCAGAATGCCTGTAGGGTTAAGGCAGATGGCATGGGTTCTACCCGTTTATCGAAGACTTCCGCTATCTGAGTTATTTGCTATTCAGCCCGTGAGGCTCTATCTATGTAAGACTTGGCCATAATGGCCTTAATTCGTGTAAGACTATTTGTATGGATGTAAGACTCTTGTTATTTCAGCTTCTGTGTGTTCAGTGAGCATTGATCTCTGGGATCACTGTACACGTGCATTCGGTGATCTCGACTTCTAAGTCGGGGTCCCCACATGGAGGATCCGGCAAGAAGCGGCCATTCAACGGCCGGGGAGGACGCCGCGGCAAGGCCAAGCAGCGACAAGGAGACAGACCTCCCCGCGGCCGCGACAAGGATGAAAATGACGACGACGACGAAGACATGGATGATGGAGAGACCAGTGAGCAGGAGTTTCAGAAAGCCACAGAGGTTTTGTGCGTTGACGGCGGTGCTTCTCTGCATACTTCACACCGCCAACTCAAACAGTGGGTGCGGGAAGTCAATGCGGCAGAACCACCTGTCGAATCGCGCAAACTTCTGAAATGGTCCAGCGCGCCTATCATCTTTGACATTGAGGACCACCCTGATCGCACAACTGCGGTCGGGTGCCTGCCGATGTTGGTTTCACCAACCATCCGCAACCTCAAGGTTACTAAGATGTTAGTTGACGGCGGGGCCGGCTTGAACCTGATCTCCTCCGCTGTAATCCAGAAACTCCAGATCCCTGACAGCGAGCTCGAAGAAACCGGCACGTTCCAAGGAATCAACCCGGGAAGAAGCAAGCCGAAGGGGAAGATCACGCTGCCAGTGACATTTGGCGGCGAGCTGAACTTCAGGACTGAGAGGGTCACTTTTGACGTTGCCGATTTCCCATTGCCTTACAATGGGATACTTGGTCGTCCAACACTCGCCAAGTTCATGGCAGCCTCTCACTATGCGTACAACATGCTCAAGATGCCAGGCCCGATAAGCGTCATCTCTGTCCCTGGCGACAAGAAGGATGCCCTTATCTGCGCCGACAAGATCTACCGGGAAGCAGCAGCCGCAGCAGATGGCCAGTCACTTGCCGCTGAAGCTCCCGGGGGGAAGAAGAAAACCAAGTCCGGCAAGAGCTCTGGGGCCCACTCCGGCAAGCGCACCACTTTGGAGTGTTGTGCTACCGTCGAGGACGCACCATCGAGCTCCACCGGCAAGTGTAAGAAGACGATGGCAGCTCCGCCAGCGACCAAGAAGGTGTCCACCAAGGAGGACGGCACTGGTGGTACTTTCACCATCAGTGCCACGCTTGACCCCAAATAGGAAAGCGCGCTCGTTGCTTTCCTGTAGGCGAACGTCGACGTGTTTGCATGGCAACCGTCCGACATCCCCGGTGTTCCCAGGAAAGTAATTGAGCACAAGCTTGCCGTTTGTCCTCATGCGCGGCCCGTCAAGCAGAAGGTTAGAAAGCAAGCAGTAGAGCACCAAGAGTTCATCGCAGAAGAAATCAAGAAGTTGGAAGCAGCAGGCCTTGTCAGAGGTGTGCTCCATCCTACGTGGTTGGCCAATCCTGTAGTCGTGCGTAAGGCAAACGGGAAATTGAGGCTTTGTATCGACTTCACCGATGTGAATAAAGCTTGTCCCAAAGATCCATTCCCCTTGCCGCGCATTGACCAGATTGTTGACTCCACGGCAGGATGCGACCTGCTTTCATTCCTTGATGCATACTCAGGATACCATCAAATCTTCATGGCTGAGGAGGATGAGGAGAAGATCGCATTCATCACTCCATGTGGCACGTACTGTTTCATACGCATGCCTTTCGGATTGAAGAATGCTGGTTCAACATTTGCAAGAGTTGTCCATACCACTTTTGAGCCCCAAATACACAGAAATGTAGAAGCTTACAAGGATGATATAGTGGTCAAGAGCAAAGACAGGGCAACTCTGATCCAAGATTTAGATGAGACCTTCACAAATCTGCGCAAGATCCAGCTCAAGCTCAACCCCAAGAAGTGCATGTTTGGAGTCCCTTCCGGCAAGCTTCTCGGGTTCTTCGTGTCTCAGAGGGGAATTGAAGCCAATACCGACAAGATCAAAGCCATCGAGCAAATTGAAGCACCGAAGCGCGTCAAGGACGTACGAAGACTTGCCGGTTGCGTGGCTGATCTCAGCAGGTTTATCTCTAAGTCAGCTGAGCGCGTCCTGCCATTTGTCAAAATTTTGAAAAAGGCAGGTCCAATGAAATGGACTCCGGAAGCGGAGGCTGCGCTACAAGACTTGAAGAGGTACCTGTCCTCCACTCCAACACTTGTCGCACCTAAAACACAAGAGAAGTTGCTGATGTATCTAGCGGCAACCAATCAAGTGGTTAGTGCTGCGTTAGTAGCGGAGAGGGAGGCAGATGATGAGCCAGCAACCGCGGCAAGCGCATCCAGCGACAAGCAGGGGGCTTCCTTGACAAACACTTGTCCCAACAAGGATGGATCTGCGCAGCTACAAGAGGAGGTGCGGAAGAAAATGGTGCAGCGCCCAGTCTACTTTGTCAGCTCCCTTCTGCAGGGGGCTAGATCAAGGTACTCTGGTGTGCAGAAGCTGCTTTTCGGCCTTCTTATGGCCTCGAGAAAGCTGTGCCATTACTTCCAAGAACATGAGATAACAGTTGTCACTCGCTTTCCGCTGAAGAGGATACTACAGAATCCAGAAGCGACAGGCAGGATTGTTGAATGGGCACTGGAACTGTCAAGCTTTGGCCTCAAGTTTGAAAGCACTTCAACCATCCAGAGCAGAGCGTTGGCAGAGTTCAAAGCGGAGTGGACGCCAACACCAGATGAAGAGATTCTAGAAACGAGCATCCCCGTCAAGGAAGCAAGCAAAGAGTGGCTGATGTACTTTGATGGTGCCTTCTCGCTGCAAGGCGCCGGTGCTGGCGTGCTGCTTGTCGCACCCACCGGAGAGCACCTCAAGTACGTAGTCCAGATGTACTTTCCCAAGGAGCAAGCAACGAACAATACTGCAGAGGATGAGGGTTTGCTTGCCGGTCCCAGGATCGCGGCAGACCTTGGGATTAAGAAGCTGATTCTCGGTGGTGACTCGCAGCTTGTCGTCCGCCAAGTGAACAAGAATTACCAGAGCCCGTTGATGGAAGCTTACGTCGATGAAGTGAGAAAGCTTGAAGAGCACTTTGATGGCCTACAGATGGAGCACGTCCCAAGAGCTCAAAACGACATCGCCTCCGGCCTGTCAAAGTGCGCCGCACTTAAGTTACCTGTGGAACCAGGGATCTTTGTGCTCAAGCTGACTCAACCATCCGTAACACCATCGACCGGGAAGAGCAAGAAGAGGAAGTTGATCTCTGGCGGCTATCTTCCGGCAGAGCTTCCCGAAGCCGCCGCCAACAAGGTCCCCAAGATCAGCACCAAGAATGCTGAGGAGCAGTCTGCTCCTGCAAGCCCTAGGGTTTGTACAGTTGAAGCAGACGCTCCCGACAAGTTTTGCTCCGGCAAGCTTGCCGGGGAACATCAAGCTCCGGCTGAGACACAAGTTCTCGCCGTAGAAGCGGATGTTCCTGTAGCAGCAGATGTGCCTTTAGTCCTTGCTGTCGAGCCACGAGCTCCAGCATGGGCGCAGCAGATTGTCCGTTTCCTTCAGATAGAAGAACTTCCCGAAGAGCAAGAAGAAGCGGAAAGAGTAGCCCGACAGTCAAGTATGTACCAGTTTGTTGACGACACACTGTACAAAAGAAGACTCAACGGTGTGAAATTGAAGTGTATTCCCCGGGAAGATGGACAAAAGCTGTTGGCAGAGATACAAGGAGGCATTTGTGGTCATCACATTGGCGCAAGAGCACTTGCCGGCAAAGCATTCCGGCAAGGTTTCTTTTGGCCAGAAGCCCTCCAGGATGCAACTACACAAGTAACCAAGTGTGAAGCGTGTCAGTTCCATTCCAAGCAGATACACCAGCCAGCTCAAGCTCTCCAGACGATCCCTTTATCCTGGCCATTTTCGGTCTGGGGGCTCGACATCCTCGGCCCCTTTCCCCGCGCAGCCGGGGGCTTTGAGTACTTGTACGTTGCAATCGACAAGTTCACAAAGTGGCCAGAAGTGGAACCAGTGAGGAAGGTGACAGCACAGTCAGCAGTCAAGTTCTTCAGGTCGATTGTTTGCCGCTTCGGGATCCCTAACAGGATCATCACCGACAGCGGTACACAATTCACGAGCCGCACCTTCATGCAATACGTCCAAGATCTTGGCGCCAAGGTCTGCTTCGCTTCTGTTGCTCACCCGAGAAGCAAAGGTCAAGCGGAGAGGACAAATGCTGAAGTGATGCGTGGCCTCAAGACCAGGACTTTCGACAGGCTGCACAAGTGCGGAAGAAAATGGATCGAGGAGCTGCCGACGGCTCTTTGGTCGATCAGAACGACACCAAATCGTGCCACTGGACAGACACCCTTTGCTCTAGTCTATGGAGCAGAGGCAGTTCTCCCCACGGAACTCGTATACGGGTTGCCTCGAGTGCTCGCTTATGATGAGCTCGAGCAAGAGCAGCTGTGACAAGACGACGCGCTGCTCCTTGAGGAAGACCGTCTTCAGGCTGCTGTACGAGCTGCTCGCTACCAGCAAGCTTTGCGCTGCTACCATAGCCGCAAAGTTAACGCCAGAAGTCTCGAGGAAGGCGACCTTATTCTTCGGCGCGTTCAGTCCGCCAAGAATTTCAACAAGTTGACGCCGAAGTGGGAAAGCCCTTATTGGGTGAAACGAGTCACTAGGCCCGGCGCCGTCCGCCTTGAGATCGAAGATGGCTTTCCGGTGAGCAACTCCTGGAACATCGAGCATCTTCGTAAGTTTTACCCGTAAGGCGCGGTTGCCGTGATCTGCTCCGGCAACCACCTTTTGTACAAGTCTTGCCGCTGTTGCATGTAATCTTTTGTACAAAGCTGGGCGCAGACCCCGTACATCAGTAAAGCTTATGTACCCCGCACATCTTGTCATTTCATGCTTTCTATTTTCTTGCATGTATTATCTGACACTTTGTGCAGCACCTACCCCCGGTAAGCAATAACGAGCCCAAAGGCTCCATATCTGTATTTTCTCTTCCTTCTTTTTTCTCAAGCAAAGGAAGGTTCTCTCGCGCACAAGTTTGCCGGGGAGGGAGGAGAAGATAGTGGTATGGACCGAGCGCCGTTCAAGAAAGTTTCGCCTTGCCGGGAAGCAAACGACACAAAAGCTAAGTTGCCAAAATTTGAGCAATCAAAATTTTAAATTCTTAAGTTATCTTCCTCGAACGACCGCACTTTGTGTGGAAACCCTGTGCGCGGAGGAACCAACTCGTGGCTAGTTGCGCCCTTACTTTGTTTCGAGTTCGCTCAACAGCTTAAGTATGCTGCGACTAGTGTCGCGCCCTTACTTTGTTTCCGAGCCCGCTCAACAACGTAAGTGTGCTGCAACTAGTTGCGACAAGGTTTCTTGTCGGCAACGGCACCGCCAGCAGGCTGCTGAAGTTCTGCACTCAGCGCTCGCGGCAAACGTGCCTACACCGGCAAGTTCCCTAAAAGCGTAGGGTAAAAACATACAAAGCAAAGGAATCAAGTAAAGGAAATAACGTTGCAATTACTACCCGAAATAGAGTTATATTACAAAGCAACTTGTCGCAGCTCTAATATACTATTTTCATAACATGATTAACAGCGACAAGGAAGGAAGAAAATGAACAGCCTAATCTGCGCGATCGCCCTCGACCCTCTTGATCCCGCTCACCTTGTCCACAATGGGTGCGACAAGGGCCTTGAGCGCCTCCTGGTCGGCGTCCGGCGGCAGGGACCTGAGGACGTTGGTGAGGTTGAGGCCCGGATTGCGGAAGGCCACCTTCACCAACACCTTTTGCAGGGCGCCCGTCCAGAGCTTGCGCGACTCGTCCGCCAGCTGCTTTGGGATCTTCTCCCGGAGTTGCTGGAGGGCCGTCGCCACGCCTCTGAAGAACAGAGTGAGATTGGCGCTGGGGTGGAGGTTTTCGTCGGTAGAGTACCCGAGATACTCCGCCCCCAGCTGCTCCAACTCCTTGTCGATGTCTGCGGCGGCGTTGACGAGACCTTCCGTCCAGTGCTCGACGGTCTGCCTAAAGTTATTCTGAGTGACGGCAGCACTTGCCAGCAATGCCTTCTCGGCCCTGATCTCCTCCTTCAGGGTCGCCTCCCGCTCCTTGGCGCCGTCCAACGTCTTGGTTAGGGTGGTCAGCTTCAGCTCGAGGTCCGCGTTGGAGTCCTTGGCGACGGCGAGCTCATTGCCCTTCTCGAAGAGGCGGACCTGTAGCTCGGAGTGGCTGTGGGCGTCCTTCTCCCGCTCGACCTTGAGCGCGGCGATTTCCTCGCCTCTCGCCTTGAGGTCGGCCTCGAGCTGCGCCACCTTCACCTCCAGTTCCTTCTTGGTGGTCTCAGCGGCCGCGGAAGCATCTTTTGCTTCCTAGAGGGCCCCGCCAAGTGATTTCTCACGCGCGGCAAGTTCCTCCTCGTGACCGTCGAGGTTGACCTTCCGCTGCGCTAGCTCACCCTCAAGCGTGGACAGCTTCTCAGCGGCAAGCCGCTGCTGTTCTTCCACTTCAGCCTTCTCGAGGATGAAGGCTTGCTGCGCCTCGGCAAGTTGCTCCCGCTCCTTTGCCAAGGATCGGAGAGCTGCTTGGTGAAGACCCCGGAGCTCCTCTGCGCGCTTCTCCATATCGACTCCCACCTTGGCGGCCAGCGCTTCGCGGGACTCCAACTTGGCTTGCCGGGCGCGGTAGAGTGACAGCAGTTTGCGCAGCAGCCGCTCCTCCTCCGACTCGCCGCTGCTGCTCGGCGCGTCGACAAGTTTCAACCCGGCGGAGGCAAGCACCTCTCCGTCGAAGACCTCTCCCTCGATCGGCGCCCTGGACATGGACGCCCAAGGGAGCTGGATGAAGACATCATCGCCGGCCTTTAAGTAGGCGCCTGGCTCGGGGTCGTCAGAGCTGGGGGCTGCGGCGGCGGCGGAGGGCTCGGCGGTCAGAGTAGCGCCTGGCGCTCCTGTGGCCTCAGGGCCGTCAATGCGATCGCCAGCCCCTTCGCCGGCTGCTGCGACGGCAGCCTTGGCGGCCTCGTCGCCATCGGGTTCGTCAGCATCGGCCGCCTCTTCAGGGACCACGGCGTCGACGGTGTTGTCGCGTGCATCCTCCTCGCCAACAGCCTCCGTCTCCATTGGCTCCGCAGCAGATGGGTCTGACGGCAGGAAAGAGAAAGAAAAACAGTCAAGCAAATATCCAAAAAAAGAAGAATCTAAAGAAGAAAAGCCCAAGGGGAGTTTTTAAAGCAAAAGGATTACCTGCGCGGGCCGGCTCCTCGGTGAGGTTCCTTGCCGGGGAGGTCTCCCTCGGCGGCGTGGTTGTAGCTCCCGCTGGCGGAGGGCCGCTAGCGCTATCCCTCTCCGGAGAACTCGCCCTTGGCGGAGTATTCGCCCTTGGCAGAGAATTCGTCCTTGGCGGAGGGCTCTCCCTTGCCGGAGAGCTTCCCCTTGGTGGTGTGGTCGAAGCGTGCGGCACGTCGGGGGCGGTCTCCTGGCGCTCCTGGTGCTGTCGCTTTGCTCCTACACGAATCAACGAACAAGACGTCAGTAAAGAAGAAGCACCCACGCGCGCCTAACAGCAGAAAATAAACCAGACACTTACGCTGGGGGCTGCTCTAAAGACCAGTTGCCGGGTCCGGCAAGCTTGTCTCGGGCGCACCCCCTGCTATTGCGGCGGGCTCGTCCTCGATGACAATCACCGGGACCTTGGCTCTCTTCGCCGCCCTCTGGGCCAGAGTTCTGAAAAGAGAACAGGTTCAGAGTTAGGTAAAAGAGATGCAAGACGAAGAACATCAAAAATCGAAGAAATACAAGAATTGCGAAGTCTTACTCTTCTTCTTCCTCGTCGGAGCTGAGCACAGAGAAATCAAAGTCTGGCTCACACGCAGTACGAGGAGGCGGAGGAGTGGGCTCCCTTGGCCGCTTGGCGGGAGCAGGGGCGGTGGTCTGAGACGACCCTGCTCCGGCTGCCGCCGTGGCGTGAGGGGCGGCAGAAGCAGAAGCGGTGGTCCGAGAGGACCCCGCTCCAGTTGCAGCAGATGCGCGGGGTGCTCCCGCGGCAACCTTGTTTGCCGCGGTGGAGCGCGTCGCGCGGCGCGCCTGTTGCTGGCCCGCCTGCCGCTCCGTTACGTCCCCAGCCTTCCGGTGACGCCTTCTCGGTGGAGCTGGAGGCTCTGCTGGAGGTGGCGAGCTGCCTGAAGACGAGGACGAAGAGGAGTCGATCTCCAACGAGCCGCTCGTGTCCTCGGCGGGCCGGCTCAACTCGACGCCCTGCTCGGCTGGCTCGCTTGGCTCGGCGTCTTGCCCGGCAACTTTCCCCGCGTTGAGAAACTCGTCTCGCTCGGCAAGGCTTGCCGCCTCCGCTGCCTCCGCCTCCTCCACGGTGTATCCAAATTCTCCCGCGGCCGCGGCTGCCGCCGCCTCTTCCAGCCTGGTGGCAATGTACGCCATCTCCTTGTCGGTGGTGTCGCGGGTGAGGCCCTTCTTCTCGTCGGAGTAGATCGGCGTTTCTTCCAAGTTGTCGAAGAATGCCTGCACAGCTTCGTCGGTAGGCTCTTGCCAAGTCGGGTCAATCCTGTGGGAGTCGCACAGTGGCATCATTGCTCGGATGCGGCTGAGCGATGAGTTATTGCACAACGGAAGTACGCCCCCCGGCAGCATGAACCATTCGGGATGGTCGGGGTCGTACTTGAACAACGCCTAGAGCATCCCGTTGAGCTCCAGGACAGTGAAGTTATAATTGAGGCCCGGGCGCAGCCTCATGATATCTGCCGCGTTCTCGAACTCCCAGGCGGGCCTCTTCCTCTCCTGCAGGGGGGCGATGCGGCGGCGAAGAAAGTCTGCGCCAACTGCGCCTACAGTCAGCCCGGCAAGCCTGAGGCGTAGGATCCAGGCAGTGGCAATCTTCAATCTACTGTCTTCCGGGGCCAAGTCACTCCAGTCGTTGCCGCGTACTACTGGGGCTTGGCACCGGGCGGTAAATGGCTGCGGGTTCTCCTCTATAATCCAGCACCAATATGCTCTACATTCATCCCACTTGACGCGAAGCTCTGCCTTCAGATACGCTTCCTTCTTGTGGGTCCTCGAGACCCAGGAGATCCCGCCGGACAGAGGCTCTCCCCCCTCAACTCGGGGCGTGAAGTAGTGGCGGAAGAGGGCTACGTTTGGGAAGACTCCGACAAAGTTTTCGCACAGATGTGCGAAAACTGCCATGGTCAGAACGGCGTTGGGGGTGAAATCAAGGAGGTGGAACCCGTAGGTGTTCATGATATCGCAGAAGAATTCAGAGAAGGGCGGGCAGAGCCCGCAGTAGAAGAACAAGGCGAAGAATGCGTAGCTATTCGGAAACATCTCGCAAGCTACAGCTGGGAATACCTTGGTGCGCAGATACGCCCGCGTCTCCCTCGACCAGAAGAGATAGTATTCCTCCCTCAGCTTCTTCGCGGCGAGCTTGGGGGGAAGACGACCTTCTTCTTTCGCAGCGCCGCGAGCCGCAGCGCCTCGGCCGACTTCGTGGACTTCCCCTTCTCGCCTTTTGGAGCCATAGCGGAGGCGGTCGGGGAGGTCGACGCCGCTGGTGGTGCTGGTGGCGACGGGGGGCGGAGCCGTGCTCTCTTTCGGCCTTCGGGAAGGAGGGGAGCGGCGGAGGTTTCTGAGGATTGAAGAAGCAACGGGCAGATGGACGAACTGCCCTTGTTTCCCCTGCTTATAAGGGGGGAGGGGGCGGACGTTCCGCATTTCCAATTAAAGAAACAGCCCACGATCTCTCCCACGACGCCGCGATTGACACGTGCCGTTAGGGGAGAGCGCGGCAGATACGGAGAAAGATTCGGCGAAAACCAGGCCGCGCGTGCCCGTGCACTGTTTTGGGCCTGGCCCAACAGCGCTCGGCACCGTGTATGGCCCAGGCCCGGGGGCTCCTGTCGGTGTACTAAAGTAGGGGTACTCTTAGTATCCCGAACTTGTGCACGGGCAGTCGCAGCGTCCCGCGGCAAGGCCTGCCAGGTGATAGCCAAGGTCCTCCGTGGTTCCTTTGGAGCCATTCAAGAACAAAGTATCCAAGCCTAAGAGACAAGGCCCCGGCAAGAGGAGCTTGCCGGGAAGGCCACTCAAGGCACAAGACCACTCAAAGAGACAAGGCCCCGGCAAGAGGAGTTTGCCGGGAAGTCCAACCAAGGCATCTCAAGAAAACTTGCCGCGACGCGCCACGCGTCCCGGCAAGGCCCGGTGAGCGACAAGCTCCTGGAAACGACAAGATAGCGACCGCGGCAAGCTTCCACTCAGTACCCGCGTTCCAGCGCATCCACCCACGTGTCGCTCTGGGACCATTCCAGGCGCACGTGGCGGAAGGCTGTGCAGCCAGGGGTACACGGTGGCAAGCAGCGATGACAAGGCTACCGTCGTGGCGGACGGTGGCGCCCCTAACGGCCACTTTTTGCACTGTTTGGGCGACGGCGATGGGCATTTAATGCCCTTGTCCCCTGCCGTCAGGGTTAGGTATGGAACACTGTTCCAACTACCACTCTTTTTACACTTTTACCCTCAACTGCGTTGCCACCTGTCGGTGACCCCTTTAGCCAATAAAAGGAGGCCCATGCGCAACGTAGAGGGGGATTCGAACATTCTCGCGCTCGGTCTCATTAGCTGCTAGAGGGTACTGTAGCTCTCAGCGCTCCCAAGCAAGAACACAATACAAACCAAAGCAGGAGTAGGGTTTTACGCATCCGTGCGGCCCGAACCTGGGTAAACTGCTCGTGTGCCTCGCCTCGATCCGCTCTTTGTGCTACCTCCGCCCCCTGCCGTACCGAAAAGGGGCTTCGGTCCCATAGGTGTTCGTGGGTGGATCAGTTTCCCCGACAGAGTTTAAAAAAAACTAGGATTTACATGGTCAATATTGAAAAGTGCTTTAGGAGTTAGGGCAAAAAAAGTGCGGTTCAAAAGTGATACAGATTAGAAGTTCACGTACTACATGATGTGCGTTTCATATCAGAAAAGAATAATAAATAGGCAAAGTCTAGGAATTTTGTTTCTAGACGTTCAAGTGCTTGACCCACGAAAGTTCAAAAATTCTTCTAAGAGAGGTTCACTTTGTATGTACTTGTGCAAGAGCACACAAAAAACTATGTTGTTTTTTGTGTTTTTAAAATAATTCTCTCAATCCATTATAAATTTGAAACAAAAATGCCCTAGATGAAAAGGTTCCTCATATTCAACAACTTACCAAGGGTATGTAATATTCTTATTCAAAATAAACGGTTACAACAAATTGGTGTATGTTGTTTGAAAAAGAAAAGTTTGACCGTATAAAAAAGTTGTGTCTTCTCTACAGGTTTCTAATGGTATATCATTTAAGCAACTCTGACGAAACGGGTGAGGAATTACGAACAAAAAATACATGACAAAAGTTTAAGGTGAAAACTGCGAGCAGTTCAATTACAACACTGGATGCGTTTCAGATGAGAATACAAGAATAAACAAGTAAAAGCCTAAATTTTTTGTTGCAAGAAGTTCACGTGCTCCTCTCAGCACGGTTCAAGAAATTATGCTACGAGACACCAGACCATAAATTACATGTAAAAAAAGAAGGCAAAAACGACATGTTTTTGCCATTTTTAAAAATAGCTATCAAACGACAACGGATTTGTAACAAATGTCTACATGAAAATTTTGATCTTATTCATAAGCTTTCCAAGGGTATATTATATCCTATATTCCGATGAAAGGTTCAAAAATTTCATGTATACCGTTTAAAACACGTTTTTATGTATTCAAAAAATTCTTTGAAACCGTCGCGAGTATAAAAAATTGATCAACACGGGAAAGTTGCATGTCTTCAATAGCTTTCCATCAGTATATCATTCGCTCGATTTCGGTAAGTGGTTGGAGAGTTACAGCGAAAAATGACACGTGAAAAATAGAGTGAAGTTCAAACAGACATGCCCCAGAAGTTCAAGTACTTCATAGTGCATTTTCTTTCGCGATGAAGGCAGAAATAATGATCTTCGCCATTTTCAAAATTACTTGAAAATTGTTGGGAATTAGAGAAAGCTTTATATACAAAAAAGTTTTGCATTTTCACTAGCTTTCCAGCTGGATATTATTTGCCCCATACCAAAATAGTTTACAAAAATTCCGGCCAAAATTTTTTTTAACCATTTTCACAAATGAATTAAATCCGTAAAGAATTGGGAGAAACATTATACACCAAAAAGTTTCGCATTTCTTTGTGCTTTCCAACGCCATATCATTTGCTGCATTCCGACAAATGGTTAAAAGATTAACTAAAAAATGCAAACTCAGAGGAGCTTCGACTCTCTTCTAAATTACTCTTGAA
>LR738715.1:460164267-460219138 GCA_902687465.1 Secale cereale
AAGTACTTCATAGTGCATTTTCTTTCGCGATGAAGGCAGAAATAATGATCTTCGCCATTTTCAAAATTACTTGAAAATTGTTGGGAATTAGAGAAAGCTTTATATACAAAAAAGTTTTGCATTTTCACTAGCTTTCCAGCTGGATATTATTTGCCCCATACCAAAATAGTTTACAAAAATTCCGGCCAAAAATTTTTTTAACCATTTTCACAAATGAATTAAATCCGTAAAGAATTGGGAGAAACATTATACACCAAAAAGTTTCGCATTTCTTTGTGCTTTCCAACGCCATATCATTTGCTGCATTCCGACAAATGGTTAAAAGATTAACTAAAAAATGCAAACTCAGAGGAGCTTCGACTCTCTTCTAAATTACTCTTGAACCGTACAAACTCGAAAAAAATGATCTACATGAAAAAGAAGAGCATTTTCATAAGCTTTCCAACGCCATATTATTTGCTTGAATCGGATTAGCCTTTTATAAATGGGATTGAAAATACGAATTGGCTGTTTGGTTTGAGAATTTTCTCGATTTTTCAAATTGCTCTTTAACCGTCGGGAATTTAAGAAAATGGTGTACAAGCTGAATGAGAGGATTTGCACCAGATTTCCAACGCCATATTATTTGGTTCATTCCGATAAACGGTTTAGAAACGAGATCAAAAATACGATTAATGTTTTGTATGAAAAATATGTTTTTCAAATTGCTCTTAAACCGCTTCTATTTTGTCAAAAAATTAACTTAGATAATAATACTCGTTTCCACAGCTTTCCAACAGTATATCGCAAGCCCTATTTGGACAATGTTTGTGGAAGTTCAACCTCTCCCTAGATGAAGTTCAACTACTACAGCTGCGGCAGGTCGACTAGTTATTAGAATATTTTTCTGATTATATATATATAATACATGACTATTCTATTTATAGTAACAGAATATTATCCTTGTCCAACCTTGTCCAACCTCCGGCCCCAACACACGCGCCTCCAACCTCCAGCTGCCAGCCACCATTTCCACGTGCCGCCGATAGCCCCCAGCTTCCACGCGCCACCGGTGGGCCCCAACTTCCACGCGCCGCCGCCGGGCCCTAGCTTCCATGCACCGCCGCCACCATGCCCGCCCCAACCAACACCTCCGGGTCCTCCATACAACAGGCCTCCAGTCTCCTCCCTCCTCCGACGATGCCCCTAGCCTCCCCCTCCACACACACAGTGCACCCAACTTCCTCCTTCCTTCTCCAGCGCGCGCTGCCAATGAGCCCGTCCCCAGCGCCGCCAGCCTCCCGTCCCTCCTTCCGCTTCTACATGCACCCACTGCCACCATGAACACCTCTCCACCCTCCCCATGCCTGCAACCGCTGTGACCACCCCTCCCCCTCATGATTTCTCATTGATATCACTATAATCGTGCTTGTTTCGTGAGTTACCCGATGGAAGTTCTACAACTGTCAGTCCAGATAGAAGGAGATTTTTCCAAAGTGTCAGTTTTCAAACGTCGATGTGCAAGTTCTACAATTTATCTAACCATATGGGAGAAGTAGATCAGTCCAATCGATGCATCTGAAGCGACATATGCAGAGCCATTCACCCGAGATATCAGAATAATTCTTTGTTTATTGTGTTCATTGGATTTTTGGATTGTTAGCGCAAGTGATGCATTCTGTTTTTGCCTATTCAGTCCAAGTGGGAGAGAAAAACTAAGCATTGTCTGCTTAGAAGTTTTGTTTGAAACCCATTTTTAATTGTGAAACAAATAAATCAGTGCGGTAATGCTTTATTGTTATAGTTCTAAGTGACTGAAATTTTGACCATGTGTTTAGAGTTAAGAAACTACATAAGTTGCATGCTGCATTGATCTACTTGTCATGCTCAAGTTCATGGGCTTCTTAAATTTTTGATATAAACAAGCTAGTGGCCGCCCATCCCTGCATGCATTTTATTTGGGTATGTAAGTCTCTCTATTGATCATGTTATGAGTAATGCAATTGGACGAGGTTGCTAGGAAGATTTTTAGTTCACCTTTAATGTGATTTGCACTTCATCTTTATAGAGCCAAATCCTGGCATGCCCAGCCACTGCAAGTGAACCCCGCCTCCATCAGCTCCACTTCACCACATCCGTTGATACGTCTCCAAGGTATCTATAATTTTTTATTGTTCCATGCTGTTATATAATCATTCTTGGATGTTTTACAATCATTTTATAATAATTTTATATCATTTTTTGGGACTAACCTATTGACATAGTGCCCAGTGCCAGTTGTTGTTTTCTCCTTGTTTTTTACATCACAAAAAATCAATATCAAACGGAGTCCAAATGCTGCAAAACTTTTTGGAGATTTTTTCTAGGCCAGAAGACATAGGATGGGATGAAGAAGTACCAGAGGGGGCTCTGAGGGGAGCACAACCCACCAGGCTGCCCCTGGGCCGCCTGGCACGCCCAGGTGTGTCGTGCCCACGCTGGCGGCCTCCCACACCGCCTCTTCGCTCTATAAATACCCCAATATTCCAGAAACCCTAGGGGAGTCGACGAAATTTTATTCCAACCGCCGCAAGTTCCAGAACCACGAGATCCAATCTAGAGACCTTTTGCGGCACTCCGTCGGAGGGGAACACAATCACGGAGCAGTTCATCAACCTCATTGGTGCCTCTCCGATGATGCGTGAGTAGTTCACCTCGGACCTACGGGTCCGTAGGCAGTAGCTAGATGGCTTCTTCTCTCTTTGTTTCTCAATACAATGGTCTCTTGGAGATCTATTTGATGCAATGACTTTGTGCGGTGTCTTTGTTGGGATCCGATGAATTTCGAGTTTATGATTAGATTTGCTTGATTTTATTATGCATTCTTGATTATTATAGCCTCATATTTCTTCTTCGATGTTTGGGTTTTGTTTGGCCAACTTGATCTATTTATCTTGCAATGTCAACAGATGCTTTGTAATGTGTTTGATCTTACGGTATCCTTTCCCAGTGACAGAAGGGGCAGCAAGGCACACATGTATCGTTGCTATTAAGGATAAGAAGATGGGGTATATTCCTACATATGAATATATCTTGTCCACATCATGTCATCGTTCTTATTGCATTACTCTGTTTTCCCATGAACTTAATACACTAGATGCATGCCGGATAGTGGTCGGTGTGTGGAATAATAGTAGTAGATGCAGGCAGGAGTCGGTGGACTAATCTTGGACATGATGCCTATATAGATGATCATTGCCTTGGATATCGTCATAATTATTCGCTTTTACTATCAATTGCCCAACAGTAATTTGTCTACCCATCGTTGCTATTTTCCAAGAGAAGCCACTATTGAAATCTACGACCCCCGAGTCTATTTATCTATCATATACTTCCAGATCAATATTGCCACTTTCTTTTTCCTCTATTTGCAACTTTTATTTTCAGATCTATATTATCAAAAACACAAAAGTACCTTGTTGCGTTCTATTTGCCGTTCTTCCATTTGCATCTATCAATCAATCTATTTACTGATCTACTACCCAGGAGGGATTGACAACCCCTCTTATACGCCGGGTTGCAAGTATTTGTCATTTGTGTGCAGGTACCGTTTACATAGTGTTGCGTGGTTCTCCTACTGGTTCGATAACCTTGGTCTTATCACCGAGGGAAATACCTACCGTAGTTGTGCTGCATAATCCCTTCCTCTTTGGGGAAATACCGATGTTGTTCAAGTGACATCAAAAGGAATTTCTGGAGCCTTTGCCGGGGATACATCATCAACATATATCAGGTTCCTAATCACAAATCTCATCTCCTTGCAATTTACATTATATGCCATTTTCCTCTCGTTTTCATCTCCCCCACTTCACAAAAATTTGCCGTTTTTATTCGCCCTCTTTTTTGTTCGCCGTTGTTCTCGTCAGATCTGTTTTTGCTTGCAATCTTGTTTGCGTAGCCATGATGCCTCAATGAAAATATTAATGTGTTCCTTACCCCAATATTTTTCTTGAAATTGACAAAAGTACTCAGGAATATATGACCACACAATTTGAGCACAATAAATATTTTACTGAAGAGCTTAAGGAACACTCTGTTGGGTTGGATGCTATAAAAACAACTTGATGATATTAGTAGAGAGGTTTTCAATCTTCAATCTGAGTATGCTTTTGCTAAAAGTTTGTTAGGAAAAATATCCGAGGCACAAGCTACGCTAGTAAACCAAATGGCCACTAAACCAATCTCATTAGAAGATAAAAAGGATGAGGATCTTAAAATGATTGGTGTTTCTTGTATTGATTCCTTTCTTAGTAAAGTTAAAATTGATGATAAAGGGACTGAAGAAGAGTCAACTTTAGCTAGAAGGCATCCCGATAATTCAGAGGGTGAAAATCTTGTTGAGAAAATTTATAAAAGTGGGTTTGGAGTGGTCAAAACTTTAACTAGTGATGTGCCCACTCTTTTGGATTACAAGGACTTTAATTATGATAATTTCTCTTTGATTGATTGTATTTCCTTGTTGCAATCCATGTAAATTCATCTCATGCTTATGAACACAATAAAGCTTTTACTAAACATATTGTTGATGCCATGATGAAAGCTTTAGAAGAAAAGTTGGAATTAGAAGTATGAATTCCTAGAAAACTTAATGATGAATGGGAACCTACTATAAAAATCAAGATTAAAAATTATGAGTGCAATGCTTTAAGTGATTTTGGTGCTAGTGTTTCCACGATTCCGAATTCTCTTTGTGATGTTCTTGGTCTTACCAATATTGAAGATTGTTCTCTTGATTTGCATTTAGTGGATTCCACTATTCAAATCCTTTGGGAAGGATTAATGATGTTATTATTCTTGCAAATAGGAAATACTTGCCCATAGGTTTTATTGTTCTTGACATTGATTGCAATCCATCTTGTCCTATTATACTTGGTAGACCGTTTCTACGCACTATTGGTGCCATGATTGATATGAAAGAAGGGAATATTAAATTTTAATTCCCCTTGAGAACGGGCATGGTGTAGGATCGAAAGTATGTCTAGAGGGGGGGGATTAGACTACTTGTATAAAAATTCTGCCTTTTGATCATGAACAGTTTTTGGCAGATTCACAATTATGATCAATTCAAGCATCACCCTACACATGCAATTCTAGAGTATAAGCAGCGGAAAGTAAATTGCACATGTAGTAAAGAGAGTTGGAGAAGATCAAACGCAATTTGGAGACGCAATGATTTTTCCCGTGGTTCCGATAGGTGGTGCTATCGTACGTCCACGTTGATGGAGACTTCAACCCACGGAGGGTAACGGCTGCGCGAGTCCACGGAGGGCTCCACCCACGAAGGGTCCACGAAGAAGCAACCTTGTCTATTCCATCATGGCCTACGCCCACGGAGGGCTAGCCTTACTCGGGGTAGATCTTCACGAAGTAGGCGATCTCCTTGCCCTTACAAACTTCTTGGTTCAACTCCACATCTCGATGACCGAGGCTCCCAAGCGACACCTAACCAATCTAGGAGGCACCACCCTCCAAAAGGTAATAGATGTTGTAGATGATGATGAACTCCTTGCTCTTGTGCTTCAAATGATAATCTCCCCAACACTCAACTCTCCTCACTGATATGGCTGTGGTGGAAGAAAGGATTGAGTGGAAAGCAACTTGGGAAGGTTAGAAATCAAGTTTCATATGGTAGGAATGGAGCAACTTGATCTCAACACAAGGGTAGGTAGTAAGGATGGCAATGGGTCGGGTTTGGATCGGGTTGAACAATATCAAATCCATATCCATATCCATGAAGACAATCTTTGCCCGCCCATGAAAAAAATCCATGGGTGAAAAATTATGTCCATGTCCAAACCCGATGGATATTCATACCCACTGGATATCCATTGGGTCCTCTCTAGACATATAAATAAGACATAACACAATGTTAACATAAGATCTGCCATTCTTTACTTCGTGGCAGGCTAGGCTTCACTTATGGTAAATCAACGTCCACTAATACCATAAGATCATTTAGTATTTTTCTAACAGATGAGAATGACGAGTCATTTAACAAGGAGATAAAAATAAGGGAGGGCATTGGGGTATGTTATAGAGGGGATTGAATGTCAACTAATAAAAGTTATGACGAGGATTGTGTAATTTCTTTTGCATGTTTTGGATAACAAAGTGTAAAATTGCAGTGGGACATGTGACTGTGGGGTAGGGATAGCAGATTTTTGCCATTAAGTCATACTATCGGGTCGGGTTTGGATAAGACCATGGGTACAAGATTATATCCATGCCCTACCCACGAGTAATCGGGTCGGGTTTGGGCGCTGCCCATGGACACAAAAGCATATCCAAACCCTATCCATTCGGGTCGGATATCCATGGATATCCATGTCCATGGATAAAATTGCCATCCTTAGTAGGTAGTTCTCTTCTCAGAAAGTGTAAGGTAGGAGTGGTAGTTCTTTCTGATGGCTCTCTCCACGAATGAAGAGGGGGTGGAGGGGTATATATAGCCTCCACACAAAATCCAACCGTTACACACATAATTGAGCAATCTCGGTGAGACCGAAGTTGACAACTCGGTCAGACCGAAAGTTCAAATATAGTGAACGTTGGGGTTTTCGGTGGGACCGAAAATACCATCTCGGTTTGTCCGATTTGAGTAAAGATAGGAACTTGCCCGTTTCGGTGAGACCGAAATCATCAACTCGGTTATTCCGAAATGATGTCAAACGGTTACAGAAGCTTGGCAGCCCGTATTTCGGTGAGACCGATCTCAAACTCGGATTGACCGATTTTTCTAGGGTTTGGCTTATGGCTGAGGTGGTTCATCTCGGTGGGACTGAGTTTGGAAAATCGGTTTGTCCGAGATTACTTATGAGTGTGTATAGTAGTGAAAGTTGCTGATAGTTGAAGGAGATATATCACTAAGCACTTGAGCAACCAGATCATCAACACAACCTCATCCCCTTTTAATAGTATTGGCTTTTCCTATGGACTCAATGTGATCTTTGATCACTAAACCAAAAATGGAGTCTTGAGCTTTTGCCAATGCTTGCCTTAGCATTTTGAGGGGTCCACTTCTTCAGACATTTCCATACCCATATCACTGAACTTCTCTGAAATGATTCTTAAGTAGCTATTAGTTCAATGATATATATGTTGTTATTAATTACCAAAACCACCCGGGGATTAGTTGCACTTTCAATCTCCCCCTTTTTGGTAATTGATGACAACATATAGATCAAAGCTTCGACAAAGGATATAATCAATGAATAATATCGTCGCTTTGAGAAGTATGTGATAAGCAAGAGCTCCCCCTAAATTTGTGCATTATTTAAAATTTGCGTTTGAATGCAAATGCACAATCAATTAGGATCACGGGTTACTCTTCCATGTCACATACATCTTGGTGGAGCGCACAAAATGATAAGAATGAATAACATGCACCCAATCACCAAGACATGAGTAAATGATCATACAAGATAGGAATAGCATATGATAAGCATTAAGCACACATTAAAGCATAGTATGACCAAGCACTCAATAAGGTAGCAACAAACGTAGTATCAAGCACACTGAAAGTTTCAAGAACCAAAAGAACCAAATGTATCACAAAGAAAACCGACAAAAGAACGAAAGAGCACTCTCTCTCTCGAAGCCCTATGATCTATACAATTTCTCCCCCTTTGGCAACAAGTTACCAAAAAGTTCGAAAAAGCATAGAGCTAAACGTCACTGTGGGCTCTGCTGGCGGCTCCCGTCTGGGTAGATGTCGGAGTAGATATGACGGCATCGGCGAAAACTTCAGCTGATGTCTGCGCTGGAGGAGTGGATACTGGAGCTGTGGCTGGAGTGACTGCTGGAGCTGTAGGAGGTGCTGAAGTGGTAGCCCTGGAGTCAGTCACTGGGATAGCTGCTGATCGGGATCCTCTGGGAACCTGAGCAGTCTGGCGATGAGAGTCCTGGACTAGATCATCCTGCATGAGCTCTGCTCTGTCCTGCTTTGCTTCCTCCATGTCTGCCTCAAGCTTGTTGACGGTCACCTGAATCTCAGTCAGCTTCACGTCCAGAGCGTGGATCTGTCGTCAACAATCCTTTCCAAGCTTTCCTGAGATTGTTCAATGCTGGCCAGACGTTGTTCAATCCTCTGGGTAGCTTCAAGAATCTGCTCTCCGAAGCTCTTTGGTTTAGCTGCTGCTGCTGCTGCCTCTTTGTCAGCTTTGGCTTTCCTAGCAGCTTCAATCTTTGCTTGACCTTCAACAGAAGTTGGATCCTCCTCGTCCATCACAACAACATTATCTTCATGCTCTGGCTGTAGTGGCAAGTGCTTCCTATCCAACATGAATTTGCCCGTGCCAAACTTGGCATTGATAAGCATCTGAATCTGTGGGGCAAATCCACACGACCTCTTCTGGTCAGCTGCAGTCCTCTTAATGGTCTCTACCATTAAGTCCATCACCTTGAAAGGTGCCTTCTCATCGAGTATGTGCAGCATGTTGATAGAATAGCCTCGGATCATGCGATGGTCTCCAGACTTGGGCATCAAAGTATGCCTCAGAATAGTGTTTGTGGTAGGTAGACCTGCCTGGAGATAGTACACTGAGCCAAGCTTCCACCCTTCCAAATCTGCTGCGGGGATCTCCTTGTACATGTTCTTCATGGAATCATGGTTCTTCTTATGAATCCCATAGACATCAATGTCATCCTCTCTTTGCACTGGAGCATTCAGAAGTTCTGCCCATTCTTCAACAGATGAAGAAAACCTTTGACCTTCAGTCATCTGGGTGATCTTGCCATCAGGATAGAAGTGGGCTGTGGCATAGAACTGCATAATCATCTCGTCGTTCCAGTCTGTCAGTTTCTGACCCACGAACTCATCAACTCCACATGCAGTGAAGCTCTCATGCACATGGGGAAAGAAGTCTCGGTGCTCTTCACTGTCAATGTACTTCCAGTCAACGTATCTGGTATCTGCAACAATAGGCTTCTTATCCATTAGCACGGTCTCATAGAAGTCCTGCTGCTCTCTGGTGTGGAATCTGGGGTCCACAGCAGTCCTTCTCCTCACGGCATATGGATCAGACTGTCTCCATAGCCTGAGACCTCTATCCTTCCTTGCCTTCGTATCCTCGGCTTGAGGATGAGCATCGTTGTGGAGCGGCAGTTTTGGACGGAGCTTCAGCAACACATGTTCTTCTTCATCAGACTCAGACGGTGGCACATCACCTTTGTTCTTCTCAGAGGCTGGGATGTTCCTGGTTGTCCTCTTGGGCTTGGCAGAAGGCTTTGCTGGAGCTGCCTTAGCTTGAGCAGGCTTCTTGGGCTTAGAAGTGGCTTGAGCCCTAATTGCATCACCCATGAGCTTAGCCTTCTGAGGAGGAGGCTGGGGTGCTTCTTCTTCTTCTTCATCCACTACTGCATCTGCATGAGGTTCAGCATACACTACCCTCTTCCTCTTGGAAGTTTTCTTTACTTTACTTGGAGCTGGCTCTTCCAAGTTCAGCTTCTTGGCACAGCTGACTGCTTGACCTTGCTGGTGCCTTTCTTGAACTGCTGCCCTTGGTGCTCTTTGGCAACAACATTTCTCTTGGGCTTGGAGGTTACTTCCTCAGCAATGAAGTCAAAGTCCTCATCATCAGAATTTCTCTGCTTTCTGGTTCTGGTGGCTGCAGGAGGCAAGCCACTAGGTGTACTCCTCTCACCATCATCAATAGGGCTACTAGCCTCAGGACTAGTATCTGCCTCTGGAATCTCTGCAAAAGGTTATTCTGACCTGTTCTGGCTGTCACTTGCATCTGACATGGCTGACAACCTGTGAATAGATAAGGTATATGCAGAGTAGAAGAGTTATCACAAACTGCAGAGGTTTTTGCAAAAAAAATGAGTTCAAATCTTAGTTTTGAGTTTTCACAGAATGCATTTCGGTCAAACCGATTTTCAGTTTCGGTGAATCCGAAGTGTATACAGAGGCTTACCACACCACTTTCGGTCAGACCGAAGTGGGTTTCGGTCCTGCCGAAACACTAGGGTTTCACTAAGACTCTACTTCGGTCACACCGATTTGCACGACTCGGTTAGACCGAAAGGTGCAGTGCAATGGCCAGAGGCCAAATCGGTCATTCCGAGTTTTCAAAATCGGTTTCACCGAGATGTATTCCGTGGAAACCTAACCCTAAGAATTTTACTCGAAACTAGAACCGATCTGATGTTAAGGAAGATTTCAAACGTGGCTAGATACAGGGCAAACCAATCGTGCAATGAGTCGGATGGGGAGCACGAGAGGGATCGAGACTCACCCTAACTTGGTGGAGTCCCTCTACGGCGGCAACGGCGCGGAGGAGAAAACCGTTGACGGTGGCGGAGACCTGCGGCAAGGGCGCACAGGCGACGACGGCGACGATCCGGAGATCAGGGCGACGGCAGCAGGGGACTTGGGGGCGAAAACGTTTGAAGGAAAAATCGCGCGCTGCCCTCAGTATTTATATCCCCTTGCTGTCGGTGGGACCGAGTTGAAAAACTCGGTGACACCGAGATGGATAACTGCTATGCAGTTACGCATATCGGTCACGCCGAGATTAAGAACTCGGTTTCACCGAGATGAAACCTAGATCAGTCTAAGCGTTTCGGTTGGACCGAGTGGGAGAAGTTGGTCTGACCGAAATTGACTTAGAAGGTTTTGGAAGTCAGCCTTAGACGGATCGGTGGCTCCGAGTGCTCCTCACTCGGAGGGTCCGAAAATGACTTGTTCAAAGTTTGTGATATGAGCATGAATAGAATTTGAGACAAGAAAGCATAGATAGCTAGGGGAGGTACTTAGGCATTCTTGTCCATCCATTTGGCCAGAAAAATCAAAACAACCAAAACAACAAATGGATGTCCTCGAATGGATAAAATCATGCATTCAACATGCTCACACAATAAGATAGCAAATGAAATATGTGTCAAGCATGCACAACCAACACTCTAGCTACTAGCACACAATTTGTCGATGACTAGGTCATCTTTATATGAGTATTTTGACTTAGGAGCCAAATGAGAACATTTGATCATAGGTCATACTCATCGTTTAAGCACAAGTGGGGTTACCACTTTTACATAAAGCATTGATGTGTTCACATCATTTGGAGATGCTTTAGCTCAATTTTTAGAGCAAAGCTCCCCCTAGATGTGAGAACCCCTTTTAAAGGGTCAAACTAACCTTGGGTTGTCGTAGAAGACTTCATGTAGATGTTGAAGATGTGGATGCTCAATGTTGATGTAGATCATCAAGAGTTGGGAGCTATCCTTTGGATTAGGGCACTTTCAATACCTACATGGGTTAGTCCCACAAGGAACAAGCAAGGATATCCATGGACATAGATTGAAGTTCACAAAAGATGATGTCCTATGAAAGCAATGATTACCTTGTCCCTTGACTTACCAACAAGAGGGTTTGTGATACAGGGTGGAACCCTAATCAGCGGATCTTTCACGTTTGGAGGTTGGCACACGATGAACACGGGGAAAACACGGAGAAAGATGGGGAAAACACAAGAGAGAACACTCAAATCAACACGGAAGCAATCACACAAGTGCTAGATTCGCGATACAAGGTCGAGATACATGATCCAAAGTCAACAACGGTGATACAGATAGTCTTCTCCCGGAGGAGGTCTTGGAATCCCGTGGGATCTTCCCGTTAGGGGTCTTGAATCCAGAGGTGGATCTTCTCCGTAGAGGCGCACCGGTCTCGTGGGAGAAATCCACACAAGTGTCAAATGAGCTAAAACCACAGCTAACCCTAAACGGAATGAGGAGAGGGGTATATATAGTCTACGGGGCGAAGGGGATACACGGGCCTCGGCCCAAGTGCTGCGTGCAGGCAGATCAGGAGCCGGACGTCCGGGCGGCGGGCCGGATGTCCGGGGCTTCACGGGACGCCGGATGTCCGGGGCGGGGACCCGGATGTCCGGGCTGGAGTGGACGCGCCTCGGGTGCTCTCTGGACAGAGGCGCCGGATTTCCGGGCGCGGGGCCGGATGTCCGGGCCGTGCCTGGCCGGATGTCCGGGCCCTGGCCGGATGTCCGGGCCCTGTAGCCTCAGTTGCTGTTGGCCTTCTGTAGGTGAATGCCCAGGGGCCGGATGTCCGGGCCAGGGGGCCGGATGTCCGGGGCCTGGAGCTCTCTTCTGCCCTTCTCGATGCATTAGCTCGTCCATGACCTTGGGGACTTGTCTATCTTCAAGCTCTTCTCCGAAGTGGTCTCCTTCACACCTGAGCACACAAAGCACACTCGCTTGAGGTAGCAACCATGTCTCGCAAGATTCATAAGGAAGTAGGGCTAGGAGTGACGTCACCTCGGTCTCGAAAGCTCTAGCACGAGCACGTGTCATCGGTCCTTGAGGCACTTGAGGGGGTGAAGGAGGGTCCATGGGGATGGCCCTAGGATACACCGTATCATCTCCCCTCCCTTGGGAAAGATCCGACCTCGGATCGAAATCTTCATCACCATGGAGCACCTTGAATGGTCCGTCGGCACGAGGTAGAAGCTTGGACTTGTGCTTTATCGCGAAGTAGTCCTTGTGAAGATGTAGCCAACTGAGATCTTCCGGGTGAAACGCCATTGTTGCCTTGTTGACGTTGATCTTGGTGGTGAGGCGATGTACTTGTCGCTCGATTGTTACACGTGTTTGTTCGTGCACCTTCTTGAGTATTTCACTACAAAAGAAAGTGGCAACATGTGAAGCATCGTCGATCTTGTTATCGGGAATGAAATGAGCCATGTTAGAGAATGTATCGACCATGACAAGCACGGAATCGTTTCCATTTTTAGTCCTAGACAAGCCAAGTATGAAATGCATGTTTATGTCTTCCCATGGATGAAATGTAGTAGGACGAGGCATGTAAAGACCATGAGATTGAGCTTGGGACTTAGCTTTGCGGCATGTCGGACATCGGTTGGTGAGGTTTGAGACGTCACGTAGCATCTTGGGCCAAAAATAGTTCTTAGAGATGGTAGCAAACATCTTGTCGCGTCCAAAGTGTCCCATGAGTCCTCCTCCATGCGATTCCTGCAAAAGGAGCAAACAAAGCGAAGACTCGGGGATGCACAGTTTGTTAGCTCTCATAAGATATCCATCCTTGGTGTAATGATTTTCCCAAGAAATGTGAGTCAAGCATTTAGCATAGGCATTTGCAAGGAAAGGATCATGCTCATATAAATCTTTTAGGTGCTCTAAGCCAATCACATGCAACTTAAATTGTGTAACAAGTAAGCACTTGCGTAACAAGCATGCATTTGCATGAAAACTTCCATGTTTCGTAGGCAATAGAATAACCGGAGCGGCACAAGTGCTAAAGTTGTCACGTACATGACTTTTGTCGATGAGTTTTGGTACTTGCCGTTGTATCTCGTGGTTGACACGGTAGAGAACCTTGTTGGGAAATGGTACACCGGGTACGAGTTCGGTGCGGTGTTCTATCCCGTGAAGTAGAAGCGGTGGTACCTCATCGGTAAAGGCGTTCGAGAATTCCTGCAATAAAGGTGACAACACAAAAGGTAGAGATTGTGAAGTGTTAGTAGATTTGTCTTCTCCTATGCATAAGAGCACAAGGTGAACGACGTTCGATGGGTTCTCACACACTTCTCTCATCTCACTTTTGGTGGCAAATAGCACTAGTTTCTTCGTGTAGCTCATCGTGGAGTCGCTCATATTTGGTTGGTGGCTCTCACTCTCTTTTTGGTGGCTCGCTCTCTCACCATTCTCTCCACGATGGGTTGTAGGTAGAAGCTTGTCGGCGGCAACTTGACTTGGAGTCATAGGTCGTAGGACGAATTCCTTGCCCTTCATCTTGAAGTGATAGTGGTTCGTCCGTCCATTGTGTGTGACTCCACGATCATATTGCCATGGTCGTCCAAGAAGAAGGTGGCACACGGACATGGGTATCACATCACACTCGAGAGTGTCCTCGTAGGCGCCGATCTTGAAAGAGACTTGCACGGTGTGCTCGACTCGAAGAATTCCGGCGTCGTTGAGCCATTGGACCTTGTAAGGGTGCGGATGCTTCGTCTTGACCAAATGAAGCTTGTCGCATAGCTCATCACTTGCCAAGTTGTGGCAACTTCCTCCATCGATGATAACCTTGACGGAGCGTCCATTGATGGCGGCCTTCGTATGGAAAATATGGCATCGTTGGTCGTCATCTCGTTGATGTTGTAGTGTCAAGACTTTGGAGACAACTAGGTTCGGGCTTGAGTCATTGTCGCAAAACACTTGACGATCTTCTTCTTCATTGATACGCCGGTGGATGGCCAAGTGCTTGATGGCGTCCACTTCGTCGTCGCTCATCGAGTCATATGTGCCGTCGTCGTGGAAGATCATTGTTCTCTTGTTGGTGCACTCGAAGGACTTGTGTCCACGGCCACCACATGTGAAACATTTGATGGAACTTGTCTTTGTGTTCTCTTCATTTGGAGTTGTAGATGATGTAGCTCTTGGCTTGAAGTTGTTGGTAGAAGGTGGATGACTCGATGTAGTCTCATTCTTGTATCTTGGCTTGTCGCCTAAGTTTGTAGATGGCTTGGTAGAGGTAGGAGGGATATCCGAAGTCGTTGAAGCTTGGTTGTAGGAGCCGGAGTTCTTGGAGTTGAACTTGGAGTACTTGTAGTCCTCTTGAACTTGTCGCTCCGCTTTGGTTGCTTGGTGTACTAGCTCGAGGAGATTGTTGTATGGTTGGAAGTCCGCAATCTTCTTGATGGGATAGTTGAGTCCATTCAAGAATCGCGCCATAGTTTGCTCATCATCTTCCGTGATGTTTGCTCGTATCATGGCAATCTCCATCTCCTTGTAGTACTCTTCAACGGTCTTGGTACCTTGCTTGAGGAGTTGTAGCTTCTTGAACAAGTCTCGGTTGTAGTGTGTAGGCACGAAGCGTGCTCTCATCACTTCCTTCATTTGAGCCCAAGTGGTGATAGGAGGTTCGCCTTTGGCTTCTCTTCTCTCTATGATTTGCTCCCACCAAATGAGAACATAGTCTTGGAACTCAAGTGATGCCATAGCGATCTTCTTCTCTTCATCGAAGTTGTGAAGGCGAAAGATCTTGTCAACTTTCAATGCCCAGGAGAGGTAGTCTTCGGGATCAATGCTTCCGGAAAACTTTGGCATGGTGAACTTGAGCTTGCCATAGCGATGCTCGTCATTGTTTCCTTGTCTATTGGGAGGATGATCTCGATTTTGGCGGTTTGCCATATCTTGTTGCTCTTGTTGAGGAAGATGTTCTTGTTGGGGTTGTTGCTCTTGCCGCGCGTGAGGAGGAGCTTCTTCTTGCATTCTTGCTAGATGGCGCCGTTCTTGCATCTCATCTCGAAGAAAATCCTCTTCTTGACGAGTGTGTCGATTGCGGGCGGCCACATTGCGGTGTGCATCTTGTAAAGCACGTTGCGCCTCCATAGCTTGAGCGTCACGACGTTGTTGTGCTTGGCGGTTAGCCTCGGCATCTTGTTCTTCTTGATATTGACGAGCTCGCTCTTGTTGATGTTGGCATAGTTGTTGCCGTTCTTGTGCTTGCTCAAGTGTAGCTTGGTTGTGACGACGTCGATTTTCTTGTTCGTCGAATAGCTCTTGGGAACTCTTGTCATGTAGAGGTTGCCGATGTTCATGTCGAGCTTGACGTGCGGCTTGACGAAGAGTGTTTGACGTAGGTGTACTTGAGTCTTGCGTTGAGTCGGTATGTCGACTTGAGCGGCTTCGTCGATGAGATGATGTTGAGGAAGAACGTCGGTTGATGATCAATGTCCGTAGCTCATTGTATTGAGTAGACATGTTGGTGTTGATGAGGTCGATTTGCTCCTTGGTGCTTTGTTGGAATTGTCGCGCGTCCTCGGCAACTTGACCAATGTACTCTCGCATAGCTTCACTCTCTTGATGTAGAGCTCGTTGGACACCGAATAGATGTAGTTTGGTGACGTAGTTGTTCGCTTCTTGAGGGTCATCGAAGATCGGGTTGGTAGATGAACTTGGCCTATCCATCATCACAAGCAAGTAAGTGAGTGGAGAAAGGAGAAGACAATATCAATGTACCTTAACCGAGGTTGAAAATGGATCAATGATCACTCAACAATGTAACCCGGAAATAGCACTATTGGTATCACTTCGTGTCGATTCTCACACCTACACAAGTAAAGCTTTGAGTGGAGCTTGGTTAGGATGTGGCACAAATTCAATGCAATCGTCAAAATGACTCAAAGATGTTGAAAATGGTTCACAAATTTGCTCATGCAACAAGTAGATCACTAGCAAAGAGTAGCACACGGAACACACGCACGGATAGATAAATGTGGTTGTGCAACCAAGGATGAGCGAAAAATGTGGAAAACCACGGAAAATGCTCGTGTTGCACAACGCTAGAGAGACGCTAACCGATTGCTTAAAAGGCGGATACGCACTTGTGCACGACCTATATGGGCAAAACGTAACGACTATCTATCACAAGTATGCTATGAGTGTATGATGTGCCGATGCTTGAGCACAAGATGATGTTGCTATGTATGATCTCTTTGGATGCAAGGCGTATGATGCTATTGTTTCTTTGCTTGGATTGTCTCTTTTGCTTCAAAGCTTTTGAGCTCTTTCTTTGGGCACATATGTATGCTTCTCGTATCAAGGTAGCTATTGTGTATGCGGAGCACTCTTGTGGCACAAGGAGATATGCAATATACCAAGATGATGTGGTATGCAATATATATATGAGTATCACTAATGTGCACAAGTGTCGTGGCCCGGCAATACTCAAATGGCTAGTCTCAATGGGAAAGCTACGCAAAGATGGTTCATAGGGTGACAATGCAATTGCAAGATAGAATGATCGAAGTGTCGTCGATGTTACCGTCCTTGCCGAAGTTGAGCGGTGGTGTCGTCGAAGTCTTGCCGTCCCAAGGTAGCCTAAACATCCAAGGAAGCGGTGAAACCACAACTCAAGTATCCACGGCAAATGGAGACAAATTTTCTAAACTCGAAGCGGGTAAGCGATGGTGGATGCGGAAAAGGTGGTGGTATGCGGAAGAAATGGTGGAGCACCGAACGAAAATGGCGGAGAAGTGGGGAAATGGCTGCGGGAGGCCGGATGTCCGGGCCAGGGGCCGGATGTCCGGGCCGGGCCGGATGTCCGGGGCACGAGCCGGATGTCCGGGGTGCCCGAGCCAGGAAAAATTCCTTGCAACCGGTGGTGTTTGGGGAAAAATTCGGTGGATTTTTCGGATGAAATTTAGGGAAAAGTGGGGGAAAAGCTAGATCCACACGTGGCACAGCAAATCCATGGAACAAATTCAACAAAATCTTGCCAAATCAACAGATCACAGAAATTTTTTGGGGCTCTTTTTGTGGGGCAATTTTCGAAATTAGGAAGAACACGACAAAAACAGGCTAGAAAACAAAGTGTGGGGCTCCAAAATCGTGAGAAACCTTTGCTCTAGATACCATAATGATACAGGGTGGAACCCTAATCAGCGGATCTTTCACGTTTGGAGGTTGGCACACGATGAACACGGGGAAAACACGGAGAAAGATGGGGAAAACACAAGAGAGAACACTCAAATCAACACGGAAGCAATCACACAAGTGCTAGATTCGCGATACAAGGTCGAGATACATGATCCAAAGTCAACAACGGTGATACAGATAGTCTTCTCCCGGAGGAGGTCTTGGAATCCCGTGGGATCTTCCCGTTAGGGGTCTTGAATCCAGAGGTGGATCTTCTCCGTAGAGGCACACCGGTCTCGTGGGAGAAATCCACACAAGTGTCAAATGAGCTAAAACCACAGCTAACCCTAAACGGAATGAGGAGAGGGGTATATATAGTCTACGGGGCGAAGGGGATACACGGGCCTCGGCCCAAGTGCTGCGCGCAGGCAGATCAGGAGCCGGACGTCCGGGCGGCGGGCCGGATGTCCGGGGCTTCACGGGACGCCGGATGTCCGGGGCGGGGACCCGGATGTCCGGGCTGGAGTGGACGCGCCTCGGGTGCTCTCTGGACAGAGGCGCCGGATTTCCGGGCGCGGGGCCGGATGTCCGGGCCGTGCCTGGCCGGATGTCCGGGCCCTGGCCGGATGTCCGGGCCCTGTAGCCTCAGTTGCTGTTGGCCTTCTGTAGGTGAATGCCCAGGGGCCGGATGTCCGGGCCAGGGGGCCGGATGTCCGGGGCCTGGAGCTCTCTTCTGCCCTTCTCGATGCATTAGCTCGTCCATGACCTTGGGGACTTGTCTATCTTCAAGCTCTTCTCCGAAGTGGTCTCCTTCACACCTGAGCACACAAAGCACACTCGCTTGAGGTAGCAACCATGTCTCGCAAGATTCATAAGGAAGTAGGGCTAGGAGTGACGTCACCTCGGTCTCGAAAGCTCTAGCACGAGCACGTGTCATCGGTCCTTGAGGCACTTGAGGGGGTGAAGGAGGGTCCATGGGGATGGCCCTAGGATACACCGTATCAGTTTGTGACTCCATGAACTAGTGCATAATGTGGAAGTTGATTGCACAAGTTGCCAAAATGAATGTGAGTGAAGTATGTTGGCGGAGTCACCCTCAAGAACTTTCTAGTTCTTCTTCTTTGGGATCCACATCATCTTGATGGGGATCCTTGGGGTTGTAGTTGAGCTTGACGAAGTAGAACTTGACGTGTCCTTGGGAACCCACTTGACCATGGCTTGAGGTGCTTCAATGAATGCATCAATCTCCTCTTGAAGCTTGTCCTTGGCCTTTAGCTTGTGGTCTTGTGATGGAAGGTCATCTTGAGCTTGTTCCACATTGGAAGAAGTAGGATCATACTTCTCCTTTTGAGAAACAAACTGTGGAGTAGGGTATTGACCTTCTTCCCACTCAACACCTTCGGCGTTGAACTTTCGCTCAAAACCAATCCCTTGATTCTTCCGGTGCCTTCCTTGTTTGCGAACAATTTCCTCAAAGTTCTTGCTTCCGGCAAGACTCTTGTAGACACCTTTCTCTATGATTTCCTTCAATAAGCTATTTTCTTGCTCAAGTGTAACTTGGCTTGAAACATTGTTAGTGGAATCAAGAGAACTACTAGAAGTAACAACATTAGATTTAACATGGTTATTGTTACTACTAGAGGAAGAATTTTTCTTATGCTTGTCATGCTTAGTCTTAATAGGTGGTAAGAAATTATACAAGAGAAGTCGTTTGGCAAGATATGAAGAACTCTTCTTTCGAAGATCGTCATTGATCGCTTTTAGAAACTCATGTTCTTGCTCTAGAGTGAGCTTCTCGAAGCGTAGCTTCTCATGAGATCTTAGGAGCTCTCTATGATCTTCTTGAGTTGTTTCATGAGCTAACTTAAGAGTGTTTAGTTCTTTAGTTAGACGCTCAATCTCCTTCATAGCATTGTCATTCGACTCTTCTCGACTATAAAGACTACTAGCATTTTCATCGTTACTAAGCTCACTAGATTTATCATGCAAGAGCTCATCTTCACCAAGCAAGTCATCCTCATCACTATCAAAGTCAATGAATTCAGGGTGTGTTACCTTGGGGCCTTTAGCCATGAAGCATCTTCCAATTCCCTCATTTGGTGAATCAAATAAGTCGTAGGAGTTGGAGTTGGAGGATACGAGAGCAAGACCGGCAACACCTTCATCTTGACTGTAGTCGGAGTCGGAGTGATAGCTTCCATCGGATTGATTGTCGGAGTCGGAGCCGGAGACCCATTCACCTACATGAGCTTGATGTCTTCTTCTTGTGTAGCTCCTTGATGACTTGTCTTTCCTCTCCGAATCTTTGCTTCTCCGAGAGGGTCTTCGTTCATAACGATCATCTCTACTCCTTCTCTCTCTCCGAGGTGACTCATCTCTTGATCTTCTTCTTGGAGATTCTTCTCTTCTCTTGTGGGGAGCCGTACACTCATTTGAGTAGTGTCCGGGTCTTCCACAATTGTAGCAGTTTCGATCACGACTAGAAGATCTCTTTTCATCATATGATCTAGACTTTGAGCTTCTTTCTTTGCCTCTATTCTTGTAGAACTTGTTGAATTTCTTAACCATTAGGCTTATCTCGTTATTGGAAAGTAATTTGTCACTTGAGGTTGTGGGAGCATCACTTGTAGCTTTGTAAGCACCACTTGACTTGTTGTGAAGCTCTTCCTTATCCTTAAGTGTCATCTCATGAGCAACAATTCTTCCAATGACTTCAGTTGGCTTGAGAGTCTTGTAGTTTGGCATCATTTGGATCAAAGTGCACACGGTGTCGTACTTTCCATCCAAAGCTCTGAGAATCTTCTTAATGATGAATCAGTCGGTCATTTCTTCGCTTCCTAAGCCGGCAATCTCATTTGTGATGAGAGCAAGCCTAGAGTACATTTCAGCGACTCCTTCACCATCCTTCATCTTGAACTTGTCAAGTTGACCTTGAAGAATATCTAGCTTTGATTCCTTCACAGACTCGGTACCTTCGTGCATTTCAACCAAAGTATCCCAAATCTCTTTAGCATTCTCAAGACGGCTGATTTTGTTGAACTCCTCGGGACACAAAGCATTGAAGAGAATGTCACAAGCTTGAGCATTGTTTTGCAACATCCGCAACTCTTCCGGTGTAGCTTCGCGATCCGGAACTTTTCCTTCCTCGAAGAATTCACCTTGCATACCAACACAAATAATGTCCCATGCGGCTGGGTTATGACCAAGAATATGCATTTTCATTTTATGCTTCCAACTAGCAAAATTTGTACCATCAAAGTAAGGACCTCTACGATAATTACCCTCACTAGACGCCATACTCTCCTAGGTTGTGAAACCAAGCTTATGGAGTCCAATGTAAAGGAAACCAAAACAATGGAGACCAAAGCTCTGATACCACTTGTAGGATCGAAAGTATGTCTAGAGGGGGGGGGGATTAGACTACTTGTATAAAAATTCTGCCTTTTGATCATGAACAGTTTTTGGCAGATTCACAATTATGATGAATTCAAGCATCACCCTACACATGCAATTCTAGAGTATAAGCAGCGGAAAGTAAATTGCACATGTAGTAAAGAGAGGTGGAGAAGATCAAACGCAATTTGGAGACGCAATGATTTTTCCCGTGGTTCCGATAGGTGGTGCTATCGTACGTCCACGTTGATGGAGACTTCAACCCACGGAGGGTAACGGCTGCGCGAGTCCACGGAGGGCTCCACCCACGAAGGGTCCACGAAGAAGCAACCTTGTCTATTCCATCATGGCCTACGCCCACGGAGGGCTAGCCTTACTCGGGGTAGATCTTCACGAAGTAGGCGATCTCCTTTCCCTTACAAACTTCTTGGTTCAACTCCACATCTCGATGACGGAGGCTCCCAAGCGACACCTAACCAATCTAGGAGGCACCACCCTCCAAAAGGTAATAGATGTTGTAGATGATGATGAACTCCTTGCTCTTGTGCTTCAAATGATAATTTCCCCAACACTCAACTCTCCTCACTGATATGGCTGTGGTGGAAGAAAGGATTGAGTGGAAAGCAACTTGGGAAGGTTAGAAATCAAGTTTCATATGGTAGGAATGGAGCAACTTGATCTCAACACAAGGGTAGGTAGTTCTCTTCTCAGAAAGTGTAAGGTAGGAGTGGTAGTTCTTTCTGATGGCTCTCTCCACGAATGAAGAGGGGGTGGAGGGGTATATATAGCCTCCACACAAAATCCAACCGTTACACACATAATTGAGCAATCTCGGTGAGACCGAAGTTGACAACTCGGTCAGACCGAAAGTTCAAATATAGTGAACGTTGGGGTTTTCGGTGGGATCGAAAATACCATCTCGGTTTGTCCGATTTGAGTAAAGATAGGAACTTGCCAGTTTCGGTGAGACCGAAATCATCAACTCGGTTATTCCGAAATGATGTCAAACGGTTACAGAAGCTTGGCAGCCCGTATTTCGGTGAGACCGATCTCAAATTCGGATTGACCGATTTTTCTAGGGTTTGGCTTATGGCTGAGGTGGTTCATCTCGGTGGGACTGAGTTTGGAAAATCGGTTTGTCCGAGATTACTTATGAGTGTGTATAGTAGTGAAAGTTGCTGATAGTTGAAGGAGATATATCACTAAGCACTTGAGCAACCAGATCATCAACACAACCTCATCCCCTTTTAATAGTATTGGCTTTTCCTATGGACTCAATGTGATCTTTGATCACTAAACCAAAAATGGAGTCTTGAGCTTTTGCCAATGCTTGCCTTAGCATTTTGAGGGGTCCACTTCTTCAGACATTTCCATACCCATATCACTGAACTTCTCTGAAATGATTCTCAAGTAGCTATTAGTTCAATGATATATATGTTGTTATTAATTACCAAAACCACCCGGGGATTAGTTGCACTTTCACATGGAACACTTCCCTAGAACAAATATCAAATTGCCTTATGAATCTATAATGCGGGCAACCTATGGATCATCCACCAAGGATGACAACACTTGAGATCTATGTGTTTTGCCTAGCTAGGTAAAACGATAGTGCTCGTTTGGAGGCAACCCAACTTGTATCTTTTTTATTTTTGGTTTTCTTGCTGTTTTACATTAAATACACAAATATACCTCTCATTAGATGTGTTTTTGTGGTTTAAATTAGTGTTTGTGCCAAGCAAAGCCTATGGGATGATTTGGTTGATAGTTGATTTGATTACGTTGAAAATCAGAAACTTTTTCCGCTAGTGCTAGAATTGTTGACGGCTACTGGAACGAGATCAATTCTTGAAAATTTTACATGTTATAAATATAAAAATTTCCCACATTGTCCAAAGTTTTCAGAATTTTCGGAGTTACAGAAGTATGATCAAAAAATCGCGTCTCTACAGACTATTCTATTTTTGACAGATTTTGTTTTCGTTGTGTTATGTGCTTGTTTTGATGATTCCATGGTTTCTTTTGAAGAGTTTTTGCCATGGAAAAGTAGAACATGGTAGATATAATACAATTACGAAATATGAATTGGTTTGATACAGTACTCAAAGTAAAGATTGGTTTTTATTATACTAACAAATCTCGCGAAGTTTTGTTGTGTTTTGTGTGATTGAAGTTTAAACACCTAGGTGAGATCACGATGAATGAAGGAATAAGGATTAGCAAAAGGCTAAGATTGGGGATGCCCGAGGCACCCAAAGATAATATTCAAGAAGTATCAAGCAACTAAGTTTGGGGATGCCCCGAGTGGCATCCCCTCTTTCTTCTAAGGACCATCGGTATTTTACTTGAGACTATATTTTTATTCGTCACATATTATGAGTTTTGCTTGGAGCGTCTTGTATGATGAGTCTTTGGTTGTCACAATCATCTTTGCTGGACACACCTATTTGAGAGAGCCAAAATTATGCTATGATTTGTTAGAATTGCTCTTATGCTTCACTTAGTTTTTTTAGAGCTATGGAATTGCTCTAGTACTTCACTTATATCTTTCTGAGCGTGGTGTGCTTTATTATTTTTGAAGAAATTATCTCATGCTTCACTTAGATTAATTTGAGAGAATAAAATTTTATGCTCATGTTCTTTACTTAGATTTGTTTGAGCTTATCAAAAGCAACATATGAAACTAATCCCAATATGATAGATATTCAAGAGGGATATAATAAAAACTTTCATGAACATAATTGGACAAAATAAACTTGATTCTTTGTAACAATTTTGAGATATGATGATAGTGATATGTGAGCCATGTTAATGAGTAATTATGTTTCATAAGAATATTGATGTTAAGGTTTGCACCACTGCATGATGCTGCTAACGTGACACTACGATCAGAGACCCTTTGAGAAACTGTGTGCGATGCAATCATCGCAAACTGTGGTGTATGAAAATCGTCAAAAATGTGTAAAACATTTGCGAAGACAGATGCATCAAACACGGTTCAGATTTTAGTTGCGTGTGTGATGCAGGGCATACGATTCAGCTCAGTTAACTATTTGCGATTTGGTGGAACAAAAGAAAAGGGCAGCCAGATGGAGGTGTGTGCGATATACAACATATGGTTCACTCGAATGAACTGTTTGTGGTTAGGCAACACAAAAGAAACAGTCAACCTGATCAAGGTGTGTGCGATGTACAACATACGGTTCACTCGGATGAACTGTTTGTGATTAGGCAAGAGAGCAGAAATGGTTCAATATGACAAGATGTGTGTGATACGCGGCAAACAGGTCTGTAATAAAAAATGTGTGTGATGACTGATAATAAAACAGACGATTGCTTCTAATAAGACGTATGTGATATGCTCTGTCTACACAACATCTATTGGCCATTGTGGGACGGGCGGTCATCCGGATACGCCATAAGGATGCGAAGAGGCATTCCTATCAGCGAGGACTAGTTGTTCCACCAATAGCTCATGTAAGAAAACTATCAAGTTAAGTTTGCTCAGGCTGGAGCAGCCATCAGATGGGTGACTGGATGGGAAGTTGTGTTGATGTTAAATTAACTGATAGGATGGGTCATTCTGATAGAATGACCGAAATGCCCCATTCCCTCAGCTAATTTAGCCTCGAGGTCCTTGGTTTTTATTTTATTTTTTATTTTTTAACACATGTTAAAGAAGGTTTACCGCATTACTTTTTGACAATGTGCGATACGTGGCATACAGTTGATCCATCCAACCTATTTATGATGCAATAGGCCGTGTGTGTTGTGGGAAAATGCTTGCTAGTATTCAACCGTTTGGGATTGACGAATTCATCACCGACGGGTTCCCTAGTGTGGTCCGTGTTCATCTGATCATCATCTACCTCTTGTGCTAGCTCGATGTTCCTTCTATGCTAAGTTTCCATTAATTGATGGCGTTTTATGAACACGCCACCGTTTTCCGCCATTTCCTCACCTGTTTCCCGCCACCCTACTATATTGCGCATAGGCGACGCGTGACGCACGGAGGCGACAAGCGCAACCTTTAGCACATCCATCTTTTCCAAGCATGCTAACCCACCAAAGCGCCGCCTGTCACATCAACATCATCGACGAGGAAAACGAGCAGGCGCCATGGCCCATCGAGGCCAAGGTGCTCCCCGGCAACGCGATGAACGGCGCCGTGATGCGCATCATCGCCACAGTTGAGCAGACCTTTGGCGCATGGCGCTTGAGCGCCGCGGATCAAGAGAGGCATGTCAGCGCTGACAGGCTCGAGCTCGCCGCACAACATGGTCGATGGCGCGCCGCAGAGCAAGCTAGGCGCGCCTGCGCCGATAGGCTTCAGCTTGCCGCATGGCGAGACCGTTGGAGCGCCGCAGAGCGAGAGGTGCGGCGCGCCGCATAGCAAGAGCGGATCCATCAGCGCTTGCCTGCTATCGACATGGCGTCGCAGCTGGGTACACCTCCCGTCAGTACCCACATACCTCGCCAGGAGTGGGTAGAGGCCCTCAGCGCCGTACTTGCACCAGAGGTTGGTCGCGCCGTACTTGCACCGGACGCCCGCCGCGCCGTTCGCATGGGTGGCACCGTTCGCCCGCCACGCCGTTCGCATGGGTGGCACCGTTCGCCCGGAGGTCTTGCTGTACTTGTTTTACCATTGTCGAAATGTCTTGTGCACCAGGATTCCGAGTCTGATCGGGCTGTCCCTAAGATATGGGGTTTTTAAGATATGGGTTTTTTACCTCTGCTGATCGTGAGAGCTTGTAATGGGCTAAGTTGGGACACCCATGTAGGGTTATGATCTTTCGAAAGCCGTGCCCGCGGTTATGTGACAGATTGGAATTTGTTAATGTCCGGTCGTAGAAAACTTGTCAGAGGATCCGAAATAAAATACACGAACCGCGTGAGTAACCGTGACCGTCTCTTTTCACCTTGAGAAGAGAACACGGTGGGGTTATGTTTTACTCATAGGTAGTTCAAGAACTCTTAGCGATCATTCCTAGTTTGCGACCGTTTGCATAGATGCTCATCTTATTCTTGTACTGGTAAGTTAGCCACAATATAATGCTTAGCCGCTACTGCAACCTTACCACTTAACCTCTCCATACCCATTAAGCTTTGCTAGTCTTGTTACCCATGGTAATGGGATTGCTGAGTCCCCGTGGCTCAATGATACTACAACAACAGTTGCAGGTGCAGGTTTCCGATGACTTGATGTGAGAGCGATGTACTGGTGTTGGAGTTCTTTCTTCTTCTGCTTCGTCAGTCTTGGGTTAGGTTCCTGGTCGGCAACCTGGGATAGCAGGATGGATGTCATTGTGCTTTTCATGTTTGCATCCGTAGTCGGATGTCTTGTATTGATGTTGTTATATTCATGTGACTTGTATGAATTGTTGTATCCCCATGTATTTATGTAATGGTACGATGTAATGATATCCATCTTGCTAAGCGCCCGAAATGTGGTTGTATCCCAATCACGAGTGTATCACGTGATCGGGATATAATCACATCTTGGGCGTGACAAGTTGGTATCAGAGCCTCGACCGACCATAGGAGCCCCCTTGATTGATCGTAGTTTGACGTAGGTGTTTTGAATTACCCCTCTTCCCCTTCAATTTTTTTAGGATCACGTGGTTAGTTCATTGCGATGTCTGTTCTTTCATCCGATGCAATTCTCGTCAAGTTGATTTGATCCTCTTCGTCTTTTCTCGGTTCAATACTCAGTTCTTTCCAACCGACATCTTTTTTCCCATCCGAAGTTGTCTTTCTTTTTTCCCACCCACCCACCCTTTTTCTTCTCGGAGCCGGAGTCCTTAATCGAGTATCCATTCAATTCTTGCGAAGTCTCTTTATTCTTTCCTCAGAGCTTTCAACTTGGTGAATTCGCGTCTAGTTTGTCATCCTTCTTCTCTACTCTTCTCCGATGAATTCTCCTCTCGTTCGACATTCTTCATCTCTTTTCTTTTCCGGTGCTTCCAATTCATTTTGTGTTCGGTGTTCTTCATATTCTTTTCCCTCGGCCCAGATTTGTCTGTGTTCCGAAGACATCTCAGGAGATTTGTCTGTGTTCTAATTTATTCGAGATTGTCACCTCATTCGAGTCTTTCAATGTTTCGGTGCATCGTCTCCTTTTCAATCCTTTCCATCGGTGTTCTCTCCGGTGGGCTCATAACCCATAGGTTTATTCCCAGGATCTTACCTGACTCTTCTAATATTACCGGAGCTATTCCTAAATTCTTTTCAAGTGTGACATAAGAATGTATTCCATCAGTCGCATGCCTTCTCCAAGACCGCTTTCAAATTCTTTTCACGTTTGGTTCAACCTTCCCTCTTTTCATTCTTCTGGAGTATCTCAATAATTTTGGTGGTGTTCCTCGTCGACATTTGAAGACCGAAGAAGAGTTCCTCTAAATCTTGTCCGTTCTTTCGACTATTCGTCGTTCAGGCTTAATCATATCCCCTCAAATTGTTCCGTTTGTCATAAATATTTTCCTTAACCATCTGAAGCATTTCATCAATTCTTTCCTGTGTGATCCTCCGAAGGCCATCATTTCAGAAGAATTATTCGTTCTCAGTTTTCAACTACGTCCTCCAAATATTCTTCATTGATGTCTCTTCGTTCGTCTCCACATTCTTCCGGTGCTTCGATCAAGTTTTCTACAATCCATTCGCGATCTCTTCGTTCTTTTTCTTCGCTAGTATTCTAATTCTTCCGACGATTCATTCTCTTTTCCGCACTCGGTTTCAATTCTTACGGTGGTTCGCTCAAGAGTTCTTTTCCGGTGTTATCATATCAATTCATTTGTTCTTTTCAATCCTACCGGTGGGTCAGGAGGACTTTCGCAAGTTTTGCGCTATATCTCTTCCTAATCATTTCAACACGAATAAGTGGTATGCAAATCCATTGCTTCTCATCAATTTAATTGGTGGAGGATAAGCATAACATAATTATTATTCTTTTTCATCCAGTTCATTAATCCATTTTCGTTGGAATTTTTTCATGATGAATAAATTCTATCCCAAGTGTTAAATATTCTCTTCTCCAGAGTTCAATTTTTTTTTCTCGGTTATCTCGTCGGAACCCCCATCTAAATCTTCACAAGGTTTTAATCTTATTCTTTCATCCTTCTATTCTATCTCATCATCCTTTAGTTACCGGAGTTCTTCACGGTGGTTCTTCAGGATTTAATTCATTCTTCAAACGTTCATCTAATTCTTGTGGAGCAACTCAAGCATTATTCTTTTGCGTCTCGAGGTGCAAATAATTCTTTGTATTCTTTTGAAGGGGAGTTTTGCATTTCTTTCTTCATCCTCAGCTATCCATCTTTTCATTGTGTCATAATTCACCTCAAGTTTTGGGATGATTTCCATAAGTCCACAACAAGTTAATTATTTTCGTTGTTGATTTTTCAATAACTTCGTTCATCCTTTCTTCACAAGGATGCTTTGAATTCATTCGTGGTGGAAATTCTTCTTCTTCTCTGTTCTTTTCATTCCACCCTTTCAATTTTTTCCGGAGGCAATGTCTTGTTCATCTCGTCATGATTCATTACATCTTGTCAAGTTCTTGTTCCATTCCATTCATATTCAACCGGAGTGTTACATAAACTTTCTTGTTCTTATTCCTTGTCTATCTCGCTTAACCGGAGTGGTTTCGAATTCATTCTTGTTCCTTCAGCTCTTGTTTCGTGCCTTTCAACCTCCTTGATTCTCGTCGTATTCCTTGTTTGTCACACCCTGCATTTTGTAACATGGTTATTGCATTAATAAAGCATGAAATATTGGACCACCAATTTTTTTGGCATCATTTGGCTTTTATTTGGAATTAAGTTTTTCTCTCTCCGATTTCAAGTGCTCTTTGAAAGTCAACATAGCCTCACCTTCTATACTTCATCTCCTTGCCCCAAACTTCTGCCCAATGATCATACCAAGTGTATATAATAGTATAGTATATTCATATAAAAATATTTTGGCCAAATAGTATTTTCAAAAATTAGTTTTCCAAAAACCCCTGAATTGAGACTTTCAGTGCAAGTACATGATTTAGGGGGATAAAAATCTTTGAAACGGTATGTTTGAATCCTATTAGGTATAGGACTCCCCAAAACCACAAAAGTATAATTTTAAAAGTTATTTTCCTATTTTATTTAAAGGCTTTTTCTTAAGGCCAGAAATGGTCTTTAATAGGTAAAAAATATTTAACTATTTCAAAAATATTTGCCAAATTTAGAGAGACTCTTAGGACATATATTGTCCATATATAAGAGTTTCAACACTTGGTCATGTTCAAAATATTGGGCAAATCCCTCAGAAACCCTTTTTGGATATTTCAAGCTTTTGAAATATTTACAAAGGAAATATTCTCTTAAAATTCTAGGGAAATTCTATCATGTCATATATGACATATTTGATGATCTTGCCAAGCCTCATGCCTTGGGGAGCAAGAAACGTCATCAAATCCCCTCAAAACCATTTCCGTCCATTTGGAAGTTTGAGCAACTTTACATTGCCAAACTTGTCCAAATGCTCTCAAACTTGGTACACATGCTAAAATGGTCTAATAATGCATCTAGACCAAATGGCACAAGCTTTGGAGAAGGGTAACTTGATCAGACTACCCCAAAACCATTTCTGTTCAGATTCAAATTTGAACAACTTTTCATTACCAACTTTTTACTTGTGACCCCAAACTTGGTGGACAAGCCCACAACCCCAAATGATGACACTACACCAAGTGGTGCATCAAGAAGGGATGATTTGCTTAACTTAATCTTGGAAAATCCATTTCTGTTGATTTCTAGGGTTTACAAAAGTTGCATTGGCAACTTTTCCCAAATAAGCTCCAAATTGGTGGAAGGCCCTAAATATATGTGCCATTTCATCCTGTGAAGTCTCATGTCAAATGAAATACATTTGCTTGCCCAAACCATTATCAAACACCTTCTGTTGTTTTACAAAAGCCCTTGCTTTGACCCCTTACACTATTCTCCCTTACCTCAGGTTCTTACCACAACACCCCCAAGTCCCCTTGCACCTCCAGTAACTCTTCCCTGGCCTCAGCTCAATGATTGAAGGGTGAAACATCCCCATTTACCCTTCTGGACAGCAGCATTCTTCTCCTTTCTCACCTCCCTCCTCATTCCAGTGGCCCTCCATGGCATCCAACGCCCTTCCCACATTCTTTACTCCCCACCTAGAGCTACCAGACACCTTTGGTCGTGCCCTCATTGCATAGAAAATGGCCATGCCGGCCATTTGGGCGCTCTGGAGCGCGCTACAGTGCGCTCCCGCACTGTAGCCGCCCCTGCCAAGCACCTTCAGCCACCTCTGGCCTCCCCAGCGCGCCCGACGATGCTCCTCGACGTCCGCAACACGCCACAGCCTGTCCCCCTCCTCCTTCTCCCTCCTGCTGCCCCTCCTCGCACGCGCACCGGCCGCCCGAGAGCTCTAATGAGCTTCCTCACACGCGCGGCATCTCTGGCCTTACCCCACTCTCTCCCTTAGCTCCCCTCGGTGTAGTCCACGCCCAGCAACACCCCAGACCTGGCGCCAGCTCCTCCCGAGCTCTGTGGCGACGAGAAGGAGCCCACCGGCACACGGGTCCATGGCACCCCGTCGTTCACCTATTTAAGGGCCTCCCCGAGCCCTACACTCCTCACCACTTGCTCTCTCACTCCCCTAATCACCCCTCTACACCACTCACCTCTCTCTAGACGAGCCCGAGCTTGAGATCGAGCTCGAGCTCTGCCGCCTCGGGTCGCCGTGAATCTCAGGGTACAGGCCCTGTCCGTTGCTCCTCTTCCTCGATCTGGAACCGCTGCGGCTCACTGATCATTTACCCTTTCCTCCCCGCTTTTTTTACAGCCGGAAACGGCCGGAACCGTCGACGCCCGAAGCTCCTCCACCGCGTGACCTCGTCGCCGGTGAACCAGGCCACCCCGGCGACCGCAACCACCTCCACCCGAACGACGACTCGACGCTGAGTCCAGCCGTACCCTCGCCCGACCTCGTCGTGCCCTGCATCGATGCCGGTGAGCTCGCCGGCCCTCTATCGCAGGGTTAGGGATGACAGGCGGGCCCCGCCTGTCAGCATCTCCTCTCCATCGTCCCTCTCTCTCTCGCTGACGCCTGGGCCCCGCCCGTCAGGTTTAAACCTGGCGCGCGCGCATGCACCAGTGCGCTGGGCCGCCTCTCTAGCTGGGCCTGCTGCACTGCGGCTGTTTTGGCCCAGCATGCACATAGCCCTTTTCCTTTTTATTTTCTGTCAAACTTGCAAAAATTCCTCTGGACTAAATATTAATCCAAATGAAATAATTCCAGTTCCTAAAATCTTGTAATATTCCAACCTATTTAATGATATAACTTTCACACATATTCATGAACCTTTTCTATACTGTTCAAATTTAAATTTAAATTTGAACACTAAAACCTCTGTTCAAAAATCCATCTACCCCATTCTGTCACTCCAAATCCAAAACTAAGAATTTTTCCCTCTTAGTTTTCCTTCTAGTATTTTATAAAAATAAGTTGACATTTTTCTGAGCACTTTGATTTTTCTATTTTTATTATTGTCTTATTTTCCCGTTATTTTATTGCGACGATTAGGTACCGTGTTTGACGAAGTTGCTGAAGAAGAAGAAGGAGAAGGATTTGAAGACTTTGAAGACCAAGCCAATCCAGGCAAGCAGCCCTTTGACCATGATACCCCTCTTGTTCATCGGTACCCTTTTCCGATTGCATGATGATGAAATATGACGGTGGTAAACTTGTTGGGAACCACCACATGGTGCATACCCCTACTCATAACTCTACCTTGTGCATAGATGCAAATGTCAAAAGATTAGTTTTTGATGCATGATGTTGCATATGTACCATGAACCCATCGTGGTTGCATTCTTTCAAAAAAACATCGGGTGCCCCTAATGCCCGAGGGTGATGTTGAATTAAGGCCACCACTTGAGGAAGAAGTGGTGTACCAAAGAGGCTTTTCGTGTGTGGGTAAAATGATGGATTAGATTTATGTGTGATTATCGTCCCAACCAAACATGTGCAACCACTCTACCCCTTTATGGGACGGGGCATTATTGACTACTTAGGCTGATACTAGCATGGTGCCCACATTACTAGTGACGGGGGAGACTTGAGGTCACTCCCGGGACAGGGTCGTCCTTGGATAGGCGGCCATGACTGTTTTTACAGGGCACCGGACACACCATTGGTACCTTCGTGTATGCATGACAATGTAAAAAGGGCAAGTCCCACGATCTTTCGTTTGTACACGAGGGATGTGCACCAACGAGTGGACCCTATGTTAGTGTCATCTAGGGAAAGGTAATGACCGGGTGCTTCCCCCGAGTACTTGAGGTACTGCGGGATCATGGATGACACGAAAGCTTCCCGGATCTTGTGGGTAAAGTGTGCAACCTCTGGAGAGTGTAAAACTATTCAAATAGCCGTGTCCACGGTCATGGACAGTTGGGAGGTTCTACTTAAACTATGTCCAGAATTTTACAATCTTGGTGAAAGTGTGTGTGTATTGAGTCAAGGTGGTGACTTGACTCATTGAAAGAACTAGAAATGAATTGAACTCTATTTATGTTGATATCTGTAACCTGTCCTCGAGGTTACCCAAGTACATTGATGCATGTCTCACAAATGGTAGAATATCTTATCTAGCTTGTAGCTAGGTTGCTTATTGTTGTACAACTTGCATTGATACCTTGAACCCAATCATGGGTTGCTTGCGAGTACATTCAAAGTACTCATTGGCTTGCCACTGGTTATTTAATTGGCCAGGCACGGAGGAGCGGGAATTTGAAGAAGAATTCTATGGAGACGAACATGCAAACTAGGACGCTTTCCCAGTCAGAATGCCTGTAGGGTTAAGGCAGATGGCATGGGTTCTACTTATCTACGAAGACTTCCGCTATTCGAGTTTATTTGCTATTCAGCCCGTGAGGCTTTATCCATGTAAGACTTGGCCATAATGGTCATAATTTGTGTAAGAAGGTATGTATGGATGTAAGACTCTTGTTATTCAGCTTATGTGTGTTCAGTGAGCATTGATCTCTGGGATCATTGTACACATGCATTCGGTGATCTCGACTCTTAAGTCGGGGTCCCCACATTGTTCCTCTTGTTTAACAAAGTCTTTGCAACTTCGTTCATCTTCGTTGTATCCTTTCTTTCAAGTTGTTTAACCTCTCAAGATTCTTTGGTTTCACCTTCTTCCTTTTTCACTTCCGTCTCGTTCCTAAGATCTTGGGACGAGATCTCTTGTTAGTAGGGGAGTGTTGTGACACCCCGAGACCGATGCGCCAGGTGTCAGCCAGGTATTCATCGTCGTTGCCATGTCATCTGCTTGCATATTGCACTTTGCCATGTCATCATGTGCATTGCATCCTCATGTTTTTCAAAACTTGCATCCGCTCGTAGTTGCCCGGTCCCTCTCATCCTTTCCGTTGTCCATTTGGAGCCCAGACACACTCGCACGCGCCCGCGGCACCTCCGAATATTTATTTTATAAGTGGCCGGAAAATCTTCTCTGAATGAGTCGAAACTTGGCATGTGGTCTTATTATAGTGTAGACAGACCGCCTGTCAAGTTTCGTCGCATTCTGAGCTCGTTTGATAGCCCAACCGATAAACATATAGCGGCACTATAGCCGGATAAACGTCGGATATTTCCGGTCTCCGAAAACCCCGCGGGCCTCTCTCCTCTCCTCTTATCACAACCCACTTACCTAACCTGCAGCCCACCTAGGCTCCCCTCTATCCGGAACCGTCCGATGGTGATCGAACGGCTCCGAATCAGCCTAAAACAGCTAACCCTAGCCCCCCTTTCCCTATATAAACCCCCTCCCCTTGCCAATTTTGGCCTAAACCACCTACCCTAGCCTTCTTCCCCACTCAGCCACCACCCATGCCTCGAAACCCGCGCCCCAATCACCAGAGCCACCTCTCCTCCTCAAATTCTGGTGGCAGCCACCACCGTCCCGCCACGTGGCACGCAGCCACTGGCGGAGCCGCCGCTCCAGCCCCTCCCAGCGAATCCCGCTTCGCCACGCGTCCCTGGCCTCCCATCCAGCCGCAGCAGCCCCCAGGGCCCGACCGCGACCCGCCCGAGCCCATCCAGGTTCCGAGCGCCGCCGCGCCGCGCCCGTCTCTCTACTCTATCCCCGCCGCCTGGGAACTCCGCGCCGCCATCGCTTCGTGTCGCCGCCGCTTCTCCGACCCGCCGCCGGAGCTCCTCCCGTCGTTGCGCCGGCCCCGCCGGCCTCCCAGCTTCGCGAGCGACCGCCACCGCCGTTCACCTCCCTCGCCGGAGAACACCACCACCGCAACGAGCTCTTCGTCCAGCACCTTGCCCTGAGGGCCCTGCGCAGTCGGAGTCCCCATCGACCTCGCCGGTGACCGGATCCCGTCGGCCTCCTCCGGTCCTCCCTCGCCGTCCTCGTCGCTCCGCCGCCTGCATTGTCGCTGACGGCGGCCCTCATCGGAGGATCTCGTGGCGCCGCTCGATCCCGAGCGGTTGACCATGTCGGTCGACCGCCTGGGCCGCTCCCAGCCCAGTCTCGTGGGCCTTCCGTGGCCCAGCTCCACCCCTTCGGCCCAACCAACCTCCTCCTCGACCTGGGCTCGGCCCATTCTGGTGAGCAGCCCACGCCGCCTATCCTACACCCAGTGCAGCCCGTAGCTATTCGACGCTCATGTTTTTTTTCGGAGTTAAAAAAACTGCTAAGTCTGAGAATTTCAGCATCATGATGCATTCTTGTGAGGCATGTATCTTTGTGCTCGTTTGTCCAATGATGATGTATAATATATAAAAATGTTCGTCTCGAAGTGCTCTACATGTTAGTTGCATTTGCATGCATGTTACTATTCATCATGATGCCTTAATCTTTGCTGCAAAACTGCTATGTGATGGTACTACTCAGTTTTGGTTGTTTGTCAACAATATGTATGCATGTTTAACATGGTGTAACTTTGTGCATGTTGGTCCAAATGGAGAGTATGATTTGTGAAATTGTTCATTGTGAAGTGCTCTACATGATGGTGGCTGTTGCATTCATGTTAGGTGCCATATTGCCATGTTTATCTCTGTTGCAAGAGTGCATATTGTTGTTAAGTGCTGAAAACTGTTATAAGATGCTGATTTGTCTTTTTCATATCTTTATGTGTGATTTTTGTTTAAGCTACATGTCAACATATTTTAGAAGCATAATCATGCCATCTTTGCTATGGTGCAATCCACTTTTCATGATATGCCTTGTGGTGAGTGGAACAAGCTTGCAAAGTGACCTACTCGTTGTTGGCTGATTTCTTACACTTGCTAAAAACTGCTAAGTCTGAAACTGTTATATCGTGATGCCATGTTTGCTTGATGCCCCACTCAAATCCATGCATGTTTTGTAATGTCCTATGACCATGTCAAGAAGTCCATGTTATGCTCTATCCATCCATGTCCTTGTTTGCAATTATAGGTTGCTGTAGCTTGTTTATTTCTTGCTCTCAAATTGCTATAAAATGTTTCTGTCAGCCTGTTAATAGTAAGTTCAGTTTTGCCATGTGAATTGTCTATGCATCCTATGACCATATTCTTACCATGAGTAGCCGAATAAACATGGCTTCTTGCTGTTGCTTATATTCACATGCCATGATATGCTTTGAGATGAGTTGCACAAGCTTGCAAACATGCATACTTGTCGTTGTTGCTGCCATGTTTAGTTTATTTCACGAAGTCTGTGAATATGTTATCTTTTGCAATCTTGCCATGGTGTTTTGAGCATGCTCTAGTGGTGTTTGGTAGTAGCTCAGTGATCATGCTTGTAGTGCATGACATGCACATGATTGCCACGCCCTTTGTTGCCATGAAATGTTATTGTATTAGGTTGTTTTGATGTCAACTATATGCCTACTTGCTGTTTTGGGCTGATTGTGTTTCAAACTTGCTTCGTGTGTATGTGATGAACCGTTGAGCTGTTTTGAGTGCATCCTATATGAAACTTGTGTGTTTTTGCATCTAGATGCATAATAACATGTTATATACCTGTTTGGAGTGTGTTTGCTTGATGTTTGGATGCATTTTCCATCAATGACATGCTTGACTTGTTTTGCTCGTATCTTCTAGGCCGTAGCTCCGAATTATATGAACTTTATATGTAACTTGACTAGAATTTCGAGTAGATCATCATGGTGCATGTTAACTTTATGTTTAACAACTTTAACATAAGATTTGTTCGGATCTGGAACAATTTCAAAATTTGCATATGAGGACTTACAGGAGTTGTTATATGTGGTTTCCGGACTCATTTAAACTTGTTTGGTTGTGTTGGTCTTGTATGCATCATCCCTTGCTATGTGTTGCATCATGTAGCCTTGTCATGCATCATACTTGGTTGATCATCTTGTCTTGTTATGTGTTGTGTGTTTACCATGTTGTTTGCTTCTTCTCGTTAGTTCATGTTTCGTTGCGATCGTGAGGATTCGTTTGACTACGCTTGGTTCGTCTTCGTGGCTTCTTATTCATGGACTCGTTCTTCTTCCTTGCGGGATCTCAGGCAAGATGACCGTCACCTTGGATCTCATTACTGTCATCTCCATGCTAGTTGTCTCGATGCTATCGCTATATGTCGCACAACCTATCTATTTGTTATCAGCCTCGCTTTGTTGCCATGAAACACCGTCTAACCTTTGATACCATCCCAGCAAACCGTTGTTTGGCTATGTTACCGCTCGCTCCGCCCCTCTTATAGCATCGTTAGTTGCAGGTGAAGATGAAGATTTCTCCATGTCGGATCTTGGCTTTGAAATATCACAATATCTATTACTATAATTAATCCACCTATATACTTGGCAATGGGTGGAAGGCTTGGCCTTTTGCTTGGTGTTTTGTTCCACTCATGCCGCCTTAAGAACCGATAACCCGACGTTATGTTCCTTGATTTTGCGTTCCTAACGCGGTCGGGTATATGGGGACCCCTTGATAGTTCGCTTTGAATAAAACTCCTCCAGCAAGGCCCAACTTTGGTTTTAATTTGCAACATAGTAAAAACTTAACTAATTAATTAAATTGCATAGGGAGTTAGCAGTACCCAAGGATTCTTCTACATACAGGGAGGGGCTAGTGCCGATGGTGTTGGTCCCAAATAGAGCACTGTGCGGGGCTGCCCCTTGGCAACTTGGGGTATCTGGCTCCCGTACGCGTCGCTTATCCGGTCATGGCCTGAGACGAGATACGTGCGGCTACTATTAGGGTGTCGACACGCCAGGAGGTCTTGCTAGACTTGTTTTACCATTGTCGAAATGTCTTATGCACCAGGATTCCGAGTCTGATCGGGCTATCCCTAAGATATGGGTGTTTTACCTCTGCTGGTCGTGAGAGCTTGTCATGGGCTAAGTTGGGACACCCCTGCAGGGTTATGATCTTTCGGAAGTCATGCCCGCGGTTATGTGGCAGATTGCAATTTGTTAATGCCCGGTTGTAGAAAACTTGATAGAGGATCCGAAATAAAATACACGAACCGCGTGAGTAACCGTGACCGTCTCTTTTCACCTTGAGAAGAGAACACGGTGGGGTTATGTTTGAGTCGTAGGTAGTTCAGGATCTCTTAGCGATCATTACTAGTTTGTGACCGTTTGCGTAGATGCTCAACTTATTCTTGTCCTCGTAAGTTAGCCCCAATATAATGCTAAGCCGCTGCTGCAACCTCACCACTTAACCTCTCCATACCCATTAAGCTTTGCTAGTCTTGTTACCCATGGTAATGGGATTGCTGAGTCCTCGTGGCTCACAGATACTACAACAACAGTTACATGTGCAGGTTTCCGATGACTTGATGTGAGTGCGATGTACCGGTGTTGGAGTTCTTTCTTCTTCTACTTCATTAGTCAGGGGTTAGGTTCCTGGTCGGCAACCTGGCATAGCAGGATGGATGTCATTGTGCTTTTCATGTTTGCATCCGTAGTCGGATGTCTTGTATTGATATTGTTGTATTCATGTGACTTGTATGAATTGTTGTATCCCCATGTATTTATGTAATGGTACTATGTAATGACATCCAACTTGCTAAGCACTCGAAATGCGGTTATGCCCCAATCACGAGTGTATCACGTGATCGGGATAGAATCGCATCTTGGGCGTGACACTATGCATGTGTTGTCTTCCGAATCTTGTTGGGGGGATGACGGAGTAGAATGTGTAGAGGCCCTCTGAAGGAGCACCTTTATCCTCTGCCTTGCTAATTTCCTTCTGCTTTATTGATTTTGCATTGTCAAGTAAAATCGACAAGAAAAAGCAATAAAATTAACTCTTCAGATCTCATTCATGCCTGATACTGACAGTCACTACCTTGATGTAAGGCAAATACATGATACAAGGATGGAATATGTATGAAAAACAGGACGACATGGCATATTCACAACAATTTCTGTAAACTAAGCAGAAGTAATTTAATCAAACTACAAGCAATACAAGCTAGACATCGTATCCAACATGCAAGAAAATTTCACACTGCCAATCTAGAGAAAGCACTTGGTATGCCCGTTGTTGACACCAGATTTTGGCATGGTCAAAATCACAATTAAGATTGCCTCAAATGGAAACGTTCTCAAAGTGAGAAAGTTCTGTATCATCAAAAGGAGAAACTTTTGATACTTGGGCCATAGCCATCCGATCTCATCTCTAAGGCGAAAGTTGTGTTTGAATTACTGAGATTTTTTATTCAGAACTCTATTCGGCTGATTACACCCCCAAGACGACATTATATGAAAAATTATCTACATGAATTGTCTTTGCCTCGTCGAAACGATCGATTTTGATATAAAATCATCCCATTCCGAGTACGTATGAAAACTTAGAGCTATTGGAATGCAGCCCGGTTAGGAGGTGAAATATAGCGCGCCCCACAAGACACATGTCTCATGGGTAGCACGAGCAAACATATGTTTTGCATGACCGTTTTGACCAGGAAGATGGCTTCGAATCGGAAAATGTTCAACATGAAAGTTGTTTTTCTCATCGAAGCAAGTAAATATTCTTTTGGGTGCATTTTGATCCGAGGTCGTTTACTACCATAAAAAACACCCGCAAGGTGCAACCAGTTTAAACCGAACAGTTTTGGAAAGTTTGGACAAAACCAATCCGAATTTGAGTATGGTTTTGGATGTGAATCCAAGAATTTTCCTTGCACGGGAAGTCCAGCCGCCTCTTATATACCTAAAGGGTGACAGCCAATTGAACAACAACACACAATCGATCAAATCATATATCACTTTTTATCTTTTATCTTTTCTCCTTAACCCTAGTTCTTCTTCTTCCTCATTCTTTGTTCGTTCTTCTTGTTGCAGGGCGGCGGTCCACGAGGCCCTAGGGGCGATTAGGTCGACCGAGGGTATCCCATAGCCGCCGCGCGCCCAGACGGGGTCCCTCCCGGGCATGTGGGGTTTCGGGTCTACAAAAACGCCCGCCGGATTGCTCACGTACCGCGCTTCCGACCAGGTCTCCTTCGACGTGAGCTGCGGTGCATCACCCCCGGCGTCGAGGGTACACGGTGATGTTTTCATGTCCGAACACACTTTTTGGTGACTCCACTAGGAAAAAATATCAATCATCACTATCCATCATGGTCGATCTTCCCAAGCCATCTGATGTGGATCCCAATAACATCATCAAGCCCAATTTTGAGGAATTATCGGCAGAACATCGCCAATCTTATGAGGAGTACAAGAAGGTGCGTGAAGAGAAGGAGATATAGGAGTTCCTTGCTAAGTTCAAAAAGGACCGCCAAGGCAACGTCACTTCAATTGAAGAAATCAAGTTTACTCCTCTTCACAATAAGCAGGTAGAACCGGCTGTAAGCAAAATCTTCTCTACTGAACAGTCGGCTGAAATTACTACTCTTATTGCTTAGAATAATGATCTTGTTTACCAAGCTATCATAGGTAATAATACTGCTCGAAAAAATACTCCTAAATCATATAATGGTAGTGGTAGTATGTCTACTAGCGTGCAAAACTTTAGTCCAACTTTACCTATTTCATCGGTGCCGCCCGTGCCGTTGAATTCTTATCCCAGTCAGACAAACCAACTTGTTGCTCTACCCTTTAATCCTGCCATGAACGGACCAAGCTCAGTGAATCCAACTGCATTACTAGTTTACGGTTCGGCAAGTCCAAGTGGATTGCTGCCGAACTATGGTACAACATACACACCACCATCTCTTCTGACTAGCACTGTACCAACTATTAGAAATCATATTCACCACGTGCCACAACCACGCGCAATGCCACTCAATACGAGTGATCTTGGCTACTGTCATAGAGGAGATGTCTAGGGTGTTCCGAGAGCATTGTGGGATTGAACTACCTAAACCACGAGTTTCTAGGAAACCATATCTAGATTTTTTTATGCCATGCCATGTCCTCCTGGATATAAAGTTCCAGATTTTGTTAAATTTAGCGGAGAGGGAACAAAGACTACATGGGAGCATGTTAGTCAATACTTGGCACAATTAGGCGAGGCAAATTCACGAGATGAGTGGAAAGTACGTTATTTTTCTTTATCTTTAACCGATACTGCTTTTTCATGGTTTTCTGCGTTACCCCCCGGTTCTATTACTACATGGTTTCACTTGGAGCAAAAATTTCATGATCACTTCTAAAGTGGTGACAGTGAGCTTTAAACTATCCTATCTTACATCGGTTAAGAAAAGCATGATGAATCGGTCTCCGATTATGTCAAAAGATTTAGAGATACAAAAAACGATGCTATAGTTTGGTGATAACCGAGAGAGATTTGGCTGATCTTGTGCTTAGTGGTTTGAGAACTCATATTAGAGAAAGGCCATAAGGGTATGAGTTTTTAAATATCAAGCAAGTCTTGCAAAGGGATTTGGCTCAAGAAAGCCAAAGCAAAGATATTAAACAGGTGCATAGATATAAAGCTGATCATCCTAAAATGTATATGGTTGAGTATGATAGTGACCACTCGGACGATGAGGGTGATATTTATGCTGCTGAATTTGTTTGGTCATCTAAGGCCAAACCATTTACTTGTAACGATTTAAAGCCGATTCATAAGAATCATGATGAAGAGATGAAATTTACTTTCAACATTGCTAAGTGTGATAAAATATTTGGTGCTTTGTTGCAAGCCAATATTATTAGAATATCTCATACTTTACCTTCGTTCAAAGAGCTGAAATGGCTCCTCGGGAAGAATTTGAGTATCATGCGAGGCCATATAGGTCGTGGGCACCGGGACCATGGATGGCGCTACCCCCCTATGCGCCATACTACATGGGAGACTTCAATGGAGAATGGGGGCAGCCCCCAATGGCCCCTTATGCTTTTCATCTGGGTTGGGAAAAACCAAGGAGGCATGTTCATGAGAGGCTTTCTTATCCCACACGAGGCCGTTTGAAGAATGGTGTCAATCGGAAAATGCAAGATAATCAAAAAAGGGTCAGCAGGCAAGTGTGGCATGCTAAGTCACCAAGTGTTGAAATTTCAGAGCCTAGGAAGCAAAAGGAAAAGAGTACTAGTGCTGAAACTATTATGATAGGCACTAAAGAGTTAATAATCAAAGAGCCAATTATTGTTGATAATCTGGCCAATTCTAATAAGGGTGTCGCTGCTGTCCAGCAAGGGCCCATGGCTAATGATTATGAAGCTAGCACAAGCAAGGCCTAGCTGAGGGATCCAAAATATACTCAGCCTAAGTGGTTTCCCTTCGGTCTAACCAAGGCACAAAAAAGGAGATTGCAGCGCATGAGGAGCCACGAGAATGAGGAACAAGAAGCAGAGAAGCAAAGGGATAAATTTTTCAATGAAACCCGTCCCATGGTGCCACCAAAACAAGTGTGGAAGACTAAGCAAACGAAAAATGTAGCAGCTTCTGCATTGATCATAGCAACACCTACACCACCAACACTGAATGATGTGGCTCCTAATACACCATCCCCTTCACCTATTACTTCCCCTTTACTTGGAGATATTTAAGAGTCGGTGGAAATGCTTGAGGAAGGAGATGAAATGCTTGATTATGAGTCTACACCGGTTCATTAAGGTATGGATATTAATATGGTGTATTACTTACCCACTGAATTTCGTGCTATAAATAAAGAAGGGGAAGTAGCTCAGCTAGATTTTGGTCCCAAAAATGCTATATTCGAGAAGCCAAAAGAACCGGTGACACACTTGAAGCCATTGTTCCTTAAAGGTCATATTAATGGATCGCCAGTTGCTATAATGCTTGTCGATGGTGGTGTTGTGGTGAATCTTATGCCATATTCGGTCTTCAAATAATTGGGACTGGGTGATGAAGAGTTAATAAAGACCAAGATGGTGCTTAATGGATTTGAAGGCAAAGAGAAAACTGAAGCCAAATGTGTGATGTATGTGGAGCTTACGGTGGGAAGCAAAACTTTGGCTACCCCTTCTTTGTCGCCGAGGTGCAAGGTAACTACAATGTGATATTAGGCCGCGACTGAGTTCATGCAAACCAATGCATGCCATCTACTATGCACCAATTTTTAATTCAATGTGTTGATGATAAAGTGGAAGTCATTAATGCAGATAATTCGGCTTGTGTTGTTTTAGTGGATTGGCAACATCCCAATGCTACTTGCTTTGCGGGGCATGACTTATCAGAATTTAATTTTATGAGTGCAACAAAAAGTGGTTTCATGCTCGTTTCTTTAAATCCGGTTGGTGATAATCGGCTCCAAGGTATGATGTATTTAAATGGATCCTAACTTAGAGTGGTTACAAAAGCGTCTTGTAGAATATTGGTCCAATGAGAACGATATGTATGAGTCCATAGAAGAGTTAGATGATATGGATAAATTAGGACAAGGTTTTACATTGACTGATTCATTAGAAGAGGTAGATATAGGAGATGGTTCAATTCCTAGGCCGACATTTGTAAACAAAAATTTAAGAGCCGATCATAAAGCTAAGTTGATCGAGCTGTTGAAAGAATATGTTTGTTGCTTTGCATGGGAATATCATGAGATGCTAGGTTTAAGCCAAGAGCTATTGGAGCATCGGTTACCTATAAAGGCCGGTTTTAGACCATACAAGCAACCATCCAAAAAGTTTAATCCAAAAATGTATGACCGGATCTAGGAAGGGATCGGTCGTTAGCTTAAAGCTAATTTTATTAGACCTTGAAGGTATGCCGAGTGGATTTTTAACATTGTACCAGTAGAGAACAAAGTATCCGGCAAGTTGAGAGGGTGCATTGATTTCATAGATTTGAATAGAGCTATACCTAAAGATGAGTATCCCATGCCAATAGCCGATATGCTTACTAATGATTCTTTTGGAGATAAGGTCATTGGCTTTCTTGATGGTAATGCGGGGCATAATCAATTTTTTATGGCCGAAGAGGACATGTTCAAAAAGGCTTTTCGATGCCCCGGTTTCCTTGGTTTATTTGAGTGGATGGTGATGACCTTTGGATCAAAAAATGCCGGTGCTACATATAAAAGAGCTATGAATTTATTTTTTCATGATTTGCTTGGTGTTATACTTGAGGTTTATATTGATGATATTGTTGTCAAATCGGATGCTTTTGAATCTCATCTAGCCGATTTGCGTTTAGCTTTTAAGAGAATAAAAAAATATGGACTAAAGATGAATCCTTTGAAATGTGCTTTTGGTGTATCGGCTGGAAAGTTTTTGGGTTTTATTATTCATCAAGATGGCATAGAAATCGATCCCAAGAAGATAGAAGCTATATAAAAGGTAGAGGCTCCAACATGCAAGAGAGATATGCAAAAATTTCTTGGCAAAGTAAATTATTTTAGGAGATTCATAGCCAACTTGTTAGGGAAGGTTGATGCATTCACTCCTATCATTCGGTTAAAGAATTAAACTAATTTTACTTGGGGGGCAAAACAACAAGAAGCCTTTGATATGATCAAAAATTATTTGTGCACTCCTCCACTGTAGAAAGCTCCCAAACATAAAGAGCCCTTTAGGATTTATATTGCAGCAGAGGAAGGTGTTATTTGTGCTGTTTTGACTCAAGAGACCGAAGGAAAAGAACATGATATTACTTATTTGAGCCGACGTTTATTGGACGCTGAGAAAAGGTACACATTTATTGAAAAATTATGCCTTTGTTTATATAATGCTTTCACAAAATTGAGACATTACCTAGTGCCGAGTGCTTGCATAGTAGCTTGTCATACCGATGTCATTTAGTACATGTTGCATAGGCCAAATCTTAGTGGTAGAATTGGCAAGTGGGCTTCTGCTTTAATTGAATATGATTTGGCTTATGAATCTCTGAAATCCATGAAAGGCCAAACCGTTGCTATTTTATTGTTGAGCATCGGATTCATGACAAGCATGATATTGACATAAACCTTGTCTCCTTAGTACCATGGAGATTATATTTTGATAGTTCAGTTTGCAGCAATGGACAAGGTGTTGGTATTGTTTATATATCTCCTCATTGTGCTGTTTTTGAAGCCTCATGCCGCTTAGAATATTTTTGCACAAATAATCAAGCCGAATATGAAGCATTGTTATTCGGCTTAGAGATGTTGCTTGCCATAGGTGCTACGCATATTGAGGCTTTTGGTGATTCATTATTAGTAGTGCAACAAATATCCAAAGTCTTTCAATGTTTTGACGAATCACTTAATGTTTATCTTGATAAATGTCTAGATGCAATTTCTACTCTAGATTATTTTAGCATTACTCATATATCTAGACATAATAATTGGAGAGCAAATGAATTGGCAGAACAATCATCCGACTATCATGTTGATCATGGCATATTTCATATTTCTCAAAGGCTGATGTCTAGTCTTGCCAACATAGGGGAGGCCGAACCGGAGCCCGCCGTTTCGGCCACTAATGAAATATTTAATGCAGGAGAAGATCAAGACTGGATAAAACCCATTATTGATTATTTGTGTAATCCTAGTAAAAGGGTGGACATGTATGTTCGGCATATGGCTTTCAAATACACAATGCACAATGAGAGATGATGATCTTTATCGCCGAACGGTTGATGATACTTTTTTAAGTGCTTGGACGAGGACCAAGCGAGATTTGCTATGGGAGAGGTCCATGAAGGTATTTGTGGCACTCATCAGTCAGCTCCCAAGATGAAATGGTTATTATGACGTGCTGGGTTTTATTGGCCGATGATGGTTAATGATTGCTTCCGGTATTACGAAGGATGTGAAGCTTGTCAAAAGTTTGGAGATATTCAGTTGGCTCCCTCTGCTATGTTACATCCTATTATCAAGTTGTGGCCTTTCAGAGGTTGGGATCCTTCTTCTTCAAAGGGGCATCGGTTCGTGTTGGTGGCATCTGATTATTTCTCTAAATGGTCTAAAGCAATACCATGCAAAAATATGACGCGTACAGAGGTAATTCAATTCACAACTGAGCGTATTATTCATAGATTCGACATTCCTCAAACATTAACTATAGGCCAAGGTTCATCCTTTATGTCACATTAAGTTAGAGAATTTGCCGAATCATATAAGATAAAGTTTATCAATTCCTCTCCGTATTATGCCCAAGCCAATGGACAAGCTGAGTCTAGTAATAAGACATTAATCAAGCTTATCAAGAAGAAGATCGAGGACAATCCAAGGAGATGGCATTAGCTATTGTCTGAAGCTTTGTGGGCACACATAATCTCAAGGCATGGTGCTACAAAGGTAACTCCATATGAGCTCGTATATGGTTAAGAGGCTATTTTACCAGTGGAAGTGAATTTGAATGCTTTGAGAATAGCCAAACAAAATGATTTATCAGCGGTGGACTTTTATAACATGATGATGGACAATATTGATGAAGTCGCTGAAAAATGTTTGGCTGCTTTGAAGGCCATAGAGAGAGATAAGTTCAGGGTGGAAAGAGCTTACAATAAGAAGGTCAAGTTGAAGAATTTTTCAAGTTGGCGATCTCGTGTGGAAGGTGATTCTACCAATTGGTTCAAAAGGTAGAAAATTTGGGAAGTGGTCTCCAAGTTGGCAAGGTCCCTTTAAGATTACAACAATAGTTCCTGGAAACTCATATTTGGTGGAGTCCATACAAGGCACATTGTTACCTCGATCTCTCAATGGAAAATATTTAAAGAAGTATCACCCGAGTGTGTGTGTGGCAAGAAGCCTAGTTAGGCAATGTTCGATATATGATTATCGTCCAAAGCAAAGACATGGCCGATAAATAACTATCTCCCTTAGCATAAACATGGACGATACACACTTATCGCCCTGAGAAATATAAATGGACGATGGAGTGTTGACATCGTCCTTAGAACAAATACATTGCAAATTATTTTTCGTCATGCAAGTTTTGCCCAAAAACAGGGGGCATGTGTTGACACCAGATTTCGGAATGGTCAAAAACACAATTAAGATGACCTCAAATGGAAAAGTGCTCAAACTAAGAAAGTTCTGTATCGTCAAAAGGAGAAAATTTGATATTTGGGCCATGGCCATCCGATCTCATCTCTAAGGCCGAAGTTGTGTTCGAAGTACTGAGATTTGGTATTCAGAACACTATTCTGCTGATTACGCCATCAAGACGACATCATATGGAAAAATGATCTACAGGAACTGTCTTCGTCTTGTCGAAACGATCGTTTTGATATATAAATCGTCCCAATCCGAGTTCGTATGCGAAAGTTAGAGCTATCAGAATGCAACCCAGTCAGGAGGCGAAATATGGTGCGCCCCACCAGACTCATGTCTAATGTGTAGCGCGAGAAAACAGATGCTTTACGTGACCGTTTTGGCCGAGAAGATAGCTTCGAATCGAAAAATATTCAACATGAATATTGTTCGTCTCGTTGAAGCGAGTAAATATGCTTTTGGGCGTCTTTTCATTTGAGGTTGTTTACTGCCACAAAAAAGACCTGCAAGGTGCAGCCAGTTTAGACCGAATATTTTTGGAAAGTTCGGACAAAACCAATCCGAATTTGACTAAGGTTTTGGACGTGAATCCAAGCCATTTCCTTGCACAGGAAGTCTAGCCATCTCTTTTATACTTAAGGGGTGACGTATGATTGAACAACAACACACAATCGATCAAATCATATACCACTTTCTATCTTTTATCTTTTCTCCTTAACCCTAGTTCTTCTTCTTCCTCATTCTTCGTTCGTTCTTCTTGTTGTAGGGTGGCAATCCACGAGGCTCTACGGGGGATCAGGTCGACCTAGGGCAGCCCATAACCGTTGCGCGCCCAGACGGGGTCCCTCCCAGGCGTGTGTGGTTTTGGGTCTACAAAAACGCCCGTCGGATTGCTTGCGTACCGCGCTTCCGACCGGGTCTCCTTCGACGTGAGCTACAGCGCATCACCCCCGGCGTCGAGGTACACGGTGATGTGTTCATGTGCGAACACCAGCTTCGCCAGAAGACCGCCATCATTCCATGCCTTAATTTTTTCCTTCCTCTTTCTTAGTTTAATTGCCTTGTCAAGTCAAACCCACAAGAAAAATGAATAAGAAATTTCTCTTCAGAACTCATTCATGGAGGATATTGATGAGTACTACTTTAATGTAAGGCGACCGCATGATAGGACGATTGAATGTGTAAGAATAAAGGACAACATTGCATATTCACAACAATGATGTGTCAACTAAGCAAAAGGCATTTAAACAAAACTAGAAGCAATGAAAGCTGGACACCATATGAAAGATGCAACGAATATCACTCTAGCAAATTAAAAGTGTCTCGTCATAAGTGCCATTTCAACAAATTAGAAGTAGTACATGCTAGAAAAGAATGGGAGATGTAACCTATATCACACTTCCAAGTTAAACATGTCTTATGATAAGTGATTGTTGCAGGTTACACAACTGTAGTATTTTGATGTAAGAACATGGTGTGATAGACAGATCTTGTATCTTCTAGAAACAGGAACACTTGTCTTATTCACAAGTATAATGTGTAAAGTAAGCAGATGGAATTCAACAAAATTAGATGCATTACAAGCTAGACATCATACATAACATGCAACCACATATAACCGTGACAAGTTAGAGGGAGCACCTCTGATGGTGGACTAGGGGAGACATGTTCTTCATTAACACATCTACGTTGAGTGTCTATGCATGTGCTCTATTGCAAATCTTCTTGGGGGGTGGCGGAATAGAATCTGTAGAGGACCTCCGTTTGGAAGGAGCACATTTATCCACTGCCTTGCTAACTTCCTTCCACTTTATTGATTTTGAATTGTCAAGTAAACCGACAAGAAAAAGCAATAAAATTCACTCTTTAGAACTCATGCATGCTTTATACTGACAATCACTACTTTGATGTAAGGCAAACACATGATACCAGGATGGAATATGTATGAAAAACAGGACGGCATGGCATATTCACAACTATTTGTGTAAACTAAGAATAAGCCATTTCAACAAATAAGAAGCAATGCAAGCTAGGCACCACATGAAAAATGCAACCAATATGACTCTGCCAAGTTAAAAGTGTCCCATCATAAATGACTTTTCAGTAAATTAGAAGCAGCGCATGCTATAAATCATATAAAAGATGCAACCAATATCACACTGCATATACTAAAGGTGTCTCGTCATATTGATTGATGCAGGATACAAAAAATAGTAGTTTTATGTAAGGACATGCCTAATAGACAGATGTACTATGTACTAAAAATAGTAAGGCATGTCACATTAACAGGTATAATGTATAAACTAAGAAGAATAGCACATGCAATTTAACCAGATTGGAAGAATTACAATATTAGACACCATATGCAACATGCAACCACATATCATGCTGCCAATTAGAGCAAGCACCTACGATGGTGGTGTAGGGGAAATGTGGTCATCAACTATAGAGCTACGTTCACTATCTTCATCTAGCCTTGCTGTTTCTTGAAAATCATGTGGGGAGGCTGACACTGCATTCTTTAAAAGAGCATCTTTTCTCACAGTAACCCACTAGGGTGACTGTCTCATCATAAGTGATTGATGAGGGATACACAAGAACATTAGTTTGATGCAAGAACATGGTTAATAGCCAGATGTAGTAGTATGTACCAAAAACAGGAAGGCATGTCATATTCAAAGGTATAACGTGTAAGCTAAGCAGATGCAATTTAACCAAATTAGAAGCAATACAAGCTAGACATCCGGCTGGAGTGGTTCCAGGTGATGCATGTCTGTGTTGGGCTTGTCACTAGCTCGGCTAGTGCCCTGACTAGCTATTTGTCTTCTGGTGCTCCCAGGATGATGGTTCGTCTAAAAAATATCTTTCCTTATCTTAATAAAGGCGGACTTTGGCCTTTCAAATACAAGCTAGACACCATATGCAACATGCAACAACATATGACACCGTGAAGTTAAAGCAAGCACCTAGGATGATGGTTCATGGCCAGTGAGATCATCAACTCCTGAGCTATGTTTACCGTCTCCATCTGCTGACACTGCACCCTTTAGAGCGCCTAAACATGTCTTTCCTAAGCCCAAAGAAAGCTGGAGTTGCTTCTCTCTTTTATTTCGTGCTTCTATCAACTGGTTGGCAGAGGCTGAAATACCCATGCATAAAAAAACAATAGTGAGAGTATGGGTGAAGTGTGTGTAGACTAGTGCACTGTAAAAGTAGCAGATAGCAGGTGGTTGAAAAATAAATGACAGGAGACATGATAGCTCTACAACATTGCTTGGCAAACAAAATTAGATTCTACTATATATGATTTTGTAATATATGAGCACATGGATGGCTGGGAAATGCATGTACTCCTTCATCACACCACCATATGTGGTCCTATCAAAATAACAGTCGACTGAAAAAAATAGGTCAGTCGATTTTATTATGAACCGTCTGATCTATAAGGAACTGGCAGATGGCCTTTGTCTACCTCCCGCCAGTCACTGTTGACAATCTTTCTCGAACCGCCAGCGGCCCAGACCCCTGCCTTCGTAGCCACGCTCTCCCCTCGACCCCACACCAACGTCGTGCTTGGCAGCGCCCCCCGGCCATCCCTTTAAGCCCGGCAGACCTCCAGATTGGGCGCCAACAGCTCCTAGGCACCACACACCCCTAAGATAAACACTGAGGCGCTACTTCCCCAGCGTAATTGGTGGACTAGTGCCTGTTACGTTAGGGAATGCTTCCTTAATTGGGAATCAGCTGACTAGGAATTGAAATCCAGGGGGGTGACGTAACTCTAGCTAATGTGAAATAGTATATGAGGAGAAACCGTGTGCATCGCGAGTTACTAGGAACATCTAGTGTGTGGAAGAAGGTGTAGGAAGAAGCGGTCAACTAGTGTCTTCTCTGGGATAAATACCGTGCAAGCATACACGTAAGATTTGTACGAATAAGGGAAGGGGAGTATCAATTTTGGTTGCTAGTCTTGTGCCCTCCTTATTTCACAACGATGTTCTCCTTTTTACTGGGGGGAACCGATGTTTTGGAGGAGGGTGGAGCCTTGGACGAACCCATGGCCAAATTGTTGACTATGTTGCAGTGGCCGTCTGTCGGCGGAGGGGAAGCAGATCCGAGGCGGTGAATGACGGTGTAGCGGGAACATCTCTGGTGCGGTGGACGCTGGCGATGTTGGAGCGGAAGCGTAGAGGCGCATGACGGTGTATTTGAACTGCCTCGGGTACGGCGCATGTCGGCATCCTAGAGGTAGCTCAGCCTCAGCTTCAACTACAATTCGTGGAGGGCATTGCGGTTGCGGTTGCGATGGACGACGACATCGGGGTATCGACTCCGGCGTAATGGAGGAGGGCGGCGGTTGATGGGTGGGATGGGGTGGTGGACGGAGGACGCCGGGGTTTTGCGGCTGGTGGAGATGTAGTTTTGGCACCCACGGAGTACGGATGGGGAATCAGAAGGGGGGAGCTAAGGGGGAACCATGTTTTGGTCTGGGACGCACTTGTTTTTTATTTTTGAATAGATGGGACGTGCTTGTTTGAAATTTGGGGAAAGTACAAACTTTGCCCCCCTCTTCAATTTCGGACCTACTGCGGGTTGGGGATAGGACGGTAATCCCAGGTGTACCAAATAGTGGGTGGGAGCGATTTCGGCCGAGCGCATGTGTGTTTAGGCGGCCATGGTGTATGCATGTTTTTCGGAGGCGCTTGTGTGGCGTCTAGATGAACATACAAACCTACCCCAGTTTAGACATTTGGACGTCGGACCGGTAGGTTTCATGGTTCGGAGTTAGAAAAGTAATTTCCTTCTACCAAACATTGGTCTCACGCAGTTTTGAGCGAGAAGATGCCCTTTTGGCGCTTCGTTTGAAATTTTGAAACAGAAGCATTCACGTTTAGAGTACTCTTAAACTTTGAGGATTGACCTAAATCGATAATGTTAAATTTGACCTTGTTTGTTTGAAAACCTCATTCAATTATGGGCTCCTTTTTGAAATTTTGACACTTGAAAATCCTATAACTATTATTATTTTGGAATGGAGGAGGTCAATTTGAATCTATTTGGTACACGCCTATATATGCTATTATGTACAAAAGCAGAGCAAAGATTGGTGTCCCCATATTTTAGGCATGATTTACAACTGCCATGATATCGAATTCATAAATTGAATGAACTTCATGTTGAATTCGATTTTTTTAAACCACCTTAAGTTGAATTTAAATGTATGTTAGTTCCTAGCTGGCTATTTATAATGTTCATTGTGTAAGTTTTGTATGTATAATGTGCTTTACACACATAACATGAACTATACTCACATTTATATTCGAATTGCTAAAGCGATGCATTGTCTGGAGTGCACAATATTGACTCTATGGATCAATTATGCCGAATAATAACAAAGACATGCTCAAATTCGATAGAGTATAGATGTCTGATGGGTAAATGACTGTTCCTTATGTGAATTGCAAATATCATGATCCCATCCTAATATATGGATACAATTTATATTTTCAATCAATGTGTACGTCAGTCTTTTACGTGTAGTTTCACTTTCCATAGGCCCCTCCTCAAACACGCGATAACTTTCTCTCGCACAAATACACGCACACGGTGTATATCCATCGGTGGTCTCTCTCACATGCTCTCACACTCTCCCCCGAGGTGTCTTTCTCACACACATTCTCTTGATGTCACCCTCCCTCCCTATCACAACCATTTACGTCAGCTTTCACTAACCTTTATCAGAAGCCCTCTTCCTCTCACACGCATACGCACACACAATCCCCATCGACCCTTTCTATGTACATAGACCTGCCTACGTGTCTCCCGCACGCACATTATCTTTAGGCATGTCTCGCATGCATTGTCTCCACCTCTCTTCCTAATTGCCGAATATGATTCCAGTGGAGCATTCTGTAGGATGCCCCTTAAAGTTAGGTTGGATGAATGGTAATATCAGAGACAAGGGGTTACCTTAGTCTGAGGACCTAGGGTTATAATTCCTAGCCGGCTTTGTCAGTGGACACATAGTCCTTCACGACTCTGGTATCTTTGTCTTGTACGACGAGTCCTCCATGTGTATCCCTGAATGTGTCATGGGCTGACCAATGTGGCGCAGGATGGAACCAACCCAAGGGCCTCACCTCGGCCCACCGGACCTCACGTGGTGACACACCATCTGCCCCTAGGTCTCGTTATCTTCTCACACCCACACATACCAACAGAGACACAACACAAAATATTTTGTCCTCATGCCTCTACCCCCTCCCCCCTTGCATGTACACACTTCGATGCTGAACTATGAGCAAGTGACCGCATCACTACTGCAGGATGCTGCTAACGCGACACTATGATAAGAGATCCTTAGACGAAATTGTGTGCGATACAATAATCACAAGCAGTGGTGTAAAAAATCCGTCAAAAAAGGTGCAAAATGTTTGCGATGATGGATGCATCAAACACGGTTCATATTTTGGATACGTGTGCGATGAAGGGCATACAGCTAAGTTCAATGAACTGTTTGTGATGAAGAAGAAGAATAGAAATGGGCAGCCAGATGAAGGTGTGTGCGGTATACATCATACTGTTCACTCGGATGAACTATTTGTGATTAGGCAACACAAAAGAAACGGTCAGCTAGATCAAGGTGTGTGCGGTATATGACATACAATTCACTTGGATGAACTGTTTGCTTTGAGCCAAGAGAACATAAATGGTTCAATTCAACAGGATGTGTGCGATACGCCGCAAACAGGTCTGTAAACAGAAATGTGTGCGAAGACCGATAATAACATAGACGATTGCTTCTAATAAGATGTATGTGATATGCTCTGTCTACACAACATCTATTGGCCAATCGGCGATGGGCGATCATTCGGGTATGCCATAAGGATGCGAATAGGGCATCTTATATCAACAAGGACTAGCTGTTCAACCAATTGCTCATCTAGGAGAACTCTCAAGTTAACCGTGCTCAGGCTGGAGCAGCCATGAGATGGGTGACCGGATGGGAAGTTGTCTTGATGTTAATCCCACTGATGGGATGTATTTTAAAGGTCCGTTAAGGACATTTATGACACATCCCATTAATGGAATTAACCTCAAGGTCCTTGTTTTGATTTTTGTTTTGGTTTTTTAACACATGTTAAAGAAGGTCTACCGCATTGCTTTTTGAGAATGTGCGATAAAGAAAATGGCATACAGTTGATCCATCCGACCTGTTTGTGATGGAATAAGCCGTGTGTGTTGTGGGCAAATACTTGCTAGTATACAACTGCTTGCGATTGATGAATTCATCACCGACGGGTTCCGTAGTGTGGTCCGTGTTCATTTGATCATCATCTACTTCTTGTGCTAGCTCGATGTTCCTTATATGCTAAGTTTCCATTAATTGATGGCATTTTATGAACACGCCAACGTTTCTCGCCATTTCCTCACCTGTTTCCCGCCACCCAGCGATGTTGCGCATAAACCTAGGAGGTGCGCGACGCACCGAGGCAACAAGCACAGCCTGTAGCACATCCACCTTTCCCCAAGCATGCCAACCCACGAAAGCGTCGCCTCTGCCATGAACCTCGTCGATGAGGAAAACGAGAAGGTGCCATGGTCCGTCGAGGTCGAGGCGCACCCCGGCAATGCGATAGAGGATGTCGTGATGTGCGTTAGCGCCAGGGTTGAGTAGACTCTTGGCACATGGCGCTTGAGTGCCGCGGATCAAGATAGGCTTGTCAGCGCTGAGAGGCTACAGCTCCTAGCACAACATGATCGATGGTGCACCGCAGAGCAAGCTAGGCGCGTCTGTGCCGATAGGGTGCGGCTCGCCGCATGGCGAGACCGTGGGAGCACCGCACAGTGAGAGGTGCGGCATGCCGCATAGCAAGAGCGGATCCATCGGTGCTTACCTGCTGTCAAAACGGCGTCACGGCTGGGTACACGTCCCGTCAGTTCCCCCATTCCTCGCCAGGAGTGGGCAGAGGCCCTCTGCGCCATACTTGCACCAGAGGCCGGCCGTGCCATACTTGCACCGGACGCCCGCCGCGCCGTTCGCATGGGTCACGCCGTTAGCCTTGTTCGCGGCCCGCTCGATGCCAACGCGCTAGTCAGTAGGCTCGACCGCCTCCTTGGACCATGTGTCCACCTGGGCGCAGTAGAGGAACATGGCCATCGCATCCTCAAGCTGGTGATCTCCGATGAAATAGCCAACTTGGAGCTCGAGATAGCACTCTAGATGTACCGCTAGCGTGTCGACCGCTTGGGTAAACACCTGCATGAGTTCAAGCAGAGCCTAGAGCTACCTTAGGCAAGGGCTGATGGTCATGGTCTCATGGACGCGTTTTATTTTGTTGAGTCGTTTCGACGTGGATAGCTATGTATTAACAACAATCATAGTATTGCGCTGTTAATTGCTCTGTTTCAATGTGTGTACTCTGTTTTCGGTTCTTATATGTTCTGTTTCAATGTGTGTACATACACATTCCATTCTGTATATGTGGATGATAACAGCTAGATTCAAATTAGTATACAAAAACAGATAGAAAAATGGAATTCATAATATATATTAATTGTTCATTAGTTCATCACAGAATATATATAACATCATCACATATACGTGATGATACTTAACTACTAGGTACAATGCATAAAATTGAAAACGAACAATACTAAAACTAATAATCACTCCTGATGCGCGGCGTC
>LR738715.1:460219148-460267642 GCA_902687465.1 Secale cereale
GGTCATGGTCTCATGGACGCGTTTTATTTTGTTGAGTCGTTTCGACGTGGATAGCTATGTATTAACAACAATCATAGTATTGCGCTGTTAATTGCTCTGTTTCAATGTGTGTACTCTGTTTTCGGTTCTTATATGTTCTGTTTCAATGTGTGTACATACACATTCCATTCTGTATATGTGGATGATAACAGTTAGATTCAAATTAGTATACAAAAACAGATAGAAAAATGGAATTCATAATATATATTAATTGTTCATTAGTTCATCACAGAATATATATAACATCATCACATATACGTGATGATACTTAACTACTAGGTACAATGCATAAAATTGAAAACGAACAATACTAAAACTAATAATCACTCCTGATGCGCGGCGTCTTCCTAACACAGAGGCAGTATTCTGCCTCCTTCGCCTCGTAGCGCTTGACGAACCGATTTGCCTCTTGCTGGCGGACGAGTGCGGACGATCTTGCCATTTCGTTTGCGCCCACCGGAGCTCCTCGTCGGTGGCATGTTGGAGCATATCGGCCCACCTCCACGCAGCGATGAGGCGCCTAGCGCCTTTGACCTTCCTCGCGAAGTACACGTCTTCATACACCTCCTCCGCATGATGACGCGCCCGTCCCCAAAGCTCCACCTTCTCCTTTTTCCAGGCGGCATCATGGGCTTTACAGGCCGCCTGGTACGTGGCTTCCTCCTTCGCCATCTCCTTCTTGAACGCCACTTGCCTGGCTTTCTCAGCCGGCGGTAGTGACTTCCATAGACAAAGATTATACTAGCCACAAAACCAATCCAAAGTTGGGGGGGTCTGGCGCAACCATGTCCGGCGGCACGTATGGGTCCTCCTCCCCGCTGATCTTTGACTGAACATCCTCGGGGGGCGGTAACTCCTCGTCGGCGCGTGGATAGATCAGCAATGCCATGGCAGAGCTTTGAGAGAGAGAGAGAGAGAGAGAGAGAGGGAGAGAGAGAGAGGGCGAGCGAGGGGAGAATGTAGATGAGAATGCACGCGGGACGACGTGAGCAAGGTAGTATTTATAGGTGGCCGGAATCTAGATCGACGGGATCAGTACACACGCTGGTCGCTGGAATTTACGAGTATTGTACTTTGATTTACACAAGATTCCCGCATTAGAATACATGTGTGAACATAATAGCTGACGGTTTCCAATACAATACCGTGTCTGATTAATAACTCACGCCATTCACCTTCCAAACTTCGAGGCAAGAAATAGAGTGCCAATCGTGTGGGGGCCGGTTGTCTTGCAAGATCTTTACATTCTCTTTTTTGAACACCAGATATTTACATCATTTGAAGATTTTTTAACTCACACACAAGTACACAAAAATATGATTTTTTAAACCATTATTGTTAGCCATTGCATGTAGATGTAGTTCAAATTTGAATTATGGTCATTAAATTTTCCAAGTTTTCACATGGCAGTTGTATTAGTGCACGATAAACATAGAAACAATTTGAAGGCCGTAAGGGGAAGCTATCTCCCGTTCGTCATCAAACATGCATTTTTTCCCTCTCGAAACCACTAGCCTTCTTGTGAGTAGCTCTAGTTTGTGAGGGGTGTGCGTCCAAACTTTCGTCAAATAGGCCAGTTTTTTTACCACATCATCTTGCTGGCATAAAATTACATCAAGTAAGGTTTCATGCTTTTCTGATCAATTTTTAATTTTTTGGAATTTAAATGCCATGGCACTCCATGCATGTACATGTGTCCATGTCGTGAGACCAATATGTTTGAAAATTCCTTCTAATTTATTGCACATGGAATTAACTCGCACACAAGTACGCAGATATGATTTTCCAAACCGTTATGGTTAGCCGTTGCATGTAGATGTATTTAGAATTTGAATTACGGTGAATAAATGGCAAGAAAATCACTTAAATGTCTTTAAAAGGTCAAATGACCCCTGAAATTTTCCAAATTATCACATGACTGTTGTATTATTGCACGTTAAACATAGAACATTTTTAAAGGCCGTAAGGGGAAGCTATCTCCCGTTCATCACCAAACATGCATTGTCCCGTCTCGGAACTACTAGCCTTCTAGTGAGTTGCACCAGTTTGTAAGGGGTGTGTGTCCAAACTTTTGTCAAACATGCCAATTTTTTTACCACATCATCTTGGTGGCATGATGTTACATCAAGCAAGGTTTCATGTTTTTCTGATCATTTTTTTATTTTTTGGAATTTAAATGCGATGGCACTCCATGCATACATATGTGTCCATGTCGTGAGACCAATATGTTTGAAAATTCCTTCTAATTTACAGCACATGGAATTAACTCACACAAGTACACAAATATGATTTTTCAGACCGTTATGGTTAGCCGTTGCATGTAGATGTAGTTCAAATTTGAATTACGGTCATTAAATGGCTAGAAAATCACTTAAATGTCTTCAAAAGGTCAAATGATCCCTGAAATTTTCCAAATTTTCACATGACAGTTGTATTAGTGCACGTTACACGTAGAAATGTTTTGAAGGCCGTAAGAGGAAGCTATCTTTCGTTTGTCATCAAACATGCATTGTTCCCTCTCGGAACCGCGAGCCTTCTAGTGAGTTGCTCCGGTTTGTGAGGGGTGTGTGTCCAAACTTTCATCAAACATGCCAATTTTTTTACCGCATCATCTTGGTGGCATGACAGTACATCAAGCAAGGTTTCATGTTTTTCTGATCATTTTTAATTTTTTTGAACTAAAATGCCATGGCACTCCATGCACGTGTCCATGCTGTGAGACCAATATATTTGAAAATTCCTTCTAATTTACAGCACATGAAATTAACTCGCACACAAGTACACAAATATGATTTTTCAAACAGTTATGGTTAGGCGTTGCATGTAGATGTAGTTCTAATTTGAATCACGGTCATTAAATGGCTAAAAAATCACTTAAATGTCTTCAAAAGGTCAAACGACCCCTAAAATTTTCCAAAATAAGACATGATAGTTGTATTAGTGCACGTTACACATACAAAATATTTGAAGGCTTTAAGAGGAAGCTATTTGTCGTTCGCCATCAAACATGCATTGTTCCCTCTCGGAACCACGAGTCTTCTATTGAGTTGCTCCGGTTTGTGAGGGGTGTGTGTCCAAACTTACATGAAACATGCCATTTTTTTACCACATCATCTTGGTGGCATGACATTACATCAACCAAGGTTTCATGTGTTTCTGATTTTTTTTGGAATTTAAATGCCATGGCACTCCATGCTTAATTGTGTCATAGCCGTTAGATCAATATGGTTACAAATTCCTTCCAATTTACATCACATCGAATTAAATCACACACAAGTACACAAATATGATTTTTCAAATCGTTATGGTTAGCCGTTGCATGTACATCTAGTTCTAATTTGAATTACGGGCGTTAAATGCCTAGAAAATCACTTAAATGTCTTCAAAAGGTCAAATGACCCCTGAAATTTTCCAAAATTTGACATGGCCGTTGTATTAGTGAACATTACATGTAGAAAAAATTTGAAGGCCGTAAGAGGAAGCTATCTCCCGTTCGTTATCAAACATGCATTGTTCCCTCTTGGAACCACAAGCCTTTTAGTGAGTTGCTCCGGTTTGTGAGGGGTGTGTGTCCAAACTTCCGTCAAACATGCCAAATTTTTTACCACATCATCTTGGTTGCATGACCTTACATCTTCCAAGGTTTCATGTGTTTTTGATTTTTTTTTTCGAATTTAAATGCCATGGCACTCCATGCTTAATTATGTCATAGCCGTTAGACCAATATGGTTGAAAATTCCTTCCAATTTACAGCACATGGAATTAAGTCGCACACTAGTACACAAATATGATTTTTTAAACCGTTATGGTTAGCCATTGCTTGTACATCTAGTTCTAATTTGAATTACGGGCATTAAATGCCTAGAAAATCACTTAAATGGCTTCAAAAGGTCAAATGATCACTGAAATTTTCCAAAATTCGACAAGACAGTTGTATTAGTGCACGTTACTGAAGGAAATATGCCCTAGAGGCAATAATAAAGTTGTTATTTATATTTCCTTATATCATGATAAATGTTTATTATTCATGCTAGAATTGTATTAACCAGAAATTTAGTACATGTGTGAATACATAGACAAAACAGAGTGTCCCTAGTATGCCTCTACTAGACTAGCTCATTGATCGAAGATGGTTATGTTTCCTAACCATATATATGAGTTGTCATTTGATCCACGGGATCATATCATTAGGAGAATGATGTGATGGACATGACCCATCCGTTAGCTTAGCACTATGATCGTTTAGTTTTACTCCTATTGCTTTATTCATGACTTATACATGTTCCAACGACTATGAGATTCTGCAACTCCCGTATACCGGAGGAACACCTTGTGTGCTATCAAACATCACAACGTAACTGGGTGATTATAAAGATGCTCTACAGGTTTCTCCGAAAGTGTTCGTGGTGTTGGCATAGATCAAGAATAGGATTTGTCACTCCGAGTGTCAGAGATGTATCTCTGGGCCCTCTCGGTAATGCACATCATAATAAGCCTTGTAAGCAAATGACTAATGAGTTAGTCACGAGATGTTGTATTACGGAACGAGTAAAGAGACTTGTCGGTAACGAGATTGAACTAGGTATTGTGATATCGACGATCGAATCTCGGGCAAGTAACATACCAATTACAAAGTGAACGACGTATGTTGTTATGCGGTTCGACCGATAAAGATCTTCATAGAATATGTAGGAGCCAATATGGGCATCCAGGTTTTGCTATTGGTTATTTGACCAAAGAGATGTCTCGGTCATGTCTACATAGTTCTCGAACCCATAGGGTCCGCATGTTTAAACGTTCGTTGACGATATAGTATTTAATGAGTTATGTATGTTGGTGACCGAATGTTATTCGAAGTCCCAGATGTGATCACGGACATGACGAGGAACTCTGGAATGGTCCGGAGATAAAGATTAATATATGGGATAATAGTGTTTGACCTCCGGAAGGGTTTCGGCATTCACCGGAAGGGGTTCCAGATGTTTCCCGAAATGTTTGCGTATGAGAACACTTTATTTGGGCCAAAGGGGAAAGCCCACAAGGTTTTTGGAAAGCGCAAAAGGAAGTTTTGCGGAGTCCAGGGGCCAGATGCCAGGGTCCCTGGCGTCTGGGTCCAGACGCTGGGAACCCTGGCGTCTGGCTCTGGAGTCCGAGAAGGACTCTTGCCTTTCGGGTGAAACCGACTTTCTGGAGGCTTTTAGGCCAAGTTTCGACCCCAAGGCTCAACATATAAATATAGGGGTATGGCTAGCACCCAAGACACATCAAGATACACCAAGCCATGTGCCGGCAACCCCGAACCTCTAGTTTATCCTCTGTCTAGTTTTTGTAGTGCTTGGCGAAGCCCTGCAGAGATTGTTCTTCATCGACAACCATCACCACGCCGTCGTGCTGCCGGAACTCATCTACTACTTCGCCTGTCTTGCTGGATCAAGAAGGCAAGGACGTCATCGAGCTGAATGTGTGCTGAACGCGGAGGTGTCGTACGTTCGGTACTAGATCGGAACGGATCATGAAGGTGTACGACTACATCAACCGCGTTGATAAACACTTCCGCTTTCGGTCTACGAGGGTACGTAGACACACGCTCCCCTCTCCTTGCTATGCATCTAGTAGATAGATCTTGCTTGATGATAAGAAAATTTTGAAATACTACGTTCCCCAACAGTGGTATTAGAGCCAGGTCTATGCGTAGATGATATGCACGAGTAGAACACAAGTGAGTTGTGGGCGATTATAGTCATATTGCTTACCAGCATGTCATACTTTGGTTCAGCGGTATTGTGAGATGAAGCGGCCCGGACCGACATTACGCGTACGCTTACGCGAGACTGGTTTCACCGTTATGAGCACTCGTTGCTTAAAGGTGACTGGCGGGTGTCTGTCTCTCTCACTTTAGTTGAATCGAATATGGCTACGCCTGGTCCTTGTGAAGGTTAAAACAGCACATACTTGACAAAAATCGTTGTGGTTTTTGTATGCGTAGGTAAGAACGGTTCTTGCTAAGCCCGTAGAAGCCATGTAAAACTTGCAACAACAAAGTAGAGGATGTCTACCTTGGTTTGCAGGGCATGTTGTGACGTGATATGGTCAAGACATGATGAGTTATACATTATTGTATGAGATGACCATGTTTTGTAAAGTTATCGGCAACTAACAGGAGCCATATGGTTGTCGCTTTATTGTATGAAATACAGTCGCCATGTAATTGCTTTACTTTATCACTAAGCGGTAGGGATAGTCATGGAAGCAATAGTTGGCGAGACGACAACGATGCTACGATGGAGATGAAGGTGTCACGCCGGTGACGATGGTGATCATGACGGTGCCTTGGAGATGGAGATAAAACGCACAAGATGATGATGGCCATATCATGTCACATATTTCGATTGCATATGATGTTTATCTTATTATGCTTCTTATTTTGCTTAGTATGGCGGTAGCATTATAAGATGATCCCTTACAAAATTTCAAGGTATAAGTGTTCTCCCTGAGTATGCACCGTTGTGAAAGTCTGTCGTGCCGAGACACCACGTGATGATCGGGTGTGATAAGCTCTACGTTCACATACAACGGGTGTAAGCCAGTTTTGCACACGCAGAATACTCGGGTTAAACTTGACGAGCCTAGCATGTACAGACATGGCCTCGGAACACTGGAGACCGAAAGGTTGAGCGTGAATCATATAGTAGATATGATCAACATAAGATGTTCACCATTGAAAACTACTCCATCTCACTTGATGATCGGACATGGTTTAGTTGATTTAGATCACGTGATAACTTAGATGATTAGAGGGATGTCAATCTAAGTGGGAGTTCTTAAGTAATATGATTAAATTGAACTTTAATTTATCATGAACTTAGTCCTCATAGTATTTGCAAATTATGTTGTAGATCAATAGCTCACGTTATAGCTCCCCTATGTTTTTTGATATGTTCCTAGAGAAAACTAAGTTGAAAGATGTTAGTAGCAATGATGCGGACTTGTTCCGTGATCTGAGGATTTTCCTCATTGCTGCACAAACGTATTATGTCCTTGATGCACCGATAGGTGACATTTCTATTGCAGGAGCAGATATAGATGTTATGAATGTTTGACAAGCTCGGTATGATGACTACTTGATAGTTTAGTGCGCCATGCTTTACGGCTTATAACCGGGACCTCAAAAACGTTTTGAATGCCACAGAGCATATCAGATGTTCCAAGAGTTGAAATTAGTATTTCATACTCATGCTCGTGTCGAGAGGTATAAGACCTCTGACAGTACTTTGCCTACAAGATGGAGGAGAATAGTTGAACCAATGTGCTAAGATTGTCTGGGTACTACAATTACTTGAATCAAGTGGGAGTTAATCTTCCAGATAAGATAGTAATTAACAAAGTTCTCTAGTCACTATCACCAAGTTAGTAGAACTTCGTGATGAACTATAATATGCAAGGGATGACGAAAGTAATTCCCGAGCTCTTCGCGATGCTGAAATCGGCGAAGGTAGAAATCAAGAAAGAGCATCAAGTGTTGATGGTTAACAAGACCACTTGTTTCAAGTAAAGTGCAAAGGGATAGAAGGGGAACTTCAAGAAGAATGGTAGACAAGTTGTCACTCTCGTGAAGAAACCCAAAGCTAAACTCAAGCCTGAAACTAAGTGCTTCTACTTCAAAGGAAATGGTCACTGGAAGTGGAACTGCCCAAGGTACTTGGCGGATAAGAAGGATGGCAAAGTGAACAAAGGTATATTTGATATACATATTATTGATGTGTATTTTACTAGTGTTCATAGCAACCCCTGAGTATTTGATACCAGTTCAGTTGCAAAATTAGTAACTCGAAATGAGAGTTGCAGAATGAACAGAGACTAGTAAGAGGTGAAGTGACGATGTGTGTTGGAAGTGGTTCCAAGATTGATATGATCATCATCGCACACTCCCTATACTTTCGGGATTATTGTAGAACCTAAATAAATGTTATTTGGCATATGCATTGAGCATGAATATGATTTGATCATGTTTGTTGCAATATGGTTATTCATTTAAAGTCAAAGAATAATTGTTATTCTGTTTACATGAATAAAGCCTTCGATGGTCATACACCCAATGAAAATAGTTTGTTGGATCTCGATCATAGTGATACACATATTCACAATATTGAAGCCAAAAGATGCAAGGGTAATAATGATAGTGCAACTTATTTGTGGCACTGCCGTTTAGGTCATATTGGTGTAAAGCGCATGAAGAAACTCCATAGTGATGGACTTTTGGAATCACTTGATTATGAATCACTTGGTGCTTGCGAACCATGCCTCATGGGCAAGATGACTAAAACTCCATTCTCCGGAACAATGGAGCGAGCAATAGATTTGTTGGAAATCATACATACTGATGTATGTGGACGGATGAGTGTTGAAGCTCGCGGCGAGTATCGTTATTTTCTGACCTTCACTAATGATTTGAGCAGATATGGGTATATCTACTTGATTAAACACAGGTCTGAAACATTTGAAAGGTTCAAAGAAATTTCAGAGTGAAGTAGAGAATCATCGTAACAAGAAAATAAAGTTTCTATGATCTGATCGTGGAGGTGAATATTTGAGTTACGAGTTGGTATTCATTTGAAACAACGTGGAATAGTTTCACAACTCACGCCACCCGGAACACCACAGCGTAATGGTGTGTCCGAACATCGTAACCGTACTTTGTTAGATATGGTGCGGTCTATGATGTCTCTTATCGATTTACCACTATCGTTTTGGGGTTATGCTTTAGAGACAGCTACATTCACGTTAAATAGGGCACCATCTAAATCCGTGGAAATGACTCCTTATGAACTGTGGTTTGGCAAGAAACCAAAGTTGTCGTTTCTTAAAGTTTGGGGCTGCGATGCTTATGTGAAAAAGCTTCAACCTGATAAGCTCGAACCCAAGTCGGAGAAATGTGTCTTCATACGATACCCAAAGGAGACTGTTGGGTACACCTTCTATCACAGATCCGAAGGCTAGATATTCATTGCTAAGAATGGATCCTTTCTAGAGAAGAAGTTTCTCTCGAAAGAAGTGAGTGGGAGGAAAGTGGAACTTGATGAGGTAATTGTACCTTCTCCCAAATTGGAAAGTAGTACATCACAGAAACTAGTTCCAGTGATTCCTACACCAATCAGTGAGGAAGCTAATGATGATGATCATGAAACTTCATATCAAGTTACTACAGAACCTCGTAGGTCAACCAGAGTACGTTTCATACCAGTGTGGTACGGTAACCCAGTTCTGGAAGTCATGTTACTAGACCATGATGAACCTACGAACTATGAGGAAGTGATGATGAGCCCAAATTCCGCAAAATGGCTTGAGGCCATGAAATGTTAGATGGGATCCATGTATGAGAACAAAGTGTGGACTTTGGTTGACTTGCCCGATGATCGACAAGCCATTGAAAATAAATGGATCTTTAAGAGGAAGACTGACGCCGATGGTTATGTTACTATCTACAAAGCTCGACTTGTTGCAAAAGGTTTTCGACAAGTTCAAGGTGTTGACTACGATGAGATTTTCTCACTCGTAGCGATGCTTAAGTCTGTCTGAATCATGTTAGAAATTGCCGCATTTTTATGAAATATGGCAAATGGATAACAAAACTACATTCTTTAATGGATTTATTAAATAAGAGTTGTATATGATGCAACCAGAAGGTTTTGTCAATCCTAAAGGTGCTAAAAAAATGTGCAAGCTCGAGCGATCCATCTATGGACTAGTGCAAGCATCTCGGAGTTGGAATATACGCTTTGATAGGTTAATCAAAGCATATAGTTTTATACAGACTTGCGGTGAAGCATGTATTTACAAGAAAGTGAGTGGGAACACTACAACATTTCTGATAAGTATGTGTGAATGACATATTGTTGATCAGAAATAATGTAGAATAATCTGGAAAGCATAAAGGACTGTTTGAAAGGAGTTTTTCAAAGAAAGACCTCGGTGAAGCTGCTTACATATTGGGCATCAAGATCTATAGAGATAGATCAAGACGCTTGATAGGACTTTCGATGAGTACATACCTTGATAAGATTTTGAAGTAGTTCAAAATGGATCAGTCAAAGAAGGAGTTCTTGCCTGATTTGTAAGGTGTGAAGTTGAGTAAGACTCAAATCCCTGACCATGGCAGAAAAATATAGAGAGAATGAAAGTCATTCCCTATGCCTCAGCCATAAGTTCTATAAAGTATACCATGCTGTGTACCAAACCTGTTGTGCACCTTGCCATGAGTTTAGCAAGGACGTACAATAGTGATCTAGGAGTAGATCACTAGACATCAGTCAAAATTATCCTTAGTAACTGGATGACTAAGGAAATGTTTCTCGATTATTGAGGTGATAAAGAGTTCGTCGTAAAGGGTTACGCCGATTGAAGCTTTAACACTAATCCAGATGACTCTAAGTATCAATCTGGATGCGCATTGAAAGTGGAAGAAATTAGCTAGAGTAGCTCCATGGAGAGCATTGTAGACATAGAAATTTTCAAAATACATACGGATCTGAATGTAACAGACCCGCTGACTAAACTTCTCTCACGAAGCAAAACATGATCACACCTTAGTACTCTTTGGGTGTTAATCACATGCAATGTGAACTAGATTATTAACTCTAGTAAACCATTTGGGTGTTGATCACATGGCGATGTGAACTATGGGTGTTATTCACATAACGATGTGAATTATTGGTATTAAATCACATGGCGATGTGAACTAGATTATTGACTCTAGTGCAAGTGGGAGACTGAAGGAAATATGCCCTAGAGGCAATAAAAAAGTTGTTATCCATATTTCCTTATATCATGATAAATGCTTATTATTCATGCTAGAATTGTATTAACCAGAAACTTAGTACATGTGTGAATACATAGATAGAACAGAGTGTCCCTAGTATGCCTCTACTAGGCTAGCTCATTGATCAAAGATGGTTATGTTTCCTAACCATATACATGAGTCGTCATTTGATCAAAGGGATCATATCATTAGGAGAATGATGTGATGGATATGACCCATCCATTAGCTCAGCACTATGATCGTTTAGTTTTACTGCTCTTGCTTTCTTCATGACTTATACATGTTCCTATGACTATGAGATTATGCAACTCCCGTATACCGGAGGAACACCTTGTGTGCTATCAAACGTCACAACGTAACTGGGTGATTATAAAGATGCTCTACAGGTGCATCCGAAAGTGTTCGTGGTGTTGGCATAGATCAAGAATAGGATTTGTCACTTCGAGTGTCGGAGAGGTATCTATGGGCCCTCTCGGTAATGCACATCATAATAAGCCTTGCAAGCAAATGACTAATGAGTTAGTCACGAGATGATGTATTACGGAACGAGTAAAGAGACTTGCTGGTAACCAGATTGAACTAGGTATTGAGATACCGACGATCGAATCTCGGGCAAGTAACATACCGATGACAAAGGGAACAACGTATGTTGTTATGTGGTTCGACCGATAAAGATATTCGTAGAATATGTAGGAGCCACTATGGGCATCCAGGTTCCGCTATTGGTTATTGACCGGAGAGATGTCTCGGTCATATCTACATTGTTCTCGAACCCGTAGGGTCCGCACGCTTACACGTTCGTTGACGATATAGTATTTAATGAGTTATGTATGTTGGTGACCGAATGTTATTCGGAGTCCCGGATGTGATCACGGACATGACGAGGAACTCCAGAATGGTCCTGAGATAAAGATTAATATATGGGATAATAGGTTTTGACCTCCAGAAGGGTTTCGGAATTCACCGGAAGGGGTTCCGGATGTTTCCCAAAATGTTTGTGTACGAGAACACTTCGTTTGGGCCAAAGGGGAAACCCCACAAGGTTTTTGGAAAGCGCAAAAGGAAGTTTTGCGGAGTCCAGCGGCCAGACGCCAGGGTCCCTGGTGTCTGGGTCCGACGCCGGGAACCCTGCCGTCTGGCCTAGGATTTCGAGAAGGACTCTTGCCTTTCGGGTGAAACCGACTTTGTGGAGGCTTTTACTCCAAGTTTCGACCCTAAGGCTCAACATATAAATAGAGGGGTAGGGCTAGCACCCAAGACACATCAAGATACACCAAGCTGTGTGCCGGCAACCCCGACCCTCTTGTTTATCCTCCGTCTAGTTTCTGTAGTGCTTGGCGAAGCCCTGCAGAGATTGTTCTTCGTCAACAACCGTCACCACGCCGTCGTGCTGCCGGAACTCATCTACTACTTCGCCCGTCTTGCTGGATCAAGAAGGCGAGGACGTCATCGAGCTGAACGTCTGCTGAACGCGGAGGTGACGTACGTTCGGTACTAGATCGGGACGGATCGTGAAGGTGTACGACTACATCAACCGCGTTGATAAACGCTTCCGCTTTCGGTCTACGAGGGTACGTAGACACACTTTCCCCTCTCGTTGCTATGCATCTAGTAGATAGATCTTGCGTGATCGTAGGAAAAGTTTGAAATACTACGTTCCCCAACAGTTACAAGTAGAATATATTTAAAGGCCGTAAGAGGAAGCTATCTCCCGTTCGTTTCCAAACATCCATTGTTCCCTCTCGGAACGACGAGCCTTCTAGTGAGTTACTCCGGTTTGTGAGGGGTGTGTTTCCAAACTTCCGTCAAACATGACAACTTTTTTACCACATCATCTTGGTTGCATGACATTACATCAACCAAGGTTTCATGTGTTTCTGATTTTTTTTAATTTTCTGGAATTTAAATGCCAAAGCACTCCATGCTTAATTGTGGCATAGCCATTAGACCAATATGTTTGAAAATTCCTTCCAATTTACCGCATAAGGAATTAAATCACACAAAAATACACAAATATGATTTTTCAAATCGTTATGGTTAGCCATTGCATGTACATCTAGTTCTAATTTTAATTACAGTCAATAAATGGCTAGAAAATAACTTAAATGTCTTCAAAAGGTCAAATTACCCCTGAAATTTTCCAAAATTTTACATGACAGTTGTATTAGTGCACATTACATGTAGAAAAAAATGTGAAGGCCTTAAGAGGAAGCTATCTCCCGTTCGTCATCAAACATGCATTGTTCCCTCTCGGATCCACGAGCCTTCTAGTGAGTTGCTCCAAATTGTGAGGGGTGTGTGTCCAAACTTTCGTCAAGCAGGCCAATTTTGTTACCACATCATCTTCGTGGCATGACAGTACATCAAGCAATGTTTCATGTTTTTCTGATCATTTTTTTAATTTTTTGAACTAAAATGCCATGGCAATCCATGCACGTGTCCATGCCGTGAGACCAATATATTTGAAAATTCCTTCTAATTTACTGCACATGAAAGTAACTCGCACACAAGTACACAAATATATTTTTTAAATAGTTATGGTTAGGCGTTGCATGTAGATGTAGTTCTAATTTGAATTACGGTCATTAAATGGCTAAAAAACCACTTAAATGTCTTCAAAAGGTCAAATGACCCCTAAAATTTTCCAAAATTTGACATGATAGTTTTATTAGTGCACGTTACACGTAGAAAATATTTGAAGACCGTAAGAGGAAGCTATCTGTCGTTCGCCATCAAACATGCATTGTTCCCTCTCGGAACCACGATTCTTCTATTGAGTTGCTCCGGTTTGTGAGGGGTGTGTGTCCAAACTAACGTCAAACATGCCAATTTTTTACCACATCATCTTGGTGGCATGAAATTACATCAACCAAGGTTTCATGTGTTTATGATTGTTTTTGGAATTTAAATGCCATGGCACTCTATGCTTAATTGTGTCATGGTCGTTAGACCAATATGGTTGAAAATTCCTTCCAATTTACAGCACATGGAATTAAATCGCACACAAGTACACAAATATGATTTTTCAAACCGTTATGGTTAGCCGTTGCATGCACATCTAGTTCTAATTTGAATTACGGGTATTAAATGCCTAGAAAATCACTTAAATATCTTCAAAAGTTCAAATGATCCCTGCAATCTTCTAAAATTTGACATGACAATTGTATTAGTGCACGTTACACGTACAAAAAAATTGAAGGCCGTAAGAGGAAGCTATCTCCCGTTCGTTACCAAACATGCATTGTTCCCTCTCGGAACCACGAGCCTTTTAGTGAGTTGCTCCGGCTTGCGAGGGATGTGTGTCCGAACTTCCGTCAAACATGGCCAATTTTTTACCACATCATCTTGGTTGCATGACCTTACACCAACCAAGGTTTCATGTGTTTCTATTTTTTTTAATTTTTTGGAATTTAAATGCCATGGCACTCCATGCTTAATTGTGTCATAGTCGTTAGACCAATATGGTTGAAAATTCATTCCAATTTACAGCTCACGGAATTAAATCGCACACAAGTACACAAATATGATTTTTCAAACCGTTATGGTTAGCCGTTGCATGCACATCTAGTTCTACTTTGAATTACGGGTATTAAATGCCTAGAAAATCACTTAAATATCTTCAAAAGTTCAAATGAACCCTGCAATTTTCTAAAATTTGACATGACAGTTGTATTAGTGCACGTTACATGTACAAAAATTTGAAGGACGTAAGAGGAAACTATCTCACGTTCGCTACAAAACATGCATTGTTCCCTCTTGGAACAACAAACCTTTTAGTGAGTTGCTCCGGTTTGTGAGGGGTGTGTGTCCAAACTTCCGTCAAACATGCCAAATTTTTTACCACATCATCTTGGTGGCATGACCTTACACCAACCAAGGTTTCATGTGTTTCTGATTTTTTTTTAATTTTTTGGAATTTAAATGCCATGGCACTCCATGCTTAATTGTGTCATAGCCATTAGACCAATATGGTTGAAAATTCCTTTCAATTTACAACACATGGAATTAAATCGCACACAAGTACACAAATATGATTTTCAAACCGTTATGGTTAGCCGTTGCATGTACATCTAGTTCTAATTTGAATTACGGGCATTAAATGCTTAGAAAATCACTTAAATGTCTTCAAAATGTCAAATTACCACTCGAATTTTCCAAAATTTTACATGACAGTTGTATTACTGTAGATTACATGTAGAGAAAAATTGAAGGCCGTAAGAGGAAGCTATCTCCCGTTCGTCATCAAACATGCATTGTTCCCTCTCGGATCCACGAGCCTTCTAGTGAGTTGCTCCGATTTTTGAGGGGTGTGTGTCCAAACTTTCGTCAAACAAACCAATTTTTTTACCACATAATCTTCGTGGCATTACATTACATCAAGCAAGATTTCATGTTATTCTGATAATTTTTTTATTTTTTCGAACTCAAATGCCATGGCACTCCATGCACGTGTCCATGTCGTGAGACCAATATATTTGAAAATTCCTTCTAATTTACTGCACATGAAATTAACTCACACACAAGTACACAAATATGATTTTATCAAATAGTTATGGTTAGTTGTTGCATGTAGATGTAGTTCTAATTTGAATTACGGTCATTAAATGGCTAAAAATCACTTAAATGTTTTCAAAAGTTCAAATGACCCCTAAGTTTTTCCAAAATTTGACATGATATTTGTATTAGTGCATGTTACACGTAGAAAATATTTGAAGGCTGTAAGAGGAAGCTATCTGTCGTTCGCCATCAAACATGCATTGTTCCCTCTCGAAACCACGAGTCTTCTATTGAGTTGCTCCGATTTGTGAGGGTGTGTGTCCAAACTTACGTGAAACATGCCAAGTTTTTTACCACATCATCTTGGTGGCATGACATTACATCAACCAAGGTTTCATGTGTTTCTGATTTTTTTTAATTTTTTGGAATTTAAATGCCATGGCACTCCATGCTTAATTGTGTCATAGCCGTTAGACCAATATGGTTGAAAATTCCTTCCAATTTACATCACATGGAATTAAATCGCACACAAGTACACAAATATGATTTTTCAAACCGTTATGTTTAGCCGTTGCATGTACATCTAGTTCTAATTTGAATTACGGGCATTAAATGCCTAGAAAATCACTTAAATGTCTTCCAAAGGTCAAATGACCCCTGAAATTTTCCAAAATTTGACATGGCAGCTGTATTACTCCATGTTACATGTAGAAAAAAATTTAAGGTCGTAAGAGGAAGCTATCTCCCATTCATTATCAAACATGCATTGTTCCCTCTTGGAACCACGAGCCTTTTAGTGAGTTGGTTCGGTTTGTGAGGGGTGTGTGTCCAAACATCCGTCCAACATGCCAAATTTTTTACCACATCATCTTGGTGGCAGGACATTAAATCAACCAAGGTTTCATGTGTTTTTTTTTGGAATTTAAATGCCATGGCACTCCATGCTTAATTGTGTCATAGCCCTTAGATCAATATGATTGAAAATTCCTTCCAATTTACAGCACATGGAATTAAATCTCACACAAGTACACAAATATGATTTTTCAAACCGTTATGGTTAGCCGTTGCATGTACATCTAGTTCTAATTTAAATTACGGGCATTAAATTCCTAGAAAATCACTTAAATGTCTTCAAAAGGTCATATAACTCCTAAAATTTTCCAAAATTTGACATGACAGTTGTATTAGTGCATGTTACACGTAGAAAACATTTGAAGGCCGTAAGAGGAAGCTATCTCACGTTCGTTATCAAACATGCATTGTTCCCTCTCAAAACCACGAGCCTTCTAGTGAGTTGCTCCGATTTGTGAGGGGTGTTTGTCCAAACTTCCGTCAAACATGCCAAATCTTTTACCACATCATCTTGGTGGCATGTCATTACATCAACCAAGGTTTCATGTGTTTCTGATTTTTTTTATTTTCTGGAATTTAAATGCCATGGCACTCCATGCTTAATTGTGGCATAGACGTTAGGCCAATATGTTTCAAATTCCTTCCAATTTACCATAATTAAATCACACACAAGTACACAAATATGATTTTTCAAACCATTATGGTTTGTCGTTGCATGTACATCTATTTCTAATTTGAATTACAGTCAATAAATGGCTAGAAAATCACTTAAATGTCTTCAAAAGGTCAAATTACCCCTGAAATTTTCCAAAATTTTACATGACAGTTGTATTAGTGCACATTACATGTAGAAAACAATTTGAAGGCCGTAAGAGGATGCTATCTCCCATTCGTCATCAAACATGCATTGTTCCCTCTTGGATCCACGAGCCTTCTAGTGAGTTGCTCCATTTGTGAGGGGTGCGTGTCCAAACTGTCGTCAAACAGGCCAATTTTTTTACCACATCATCTTCGTGGCATGACATTACATCTAGCAAGGTTTTATGTTTTTCTCATCATTTTTTTTCATTTTTTCGAACTAAAATGCCATGGTACTCCATGCACGTGTCCATGCCGTGAGACCAATATATTTGAAAATTCCTTCTAATTTACTGCACATGAAATTAACTCGCACACAAGTACAAAAATATGATTTTTTTTTTCAAATAGTAATGGTTAGGCGTTGCATGTAGATGTAGTTCTAATTTGAATTACAATCATTAAATGGCTAAAAATCACTTAAATCTCTTCAAAATGTCAAATGACCCCTAAATTTTTCCAAAATTTGACATGATAGTTGTATTAGTGCATGTTACACGTAGAAAATATTTGAAGGCCGTAGCAGGAAGCTATCTGCCATTCGCCATCAAACATGCATTGCTCCCTCTTGGAACCACGAGTCTTCTATTGAGTTGCTCCGGTTTGTGAGGGGTGTGTGTCCAAACTTACGTGAAACATGCCAATTTTTTACCACATCATCTTGGTGTCATGCCATTACATCAACCAAGGTTTCATGTGTTTCTGAGTTTTTTTAATTTTTTTTTGAATTTAAATGCTATGGCACTCCATGCTTAATTGTGTCATAGCCGTTAGACCAATATGGTTGAAAATTCCTTCCAATTTATAGCACATGGAATTAAATCGCACACAAGTACATAAATATGATTTTCAAACCGTTATGGTTAGCCGTTGCATGTACATCTAGTTCTAATTTGAATTACGGGCATTAAATACCTAGAAATCACTTAAATGTCCTCAAAAGGTCAAATGACCCCTGAAATTTTCCAAAATTTGACATGGCAGTTGTATTAGTGCACGTTACGTGCAGAAAAAATTTGAAGGTCGTAAGAGGAAGCTATCTCCTGTTCGTTATCAAACATGCATTGTTCCCTCTTGGAACCACGAGCTTTTTTGTGAGTTGCTCCGGTTTGTGAGTGGTGTGTGTTCAAACTTCCGTCAAACATGCCAAATTTTTTACCACATCATCTTGGTGGCAGGACATTACATCAACCAAGGTTTCATGTGTTTTTGATTTTATTTTTATTTTTTTTGGAATTTAAATGCCATGGCACTCCATGCTTAATTGTGTCATAGCCGTTAGACCAATATGGTTGAAAATTCCTTCCAATTTACTGCACATGGAATTAAATCGCACACAAGTACACAAATATGAATTTTCAAACCGTTATGGTTAGCCGTTGCATGTACATCTAGTCCTAATTTGAATTACGGGCATTAAATGCCTAGAAAATCACTTAGATGTCTTCAAAAGGTCATATAACCCCTAAAATTTTCCAAAATTTGACATGACAGTTGTATTAGTGCATGTTACACGTAGAAAAAATTTAAAGGCCATAAGAGGAAGCTATCTCCTGTTCGTTATCAAACATGCATTGTTCCCTTTCGGAACCACAAGCCTTCTAGTGAGTTGCTCCGGTTTGTGAGGGGTGTGTGTCAAAACTTCCGTCAAACATGCCAATTTTTTTACCACATCATCTTGGTGGCATGACATTACATCAACCAAGGTTTCATGTGTTTCTGATTTTTTTAATTTTATGGAATTTAAATGCCATGGCACTCTATGCTTAATTGTGGCATAACCGTTAGGCCAATATGTTTGAAAATTCCTTCCAATTTACCACAATTAAATCACACACAAGTACACAAATATGATTTTTTTTGAACCGTTATGGTTAGCCGTTGCATGTACATCTAGTTCTAATTTGAATTACAGTCAATAAATGGCTAGAAAATCACTTAAATGTCTTCAAAACGTCAAATTACCCTGAAATTTTCCAAAATTTGACATGACAGTTGTATTAGTGCACATTACACGTAGAAAAAAATTTGAAGGCCGTAAGAGGAAGCTATCTCCCATTCGTCATCAAACATGCATTATTTCCTCTCGGAACCATGAGGCTCGTAGTGTGTTGCTCCGGTTTGTGAGGGGTATGTGTCCAAACTTTTGTCAAACATGCCAATTTTTTTACCATATCATCTTGGTGGCATGACATTACATAAACCAAGGTTTCATGTGTTTCTGATCATTTTTTTTCAAATTTAAATGCCATGGCACTCCATGCTTAATTGTGTCATAGCCGTTTGACCAGTATGTTTGAAAATTCCTTCCAATTTACTGCACATGGAATTAAACCACACACAAGTACACAAAATATGACTTTTTAAACCGTTATGGTTAGCTGTTGCATGCACATGTAGTTCAAATTTCAATTACGGTCATCAAATGGCTAGAAAATCACTTAAATGTCTTAAAAGGTCAAATGACCCCTGAAATTTTCCAAATTTTGACATGACACTTGTATTAGTACTACAATTTTTCGCGTACATTTAAACCACCATCCATTGCCACTTTACTTCAAATTCATCTTTCACAGCTAATAAAAAATATCTACAGCATCACACATAGTTGTTTTGTAGGAACCGTTTGCGATGAAAATTTCTCGGTCTATTTATGTCTTCCTTCTTAAGCTTCGCCGTCTCGTCTGCTTGTGTGCCAGTAACCCCCGAATCTATGAATTCCGATTCCCATTCCCGCACCCACTTCTTGCAAATATGACACCGTGGAAACGCTTCGTGAAGGCCCATACGATGGCTGCGTAGCCCCCCCCCCCCCGAGCGACGCCGCCTGCGCCGAGATCGCGGCCTCCTACGCCGAGAGTGCTGCCGCATCCGTATTCAGCGTGGCCGCTTCCGCCAAGAGGGCGTCTGCGATAGTCGATAGGTCAGCTTCAGCAGCCAAGAAGGCTGCAGCTGCTGCTGCGATGGCGGCTGCAAACATCGAGAGCACTTGAGCTGTCGTCCGTGCCGCCGATGTCACCCTAGCCCGGGTCGAGGCCATCCACGCCAAGATATTCCAGGCCACCTCGGAATCCAGCATGCAACCCACGTTCGAAAAGGCGGCGGTGGCCATGGAGCACCTGCTTCCTCATGAGGTCGCCGAGCGGGAGCTAGAGATGTAGGAGGCGGCGGAGATCGAGGAGCGCCAGGAGAAGGAGTGGTGCGTGGCCGAGGTCGAGGTAGAGAAGTGTCTGCCCATCGAGGAATTGGTGGTGGAGTACCAACGCGAGCTCTGGCACATCCACTACTACGAGTACTACAACCTTGAGGGCGGCACCGAGGACGAGGACGCGGTCGACTTCACTAGGGGGGACGCGGAGTCCACAAATGGCGGCATGTCGCCAGGACAAGTCATCGACGTCTCATCTCACACCGGCGATGCATAGGCCGGGCAGCGATGGATTTGTTGAAATTATGTGTACTTTGGCTTTGTTTTTAATGCTGGTCTTTAAACAGAGCAATATTTAGGTCAACTGGCTCTGTTTAATTACTAAAATTGCTCGATTCAGTAAGTGTGGTGTAACGCCCAAGATGCGGCTATATCTCCCACGTGTCGAGGCACGACTTAGAGGCATAATCGCATCTTAGTATGATCGCAAGAAGGTTATCTTCACACATTCCCATGTACAAGATCCAAGGGGAATTAAAATAAATACATAGTTGGCTTACAATCGCCACTTCACAGAATGCATAAATAAGTCATACATTCATCCAAGTACAATCATAGTCCGACTACGGACAAGTTCAAATGGAAAGAAAATAACCACCCACTATGCCCGATCGGACCTAGTAGGAACCACTACTAATCGTAGGGATACGTCACGTACATACGCCCACGTTCCTCATCGAACTCTCACTTGAGTTTTGGGGCATCAACTGAATCGTACTCGGTTGTACCTGCACCTGTGTTTGTAGTCAACTGTGAGTCACAAGGATTCAGAAATCCCATTCCCGGATATCAAAACTATCAAAGCTTTTGGGTAAGGTTAAAGTGTATAAGTGGGTTGCTGCAAGCGCTAAGCGTAGATGAGGTGGCTAGCTTACGTATCATCAGAGTGAGAAGAGAAGTGAAAGTCATCGGTCGTGTACTAAATCATGATCACTAGATGATCCTGTCTACCAACGAGTCATCCATAACCCAGCCGTGTTCTCTTCCCGAACTCCCTCGAAAAGAGACCATCACGACAACTCACACAGTAGTGTATTATGTTTGAGGTTTAGTGTCAAGTTGTCTACAACCGGATATAAACAAATTCCCATCTGCCACATAACCACGGGCACGGCTTTCGAAAGATTATAACCCTGCAGGGGTGTTCCCACTTAGCCCATCACAAGCTCTCACGATCAACTGAGGTTAAAACCCCTTATCTTAGGGATCACCCGATCAGACTCAAAATCCCGGTGTACAAGATATTTCGACAATGGTAAAACAAGTCCAACAAGACCTCCCGACGTGCCGACATCCTGATAGAAGCCACGCGTATCTCGTCTCAGGCCACGACGAATGAGCTATGGTTACAGCAACCAAAATACCCCAAGTTGCCAAGGGGCGGTGGCGCAAGCTGCTCTAGGTTGGACCAACACTCATGAGGAGCACTGGCCCGGGGTTTTTAATTAAGTCCTCGGGGTAGCTAGTCCCTATGCAAATTATAGTTGTTATTAGGCAAATAGTAAAAGCAAGGTTGGGCCTTGGTGGAGGAGTTTTATTCAAAGCGAACTATCAAGGGGTCCCCATATACCCAACCGCGCGAGGAACGCAAAATCAAGGAACATAACACCGGTTTATCAGTTCTTAAGGCGGCATGGGTGGAACAAAACACCGAGCAAAAGGCCAAGCCTTCCACCCATTGCCAAGTATATAAGGTGCATTAATATAGTAATAGATATCGTGTTATTCCCAAAAACCCAATCCACATGGAGCACACTTCATCTTCACCTGCAACTAGCAACGCTATAAGAGGGGCTTGAGCAAAAGCGTACGTAGCCAAACAACAGTTTGATAGGCGGGTAGTTGGAGGTTTCATGGCAAAGTGGGGCTGACATGCAAAAGGATAGGTATCGTGATAAGAAATACATCAAGGCATCTAGCATAGCAACAATAAAGGTGATATCAAGGAATGGTCATCTTGCATGGAAAGTCGTCGGTGAACTCGGGACCTTGCTCTTCGCACTCGTACTCAGCGGCTGTCTCAACCTCGGACTCGAACTCGTGTAAAACTATTGCAGGAATAGAGTTAACTGGAAGTGTACCCATGATCACTTGAGAGGAATCTTCTGCTTGAGCTGAGTTCATCAGATTCACTCATGCAGACTTGGGATTGTGCTTGACAACAACATTGCTTGACGACTTGATAGGAGGAGGAGGCAGAAGGCGCCTTTGAGTGCACTTGTTAGCATAGTGACCTTTCTGACCACACTTGTTGCAAGTAACTTCAGAGAGTGGTCGATGATAAGGACCACCTGGCCTTGTAGCTTGAATATGAGACTTTTTCTGGTTGCTTGGGTTGGGTTGGTGGGAAGATCCACGACCACCTGAGTGCTTGTTCTGACTTGAAGGACAGAAGACTGGAGGCAGTGGAAGCCAAAACTTGTGCCGTTTAGCAACCACTTGTGAGGAGGAAGAGGAACTGACTGCATCTCAGATTCTTTTCTTTGACGCCGCACACTTGAGCTGGGCAGCTTCTTGCTTGAGAGCCATGTTGTAGAATTGATCAAATTCCTCTGGCTCGAAGAGAGTGAGAGCAAGCCTGAGTTCATCTTTCCGACCACTAGGGAATTAGTACATCTTGCTCTTTGCATCGGGAATATCTTACTTAGCATAACGGGCAAGATTTTGGAACTTGACATTGTATTGGTACACAGACATTCTGCCTTGATTCAGATTGCGGAATTGCTCACGCATGCCTTCGGTGACACTAGTAGGAATGTGATGAGGACGAAAATTGCGGCAGAAGTCAGTCCAAGAGATCTCACGACCCTCTTTGGAGTCTTTGTACTGTTGCCACCAATCTGCAGCTTGGTCTTTGAGTTGAAATGCGGCAAACTTGACATAATCCTTAGGTCTGACATTACTGCACTCGAAGTGTTTCTTGATGTCAGTGATCCAATCCTTAGCATCGAGTGGATCAACACAGTAGCTGAAGGACTTGGGCTGATTTGCCAGGAATTGGTTCAGAGTAGCAAAGTGAGGCTTGTTGTTGAAGTTAGCTTGGCCTTGATTCCCTTGATTGTTCTGGTTGTTCTGAATCGTTTGAAAAGCCTGCATCATTTGATGCATCATCTGAGTGTTGGTGGTGGTGGCTTGCATCACAGCCTGCCATGCCTCAGGCAGAGGAGGAGGAGATGGTGGCATTTCATCCTCAACCTCCGGCTTCTGGTTGGCAACTTTCTTAGGCGCCATCCTGGAGATGACGACAACCGTTAGAATCCCAATTGCAAGATATATAAGCTGAATCAAAGGCTAGACATGTTGAAACATAAATCTTCACAATATCATCCGAACATAGCATGAACGAATGAATTCCATAATCTTAAATAACACATCAACTTGTTGAGAAGCCATGTGAATAGATTGAAGAATAAACCAACAAGGTAACAGATGGAACAAATACATAATAGAGGTTTCGTCCCACATGTTCGTGCCGATGCCCCATGGCAAGTTTTACAAAGGCCCTTGCAATCCCTGGATCAGCATAGCCAAGGATCCTTTAAGATGCAACCCCCAGTGCAACAACACCCATGATAACCTCTCCACTAGATGTTTAACCCCAACCTCATATCATACACCTGTTGGAAGATTACCTAAGAGCTGCTTGAATTCCCACCTATTAATTCCCGAAGCTTTCTGGTTATGCAATCTGGTGTTGGGGATACAGGGAAGCACCGCATATCACTCAACTAATAAATCCTACATCCAGCTGTATCCATCTGTCAACGCATAACCAGGCACCTTCGGAAACTGTTTACCTTAGACCTTCGAAAAGCATCCGCTATTCTAGCTGTGGTAATACTCCCGAACTATCCCCCAAGTACTGGGTGACATCGGGGTTATCTCACCACTAGACACACATAGAAGAGTTTTTTTATGTCGGCCACCTCTGGTATTCCAGAACCACAACGATACAATTGTGACGACAACACCTCGGAGCTCAACTCCCCGAGACACTACCACAACCCCTAAATGACATGAGGCACCAAGAACAATGTTCTCGTCACAATAATATCGAATCCCAACAATACTTGCATGATCCTATTTTTTTTTTGTGGAAACAGGGTAGGAAGATAAAACTTCTACGTCAGGAGTCCTCACCGGAGCGACGAAGGGGATAAGGACTAAAAAGAATTCCTACTCTCCGATATATATAATCCTAAGACTCAATTTTTTTTAAACTCTAGACTCAACATCGGCAACGGTTCGATCAAACAATGGCTCCTAGGTCGGAGAAGGCTCTGATTACCAACTTGTAACGCCCAAGATGCGACTATATCCCCAACGTGTCGAGGCACGAGTTAGAGGCATAATCGCATCTTAGTATGATCGCAAGAAGGTTATCTTCACACATTCCCATGTACAAGATCCAAGGGGAATTAAAATAAATACATAGTTGGCTTACAATCGCCACTTCACACAATGCATAAATAAGTCATACATTCATCCAAGTACAATCATAGTCCGACTACGGACAAGTTCAAATGAAAACAAAATAACCACCCACTATGCCCGATCGGCCCTAGTAGGACCCACTACTAATCGTCGGGATACGTCACGTACATGCGCCCACGTTCCACATCGAACTCCCACTTGAGTTCCTGGCCATCAACTGAATCATACTCGGTTGTACCTGCACCTGTGTTTGTAGTAAACTGTGAGTGACAAGGACTCAGCAATTCCATTCCCGGGTATCAAAACTATCAAAGCTTTTGGGTAAGGTTAAAGTGTATAAGTGGGATGCTGCAAGCGCTAAACGTAGATGAGGTGGCTAGCTTACGTATCATCAGAGAGAGAAGAGATGTGAAAGCCATCGGTCGTGAACTAAATCATGATCACTAGATGATCCTGTCTACCTACGAGTCATCCATAACCCAGCCGTGTTCTCTTCCCGAACTCCCTCGAAAAGAGACCATCACGACTACTCACACGGTAGTGTATTATGTTTGAGGTTTAGTGTCAAGTTGTCTACAACCGGATATTAAAAAATTCCCATCCGCCACATAACCGCGGGCACGGCTTTCGAAAGATTATAACCCTGCAGGGGTGTTCCCACTTAGCCCATCACAAGCTCTCACGATCAATAGAGGTTAAAACCCCTTATCTTAGGGATCACCCGATCAGACTCGGAATCCCGGCGTACAAGATATTTCGACAATGGTAAAACAAGTCCAGCAAGACCTCCCGACGTGCCGACATCCTGATAGAAGCCGCGAGTATCTCGTCTCAGGCCACGACGGATGAGCTATGGTTACAGCAACCAAAATACCTCAAGTTGCCAAGGGGCTCTGCCGCAAGCTGCTCTAGGTTGGACCGACACTCATGAGGAGCACTGGCCCGGGGTTGTTAATTAAGTCCTCGGGGTAGCTAGTCCCTATGCAAATTTTAGTTGTTATTAGGCAAATGGTAAAACCAAGGTTGGGCCTTGCTGGAGGAGTTTTATTCACAACGAACTATCAAGGGGTCCCCATATACCCAACCGCACGAGGAACACAAAATCAAGGAACATAACACCGGTTTATCAGTTCTTAAGGCGTCATGGGTGGAACAAAACACCGAGCAAAAGGCTAAGCCTTCCACCCATTACCAAGTATATAAGGTGCATTAATATAGTAATAGAGATTGTGTTATTCCCAAATACCCAATCCACATGGAACACACTTCATCTTCACCTGCAACTAGCAATGCTATAAGAGGGGCTTGAGCAAAATCGTACTTAGCCAAACAATGGTTTGCTAGGTGGGTAGTTAGAGGTTTCATGGCAAAGTGGGGCAGACATGCAAAAGGATAGGTATCGCGATAAGCAATAGAGCGAGGCATCTAGCATAGCAACAATAGAGGTGATATCAAGGAATGGTCATCTTGCCTGGAAAGTCGTCGGTGAACTCGGGACCTTGCTCTTCGCACTCATACTCAGCGGCTGTCTCAACCTCGGACTCGAATGTAATGCCCAGGATGCGACTATATCTCCTACGTGTCGAGGCACGAGTTAGAGGCATAAGCGTATTCTGGAATGATCGCAAGCGTGGTATCTTTGCACAACTCATGTAAAGACCAGGGCTGAAAGAGTATAATAGTTGGCTTACACTCACCTCGTCACACAATTAATACAATAGCATACATTCATCCAAATAATATAGGGTCCGTCTACGGACGAAATCAAACGAGAAAATATAACACAACCACAAGTCATGATCGCTCCTAGTAGGAACCACTACTGATCGTCGGGATACATCACATAAAAATGACCACGCTCTTCATCAAACTCCCACTGAAGTTCTTGTCCATCTCCTGTGTCGTACTCTGTTGTACCTGCATCTGGTGTGTGTTGTAATCTGTGAGTCACAAGGACTCAGCAATCCCATTCTCGGGTATCAAAACTAACAAAGCCTTTTAGGTGTGGAGAGGTAATAATGTGTTAGCAGCAGCACTAAGCAACTAGCTTACGAATTCAGAGCGAGAAGAGAATATGTGGCAACGGTCACCAAAGATGATCAATAAGTGATCCTAGCTACTCACGATCATGCATCACGGTTACTCACATAGGTAGTGTATTCTTAAGGATACGGTGTCAACTTATCTACAACCGGATATTAACAAATTCCCATCTGCCACATAACTGTGGGCACGGCTTTCGAAAGTTCATAACCCTTCATGGGTGTCACAACTTAGCCCATCACAAGCTCACGAACTGCGGAGTCGCAACTCCATGTTGGGAAGACCCGAGTATTCTTGGAATCCCGTGCTTAAGATATTTTGACAAAGGTAAAACTAATCCAACAAGACCTCCCGGCATGCCGACACACTGATAGTAGCCGCGCGTATCTCGTCTCAGGCCACGACCGGATGGGACAGCCTACAGGTAAATACCAGATACCTCAGGTTTCCCCGAGGCGGCCCTGCAGTCCGCCCAGTTTGGACTAACACTCATGAGGAGCACTGGCCCGGGTTGTTGATTAAGAACTCGGGTTTATAACTCCCTATGCAAGTTTTAGTTGTTAGGCAAATGTAGTACCAAAGTTGGGTCTCGCTGGAAAAGCTTTAAGCAGTGTGAATTATCAAGGGGGGCCCATAAACCCCAACCGTGGTAGGAACGCAAAATCAAGGAACATAACACCAGTTTATCGGGTCCTAAGGTGGCATGAGTGGAACAAAACCCCAAGAAGAAGGCCAAGCCTTCCACCCATTACTAATATATATATGTGTGCATTAAAAATATTAAGATTTATATATTGTGTTATCTCAATAAACAAGTCCGAACATGGAGCAATCTTCAACTTCACCTGCAACTAACAACACTATAAGAGGGGCTGAGCAAAAGTGTACTTAGCCAATCGACGGTTTGCTAGGAAGGCGGTTAGAGTGTTTCATGGCAACATAGGAGGCTGACAAGACAAGAATAGGCATCGACGCATAACTATAGAGCGAGACAACTAGCAAGGCAAAGATAGAGGTGATATCGGGGAACGGACATCTTGCCTGTTAAGTCCTCGGTGGGATGGTAAGAAGGCTCCTCAAACTCAGTCTCGACAAGATCCTCGAACTCGGTATCGGCTCCCGGCTCTACCCAACACAAGAGAACAACAACGGTACAAGATCAATCACGGTGCAATGCACAAACAACATGATGCAAGACATGTCATGGGATGCAAGTCATGATGTGCGTATGCATGAGGATGCTCTCGAGCCTAAAGGAGGAGATGATGGAAATGGCTTCATCCTGGGCAACCAAGCAAGCCACTGGATAGAGGGGAAGATGTCGGTCGAAAATGATATAAGGATCACCGGAAACGGAAGCACGGTTTGCAAATGGCAAGCAAAACAAGATGCAATGCAAAACTAAAGTTAACAGCAACATGGCATCTTTGGAGCAAGGTATAATTATGCTACAGCACCCAAACATGAAGACAAAAGGCATGGATGTGAAATTGACATGATTCTTAACAAGAATGAACTCAGAGCACACCCAAAAACTTGCTGGAACACAATTAAACAAGCATGGCAAGATTCAATAAGTTAACAGATTTCTCAGACTTAGTGAAATAAACAAGACATGGCAGCAACAACGACAAGTAGGAATGTTTGCAAGCTTGTGCAACTCATCTCGAAGCATAGCATGGCATGTGAATATAACCAACAACAAGAAGACATATTTGTGCAACTACTCATGGCAAGAACATGGTCACTGGATTCATAGAACACTAGCTACTCACCTGGCAAAACTGAACTTACTGTTAACAGGCTGACAACAACATTTTATAGCAATTTGAGAGCATGAAAACAACAAGCTACAACAAGCCATAATTGCAAATAAGGACATGGATGGATAGAGCATAACATGGACTTCAACGCATGGTCATTGGAGATCTCCAAATGAGCATGGATATGAGTGGGGCATCAAGCAAACATGGCATCAGGATATAACAGTTTCAGACTTAACAGTTTTTCAACAAGTCATAGAAATCAGCAACAGCGAGTAGGTCACTTTGCAAGCTTGTTGCACTCACAATAAGACATATTATGAAAAGCTAATTACACCACAGCAAAGATGACATGATTGTCATTATAAAACATATTGACATGCAGATCAAACAAAAATCACACATAAATATATGAAAAAGACAAATCAGCATCTTATAACAAGTTTCAGCACTTCACAGCCACATTCACTTTTGCAACAGGGTTAAACATGGCATAATATGACCTAACATGTATGCAAATGCATACATCTTGAAGAGCATCACAAGACAAACATTCTGACATATCATACACTCCATTTGGACCAACATGCACAAAGTTACGACCTCACGAACATGCCAACATATTGTTAACAGACAACTAGTGCTGAAATAGTAACATCACGAAGCAGTCTTGCAACAAAGATTAAGACATCTAGATGAACCCTAACATGCACAAAACCGATGCCAGCATGTAGAGCACTTTGAGACGAACATTTTGATATATTATGCATGCAAAATGGAGCACCGAGCACCAAGTTATAACATGATGAATGAGGCAACAAAATAACGCAGATTAGGGACTTAGTGGAAATTACCCCCGCGAAAGTCAACGCGGGACGGGACGGAGCGGGACGGAGGGATCCGGGCACGAGGGAGTGCGTTTGGTTGGCGGAGTTGGTGGATCTGGTCCCACTTGGACCAGATCCGGATCCGGACGGAGTTGCTCGCTGGAGTTGGGGACGAGGAGGCCGGCGCTGGTGCGGTGGTGGTGGTGCGGCGAGGCGGCAGATGCGGTGGTGGCCGGCGATAGTGGCCGGGGCGGCGGGCGGAGTAGCGGCTCGCGGGAGGCGGCGGTCGGGCGGAGTGGCACCGGAGGAGGGAGTCGGGGTCACGTGGAGGCGCGGAGGCGCCGGCGGGCGCGGCGGGCCAGCTGCCGAGCCGCGGCTGGAGGTGGAAGGCGCGGGGAGGCGCGTCCTGGGCAGCGGCGGCTTCGGGCCGGGAGGGGTCCGCTTGGGCTCCGGCGGGCCTGGTGGTGCGGCGAAGTGGGGCGCGGGCGCGGGACACGTGGCGGCCAGGGATTCGTCCCGGCCGGTGGACGGACGTGTCCGGCGCGGTCTGGCCGCGTCTGGCGGCGCGGAGGAGCTCGGGTTAGGGTTTGGATCCGGGATTTCGGGGGTAGGCATAGTTTTATAGGTAGAGGGAGCTAGGAGAGTCCAAATGAGGTGCGGTCTTCGCCCACACGATCATGATCCAAAGACCGAGAGCATGGATGTGGTTGGGATGGGCTTGTAGGCTGTTGTGGAGGGGTGTTGGGCCAAAAGAGAGAGGGCTTCCGCGGGGAATGCAGTTAACCATTGGAGTATCAAACGACCTCCAAACGAGACGAAACTTGACAGGCGGTCTACCAGTGATATACCAAGACCACTTGACAACTCTCGGCCCATTCCGAGGATGTTCTTCGGCCACTTACAAAAGGAGGACTCGGAGGTGCCACGGCCACGTGTGTGAGTGTCGGAACTCGAAACGGACAACGGAGAGAAACGAACATGACCGGGTACAACTGACAACACGAATGCAATGCAATGCTCATGATGACATGACATGGATGAAATGCACACATGCTCAACGCAAAAACACAAAATACCCAAAATGAAGGAGGAGCCCAAAATCGAATTGATTAAGTCAACGATGAATATGTTGCCATATAAAGAAGTTTTACATCTGGGGTGTTACAAACTCTCCTCCACTACGAAAAGATCTCATCCCGAGATCTAGGACTGAAAGAAAGCGGGATACTCAGAAGGGAGAAGATCTTCTCGTTCCCATGTAGCTTCTCGGTCGGTATGGTGTGACCACTTCACTTTCAAGAATTTGATGGACTTGTTGCGAGTCTTGTGCTCAGTTCTTCAAGGATAGCAACGGGGTGCTCACCATAAGACAAGTCTTGCTGAAGATCAATCTCTTCGAAAGGAATGGTGTGTTCGGGTGTCTTGAAGCATTTGCAGAATTGTGACACGTGAAACACATCATGCACATTTGCAAAGTTGGAGAGAAGCTCGAGTTGGTAGGCTAGATCGCCTCTCTTGCCAATTATCTTGAAAGGGCCCACGTATCTGGGAGCAATCTTGCCCTTAATACCGAACCTTTGAGTGCCCTTCATGGGAGAAACACGGAGATAGACATGATCTCCAATGTTGAAAGCCAAATCTCGGTGTTTGCCGTCCTAGTAGCTCTTCTGGCGCGATTGCGCGGCTTTAAGATTCTCACGTATGACTTTGCACATCTCTTCGGCCTCTGAGATCAAATCATTGCCAAGGAGTTGACGTTCACCAGTCTCAGACCATTTGAGAGGGGTACGACACTTTATGCCATGGATAATTTCAAACGGTACTTTGCCTGCACTTGCTTGGAAGCTGTTGTTGTAGGAGAATTTGGCAAATGGAAGGCATTCTTCCCATTTCATACCGAAGGAGATTACACATGCCCTGAGCATATCTTCAAGAATTTGGTTCACTCTTTCGACTTGGCCACTAGTATGAGGGTGAAAAGCTGTGCTGAAGCAAATCTTGGTACCCATAGCTGACTGGAAGGGATCCCAAAATTTGGAAGTGAAAAAGCTTCCACGATCTGAGGAGATTACTTGAGGGATACCATGCAAGGAGATAATTCTAGATGTGTACATCTCTGCCAGTTGTGTTGCGTTGATGGATTCCTTGAGTGGAAGGAAATGAACCACTTTTGTGAGCTTATCAATCACCACAAATATAGAGTCGTTCCCTCGCTTTGACTTGGGAAAACCGGTGACGAAATCCATCTCAATGTGATCGAATTTCCACTCGGTAATAGGTAGAGGTTGAAGGAGTCCGGCTGGACGTTGATGCTCTGCCTTCACTCTTCTGCAGACATCACACTCCTTCACGAATTGAGAAATTTCTCTTTTCATGCGAGTCCACCAATAGGATTGCTTGAGGTCATGGTACATCTTGGAGCTTCCTGGATGTATTGAGAGGAGTGAGTCATGTGCTTCGTTCATTATGAGCTTCGTGAGATCACCTTTGGGAACCACAATTCTGTCCTCAAAGAACAAAGTGTCTCTATCATCAATGCGATAGCACTTGTAGTTGGGAGTACCCTTGGCAATACCATGTTTCACCTTCTGCAGCATAGCATCACTGAGTTGGGCCTCACGGATTTGATCTTCCAAGGTAGGAGCTACTTGAAGGTTGGCAAGAAATCCTTCCGGAATGACTTGGAGGTTGAGCTTCCTAAATGACTCACAAAGTTCAGGATGGAACGGTTTGAGGATGAGACTGTTGCAATAAGCCTTTCTGCTCAAGGCATCTGCAATGACATTGGCCTTGCCAGGAGTATACTCAATGCTTGGGTCGTACTCTTGAATCATTTCAACCCAACGAGTCTGGCGGAGGTTAAGGTTTGGCTGGGTGAAGATGTACTTTGGGCTCTTGTGATCGGTGAAGATGTGCATTTTTCTGCCCAACAGAAGGTGTCTCCACGTGATCAAGGCATGAACAACTACTGCTAGCTCATGATCATGTGTGGGGTAATTCTTCTCATTTGGTTTAAGCTGACGTGAAGTGTATGCAACGATCTTGTTGTCTTGCATGAGAACACCGCCGAGACCTTGCAATGAAGCATCACAGAACACTTCATAAGGCTTGGACTCATCCGGAGGAGTAAGTACCGGAGCAGAAATGAGCTTCTCTTTGAGGGTATTGAATGTCACATCACAATCAAGATTCCACGAGTACTTGACATTCTTTTGCAACACGTTGGACAGAGGCTTAGCAATCTTGGAGGAAACTTCGGAGTTGTTTGACATTCTGAGGAGGTTCGCACTTCACAATAGCTTCGACCTTCTCGGGGTTAACATAAATGCCCTTGGTAGAGATAATATGACCAAGATAGAGGACTTCATCAAGCCAAAATTCACATTTGGAGAACTTCGCATAAAAGCGGTGCTCACGGAGCCTGTTGAGAACCAAACGGAGGTGCTTGGTGTGGTCTTCTTTATTCTCGGAGAATACCAAGATGTCATTGAGATACACGAGGACGAACTCATTGGTGTAGGGGTTGAATATGAAGTGCATCATCCGCGAGAAGGTGGGTGGAGCATTTGCAAGCCCGAAAGACATGACCGTGTACTCGTAGGAGCCATGACTCGTTCTGAATGCGGTCTTGGGAATATCCTCCTCACGGGTACGAGTTTGATGGTAGCCCATCCGGAGATCAAGCTTCGAGAAAACCATGGCTCCTTTGAGCTGCTCGAACAGTTCATTGATATTGGGGAGTGGGTACTTATTCTTAATTGTCTTCTTGTTCAATGGCTAGTAATCAACGCACAATCATTCCGTGCCATCCTTCTTCTTGACAAAAAGAACAGCACAACCCCTAGGAGAAGTACTTGGTCTGATTAGACCCAAGCATTCTTGCTCATCGAGTTGCTTCTTCAACTCCTTCAACTCTTTAGGAGAAAGCTTGTACGGACGCCGACAGGCTGGCTCGGTACCAGGTTCAAGTTCAATGACGAATTCAACTAGACGGTTGCGTGGCATGCCTGGAAGCTCTTCAGGAAATACATCCTCATATTCACAAACCACCGGAATCTAGGATATGGCATTAATCTCGCCCTTGTCATTGAGAGAGAATAGCCTGATTGTGTTATCTCGAGCTGCAAAGATAATCACATCTTCGGAAGGATGAGTTAGATTGACCTCCTTGTTTGCACAATCAATAAAAGCATCATGCTTAGAGAGCAAATCCATTACAAGAATAAGATCAATATCCGAGTTACCGATAACAACTTGGGAAACCAGAAAACTATAATCGCCCATGTGAATAGATATGCCCGGAGACATCAAATTAGAAGTCATGTGTTTTCCCGAGGAAATAATTGATAACTCCTTTGGTAATGCTTCGGTGTCAAAATTGTGCTTCGATGCAAATGGGTGAGATATGAAAGAACATGATGCACCCGAATCAAACAAGACTTTAGCAGGAATTGAGTTAACTGAGAGGTTACCCATTATCACATCGGAAGAATTCTCTACTTGAGCTGCATTCATCAAGTTCACTCTTGCATGCTTGGGATTGTGCTTGACGATAGCATTGCTGACAGGTGGAGGAGGCGGAAGGCGCCTTTGAGTACACTTGTTTGCATAGTGACCCTTCTGACCACACTTGTTGCATGTAACCTATGAGAGTGGTCGATGATAAGGACCGCTTGGTCTTGGAGCTTGGAACTGAGACTTGGACTGGTTGCTTGGGTTTGGTGGGTGGGAAAATCCACGACCACCTGAGTGCTTGTTCTAACTGGGAGGAAGGAGCACTGGAGGTGGCAGAAGCCAGAACTTCTGCTGCTTGGCGACCACTTGAGAGGAAGAGGAGTGAACATCATCTCTTATCCTCTTTTTGGAAGCTTCACATTTGAGCTGAGCTGCCTCTTGCTTGAGAGCCATGTTGTAAAATTGGTCAAATTCATCTGGCTCGAACAAAGTGAGTGCAAGTTGGAGTTCATCTTACAGACCACCTCGGAACTGGTAGATTTTGCTCTTGGCATCGGGGATGTCTTGCTTCGCATAACGGGCAAGATTCTGGAACTTGACATTGTACTGGTATACAGACATGGTGCCTTGCTTCAGATTGCGGAATTGCTCACGCATGCCTTTAGTGACACTGGTAGGGATGTGATGAGAACGGAAGTCGCGGCAGAAGTCAGTCCAAGAGATCTCTTGACCCGCTCTGGAGGCTTTGTACTGTTGCCACCAATCTGCAGCTTGATCTTTGAGTTGGAAAGCGGCAAACTTGACATAATCCTCAGGTCCGACGTTACTGCACTCGAAATGCTTCTTGATGTCTGTGATCCAATCTTCAGCATCTAGCGGATCAACACAGTAACTGAAAGACTTGGGTTGATTGGCAAGGAATTGGTTCAGAGTAGCAAAGTGAGGTTGATTGAGCAGATTTCCTTGGCCTTGGTTCCCTTGATTTCCTTGATTCCCTTGATTTGCTTGGAAACTTTGCATCATCTGCATGATCATCTGGGTGTTTTGATTGGTTGCCTGCATAATTGCTCTACATGCCTCAGACGGAGGAGGAGGGGAAGGTGGACACTCTTCTTCACCCTCTGGGTTCTGGCTGGGAACTTTCTTAGGTGCCATCCTGAAGATGATGACAACCGTTAGCCATTGAAACAGATAATAGATAAGCTGAATCAACGGCTAGATATTTGCAACATATAGTCTTCACAATGAACATCCGAACAAAAATGAATGAATGAATTCCATAGCTTAATGGTACAACAACTTGTCGAGAAGCCACTTGGGAGAACAAAATGATAGAATAAAACAACAAGGTAACAGATGGAACAAATACATAATAGAGGTTTCCTCCCACATGTTCATGCTGATGCCCTATGGCACGTTTTACAAAGGGCCTTGCAATCCCCGGATTAGCATAGCCAAGGATCCTTTAAGGTGCAACCCCCTGGTGTAACAACGCCCATGATAACCTCTCCACTAGATGTTGAACCCCAACCTCATATCATGCACCCGTTGGAAGATTACCTAAGAGCTACTTGCATCCCACCTATTAATTCCCGAAGCTTTCCGGTTATGCAATCTGGTGTTGGGGATACAGGGGAAGCACCACATATCACACACCTAATAAATCATACATCTAGCTGTATCCATCGGTTAACACATAACCAGGCACCTTTGGAAAGTATTTACCTCGGACCTTCGAAACGCATCCACTATACTAGTTGTGGCAATACTCCCGAACTATCCCCCCAGAACTGGGTGACGTCGGGGTTATCTCACCACCAAGCATGCATAGAAGAGTTTTCGATGCCGGTCGCCTCTGGTATTCTAGAACTGCAATGATACAATTCTGACGACAACACCTCGGAGCTCAACTCCCCGGGACACTACCACAACCCCTAAATGACAGGAGGCACCAAGAACAATGTTCTCGTCACAAAGATATCAGAACAATCCAAACAATACCCGCGTGATCCTAAAATATTTTTTGGTGAAATTTGAGGATATTGATGTTAAAAAAACGTCAGGAGTCCTCACCAGAGCGACGAAGAGGTGATATCAAGGAATGGTCATCTTGCCTGGAAAGTCGTCGGTGAACTCGGGACCTTGCTCTTCGCACTCATACTCAGCAGCTGTCTCAACCTCGGACTCGAATGTAATGCCCAGGATGCGACTATATCTCCTACGTGTCGAGGCACGAGTTAGAGGCATAAGCGCATTCTGGAATGATCGCAAGCGTGGTATCTTTGCACAACTCATGTAAAGAACAGTGCTGAAAGAGTAAAATAGTTGGCTTACACTCGCCTCGTCACACAATTAATACAATAGCACACATTCATCCAAATAATATAAGGTCCGTCTACGGACGAAATCAAACGAGAAAAGATACCACAACCACAAGTCTTGATCGCCCCTAGTAGTAACCACTACTGATCGTCGGGATACGTCACATAAAAACAACCACGCTCTTCATCGAACTCCCAGTGAAGTTCTTGTCCATCTCCTGCGTCGTACTCTATTGTACCTGCATCTGGTGTGTGCTGTAATCTGTGAGTCACAAGGACTGAGCAATCCCATTCCCGGGTATCACAACTAACAAAGCCTATTAGCTGTGGAGAGGTAATAAAGTGTCTGCAGCAAGCACTAAGCAACTAGCTTATGAATTCACAGTGAGATGAGAATATGTGCCAATAGTCGCCAAAGATGATCAATAAGTGATCCTAGCTACTCACGATCATGCATAACCCCACCGTGTTCACTTTCCGAAACCCCTTCGAAAAGAGACCGTCACAGTTACTCACACAGGTAGTGTATTCTTAAGGATACGGTGTCAAGTTATCTACAACCGGATATTAACAAATTCCCGTCTGCCACATAACCGTGGGCACGGCTTTCGAAAGTTCGTAACCCTGCAGGGGTGTCCCAACTTAGCCCATCACAAGCTCACGATATGCGAAGTCGCAACTCCATGTTGGGAAGACCCGAGTATTCTCGGAATCCCGTGCTCAAGATATTTCGACAAAGGTAAAACTAATCCAGCAAGACGTCCCGGCATGCCGACACCCTGATAGTAGCCATGCGTATCTCATCTCAGGCCACGACCGAATGGGACAGCCTATAGGTAAATACCAGATACCTCGGGTTTCCCCGAGGCGGCCCTGCAGTCCGCCCAGTTTGGACCAACATTCATGAGGTGCAGTGGCCCGCGTTGTTGATTAAGAACTCGGTTTTATAACTCCCTATGCAAGTTTTAGTTGTTAATAAAATGTAGTACCGAAGTTGGGTCTCGCTGCAAAAGCTTTAAGTAGTGCGAATTATCAAGGGGGCCCATAAACCCCAACCGTGTTAGGGACGCAAAATCAAGGAACATAACACCAGTTTATCGGGTCCTAAGGTGGCATGAGTGGAACAAAACACCAAGCAGAAGGCCAAGCCTTCCACCAATTACCAATATATATGTGTGCATTAAAAAGATTAAGATTTATATATTATGTTATCCCAATAAACAAGTCCCGAACATGGAGCAATCTTCAACTTCACCTGCAACTAACACTATACGAGGGGCTGAGCAAAAGCGTACTTAGCCAATCGACGGTTTTCTAGGAAGGCGGTTAGAGTGTTTCATGGCAACATAGGAGGCTGACAAGACAAGAATAGGCATAGAGGCATAACTATAGAGCGAGACAACTAGCAAGGCAAAGATAGAGATGATATTGGGGAACTGTCATCTTGCCTATTAAGTCCTCAGTGGGATGGTAAGACGGCTCCTCAAACTCAGTCTCGACAAGATCCTCGAACTCGGTATCGGCTCCCGGCTCTACCCAACACAAGAGCACAACAACGGTACAAGATCAATCACGGCGCAATGCACAAACAACATGATGCAAGACATGTCATGGGATGCAAGTCATGATGTGCGTATGCATGAGGATGCTCTCGAGCCTAAAGGAGAAGATGATGGAAATGGCTTCATCTTGGGCAACCAAGCAAGCCACTGGATAGAGCGGAAGATTTCGGTCGAAAATGATATAAGGATCACCGGAAACGGATGCACGGGTTGCAAATGGCAAGCAAAACAAGAAGCAATGCAAAACTGAAGTTAACAGCAACATGTCATCTTTGGAGCAAGGTATAATTATGCGACATCATCCAAACATGAAGACAAAAGGCATGGATGTGAAATAGACATGATTCTTAACAAGAATGAACTCAGAGCACACCCAAAAACTTGCTGGAACACAATTAAACAAGCATGGCAAGATTCAATAAGTTAACTGATTTCTCAGACAGTGAAATAAACTAGACATAGCAGCAACAACGACAAGTAGGCATGTTTGCAAGCTTATGCAGCTCATCTCAAAGCATAGCATGGCATGTGAATATAACCAACAACAAGAAGACATGATTGTGCAGCTACTCATGGAAAGAACATGGTCATTGGATGCACAGAACACTAGCTACTCACATGGCAAAACTGAACTCACTGTTAACAGGCTGACAACAACATTTTATAGCAATTTGAGAGCATGAAAACAACAAGCTACATCAAGCCACAATAGCAAAAAAGGACATGGATGGATAGAGCATAACATGGACTTCAACACATGGTCATTGGACATCTCCAAATAGGCATGGATATGAGTGGGGCATCAAGCAAACATGGCATTAGGATATAACAGTTTCAGACTAGGTAGTTTTTCAACAAGTCATAGAAATCAACAACAGCGAGTAGGTCACTTTGCAAGCTTGTTGCACTCACAACAAGACATATTATGAAAAGATAATTACACCACAACAAAGATGACATGATTGTGCTTCTAAAACATATTGACATGTAGCTCAAACAAAAATAACACATAAAGATATGAAAAAGACAAATCAGCATCTTATAACAAGTTTCAGCACTTAACAGCCACATTCAGTTTTGCAATAGGGTTAAACATGCCATAATGCAACCTAACATGTATGCAAATTCATCCATATTGAAGAGCATCACAAGACGAACATTTTGACATGTCATACACTCCATTTGGACCAACATGCACAAAGTTACAACCTCACGAACATGCCAATATATTGTTAACAGACAACTAGTGTTGAAACAGTAACATCACGAAGCAGTCTTGCAGCGAATATTAAGACATCTAGATGAGACCTAACATGCACAAAACTGATGCCAACATGTAGAGCACTTCGAGAGAACATTTTGATATATATTGCATGCAAAACGGAGCACCGAGCGCCAAGTTATGACATTATGAACGAAGCAACAAAATAACGGAGATTAGGGACTTAGTGGAAATTACCCCTGCGAAAGTCAACGCAGGACGGGACGGAGCGGGACAGAGGGATCCGGGCACGAGGGATCGTGTTTGGTTGGCGGAGTTGGTGGATCTGGTCTCGCTTGGACCAGATCCGGATCCGGCCGAAGTTGCTCGTCGGAGTTGGGGACGAGGAGGCCGACGCCGGTGCGGTGCTGGTGGTGGGGCGAGGCGGCCGATGCGGTGGTGGCCAGCGACGGCGGCCGGAGCGGCGGGCGGAGTAGCGGCGCGCGGGAGGCGGCGGTCAGGCGGAGGGGCCCCGGCGGCGGGGCGGAGTGGCGGCGCCGGCGGAGGGAGTCGGGGTCGCGTGGAGGCGCGGGGCGCCGACGGGCGCGGCTGCAGCGGCCGAGCCGCGGCTGCAGGCGGAAGGCACAGTGCGTGGCCTGGGTAGCGGTGGCTCCGGCCCCGCCTGGCCCCCGACGGGCCTGGCGGCGCGGCGAAGTGGGGCGCGGGCACGGGACATGTGGCGGCCTGGGATTCGTCCGGAACGGTAGACGGACGTGTCCGGCGCGGTCTAGACGCGTCCGGCGGCACGGAGGAGCTCGGGTTAGGGTTTGGATCCGGAATTTCGGGGGTAGGGGTAGTTTTATAGGTAGAGGGAGCTAGGAGAGTCCAAATGAGGTCCGGTTTTCGCCCACACGATCACAATCCAACGACCGAGAGCATGGAGGTGGTTGAGATGGGCATGTGGGCTGTTGTGGAGGGGTGTTGGGCCAAAAGAGAGAGGGCTTCCGGCGGGAATGCAGTTAACCGTTGGAGTATCAAATGACCTCCAAACGAGACAAAACTTGACACGCGGTCTACCGGTGATATACCAAGACCACTTGAAAACTCTCGGCCCATTCCGACGATGTTCTTCAGCCACTTACAAAAGGAGGACTCGGAGGTGCCACGGGCACGTGTGTGAGTGTCGGAACTCACGGACAACGGAGAGAAACGAACATGACCGGGTGCAAGTGACAACACGAATGCAATGCAATGCTCATGATGACTTGACATGGATGAAATGCACACACGCTCAACGCAAAAACACAAAATACCCAAAATGAAGGAGGAGCCCAAAATGGAATTGATTAAGTCAACGATGAATATATTGCCATATAAGGAAGTTTTACATCTGGGGTGTTACATCGAACTCTTCTCCCGGTGCTACCCAACATAACAAGCATCTAAATGAATGAACTTGACAAGAAAGAACACATGATATGCATCAGAGATGCAAGCATGATGCTAAGGAGCTACCGGTAAGAAGGGAGATGAAGCCGGGAAGGACATATGAAGACATGATGGATATGGGCAAGATCTTGGCAAAACAAGCATGCCACTAAATAGATTGAAAGATTTCGGTCAAAATTGATATAAAGATCATTGGAATCGGATGCACGGTTTGCAAATGACAAGCAAAACAAGATGCAATGCAAAACTGAAGTTAACAGCAACATGGCATCTTTGGAGCAAGCTATAATTATCCTACAGCACCCAAAGATGATGACAAAAGGCATGGATGTCAAATAGACATGATTCTTAACAAGTATAAACTCAGAGCACACCCAAAAACTTGATGGACCACAATTAAACAAGCATGGCAAGATTCAATAAGTTAACAGATTTCTCAGACTTAGTGAAATTACTAGGCATGCAATCTGGAATATTTTGTAGCTACCTTTGGAGGCACATAACAGCAAGCAAAACAACTATAACAAGCATGAAATTCACATGAGCATGAAGAAGACATATTATACTTCCAATTAATCCAAAGAAACAAGTCATTCCATGCAAGGGTTGCTTAACATGAGATTTGCAAAAGTGAACCTTCTGTTAACAGGCTAACAGTTTTAATTTCAAGCATTTTGAGAGCAAGATAACAACAAGCTACAGCAGGGCATAGATGCAAACAAAGGCATGGATTGATATACAACAACATGGACATCCAGACATGCTCACTAGTTATTCCAAAACATGAATGAAATTATTATGGCAATAAGTTTACATGGCAACATGTTATGACAGATTCCAGACTTGGCAGTTTTTCACTAAGTGTAAAAACAACAACATTGACATGGCATGTTTACAAGCTTGTTTAAGTCACCATAGAGCATATCATGGAAAACCAAATGAAGCACTTCAAAGATAACATGATTATGCTCCTAAAACATGTTGACATGTGGCACAAAAGAAAATCACACAAAATGCTACGAAAAATACAAATCACCAAGTTATAACAATTTCAGCAACTTAACAGCCACAAGCACTTTTGCAACAGGGTTAAACATGGCATAATGCAACCTAACATGTATGGAAAAGCATCCATCATGAAGAGCATCACAAGACGGTCATTTTGACATATCATGCACTCCATTTGGACCAACATGCACAAAGTTACGACCTCAAGAACATGCAAACATATTGTTAATAGACAACTAGTGTTGAAACAGTAACATCACATAGCAGTTTTTCAACGAAGATTAAGAGATATAGATGAACCCTAACATGAGCAAAACTGATGCCACTACGTAGAGCACTTCGAAATGAACATTTCGATATATCATATGCTCAAAAAGGAGCTACGAGCATGGAGTTATGATATGGCAAAGAGGGCAACAAAATATCAGATTCCAGGGACTTAGTGGAATTTTCACCTCGCGAAAGTCAATGGGATGGGGATATCCCGGGACGAGGTGGTGTTTGGTTCGGATCCCGGTGGATCTCGTCCTGATCCACCAGATCCGGACGGGGAAAACGACGGCCGGGGTGGAGCTCGCCGGAGACGGCGGTTGGAGCGGCCGGCGGGACGAGGTGGCGACCGGCCGGCGAGGTTGGCGGTGTCCGGCGGCGGAGGTGCGGGGCAGCGCCGGCGGGAGGCGGAGTAGGCGGCAGCGAGGTGGCTCGCGCCCGGCGGCTGCGGTGCGGCCCGCGACCGGCGATGGTGATCCGAGGCGGACCGGCGACGGACACGGGCAGCGGGGGCGCGGGGCGAGGTGCGCCCGGGCGGCGGCGCTTCGGGCCGGAAAGGCCCCTCGCGGGCCTCTCGGGCCCGGCGGCGTGGGGATGTGGGCCCAGCGGCGGCGCGGGGATGTGGGCGCGGCGGCGGCAGACGAATCAGGGGGCGCCACGTGGTGGCCCTACAGAGGTGGCGGCTTGGGATTCGTCCGTGAGACGTGGCTGGCGCGGAATGGACGTGTCCGGCCATCGGCGGATGTGTCTGGCGGCGCGGAGGAGCTCGGGACTAGGGTTTCGTCCGAAAATGAACGTGGGGAGGCTGTTTTATAGGTAGAGGGAGCTAGGAGAGTCCAAATGAGGTGCGGTTTTCGCCGACACGATAACGATCCAATGACCGAGAGCATGGAGGTGGTTATGATGGGCTTGTGGGCTGTTGTGGAGGGGTGTTGGGCCAAAAGAGATAGGGTTTCCGGTGTTAATGCTGTTAACCGTTGGAGTATCAAATGACCTCCAAATGAGACGAAACTTGACAGGCGGTCTACCGTTGATATATGAAGACCACTCGACAACTCTCGGCCCATTCAGAGGATGTTTTTATCCCGCTCACGAAACAAAGACTTGAGAGGTGCGATGGATGCCGTGTGAGAGAGTCGGAAACCGAAATGAACAACGGAGAGGACGGAGACGATGCAACTACACATGTATACAAGTGAGACTATGCCAATGCAATGCACATAATGAAAATGACATGGTGATATGCAACACACGCACAAGGCAAAAGCAAAGAAACCCGAAATGAAGGAGGAGCCCGTAATAGAATTGATTAAGTCAATGATGCATATATTGCCATAAATGGAATTGTTACATCTAGGGCGTTACATGTGCTCTGTCTGCTGTATGCTCTTTTGTGTGCCCAAATTTGCAAGCAATGTTAAATTATGCAATGATGTACCCGGGGAAATTTCCACCAAAATTTGAATTATCAAGATCATCCCATGCGCGTAATGAAGAAGAATCGTTTGCGATGCACACAATCGTTCAAAGTGAATGGTCTCCGGCTGCACCCCGCGCAAAGTTTCCCTCCACATTTCAATTTTTTTGGCCTACCGCCGAAATATCTACCCCCCTTCGCCACCCCCTTTTCTCCCCGACCACAAGTCACATTTCCTATGTTTCCTCCTTCCTTCCTAAGCTATAGCCGCTTCCTCGCTCTCGCCGTCTCGCATCCTACCGCCGGGGTCGCCATGGTATTCTTCAAAGACCTCTCCAGCGGTTCCTCCTCCTCTGACGACTCCTTAACCAGCCGGGTATGCCTCTCTTCTCTCTCTCGGGCTATGACTTGGAATGAAGGATTTTTACACAGCGGTCGATTTGAGTCATTTCTTCCTCTTGTAGCTCCCTAGGACCATCAGTTTCAACGAATGGACCGGGGTGGCTGAAGATCTATCTGCTCGTTGTCACCATCAATCTCCATGCGTGAAGCTAGTTGCGTTTGAATCTGTGGATAGTGGGAGGAAGTTTCTCGCATATGCAGAGAAGGTTAGACCCTCTTTCGTTGTTACAAATTATTTGTTAGATGTGATCCAGACACTGTCACGGCCCCAACCCATTAATACCACACCTTCAACCATACGCATCCTAAGACAGTGGCACAGTTTGTACCTAGTATCTAAAATTGTTGCCATCTCATCAGCGGTGCCATTAGAAAATTATTTGGCACCGCTTCAGCAGTTTGTGCAGCCAACTTTGGTCCACACATCCGAGCAGCCAAGCAGTAAAATACTCTTTATGGCATGAAGGAACTGGGCATCAGAGCAACTAGGTGCTCCGGAATCTGGGTCCCTGATTTTTTTCCGCTGCATCGGCTCGCCGGTGCAGGGCACCGGTGCGAGATGTAGCAACAGTTGTCTTTACACTAGTTTTGGCATACATAGTGGACGGCCTTAGTGCTATTAGTTCTATCTTACTAAATTTGTGCATGTACAAACCTGTTAGTATCAATTTGTTGTCATCCAAACATTGTCGCTATGCTGTTGCAGTTATATTTACCTTCCTCATAAATGTTTAATTTGTTATTTATTGTACATGAGTAAGAACTTGTAGTGTTGTTGTAGTTAATTATAGCTTCTGATGTTTTAGAATTTGCTTGTTGTCTCAGTAGCAATTAATTCATTTGCACATTGATCTTTCTGAGAAGATATGTCAATTAACATGTTTCTTTAGTTTTTCAAAATAAGCACAGGTGATTTTCTATGTTGCTATAAACCCATTTCCCCAACAATTGCTACTGATCTAGTTTTAAATATTATAGGATACACGGAAGTGTTCTTACTTGGAGTGGGTTGATCAAGAGTGGTCACAGTCTTTCAAGATGTGCCTAGCAAAGCTCTGGAGCATCTATGTGGAAGAGAACAGAGGTACACTTAGAGAAAGTGTTGTCAACATTGAAGAATATTTGATGATGCGGGATGAAAAGATGCAGGTGGAGAATGAGCTCATATTTTTTAAATCAGACTTTGCTAAGATGGTGTTGGTGAAGGAGGAGGCACTTTCCCAGTTGGCCAGAAAGCAGAGGTGGATAAGACGAGCCTGGATGATCTCAATTAGGAAATGAATATATTGTTCTAATATTGTTCTTATGAAGTTGAAGTAGCTATATGGTGTACTGTGTTGTTTTCTGGTAGCTATCGTACTGTGATGTTAAAATATATTTATGTGCCTGATATGAAATCGGCAAACAACTGTTCGATATGAAATGTGAATTTGCGTAGTACTAGAATTATTAATTATAAACTATTAAACGTGCTAAAGTGTCATGGAACTTTGCAAACGTTTCTAAGCGCTTGTGATGGATAGCCCAATGCCACACAGTTTTCTTCATCAAATTGTGTGTGATGTAGTTGATAAAAGCAAACGGTTAACCAAGGCAGAGCGTGTGTGATAGTTACACCTATCACACACGAGCCTATAACTAAACATGTGTGGGATGTACATACGAACGAAAACGTTTTCCCTGGATTGATTGTGTGGGATGTACATACGAACGGAAACCTTTTTGCCTGGATTGACTGTGTGGGATGTACATTCGAACGGAAACGTTTTCCCTGGATTGACTATGTGGGATGTACATACGAACGGAAATGTTTTCCCTGGATTGACTATGTGGGATGTACATAAGAACGGAAACGTATTCCTTGGAATGACTGTGTGTGATATACATACGAACGGAAATGTTTTTCTAGGATTCTCCGTGTGGGATGTACATACTAACAGAAATGATTGGGTTTCGATGCCTCGCCGGATCGCACACGAGCTCATTTTCCCCCAGCCTATGCGCTAGGAGGGCCTATCCCCGACGGTTTCTACGTCGTGTGGGAAGGACCCCCTATCGGCCACACTCACTTGGCGACGGTTCCAAATGCCGTCGCGGAAAGGGGTTAAAAACCGTTTGTATAGCACTGGCGCATACCAGTGTATAATCATCGCAAAACATATATAGTGACCATAATGAGCATATTCTGAAGTCCGTTGACCGTATTATGCTTTTCGCTTGAAATACACCGACCGCCAGGGTATTTATCTCTTCTCTCATTCTCTCTGTGGAGCCGAGTAGGCCAACATGCCAGTGCCTAAATTGGTGCACGCCACCCCATTATTGATGTACTGGCTTCGTAGGAGCAAACAAGCATTCACGTCTACAGTACAAAATGTAGATACAGTATGAGTTACAAATGTTATCAAGACGAATACAAATATTTGAATCCACTTTATGCCCAATTTCTCTTTGTAGGCCCTCCAAAAGTACATCTCTACATGTTCTCGCATGTTACATCTAACAACTATGCAATACAACACTACAACTACACTCTAACAAAATAAATCATATATGTTATTAGTTTTACTAGATCTCACATCGTTACATAATTATTCAGTTTGCATACATTAAAATAGCCTTTGAAATGTATGGCTGGTACTATCATCTACCATGCGGGGAAAATCCCTCCCTTGCCTGTCTAATCGGGTTTGTATCGATGGATCGTGTGAAACAACAAAACTATAGTAGTACTACAGTACAAGCAACACTTCACTGGGCCGCCATGTCGTGTACTCTTCCGTCGTAAGAGTGGAGCGCTCGCGTTCATAAATGTTCTAGTCCCTTTCATCGGCATGTGGGACATCAAGCAACCGGGTCAACGTGCCATACTAAAGTAATAGCGTAGAGCAATAGGGGTGAAGGATCCCGGTCATGGCGCCGGCGTAGTAATGAGCAATGAGGCGTCAAATCACAAAGCTGCACCTTTCCCGCGGTTAATTTGGAGGGAGGAAGTGATGCTAAAAAAGAGGTTGGAGGGACAAAGCAACCAACATTTCACTCGTTGCTGAATCTTCTTCTCCCTCATCTTCTTCAATTAACCACGTTTTGCTTCTGTCGTTGTTCTGCCTCATGTGGAACGCGGATCGGCTTGGTAAATCACTACACATGGGACCGCATGTTAGCAAACCGCCAGGCCAACGTCCTCTAAAAATAAGAAACCTCCCTCGCCTTCCTCACGGCAAAATCACCTCCTTTTTACTAATCTTGATATAATTTTTAGATCAATATAATAGAGATTTGTATAGATAGCACACAGGAACAAAACCAACCGATACGGTTAAGGGCATCCACAATGTGTAGCCAAATGTGAAAATAGCTTTTGGTATCAATGGGAACCATTGTGGAGGGTGTTGCTAAAGCCAAAATGTAATGCCCAGGATGGGACTATACCTCCTACGTGTCGAGGCACGACTTAAAGGTATAAGCCCATCCTAGAATGATCTCAAGTTTGGTATCTTTGCACGACTCATGTAAAAGAGGGATTAAAATGCAAAAGGAGATAGTTGGCTTACACTCGCCACTTCACACAATACATTACATAAGCAATCATCATACAAAACATCACAACCCGACTACGGGTGAAGATCCAAAGAAAGATACCAAACAACATAAAGCCACAGGTCAAGATCGAATCCTAGTAGAAACCACTACTGATCGTCGAAACGTAACAAGCAAACAGCCAAGATCTTCAACGAACTCCAAGTGAAGAACTGATCCAACTCCTGCATCGAACTCGGCTGAACCTGCATCTGGTGTGGTGAAGTAACTGTGAGCCACAGAGGACTCAGCAATCCCGTTCCCGGGTAACAAGACTATTTAAGCCTTGGGTGAGGACAAGGCTAAAGAAAGAACGAGAGGTGAAGGAACAAACAAGAGTCTGCAGCAGCAACTAGCACTAACTTACGCAAAGAGAGCGAGAAGAGAAGTGCCTCGGTCGAAAGATGATCACGAAGTGATCCTAGCTAAAGCCGGTCAAACATAACCCCACCGTGTTCAACTCCCGAATCCCTATTCGGAAATTGACAGTCACGGTACACACGCTGGTAGTGTATTCGAAACATTGTGTCAAGTTTTCTACAACCGGAATTAACAAGCTCCCATCTGCCACATAACCGCGGGCACGGCTTTCGAAAGTTCAAACCCTGCAGGGGTGTTCCAACTTGGCCCATCACAAGCCCACGATCCGCGAAGTCGCAACTCCATAGGTGGGAAGACCCGAGTATTCTCGGAATCCCGTGCTCAAGTTAAACCGAACTAAGGTAAGGCTAATCCAGCAAATCCTCCTGGCGTGTCGACACCCTGATAGTAGCCGCGCGTATCTAAGTCTCAGGACACGACCGGATGGGCGAAGCTACGGGTATACCAGATACCTCGGGTTGCCCCAAGGCGGCCCCGCAGGCTCCCCGTTTGGGACCAACACCATCAGCGCTGGCCCCCCCTGCTATGTAGAATTAAGAATCCTCGGGGACGCGACCCCCTATGCAATTTTAATTAATTAATTAAGTTGTTATTATGAGGCAAATAGTACCAAATGTTGGGACTTGCTGGAAAAGACTTAGCACTTAGCGGTTTATCAAGGGGGTCCCATACACCCCAACCGTGTTAGGAATGCATAATCAAGGAACATAACACCGGTTTATACGGTTCCTAACGGCATGAGTGGAACAAATCACCAAGCAAAAGGCTTAGCCTTCCACCCTGCCAGTATATAGATGATTTCATTTTAAGCATTTATATAGTGTGATATAACCCAACCAAACTTCAACATGAAGCAAGCATCTTCAATCTTCACCTGCAACTAACAATGCTAAGAGGGGCTGAGCGAAGCGTACTTAGCCAAGCAACGGTTTTGCATAGGTAGGTTGGTTAAACATGGCAATTGGTTACAAGTAGGAGGCTGACAAGAAAGACATGGGCATCGAGGCAAAACTATAGATCGAGACTACTAGCAATAGGCAAAGATAGTAATGGTATCCGGGTTCGGTCATCTTGCCTGGGATTCCACAAGGGAGAAGAACGGATCCAAGAAG
>LR738715.1:460267652-460290684 GCA_902687465.1 Secale cereale
GATCCAAGAAGAAGACGGAGCAACAGTCGAGCGGATCCTCACAACTCCGGAACGAAACCGAAGCTAACAAGAGAAGCAACCGGAAAGAAAGAAACAACACGGTAAACACACAACCATAAACATGGCATACGATGCACAAGCAAGCATGATGCATGTCCGGTTTAATTATGCATGGCATGGCAAAGTGCACAAACAAAACTACAAGTTAAGTGGAGATCAATATGCAAAGAGTTGCATATTGACGAAACACCACAATAATTATTTAATTGACTCTCGTTATTTACAAGACAAGGTTAAATGTTGGTTAACATGGCAAGAGGTGAAGCATAAAAAAACTACACTAACTAGGCAATTTAAATGAGGCCGGAAAATAACAACAACATATCCGGAAAATCCTCATGAGCATGTTTAATAATATAAGCAAACAACAATTTAACATTCAAGGTTGTTAACATGATGCGGATGACATGATCAAGTTTTATGCAAGTTATTAAAAGGTTGACAATTAACAAGATATGAAGTATTGTCACCGTGGTGGAAGAAAAGGGTGCCACGACAACGATCCGAAAATGATGCAACGCAACATATCGGTTCCGGTAACTCGGGAGAGACCGGTGCAAAAGGTGACGAAGCGAGTCAAACGAGATGATGGGGTGATCCCGTCACCGGGTTCCCACGAGTCGGTGACGAGGCAACCGAGGAACATCACAAAAGGGACGAAACAGACACGGTGCTCACACGGGAAACATTTCATACAACCACAACAAGCATACACGGGTCATCCACGGGGTCGTCTCGTTATACCTTTGAAGCGTGCGTTTCGGGGCGGTTCGAGATCGTAGAGGAAGGAGTCGTTCCACGAGACGTAGAGGAAGTAGTGGTTCACATCATCGTGTCGTGGTACTTGGCGAATTCCTCGTTTCCGGGCGACGGTAGTGGTACTCGCCGTAGGGGTACTCGTTCATGTAGTAGTCGGACTTGACGGGTCCCGTGAAGTAGTCAAACTTGGAGCTCGTTTTCCCGTTCGTAGATGTTCTTGTCATCGTCTCGTTCGGTCGTCGTGTCGTAGTTGTACACGGGGTCGTCGTCGAGTAGTCGTTCCGGGTCATCTGTCAAGTTAACCGAACAAGGCAGCACACAACACCAAACCAAAAACAGCAAGGGCGACGAAGCCAGGAGACTGCAGAGGCGAGGAAGACTTGGCGTGGGACTCGCGCGGTGGCTGGAGAAGAGGGCCGCGTCGGTGCGGCAGGCGGAAGCCCGAGGCGCAGCGACGGTGCTGGCCGGCGGACGTCCGGCGAACGAGGCAGGGCGGAGGCGCTCGGCCATGGCGAGGAAGAGGCCTCTGGCGCGGCGACCCTGGAGGACGGGGAGGGGGCCTGGTGACGAAGAGGAGCAGGCCTCACGGGCGCAGAGAGGAGGATGCTCCAGCCAGCGCGGCTTCTGGAGACGGGGGCGGCCGAGGGCTGGATCCGCGGCGGGAGGACGAGGGGCTTCGGGCTCGGGTCGCTGGCGAGGGCAGCTCCCCTGGCCGCGGCTGCTGGAGACCGAAGGGAGGTCGCGCGGGGACGGGCGACGGCTCGGGAACGAAGGGGAGGTCGACGGGGCGACGGGACTGTGAGAGAAGGGAGGCGGAGCTCGGGGAGGAATCGCGGGGCCGCCTCCTGGCGCTCGTCACGACGGGCGCGGCGACCCCTGGCCGCTGGCGAGGAAGAGGGCGAGGGGGCCTGCGCGGGAAGGGAAAGGGAGGACGCGCAGAGGAGGGAAGAGAGAGCGAGACAGAGGGCTCGAGGGATTGCGGCGCAGAGGGAGAGCGAGAGGAAACGGGAGGAGAGTGCGGTCGGGCTAGGGTTAGCCATAGGAACGGGCTGGGAAGATGGGCCGAATGGGCCTGAGGCCTGGGAGGAGAGGTGAGGATAGAAGGAGGCCTAGAGGCTGGCTGCCTCTTTTATTACTTAGCAGAAAAAAAACAAAAGAGAGAAAAAGAGAAAGAGGAGGACGGTTAGGGAAAAGATAATACAAAGGACTATTTTTCTCGGGCATCATAAAATGAGCAAAGTCCGAGAAAAATAAGAAAGGCATGAACGGAAAAATAATTCAAACATATTTGAATTTAATTCAAATAGGTTTGAACTAAGACGTGATTATTGAAGTGTCCAAAAAATGTCCGGAATTTTGGAGGAGCCTCGAAACAACGAAAAAGAATTATTGGCAAGAATTTGAAGGTGAAACTCGAAGTGAAAAGACATGGGGAAATATGCAAGTGTGTTACGGTGACTCCGAAGCAATGGAATATTTATTAATATAGCTCCATAACTATTAGGAGGCTTTATATGTTATAAAGAGAAGACATCTTCCCTCGATTTAAATGGACCGAAGGTCCACACGATTTATTTGGTTGAGATGCAAAATAAAATGAAATGATGGCATGATGACATGATGCAATGCAAAAATAAATAACACAAGCACAAAAGGAACACACGGGCAACCCGGAACATCTGGAATCTTCTGGGATCTTCTGGAATCTTCTGGGACGTCGGTCTCGGGCGTCACAACTCTCCCACACTAACAGAGGATCTCGACCCGAGATCCTAGAGATATCACCGGGTAAAAAGGGAAGAGGAAGAGGTGAAACAAAGTTGCTTCTTTGACAGACGATTGAAACCAAGAACCTTGAGAGGTTGAACAAGTTGAAAGAAAGAATGCCACGGAGATTAACGAAGATGAAAACTCCGGTAAGCAGGAGGAACAAGGAACATAACAAGAACCTTGTAGGTTGAAAGACATGAAACAGAGCTCACGAACCAAAAGAATATGAAACTGCAAGGGTATAACCAAGGAAGAAGAATGACAGAATTTGGACAGCACTTTGTCTGTAAATGGAAGGAAAAGAACAAAAACTTGAGTAGATGTAGTGATACTTGATGAAAATCAACAATATATTGCCTCCGAAACAATTAAAAGAATGGCACAAGGGGTAAGAAAGATTCAGACAGCACTCCGGTTAAAAGAGAGGAAAAGCTAGATAAGATGAGAGAACTAGAATGAAGAATACAACACTCCGGTTAAATGATAAGCAAGGGAAAGAACATGATCTTGATAAAAACGAGATGATGGTCAAAGAGAGCAATATCACGAAACCTCCGGGATGAAAGAATAGAAAATAGATCCACGAAAGAAATGAATGGAGAAGAAAATGACAACTTCTCTCAGAAATGAATTAGGAAATCCTCCTTACGGAGAAGGGTTGAACAGAGTTGTTGGAAAATCAACAACGAAAAGAATAAGCTCGTTGTGGGCTTTAGAAAAACATCTCAAAATTAAGAGGTTACAACCAGCCACTAACGGAAACGATTGATTTGATTAAGATCAACAAGGAGATGAAAAACTTATTCACTGGAATGATAATTGAAGAACTTGGGTCATTTATAAGCACCACAATACAACAATCCTTAGGGAAAGCTTTTAGGTGAAATACAACCCAAGATAACTCCAAGAGATAAAAGGAGGGGTTGGAAGGATCTCCTAAAGAGAAGAAATGATGGTTTTAAATATCTCATTCTTGATAACTCGTGAATCATGAACATGAAGGAATTGACAAGAATGACATAACACCATATGAAAAGATAAGGTAGAAGAATAGCAATTGGAAAGCATGATGAAGAATGCTTGAGCTCCGACAAGAAAACTTGATGAAGACTTCGAGGATGAATTAAATGATGATGAACCACCATGAGAACTCCGGTAACAACAGCATGAGAAGTGAAAGATGAAAAGAATAAGATTCAAGGCCTGCGATGAATTAGATGGGGCTTTGAAATGATATAATTGAAATAGCTTGAAGCTCCGGAAAAGAAGATGAAGAACTTAGAACTGAGAATATGATATGATGAACAAGCTCCGGACAAAAGAATTCAATCACCTTGAAGGAACAAGAATAAGAATTATGTTATGCATCTCCTTCACCAATTAAAATTGATGACAACCAAAGGATTTGGCATACTACTTATTCTCGTTGGAAAGGATTAAGAGAGATCTCGCACAAGCTTGGATAAATCTTCAACAAGGCACCGGTAGGATTGTGAAAGAACAGAATGAATTAAAACGATAACAATTGAAGGGTAAACTTGAAAGAACCACCGTAAAATATGGAGAGGAACGAAGAGACATCAATGAAGAATATTTGAAGGACGAAGTTGAAAACTGAGAACGAAGAAATATGCTGAAATGATGGCCTTCGGAGGATCACAAAGAAAAGAATTCATGAAATGCTTCGGACGGGTAAAAGAATTCCTCACAATCTGAACAATAATGAGGATGGCATGAAGCTAGAATCACAATCTTCAAGAAGACGGGCCAAGATTAAGAAAAACATTTCTCCGGTCTCCAAATGTTGAGAATGAAGACGAGAAATGCCATGAAGAATTGTTGAGCACTCCGGAATGAAGAATTAAAAGGGTTGAAACAAAGATGAAAAGAATTTGAAAGCGGTCTTGGAGAAGGCATGTGACTGATGGAATCATACTTACGTCACACTTTGAATAGAATTTGAGTATAACTCCAGAAAAAGAAGAGTCAGGTAAGATCCTGGGAAAAGACCTGTGGGTTAGGGCCCACTCAAAGAACTCACCGTTGGAAAAGATTGCTTAAGAGATATCACCGGTTGATTTAAATGGCTTGAAAGATGATAGCAATCTCAAAATAGCTTGAATGGATTAAGAATGGAATTATGGATCTTGAGCACTCCGGATATGAATAGCAAGAGGAGAATGATTAATTGGTGCACCGGAATAAGAATGCATTGTGAAATGAGGAAAAGGATAAGATCAACACCGAAATCTTGAATTACAACCACCGGCAGAATCTGAGAACAAAAGAATGATGAACTTGAAGCTTCTTGAGCATCTTCACGATAAAGCACCGGATAAGAACATTGAAGGAAAAGAATGAAGAAATATCACATGAATAAAATGGATACTTCATCTGAGAATTTCTGGCTCCAAGAAGAAGAAGGGTGGGAGGGTGGGAAAAACAAAGACAACTTGAGATGAGCAAAGGACACCGGTTGAAAAAGAATTTAACATGACCATCTTGATGGTCAAGAAGAATTAGCAATCCCATAGAAATATGAGAACACCGATTAGGTAGGTATGGAATCAACATTTGACATCGACGCAACTCGAATACCAGAATCAAAACGAAACAAAGGAGTAGATATGTTTATAAAGAAGATTATGTTGCAACATATCTATCCGAACAGAGAGTTGAACGAATGAATTCCACAGGTACATCCACTCGTCGAGAAGCCACTTGGAGAACAAAAAGTAAATAAAAAGGAACAAGGAACACATAGAACAAATACAAGATAGAAGCTTCGTTCGACATCTTCGTGCTGAAGGCTCATGGAACGTGTTACAAAAGGGTTTTGCAATCCCCGGATCAGCATAGCCAAGGACCCTTTAAGATGCAACTCCCGATCAGAACAAGTCCATAAAACCACTTCACTCAATGTAGAACCCCGAACTTCATATCGAGCATCCGTTGGAAGAATGCCTAGAACTACTAGATGAACCCACCTATAGATTTCCGAAAGTTTCCAGTTATGCAATCAGGTGTTGGGGATACACGGGAAGCACCGCGCAATCAACTCTAAACCTACATCCAGGTGTATCCATCCTTCAACACATAACCAGTCTTTCTCGGAAACTGTTTACCTCGGACCTTCGAAAAGCATCCACTATGACAAGCTATGGCAATACTCTCGAACTACCTCCCCAGTACTGGGTGATGTCGGGGTTATCTTGCCACTGGCCGTATAGGAGAGATTTTCGATGTCGGCCGTCTTAAGTATTTAGTACTGCCGCGATATGCTTGTTACAATGATACCCCGAAGCTCAACTCCTCGGGAACAGGAGGCATCGGGAACAATATCCTTGTCACAAGAACATCGAAACAATCCCAGAATACTCGCGGGATCCTAAAAAAAAATTTGGTGCAATTTTTGAAAGTAGAAGAGAAAAGAGTAATCGTCAGGAGTCCTCACCAGAGAGAAAGGGGATGAGAAGCAAAGAAATCCTACTCTCCGATATAATATAGGACTCAAAATATTTTCAGTGTGTGCCTAGACTCAACCGTCAACGATTCGATCAATCAGTGGGGGCTTCTAGGTCGGAGAAGGCTCTGATTACCAACTTGTAATGCCCAGGATGGGACTATACCTCCTACGTGTCGAGGCACGACTTAAAGGTATAAGCCCATCCTAGAATGATCTCAAGTTTGGTATCTTTGCACGACTCATGTAAAAGAGGGATTAAAATGCAAAAGGAGATAGTTGGCTTACACTCGCCACTTCACACAATACATTACATAAGCAATCATCATACAAAACATCACAACCCGACTACGGGTGAAGATCCAAAGAAAGATACCAAACAACATAAAGCCACAGGTCAAGATCGAATCCTAGTAGAAACCACTACTGATCGTCGAAACGTAACAAGCAAACAACCAAGATCTTCAACGAACTCCAAGTGAAGAACTGATCCAACTCCTGCATCGAACTCGGCTGAACCTGTATCTGGTGTGGTGAAGTAACTGTGAGCCACAGAGGACTCAGCAATCCCGTTCCCGGGTAACAAGACTATTTAAGCCTTGGGTGAGGACAAGGCTGAAGAAAGAACGAGAGGTGAAGGAACAAACAAGAGTCTGCAGCAGCAACTAGCACTAACTTACGCAAAGAGAGCGAGAAGAGAAGTGCCTCGGTCGAAAGATGATCACGAAGTGATCCTAGCTAAAGCCGGTCAAACATAACCCCACCGTGTTCAACTCCCGAATCCCTATTCGGAAATTGACAGTCACGGTACACACGGTGGTAGTGTATTCGAAACATTGTGTCAAGTTTTCTACAACCGGAATTAACAAGCTCCCATCTGCCACATAACCGCGGGCACGGCTTTCGAAAGTTCAAACCCTGCAGGGGTGTTCCAACTTGGCCCATCACAAGCCCACGATCCGCGAAGTCGCAACTCCATAGGTGGGAAGACCCGAGTATTCTCGGAATCCCGTGCTCAAGTTAAACCGAACTAAGGTAAGGCTAATCCAGCAAATCCTCCCGGCGTGTCGACACCCTGATAGTAGCCGCGCGTATCTAAGTCTCAGGACACGACCGGATGGGCGAAGCTACGGGTATACCAGATACCTCGGGTTGCCCCAAGGCGGCCCCGCAGGCTCCCCGTTTGGGACCAACACCATCAGCGCTGGCCCCCCCTGCTATGTAGAATTAAGAATCCTCGGGGACGCGACCCCCTATGCAATTTTAATTAATTAATTAAGTTGTTATTATGAGGCAAATAGTACCAAATGGTGGGACTTGCTGGAAAAGACTTAGCACTTAGCGGTTTATCAAGGGGGTCCCATACACCCCAACCGTGTTAGGAACGCATAATCAAGGAACATAACACCGGTTTATACGGTTCCTAACGGCATGAGTGGAACAAATCACCAAGCAAAAGGCTTAGCCTTCCACCCTGCCAGTATATAGATGATTTCATTTTAAGCATTTATATAGTGTGATATAACCCAACCAAACTTCAACATGAAGCAAGCATCTTCAATCTTCACCTGCAACTAACAATGCTAAGAGGGGCTGAGCGAAGCGTACTTAGCCAAGCAACGGTTTTGCATAGGTAGGTTGGTTAAACATGGCAATTGGTTACAAGTAGGAGGCTGACAAGAAAGACATGGGCATCGAGGCAAAACTATAGATCGAGACTACTAGCAATAGGCAAAGATAGTAATGGTATCCGGGTTCGGTCATCTTGCCTGGGATTCCACAAGGGAGAAGAACGGATCCAAGAAGAAGACGGAGCAACAGTCGAGCGGATCCTCACAACTCCGGAACGAAACCGAAGCTAACAAGAGAAGCAACCGGAAAGAAAGAAACAACACGGTAAACACACAACCATAAACATGGCATACGATGCACAAGCAAGCATGATGCATGTCCGGTTTAATTATGCATGGCATGGCAAAGTGCACAAACAAAACTACAAGTTAAGTGGAGATCAATATGCAAAGAGTTGCATATTGACGAAACACCACAATAATTATTTAATTGACTCTCGTTATTTACAAGACAAGGTTAAATGTTGGTTAACATGGCAAGAGGTGAAGCATAAAAAAACTACACTAACTAGGCAATTTAAATGAGGCCGGAAAATAACAACAACATATCCGGAAAATCCTCATGAGCATGTTTAATAATATAAGCAAACAACAATTAAACATTCAAGGTTGTTAACATGATGCGGATGACATGATCGAGTTTTATGCAAGTTATTAAAAGGTTGACAATTAACAAGATATGAAGTATTGTCACCGTGGTGGAAGAAAAGGGTGCCACGACAACGATCCGAAAATGATGCAACGCAACATATCGGTTCCGGTAACTCGGGAGAGACCGGTGCAAAAGGTGACGAAGCGAGTCAAACGAGATGATGGGGTGATCCCGTCACCGGGTTCCCACGAGTCGGTGACGAGGCAACCGAGGAACATGACAAAAGGGACGAAACAGACACGATGCTCACACGGGAAACATTTCATACAACCACAACAAGCATACACGGGTCATCCACGGGGTCGTCTCGTTATACCTTTGAAGCGTGCGTTTCGGGGCGGTTCGAGATCGTAGAGGAAGGAGTCGTTCCGCGAGACGTAGAGGAAGTAGTGGTTCACATCATCGTGTCGTGGTACTTGGCGAATTCCTCGTTTCCGGGCGACGGTAGTGGTACTCGCCGTAGGGGTACTCGTTCATGTAGTAGTCGGACTTGACGGGTCCCGTGAAGTAGTCGAACTTGGAGCTCGTTTTCCCGTTCGTAGATGTTCTTGTCATCGTCTCGTTCGGTCGTCGTGTCGTAGTTGTACACGGGGTCGTCGTCGAGTAGTCGTTCCGGGTCATCTGTCAAGTTAACCGAACAAGGCAGCACACAACACCAAACCAAAAACAGCAAGGGCGACGAAGCCAGGAGACTGCAGAGGCGAGGAAGACTTGGCGTGGGACTCGCGCGGTGGCTGGAGAAGAGGGCCGCGTCGGTGCGGCAGGCGGAAGCCCGAGGCGCAGCGACGGTGCTGGCCGGCGGACGTCCGGCGAACGAGGCAGGGCGGAGGCGCTCGGCCATGGCGAGGAAGAGGCCTCTGGCGCGGCGACCCTGGAGGACGGGGAGGGGGCCTGGTGACGAAGAGGAGCAGGCCTCACGGGCGCAGAGAGGAGGATGCTCCAGCCAGCGCGGCTTCTGGAGACGGGGGCGGCCGAGGGCTGGATCCGCGGCGGGAGGACGAGGGGCTTCGGGCTCGGGTCGCTGGCGAGGGCAGCTCCCCTGGCCGCGGCTGCTGGAGACCGAAGGGAGGTCGCGCGGGGACGGGCGACGGCTCGGGAACGAAGGGGAGGTCGACGGGGCGACGGGACTGTGAGAGGAGGGAGGCGGAGCTCGGGGAGGAATCGCGGGGCCGCCTCCTGGCGCTCGTCGCGACGGGCGCGGCGACCCCTGGCCGCTGGCGGGGAAGAGGGCGAGGGGGCCTGCGCGGGAAGGGAAAGGGAGGACGCGCAGAGGAGGGAAGAGAGAGCGAGACAGAGGGCTCGAGGGATTGCGGCGCAGAGGGAGAGCGAGAGGAAACGGGAGGAGAGTGCGGTCGGGCTAGGGTTAGCCATAGGAACGGGCTGGGAAGATGGGCCGAATGGGCCTGAGGCCTGGGAGGAGAGGTGAGGATAGAAGGAGGCCTAGAGGCTGGCTGCCTCTTTTATTACTTAGCAGAAAAAAAACAAAAGAGAGAAAAAGAGAAAGAGGAGGACGGTTAGGGAAAAGATAATACAAAGGACTATTTTTCTCGGGCATCATAAAATGAGCAAAGTCCGAGAAAAATAAGAAAGGCATGAACGGAAAAATAATTCAAACATATTTGAATTTAATTCAAATAGGTTTGAACTAAGACGTGATTATTGAAGTGTCCAAAAAATGTCCGGAATTTTGGAGGAGCCTCGAAACAACGGAAAAGAATTATTGGCAAGAATTTGAAGGTGAAACTCGAAGTGAAAAGACATGGGGAAATATGCAAGTGTGTTACGGTGACTCCGAAGCAATGGAATATTTATTAATATAGCTCCATAACTATTAGGAGGCTTTATATGTTATAAAGAGAAGACATCTTCCCTCGATTTAAATGGACCGAAGGTCCACACGATTTATTTGGTTGAGATGCAAAATAAAATGAAATGATGGCATGATGACATGATACAATGCAAAAATAAATAACACAAGCACAAAAGAAACACACGGGCAACCCGGAACATCTGAAATCTTCTGGGATCTTCTGGAATCTTCTGGGACGTCAGTCTCGGGCGTCACACAAAAAGAGGGAACCGAAGCTCCCTAATTGATTGATTGAAGGAATAGAAAGATGCAACCTCTCTCCTCTTGCTGTCGTGCTTGGATGCATGTACAGTACGTATAGAGCAAAGAGTCTACTCCCATGTCCCTTCTATCACAAATCACAAAGTAGTGAGGCATCAAATCACAAAGCACAGACGAAGCAACCATCATTTTACTCTTTGCTGACTCCGCTTCTCCGTCATCTTCTCGAGAAACCACCATCCCACACTAAGCTGGACGGACGACGCTATTGTATAGTACTAGTACATTTACGCCTTCTTTGGTTCAATGGACTTCCTGGATGCAAATAAGGCGGTTTTCTTCGCTTGCAGGTGGCACTTGCGAACGACTTACCGTGGTCTCCATCAATGGTGTGCTCCATCGAGCGCACTTCACCAAAGCCACAACGTTCGAGATATCGTCGATGTCACCGCAATGGGGAAGGAAGTCAAATAGTCACTACCTCCATTTTTTTGGTATACAAGGCCAATATCAAAACTAAAATTTGTAGAAGGCCACTAACACTAATCGAAGCAAAATTGATGGGCTTTGCTTCGTACTAACAACCAATGACATTTATATACCCTTGCATGTATGCGGAAGTGAGAAGGTTGGTTTGCATGGCACTCCATTAATCATGCAATGAGGAGTGAGATGGTTAGCTCTTTGGGCGTTGGAGAAAAAATACGCATTAATTGACATGTCAAACGAGGATTTGTATCGATCAATCCCGTGAAGGAAAACCCCGCCTTTCTTTTTTAACACAAGTAGTATGTACTTGTAGTATGATGTTTGGGTCTAGGACTTGAATTTCCATACTTTGCCACACATTTTTGCCAATCTTGCCTAAAGTTTTTCAAAATGAAAAGGATGTACACTTGCGCAGGCTATCGTGGTCGCACCGCACCCTCACACAGTCGCTCCTGCACGCCGCAAACCCAACCAAGGGAACGCACCCTGACTGACATGTGCTACCGCATGTGATCAAACCAAACTCAGCCATCCTACCGTTGACATATAGTTTTCGTTCATACAGTATGTTCATCCAGCCGCATGTTGAGGAAGATCCGTGTGGCCCGTGCGATGGTCTGTTGGGGAATAAGAAAAGGTGATGAAGAAGAAGGGTTAGGAGACGTGGGATATTCATCCAACCGCCTTAAATGGTCGACTGACCCATATGATAAAAGTTGGGCGACTTGCATAAATATACATTTTTACACAGCAAAAGATCCCTAAAAACAACAACATAAAGGAAAACTATCACTGCTCGCGGAACGAGACAACCTCGTCGTCTTTGGCTGTCGGTGCGGACCACCTGTAGCTGCCGACGTGTGTCTCCGCATGGTGGTTGTCCTCGGCCTCCAGCTACTCGTTCACGCGGAGCGTGCGAGCGCTCTGCACGGACGCGAGCACCGCCCAGTTCACGCCCATGACGTTCGGTTCCGCCTGCAGGAGGGCCTTAATGGCAGCGGCATCCACTCGTTCCGTGCCGTGTTGAGCCTCTACCGCATGGTTCAAGTCAAGGACGTCTGGTCCGCATGCAGGAGGGCCTCGAAGGCAATGGCATCCGTGCGCTCCACATCAAGTTGAGCCTCCGCTGCATGGTTCACATCCACGACATCCAGTTTCGCCTGCGGGAGGGCCTCGATAGCAGCGGCATCCGTGCGCCCTGCATCGAGTTGAGCCTCCGCCTCCCGGTCCTCCTTTAGGATCGCCAGGTTGAACCACTGGTCCGCCTGCACCATGGGGGACCCGGACACCGACACGAAGTCGACGTCCATCGTCTCATATGCATCGGGGGCCTCCTGCGCCGCGACCTCCGCCATGAACATTGGATCGGCTTCCTCCTCCTCAGAGCTTGGCTCCAAAGAACTCGGGGATTGGCCAGCCGCAAAGCGAGCTTGGGAACAGAGGTCTATGGCGCCGACCGGCGCCGCGATTTCTGCAAGGCGCTCCAGCCTCAACATCTTGTAGTAGATGATCTTGCGGCGCACCATAGCTTTCTAGCCAACTAGGGAACGGCTGATGCGGGCTAGGGGATCGAAAGGTGGGGGAATGGGCTGGAGAGGAGGTGTGGTTTTGGGGCAGTGGTGACCAGCTGGCAAGTAGCAGGCGTAGGCCGAGCAGCGAAGGTTCTGGTGTAAATAGTGGTTCCGGTGACGACCGGTCAATTAGTTTTGACTGTGCGGAGTTTGCAAAGACGGACAGCTGGAGCTTGGAGAGTTGGGGGTGGGATGGGACCAATGTTTCGGAGTTTCACGTGGAAGACATCCAGACCTCCATACCGTTCCTATCGATGACGAGGCGGAGACTTCGTAAATCTTAAGATGACTAGCAAGATGCCCGTGCATTGCACGGAACCTCGGGATGCATTTTTATGATATCTCGAGAATTTCATCAAAAAATGGTATCTCGAGAATTTCATCGAAAAATGATATCTCGAGAAAGATGAGAAAAATGATATCTCAAGAAAGAATACCCCGGCAAGATGGACCCTCCACGTCTCTCACCGAATGGAACGCGCTTCGTCTTGCCGAATGGAACGTGCATCGTCTTGCATGTTCGCTCGCTTGTGGGAACGTTGTTAAGAGCAAACCGATGCCCCCCTACTCCGCCCACGTCATTTATACTACTAGAAGAGAGAGAGGTCGGCTGAGTGTTACTAGTACTCCCTCCGTTTTTTATTTACTCCGCATATTAGTTTTGGTCAAAGTGAAGCTTTACAAACTTTGACAAAGTTTATAGACAAAAATATTAACATGTAGTACAATAACAAATCAATACCATTAGATTCATTGTTGAATGTACTTCCACATCATGCTAAATATTTATATTCATTTCTATAAATTTGGTTAAAATTTACAAAGTTTGACTTTAGTCAACTCGAATATGCCGAGTGAATAATAACGGAGGGAGCATACTACTAGTACTATGAGCACTGCATACTCTACTGCAGATGTTGTCAGTACTCCACTAGTACTACTACTTGTACTACTATTGGATAGGGAGCTTAAAAAGTTACTATTGGACTGGCTATACATGGCGAAATCCTAGTAGGAAGAGCATGTGCGAGAACAAGCATTCACGTGTTTGAAAACAAATTGGAAACCATTTCTGTTTGAATACAAATCTAGGAGTACGTACAAATCTAACAATATTGATTGGGCGTTCTTGAATGTTGATACTTTTTTTCTGTAAGTTTGACCTAAGTAGAGATACTTTGACTAGACATAAAACTTATATGTAAACTAGAAAGGATCAGATGGAGTATATTGTACGTTCGAAAGTGAAACGAACATTGAATACCCTTTATATATGATTTGTTGATTGTATGATCACCGGTTCCAAATTTTGAATCCGCCTTAGTTATCACACATGCACCCACTCGTTCTCACTCTATTTCATCTCGGGGTCGCTCTCCCTCCCTCCCTCCCTCCCTCCCTCCCTCCCTCCCTCTCTCTCTCTCTCTCTCTCTCTCTCTCTCTCGCTCTCTCTCTCTCTCTCTCTCTCTCTCGCACACACATACCACCTATCTTCCTCTTTGTTATTGTCAAACCTAATTTATCTCCCGAGGTATCAGGATTGTATCTTGCTCGTCGTCAGGTTGCTCTTTGACACACGCCTAGGTCACTCTACCAGGCATTAATTGTAACCAAGTCTTTCATCTATCTTTCTTTAAGCATACATTCATCCTCTTCGCCCCTCTCTAGATCGGTCGACCTCCGGACCCTCCTTAGTCCTCTTTCAATCGATCTAGTTAGATGGTACATGACCGACGCGCACACACAGACCCCCCCCGGGTCATTTCTATCATAGAAACACACCAAACCTTTATCTCCTTGCACGACACGCACCTGATCTCTGAATATCAATAGATCTCGTCAAGATGTGTCAATGCATGAACCAAATGGGATGTCAATACTAAGATGGGAAGCGGCACGTAGTGGAGGCAAAGAGAAACTTTAAACAAACCATTTGCCTGTATGCATGCCGGACAATTTACAACATTGGAAATAAAAGCATGGTCTAGGCCCACATGCTAATGACACTTGGTGGAATGTTCAAATGAGGCATGCTGGAGGATAGACTCGCCCGGAGGGCGGCATGATCGATGGCGAAGAGGGTTGGACAGGAATGAGAAATAAGCAACGCCACATGATTATACTTGAACGCCTCAAATAAACATTAAGGTGTCTCGTTTTCCCTTCCGTCTTAGTCACGGAGTAAGATACTCCCTCCGTTTTTATTTACTCTGCATATTAGGTTTGACTGAAGTCAGACTTCATAAAATTTGACCAATTTTATAGAAAAAATATGAACATTTACAATACCAAATCTATATGGTGTGAAAGTATATTCAATAATGAATCTAATGGTATTGATTGTTATTGTATATGTTATTATTTCTGTCTATAAACTTTGTCAAAGTTTACAAAGTTTGTCTTTCAGAAAAGCTAAAATGCGGAGTAAATAAAAACAGAGGGAGTACGCAGGGACTAGTATAGTTACTACTTCCGGAACATGGTAAGTTGGACTCCTAAATGCGGGCACGAACCGGGCACACCTCAATTATTCCTTCAAACAGTTGGACACCTCAATTAGCATACCATCCGACTACTTAATCAAGTGTTATGCTTCCCGAGTTCAAAGGGGAAAGGGTGGTAATGTACCCAAAACCACCACACTTGGCGCTAGGGTAACAACTTGGTACTGTACCACATTTGAACATGGGCATAGAAACCACATGTTCTGCGCCTAATGCATAACACGGAGCACTGAAACTCGAATTTGGCAGGGAAAACAGGGAAACTAACATGTGGGGCACACCTGTCGGGGTGACGTGGCATAGACTAGTCCAATGGAGGAGCTGGCCCACGACCTCCTCGCCAGTGGCAACCGTTCATGTGGGTCGTGGGGGCCAGCAACGTGGTGCTGCGGGATCTGGACAAGGCGACAACAGTGAGCGACATGCTTATTGTCGCTGGACACACTCGGCTTCAGGGTGCCGAGGGTGGAGCTACCGCTGTGGCACAACTAGTAGATCAACACCCAGCTCGTCGAGGATGCATAGGGCACCAAAGTGCGCGCGCACCACGACGCGTCCATGGAGTGCTCTAGCGCGGCCAACTTCATCCCCAGGTACTTTTTTGTCGGGTCGTCTTTCTTTTTCAATGACATGTGGGGGTCGCATGTGAGCAAAGGGCATCTCCAACATTGCTATGACTGCAGCTGACTACCCTCGCACACCAAAAAGCCTCGTCCCTCGCGCCATCGCGTGCGTGAGTTCCCAGCCGGCGCCAGCTGCCTACATTCATGATGTCCGTTCGTATGCCATCATTAAGCAGGATCGGTGCCCGAGGAACCAACTGTGGAGACTTAATGACGCACCCGGACGCTTGGCCTCACCGGAATGCGCTACTTAAAGGGGCAACGCCCAGCTAAACTCCACACCATTGCGCATCCTCCTACCTGGCACCACACCCACCATGACTGCGAACGCGAATGCTCTGCGGGAGAGCCTGTGTCAGGGATGAAGCTCGAGGTCACCGCCCTCGCTCAAGTTGTCGCTCGCAACACAGTAGCAGTGTAGCCTGACGCGGACGCGTCCGCACAAGCGGTGGCCATGCTGGCGGCCGACGATGGGAGCACCGTCATCCACGCGTCCTACTTGCTGCCGTCCAACGTTCGGTGGTGCATCTGGCAGGTGAAGTGACAGACCGTCCATGTCCATCATCATCGACCTCACATCCATCGGCTCCACCGAGGTCGGGGACTCCTTTGTGGATGAGTCGGGCATGGGAAGCGGCAGGGCATGGTGTGCCAACTGGCCGGTCCCTCTCTCGTGTTCTACTCTTCCTCGCTGGAGACCGCACCTTCACTTCATGGGTCTTGAACCCCGCCCCTGTACATGGAGACGGCAGATGGAAGACGTTGGTCGCCACCGTAGAATGGGTTTAGGGTCGGGTTTCTTTCATTTTTCTGTCCTATAAAAGTTCGAAATGTAATGAAAATCTGCCGTGTTTGCATGAATCTCTTCCGGTGTATATGAACTTTCACAATAATAATAAGATATATCATATGAAAATATATGGAATCATGATTCGTTTTTGTGTGTATAAACTTGGAAGGTTTGACCCGAGACAATGCTAACATGCGAAGTAAATAAACACATAGGGTCTACATACACAATTTATCTTAGGCACTCCAATAGTATGTCCACTGCACATTCACGTGTTTCACATCTTTCTACATCTACGGGAACCTATGAAAGGGCTAACGTAAATTGCCTCTCTCTCTCCCCCTGATTTTCATGGTGGTGGGCTCCTCCCTCCCCCAATCTCCAATCAATAGTCCACACGTTTCACATTATGTTAATTACGTAATCGGGATTACGTAGGTGTAAAATTACTCATCCTAAAAAAACCAAGTAAGCTAACCTCCCAGCATATCGCGCGCGAAAAGACCCGGTCGAGCCGTTTTAGTCGGGATTACCGGATTACTAGTAGTAGTATCGATGTATCACGTGAAGCACCAAGTTGAATAAAAGTAAAAAGGCGGTACACTAAAAGCACGGCTGTCATAGTCGCATTGCACCCCTCACACGGTCGGTCCTGCACACGTCTCGTGCAAACGAAACGCTCTTCGGCTTGCCTCTTTACAGACATGTGGGACCACATTTGGAGAAACCGACCATGCGCGAAACTCCCCCGCCCACCGCGCGAAAACCGCCCCCAAAAATCCCCCCTCCCCAAATCCCAAATTCAACTGCCCTTCGGCTAACTAGCCAATAATATTGCCCAAACCACCCTCCCCTGGCCCCTCCACTCCATTCACTCTGCCAAAGCCGCCCTCCCCATTGCGCCGATACGTCGGCGCTGTGGTTCACCGAGGGGACGCACGGTGATCCTCTCGCTCCCATAGTATGCTCTCGTAGACTGCCATCCTCCAACCGCGCCGCCACCGCCGGTGACGTTCTTGTGGAAACGCACGGCGGTCAGCTTCTCCCACAGTACGCGCATTCTAGTGAGGCCCCGTGCATGTCGGAGTAGCGCTGAATATTAGCTGATAGACGCTGTTAATCTCACTGTTTGCCGAAATAGTTTACAGTCAATATGCTCTGCTTAAGAAGCTTCCTTGCCCTATTCTGCACTCAATCTGCTTTGCTGAGATGGCATGCCACGCCCGATTAGTTGGTAAAATATCTTTCCACATATTTTTTGTGAAGTAGATTGCCATGGTATGGTAGCCAATATATTCGGTGAAATAGCTCGACAACGTTTTAAACTCGATCTTTGTTGCTCAGATGGCCTTCGATTGCTGTGTGCTCGGCCTCATTGACTGTTGAATTAGCCTGCCATAATTTAGCACTCAAATATGTTTGCTGAATTAGCTTTACATATATTTCATTATTTAGATATGCTTGTCCGAATATCTTGTCATAGCTTTAGACATCGACCTAGGTATTTTTTTCTGGATTTTACAAAAAATAATATATGTTTTACTGTAATATCTAGTAGAAGAACTAATTTGTATGTCTAACAGATGGAGAGGACTTGGATAACTTCTGCTCGAAGATTCTTAGCTGCATATGTCGAGGGGGTTGAAAACTTCATGAAATTTGTCAGAGCTTAGTTCGGCGGTCCGAAATCAGATGTGCTCTGCCCATGTAGCAGTTGTATGAATTCAGTTACAAGATCGGAGTCAACTGTGCAAAATCATCTACATTTGTATGGGATGTCGGTCACATATACTAGGTGGGTTCATCATGGTGAAGCTGTGAGCGTCAATGTTACTGACTATGTTGAAGCAATAGATCACAATCTTAATCTACTTGATGCTTAGATGCAAGAGGAGGAGGAGGAGGTGGTGGTGGCAGATCCAATGAGTTTGACCAACATCGAAACAATGCTACAAAATGCTTGCCCATTTAGTGAACTTTCACCTGCAGAAGAAAAATGGTGGGCCCGCATGTTGGAACAATGCAACGTGGCAGTCACCCTAGGAAGTAAGCTGACAGTATTCTCAGCTATGGTCACCTTTCTTCAGGTCTAGTCATCTGAGCGGATAACCAACAAATCATTCGATGCGATGTTGGCTGCTTTCTGGAAATCTTTCCCGGATGCATCTGAGCTGCGACACACCTACAGTAAAATGAAGAATTTCCTTCATGCAGTTGGAATTGGATATGATATGATCCATGTTTGTACGAATAATTGTGTTCTGTTCCGGAAGGATTATGCCAACTTAAGTGAATGCCCAAAATGCAAATCATCAAGTTGAAAAGATGGCGATGAAGTGAAGAGGATTCCTCATAATGTTTTGAGACATTTTCCAATTATACCAAGATTGTAGAGGTTGTTTCATGATGCTGAAACAAGACAGGATGTACTGTGGCATTCTAGGAACCAGGAGTATAGAGATCATAATGTAATGAGCTATCCATCTCATGGTAGTGACTGGAAAATCTTCAACTAGAAACACACAGAGTTTGTTGTTGAACCGAGAAACATGATACTTGGCTTAGCTACAGATGGATTTAACCCATTTGGCCACCAGAGCACCACATATAGCATGTTGCGAGTGCTTCTTATCCCTTACAACATGCCACCAAATGTTTGCACCGAAGAATCAAACTGCATGATGGCCTTGCTCATCCCAGGTCCAAAAAGTCCTGGAAAGGATTTTGATTTATTCATGGAGCCTCTTGTGGAGGAACTTCAACATCTATGGAGGTGTGTTCTCACTCGAGACCTATATAGCAGCCCACTAGTTGATTTCTTTCTGTGAGTTGTTATAATTTGGTGCATCCATGATTATCCGGTTTTGGGCACTATGTCAGGGCGAACGACACATGGTTACAATGCATGTGTTCGCTATGACAAGAATCCACTGTCATACATAATACTTAGCAAGATCTGTTACATTAGACACCATCGTTTCCTTTCCAAGGACAAGCCGTGTCCAACAAAATACCGAGGACATGTGTTCAATGCAAAGCATGAAAACCGTGATGCACCAAAGAGGCTTACCGGCGATGAGTTGCAGGTGGAATTAGAGAAGGTCAGGCATATTACACCAGGAAACCATCCTGATAATGGTAGCGAGAAAAGGAAGGATGGCAGGGCAAAAGAGAGCTTACTGTTTACCCATAGGTCCACCATGTGGGACTTGGAGTATTGGAAAGATTTGGATCCGCGGCATATTCTTGATGTGATGCACATCGAGAAAAATATATGTGACAGGATTATCGGCACACTTCTTAATACTGAAGGCAAGGCGAAAGATACCTTAAAATCTAGGATTGATTTGACACACCTGGGTATCAGAAAGGATTTGCGGGTGGAACATGATGGTGCACCACGGGATATGGCACCAGCTGTGTACGTCTTGGATATGGTAAAGAGAAAAGAATTATGCAACGTCATGTCACGTGTGAGATTCCCACATGGATTTGCTTCCAACCCTGAAAGGAGAGTCAGTGCAGATGGAAACAAGGTATGAGGGTTGAAAACTCATGACTTCCACATCCTACTTCAAAGAATTTTACATGTTATCCTTAGAGGATTGGGCCGCCCTGACTTATACAGAGCAGTTGTAGAGTTGGGACAATGCTTCAGGGAACTCTGCAGTGGAAATATCAGGATAGATGCTTTGGAGTGTCTTAGAGACAAGATACCAACTATCCTATGCGACCTTGAGAAGAGATATCCTCCAGCCTTCTTTAATGTGATGGTGCATTTGGCTGTTCATCTACCTGATGAGGCACTACTTAGAGGTCTAGTGCGGTATTTGGATGTAGCCTATTGAAAGGCGGCTAGGCACTTTCAAGGGCTATGTTAGGAACAGAGCTAGACCCGAGGGTTCCATTGCAGAGGCCTACATAGCTATAGAAGCGTTGACATTCTGCTCAAAATACATTGAAATAGCTGATCAGCTTAGCAAAGAGGTGGGTGAAGATAGTCCCGAGCTCAATGTTTTTAATTGTTTTGTTCAAGTTACAGGGAAGAGTCGACAAGGCGACAATACTAAAGAATTGGACAACATGGTTTGGTATGTGTTGAATAACTGTCCTGAGATTCTACCTTATATGGAGTAAGTGCTAAGTACTGCAGCTTATACATCGTAATATACTAAACTTGCAACACATTCTTATATATTTAGATATTTGACGTGATCACTATGTTGTGTAGCATCTACAAAAAGGAGTTACTGACACAAAATCCAAGAAACATTGACAAACTAGTTATGGCAGGATTTGCGAAATGGTCCAAGAGCCATGTAAGCTTTTGAATTGCAATGTCAGTTTTTTAATATATTGAGTACATAAGATGATCAACTTGTCTATTTTCTAACCATATGTTAAGAAAATGTGGGAGGATGGGCAGGCAGTTAATGATTCCCTTTACGTACTAGCAATGGGTCCTAATACTCGGGTAACATTATGAATCTTGCGTTGTTGGAGATGTGCGCTACAACACCCTTGCACGCGACGAAGGCAGGACGACACAAAATAGAGCCATCACAAGCACAGATACGTACTGCAAAGAGACAACGGAAATGTATGCTAACATGACAGACATTGTTTAGTTTCAGTATACCTCCAGTTTCGAGGTTCATCAGTGTGTGGTTCTGTTGTGTTGTCATTGGTATAACCTGTTTTCCAGGATCGCAAAACCTAGAGCTGATGATTATTTCAAATCCATCAGTGTCAAGGCGGTGTACCAGACCGATGATGCTTACACATATGCACGGATATTTTTGGCAAATCAAGCAACATGGATATTTTTCTTGGAAGACACATATACACGTAGAGATGATTGGAGAATATTGAAAAGGTTCAAGCAAAGGAATTCATTGTCGGTGTATTTGGAACGACACCTATGGGATCACAAGAATCCCTACTACGGTTGCGGGGCGCGGGGTTGAGAGAAGAGCGGATCCAACAGTTAGCACACGGTTCCTTTACCCAAGTTCGGGCCGCAAAGATACGTAAAACCCTACTCCTGCTGTGGTGGATTATATGTTTGTGTTCTTCAGCTGGCTATGGGGCGTGAGGAGCTCCAAAAAGCCGAGTCGTGAGGAGTTCTAAAAAGCCCAATCCTTCTCCTGGTCGCCTTGGGCCTCCTTTTATAGGGAAAAGGGGTCGCCACAGTGGCACACAGGAGGTGGAAAGGGTACAGTGATGCGAGGTTATCCCTCACATTACATGACAAGGCGCATTTAATGCGCCTAGCTTAGGTGTCCTTGCTTTATCGGGTACAGGGGATACATCCGTCTTGTCCGTCGCCGCTCCTTCTTGCGTCGACACGCGCCCTGGCCAGCGATGCCTGAGATGCCATGTAGGCAGGCAGGCAGCTGAGGTGGCGCAATGGTAGGTCTCCACGAAGATCTGCATGTTGCCACGCAGGTGCCTGCCCAGCTGGTTGGGTCAGCAGCTGCATGGGGCGGTGGAAACTCAGTTGGTGCGGGCCTGATGGTGACCCTGCGGGTGTCCTCGGCAAGGGCCTTGCTGGGGCCCCGGCAAGGGTCTTGCCACGGCGCCTGCTGTCATCCCCGGCAAGGTGCTTGCCGGGGGTCTTGTGGTCCTCCTCAGCTGGGATCCCGCCAAGGGTCGTCGTCTTCTTAGCGTGTGTATCTGATCTTGAATGTCTTCACAAAGATCTGCATGCCACCACGGGGATATCTCCCAAATCCTTGCCCCATGGGGGCAGTGGACTCAAGGGTGATCCACTCCGTAGGCGCGGGGCGAGCTGCCGCAGCAAGGGTCTTGCCGGGGCTGCCAGAGCCGGCCCCGGCAAGGATCTTGCCAGGGCTGCTGAAACTGGTTCCCGGCAAGGATCTTGCTTGGGGAAGCCGCTTCGTCCCTTTGCTCTTTGTGGCCTTGTTCTTGGCGTTGCTCCAATTCCATCGAGCTTGGGTCTTACCTTGGCTCACCTCCCGAGCCATGCTTGGTGTGGTGGTGCCCGTGGCTCAGACTGCCTGTGCACAGTCATGGGGGTACAAAAAGTGTACCCCTCTTTTTGTACACCGACGGGAGCCCCCGGGCCTGGGCCACACATAAGCGCGATGTGTTGTTGGGCTAGGCCCAGAACGGTGCGCGGGCAGGCAGGGCGGTTCTCACCGTGGTAAGATTTTCCGCGCGCTGCGCCTCCCACGACCCGCGCGCATGGCGCGGGGTGAAGGGGCGTGCGTGTCGTCGGCGGCATGCGTGGGGCGGTTTCCGCAGGCATGCGTCATGTCGCAGTAAATGCGAAAGGAGGCGGCCCGCATCCCCCCCCATAAGAAGGAAAAACTGCGGGCGCGCTGCTCACTTCCTCCATTTTCCTCGCGCCTCTTCCAATCTCAGAGCCGCTGTTCCCTCTCTTCCTTCCTTCCGAATCCTCCGCCATCGCCTGCCGCCATTGCTTCGCCATCCCCCTCCCTCAGCCCTCCAACTGAGCCGCCATGGCGTCCAAACCCGCCAAGGGCAAGGGGGTGGCCAAGGGCGCCGGGTCTGTGGAGCCGCCGGAGGTCGCGTTTTCGGGGGACCGAACGAAGGCTGCTTTCTTCATCCCGTCGATGGTCGACGTCTACGAGCTCCGGGCCGCCTTCAAGCCCCTTTGGGCAGT
>LR738715.1:460290976-460322065 GCA_902687465.1 Secale cereale
CGGCGACGCGCGTCATTCCGGCCGCTTGCGCCAAGCCCGGCCCAAATCGGTACCCCTTCTTCGTCGACTACTTTTCTTGTGGGTTATGTCCCCCCTTCTCCGATTTCTTCTGTGATGCCATGCACACTTTTGGATTCCGCCTCTTGGATTTCACTCCGAACGCGGTGGCGTGGATGGCTTTCTTCGCGCACCTTTGCGAGGGCTTCGTCGGGGTGCAGCCCAACACGGCGCTCTTCCGCCACTATTTCACCCCTCGGATCCAGCCGGGAGGCGTCGTCTCTGGGTGCATCACCCGGATTCCGAGATCCAAGGGAGCGTACCCGGAGGGCGCTGTAAAGGAGAGGTGGGATGAATGGCGTGGCCGGTGGTGCTGGATTGAAGAAGACGAGCCGCCAACATTTTGCAAGGTCCGCCGGGTGCCGACGGTCCGTGGCAGCGACTGGGGTGACGTCGATGCCGCCGACGGGAGGCTCACCGTCGCCACCACCAGGATCCACCGGCTCGCCCAGGCCGGGCTCACCCTTGAGATGATCGGGGCGGACTTCATTCGCCGTCGGATCGCCCCGTTGCACAACAAGGGGAGCCCAGCCTAGCTCTTTAGGAACCCAGCTGACGTCATGCGGCTCCGCCCTAGCCTCGACCACAACCTCACAGTGATGGGACACGCCCATTTCTGCCAGCGGCTCTTCCAACTTGATGTGGGTCATGACCGCGAGGTCGAACGGACCGGCAAAGCCGCAAAGGCTGCCGCGAAGGCCGGTAAGGCCATCAAGGGGAAGCTCTTCAAGCTGCCAGCGGGGGTGGTCCCGCTGTCCAACAATTCGCGCCAGTCCGAGATCGTCGCCATGATGCCGAAATGCAACGCGCACGGCCCCGTCCCGAGCTGGCTAGAGCCGGCGTACGAGGTCGTGCAGCAATTCTTCGACTCTCTGGTCGAGGTGTGTGTCAAGCCTGACGCCGAGCGGTGGCTTGTCAGGGACACCACCCAGGAAGAGCTGGACTACATCGCCGCTAGGGCGAGGGAGGCGCAGCTCGTCATGGAGGCCGGCAGCGTCGGGGGTGTGGAGGACAAGGACGCCACGGCTGCGGAGGAGGAGGAGCTCGCCCAGTGGGCGGCGGCTGCCGGAGAGGCTAGCAGCGCCGGCACCGGAGCTCCGCTGGTCAAAGACGCGGCTGATGAGTCGTCGTCGGAGGAGGACGTGGCGGCCGGCCCGGCGCCAGCCAGGGGAAGAGGGCGAGTCCTGTGGCGGGCCTGTTCCGGCGAGCCGGTCCGGCCCGGCAAGACTGCGCAGCCTCAATTGGCCTTGGAGGGGTCTGGGCGCCACACGAGGGCCACGGCGGCGAGGAGGTCTACGAAGGCCGCTGGGAAGAAGAAAGCAATAGCCCCTTCTCCATCTGGGCGCGTACCAACTCCGCCCCCTTCTTTGCCTCCCCCGGCAGACGTTGACTCGGATGTCGACGCGGAGTTCCCTTTTGATCTCGGGCCTCTTAGCCCGAAGAGGAAGAGGAAAGCGGCGGCGGAGGAGGAGATGGACGACGAGTAAGTACTCCATTCCTTACCGCCATTTCCATCCTCCTAAACCATGCCACTCATCTTGATCCGTTCTTGTTTCTTCAGGGATGCAGAGACGTTGGCCTAGACGATAAAGAGGGCCAAAGCTTCGGCAAGCAGCCAGCCCCCGGCTGGGACTTCAGAGACACCACTGGTGTCGTTGAGCAGCCCAGACGGCAGCCCCCGGCACAGCCCCCAGCGTAAGTTCATCATCCTCTTCTCGCTCGACATGCAGTAGGCGTTTGATGCTATGGTGCTGACCTTGCCAGTTTTATAGGACGGGAGCAGCAGTAGGAGGAGCCGCAAGGGGCTATCCCCAACACACCACCCCCATCGACTACACCGCCACGAGGGGTGTCCCCAGCAAGGGCACCAAGCATGGAGCCCACACGCATGGAGGAAGAGGGGAACTTGGGCGCTGGTGGCTCTGCCACGGTGCCAGACGCCGGTGGGGAGGGGACTTCTGCTTCATAGCCCGGAACTGGTGAGTCGCCTGTCTTCTGTCTTTGCTTTTCCCTTATCCTTTTTCTTGGCTTCATCATCCCCATCACTGCCCAGGCCCTCCTTCAACTGATATGGAGGACGTGGACACCGTCATCGGGGAAGTTGCTGAGGAGGCCGCGGCGGAAGCCGACAAGATTGCCGCCGAGGAGGCCGCCAAGGACGCTGTCGGGGCCGCCGCGGATAAGGACGCCGAGGATGCCACCAAGGGCGCCGCCGAGGGTGCCGGCGGTGGGCCTGCCGGGGAGGCCGGCAAGGCCACAGCGGAGGAAGAGGCGATTGATGATCAGCCTTCTTCCTCCACAACCTCGGGCCCCGGCAGGTATCTGATGGTGGGCGACGATCTCTTCGTCCATCTCGCAGGGGTGTCAAGCTCCCGAGCGCCCGCCGGAGGGGAAGTCTTCGACGGCGAGGTGCTTGCCGCCACCGGGCTTGAGATTGGTTATGAACCAGGCACCGGCGGCAATGGCTCTCCAGAAGGGCAGCTCTTCCGCGCCATGGGGGCCAATTTCCGGAAGCTCCAACCGCTCTACCGCGCGCGTCTGGACAAGGTCAAGTCCAGGATGGCAATGGTGGATAGGGCAGAGGTGGACTTCCAGGCACGCATTGCTGAGGTGCAAACCTGGTTTCACCAGTCCCGCGAGGAGCAGAGGGCCTTCCAGGAAGAATTGGCCAAGCACGACGCAGAGCTCATCATGAAGATGTCTGACGTCGAGAAGGCCCAGGAAGAGGCGGCGAACTTGGCTGCCGCGGCCGAGGCCGCCCGGAACTAGCATTAAGCCGCCCTCGATTCCCAGGAGGAAGACCGCTCCGCGCGTGAGGCGAAGGTTGCCGCAACGCTCCGCGGCAAGGATGAGGAGCTCGAGGTCCTTGTCGAGCGGCGGACTCGCGAGCTGGGGCAGAGGCACAAAGAGGCACTCGATGCCCAGGCTCTAGCCCATGCCGGCAAGGTGCAAGAGCTGGAGGTGGAGCGGGACGAGCTGAAGGAGCAGGCCCTCAAGCTGTCCGACGAAAAGAACCGGCTCAACTGCGCCTTGACAGAGGCGCACGGAGCGGTCATCAGCAGGGCTGGGGAGCTCTCCGAGGAACAAAACTCCATCAGAGATCTCAAGCTGAGGCTGGAGAATCTCGAGAAGATGTTGTCGGAGAGCTCGGCTCGGGAGGAGACCTTGACCAAGAGCCTAGAGGAGGAGAAGCAGCTGCAGGCGGACGAGGGCGCCTCCCACCAAGAATACGTGGCGGGCGAGAACAGGTGGATCAGCCGGCTGGAGGGCATCGCCGGCAGGGTTACCTCGCAGTTGGCCCTCGTGGGGATGCCAAACGCGAGGTATGCCCCTGAGTGGAGCGGGTCCGTCAACGCCAAGCTGACCCTGTTCTTCGAGGGCGTCCTCGGTGCCTTGGCTAATCTTCACTCCAACAGAACTTCCACGCTCGCCGGGGAGGCCCGGGGGGTCATGACCATGGTCGTTACCAAGATGGCGTTCTGGAACCCTACCCTCGACTTCGAAGCCACGATGGACAGCTTGCCGGAGGATGCTGACCTCACGGTGCTCAAGGAGCGCATCAAGCCCGTCATCAGTCGCATCGACGAAATCAAGAGGGTGGAGGGCCAGCGCCGGGATTAGGCATCCCGTTCTTCTTTGCCGCTGCGGGTTCATGACCAAGACAAATTTTATCTTTAGTTAGAACCGCAGCGATGACATGATGTAATATAACTTTGAAATGTCTTTGGAATTATGCATGTTATCTCCTTGTTTGCTGCCCCTTTGTATATCCACTCTACGCTAGCTGGGTAGGCTTGCCGGCGCGAAAAACCCAAGGCGGCGTCTTGGGGATGGGTCCCCATTGGCCTGCCGGGCGAGCGTGCTGCCGGGTGAGCCGCCTTGCCGCCCTTAACGCAGCTGCTCGAACTGTCGAGTTTGACTCGAGTCAGAGTCGAGAGCCTCGCTAATTGCGGAAGGCTACCCTACCATTTCCAACGCAGCCGTTTGAACTGTTGAACGGACTTGAAACAGAGCAAAGGCGTTGCGGATCGGGAAGGGCCCCATTTGCGTGCAGGTTTCTTGTTGTACAAAGAACGACAACTCCGAGGATAATAATCTTAAATAATAGGATAGAAATATCCAGGGTTTGATGCAACTTAGCTTCTATTTGTAGCCGCTCGAGCGCAGATCTTCCGGCCTCCTTCCTTCTCAAAGGGCCACGAAGACGAAAGAGCGTTGGGCCAACTGCTAGAGCCGATTCTCACAACTGCGCCCCCTACCTGGCGCGCCAAAGATGTCGGTGTATTTGGAACGACACCTATGGGATCACAAGAATCCCTACTACGGTTGCGGGGCGTGGGGTTGAGAGAAGAGCGGATCCAACAGTTAGCACACGATTCCTTTACCCAGGTTCAGGCTGCAAAGATGCGTAAAACCCTACTCCTGCTTTGGTGGATTATATGTTTGTGTTCTTCAGCTGGCTATGGGGAGTGAGGAGCTCCAAAAAGCCGAGTCGTGAGGAATTCTAAAAAGCCCAATCCTTCTCCTGGTCGCCTCGGGCCTCCTTTTATAGGGAAAAGGGGTCGCCACAGTGGCACACAGGAGGTGGAAAGGGTACAGTGATGCGAGGTTATCCCTCGCATTACATAACAAGGCGCATTTAATGCGCCTAGCTTAGGTGTCCTTGCTTTATCGGGGACGGGGGAGACATCCTTCTTGTCCGTCGCCGCTCCTTCTTGCGTCGACACGCGCCCTGGACAGCGATGCCTGAGGTGCCATGTAGGCAGGCAGGCAGCTGAGGTGGCGCAATGGTTGTTCTCCACGAAGATCTGCATGTTGCCACGCAGGTGCCTGCCGAGCTGGTTGGGTCGGTAGCTGCATGGGGCGGTGCAAACTCAGTTGGTGCGGGCCTGATGGTGGCCCTGCGGGTGTCCTCGGCAAGGGCCTTGCCGGGGCCCCGGCAAGGGTCTTGCCGCGGCGCCTGCTGTCATCGCCGGCAAGGTGCTTGCCGGGGGTCTTGTGGTCCTCCTCGACTGGGATCCCGCCAAGGGTCGTCATCTTCTTAGCGTGTGTATCTGATCTTGAATGTCTTCACAAAGATCTGCATGCCACAACGGGGATATCTCCCGAATCCTTGCCCCATGGGGGCAGTGGACTCAAGGGTGATCCACTCCGTAGGCGTGGGGCAAGCTGCCGCGGCAAGGGTCTTGCCGGGGCTGCCAGAGCCGGCCCCGGCAAGGATCTTGCCATGGCTGCTGAAACTGGCTCCCGGCAAGGATCTTGCCGGGGGAAGCCGCTTCGTCCCTTTGCTCTTTGTGGCCTTGTTCTTGGCATTGCTCTAGTTCCATCGAGCTTCGGTCTTACCTTGGCTCACCTCCCCAGCCATGCTTGGTGTGGTGGTGCTCGTGGCTCAGACTGCCCGTGCATAGTCATAGGGGTACAAAAAGTGTACCCCTGTTTTTGTACACCGACATTCATTTAATGAAGTTGCAGAACAAGATGATGCTTACACTGCTCCTAATGTAGAAGATTCCACAGATGTTCCTAATATCTTTGAGAACCATCACGTCAATAATGATGGCGAAAAGATTGCATGTCAGGTTGTGGACATACGAGAGTTGATCAATAAGACACCAACGTTCGAGGACATTAAGGATGAAGAAGAAGATGGCACTGGGGGGGGGGGGAATTACGATTTAGACTAATACACATGGCAAAGATGTTGACGCTGCTGCTGCGATGATGATTAGATTGCTTTTGTCGTATTTACCTATGAGAAGACGACTTTTTATTTACTATGTGAAATTGTGTTAGGTATGGCAACTGAAACCTGATGAAGTTGTTGTTTAGTATTTTGTTGTGAGAACGTCACTTATTATGTATGTTGATTTTTGTTTGGTGATTGTATGACGACTAAAACATGATGACATTGTTGTTTAGTTGTACTCATATTTGGTGGTGAAACTTGTATTTGATGACCTAGTTTGTTGTTCGACTGCACTTTGCTCGACATCTTCGAATGGGAACAAACCTGACCCAACAGGGCCTCTGCTAATTTATTTATTTCTTAGCAAAAGGGCCTCTATTATTTATTTACTTATGAGCAAATGGGATTCCCCCTAATTTCCGTTAATAAATATCTTTAAATATTCACAACACTACGCCCAGCCTGCTAAACAAGTTTCATTCATTACTAGTTTCAGCAAAGTGCTCATGTCATTGCCACTGAATACATCACGAGTGCTACATACACTGGAAATAAAGAGACAATAATCCTACAGAGCACAATGATCTTGTCCATTATCTTCACAAGCTTTTTCATCTCCTCGTTGTTGTCAAGGTCGTTCAGCAGCTGTGACTTGGCCATGATCAGATGAACTACATCTTTAACCTTCCGCTCTGCATCTTCCTCTTCTGTCGTTCCTTCAGTTACTTGTCCAACACCCCAACCTGTTGGTATTGGGATTCCACGACTAACCAAATAATCAGTGTAGTTCCATTCCCCCACATCAGCAACTTCCCAGAAATACAAATCACATGAATCTTTCCTTTTCTGCACGAATCAAATTGGAAGATCGTCAACGAAACTATTAAAAAAATCAGCAACTGAAAGCAGGCGCAAAACACTTAAACATATTATTACCCCATGATTCAGGCATTTGTATAAGACTCGGCCAAGCTTGAGGATTGTAGTTGAGATGCCACATATGGCTCTGCATGAGTTGCAGCAGTGGCACCACACCAATGGCAGCGGGTTGCGATGAGCAACCGCTGCGGTGACTGTGCCGGTGGGGGTGTGATGAGACCCACAGGGGATGGTACGGGTGGCAACTTGGCGCATATTTGGTTGTTGCTTGCTAAAGAGCAGGTGGTCGAGCTGCCAGCGGACATGGTTGCTGCGGCCGGAGCTTCTGATGCTAGGCAGAGTAACCAGAGAAGAGGAAAAGCGAGCATTGGATATGTCAGTTTCATTACTTGCAGGCTAGCATAGCACAATATATAGTCATAGTCTAGGTTTGGTTTCGAACCAGCTACAGGAGCACGTCTCTCTTTTTCTCAAACTCTACAATGTCTCTTTACTAGCTTGTTCTGTACACCTTCTCAAGCCTATGATTTTCGAGAATGTTATGTGGCGAACGAACGCATTTTCCTGGCAGTTTTAGTTGCGACGCAATATCAAGCGATGGCAGTTTCGGGAATGTTATCTGGCAAACGAGCCCAGTTTTTCTTTTCTTCCTATAAAAAAGTATGCTACATGGTGTAGGCTTAGTCAACAAACGATTGTGCCAGCCTTGACCGTTGGATTGATATCACGTCTATCATGTTTCTTTGGTTTCTCCTTCCTCCAACCGCCAAAGCCAAACAGTTCTGGTGGGACCGCCTGCTCCCGCCTCCCATGGCTGGCTATGCTGCCACGCACGCGTCGCGGCCACATCGCACCCACTGTCAACGTAGTCAATAAGAGAGATAACTGCACAAGGAGCAGCTGATACCCGGGACCCAGCAGCTCGCGTAGTATTATGTTCTTGTTTTCGGGACGGATCAGGGTATCAACTGGGTGGTGCGGGAGCTGTGGCCCGTCCAACTCAGGCTTTTATTTCACATGTTTACCACATGACCAGCCCAGTTTAGTTTTTTATTTCTAAAAATGGCTAGCCCAGCTATTTTTTGTTTTTTAGAATAACCAATGGAGGCCTACTTGCTTTTCTATGCCCTACTAGGCCTGAAATATTTCTAGACGAGGAGGGATGCATCCGACTTGCCCAGAAAATGGAATATAAGTAATAAGAAATGGGTTGTGCAATGAAAAATAGAGCAAACATGCAATTACTTACAAATTACTTTTTCTTTCCGATTTTGATATTTTAAATTTCATTGTTTCTATGCGGGGAAAATTTCATTGGATTTTACATTAAGGTATGTTTATTTTTAAAATTAATTTGAATATGGCTAGAATTTTTGGGTTGTATGTTGTTTGGGACAGTTTTGGACGCTAACTTGTGGGTTACAAGGTTGACATGTACGAAAGACTTTGTCAACTTAGTCTAGAAATGATTCCAGCAGCAGATATCGCTGGATTGTTAATCCAACAGTTGTATTGCTTCTTCAACCTCTGGTCTTCTTGCTCAAGCCGCCCAAACTAGCGTCGGCCGTACTGCCTGTTCATGCCTCCCATGGCCGGCGATCCTGCCACGCAGGCCTAACCACCCCACACTACTCCCATCGCTGACCTGGCCATCCCTCTATGCACCCACAGTTCATGTTATTCTCCGGCGGTGGCAGACGAACCAGTAAATCCTCATACTCCCTTTCGTGTGGGAAACAACTGTCGAGTCTTCTTCGGCTCCAGGGCGTTCCCTTCCTAGGCCTCGCCGTCGTCCACCGCCCTGGTACTCTCGGCGCGGCGTGGTCAACGTGGTCAGCGAACGACATCCATTGAAACAGGACTGTACGTGGAGAGGATGACAGCTGGGTCCATGGCAGCACGCAAGGAAGTGCCTCCTTATTACACATAAAATAATGATTCCTCCTCCTGATAGCTGGGATGCAACGGAAGCGCCTCTGTATTTCGCGAAAAAGCATTCCCCTGCTGACAGCTCGGACCCACCAGTTATATCTTCGCACGCAAGGAAGTGCCTCCTTATTACGCACAAAAAACTGAATAGCCCCCGCTGCTAGGTGGGACCCACCATATTTAGAGGACGACTTGTGGGCCTACTAAGTTGACGCGGACGCAGGGTTTGTCAACTTGGTCAATAAAAATGATTATAGCTGCGGTGACTGTCGATGTCCATCTAATGGCCTTTGTGCTTCTTCAACCTCCGGTCTTCTTGCTCCAGCCGCCCAAACCATTGCGGGTCATGCCGCCTGCTCTTGTCTTTCATGGCTGAATGTGCTGCAGCGCATGCCTCACCGCCCCCTCCTACTCCAACCGCTGGCCAGGCCATCCCTCTACTCACCCACAACCCGTGTTATTCGTCAGCGATGGCAGCCTCACACCGCAGCCGAACCAGTCAACCCTCATACTCCCTTCCGCGTGGGAATCCACTACCGCGTCTTCCCCGACTCCATGTTGTCCCCTTCCTAGCCCTCGCCATCATCCACCACCTTGGTGCTCTCGTGGCGGTGTGGTCATCATGGTCAAGGAACAACTTCGATCGGAAGAGGAATGTACGTGGAGAGGCTGACAGCTGGTCCACGGCCGCAACAAGTAAGTGCCTCCTTATTACTCGTAAAATAATTTTTTCCTCCCCTGACAGTGGGGAACCACCAGAAGGGCCTCAGTATTTTGCGAAAATAATGTTCCCCCTGACAGCTGGGACCAACCAATTATATCTTCGCATGCAAGGAAATGCCTCCTTATACTCCCTGAGAGCTGGGACCCACCGGTCGAACCGTACGTAGGGTTGTCTGTCTGGTCGCGAACGTGTACGTACATACTGGTCGATCGGTCTCTCCGCAATGATGAATCATGGCCGAGCAAGCGGCGGCACGTGCAATAGTAGAGCCCCCGACGTAGCAGTTCAGGCAGTCCAGTCAATACCGTGTACACGTACGTACAACTAGATGCCAAAAAATACGGCCATGTACGTACATATGGGCGGGGTCTCGAACAGCTACTTGCGCATACGTACGGCTAGGGCTCATGTACATAGAGAGGCAACGGATGACAACAATGATGACATGTTCATCGGCAGCCAACTGGCTGGGTCGGAACGGAGAAACATCGTCGTGTTCATCAGGAGGCAACGGAACGCGTCGTGTTCATCGGTAGCCAACCGGCTTGGACGGAACAGTCGAAACCTGGTGTGGCGTACTGCAAAATGGAGGGAAACGACCTTCTACTAGAGTGCGTATGGTCGAAACAGGGTCCTATTCATCAGGAAGGGTCTGGCATACCGCAAAACAGAGGAAACGACCTTCTGCTCGACCGACTATGGTCGAAACGGGATCATGTTGATCGGGAGGGGTCTCGATACCGCAAGGAGGAAACGGACTTGTGTTGGAGCACTACGATCGAAAGGGGGGTCCTGTTCATCGGGAGGGGTGTGGCGTACCGCAAACGAGACTACATGGGCTACTGTTCACCCACCGTCGACTTCTTCCAGCCTCCACCTGCAATGTTCGTCCACCGCGTCTTCCTCTGCCTCCACCGGCTACTGTTCAACCAGCCCTCCACCGGTTAATGTTCAACCAGCCCTTTGCGAGGTCCTGTTCATCCACCCTCAACCGGCTTGGCTATGGCGGCCTCCTCTCGGGGTCCTGCTCATCCAGCAGCAATGGCCTACTACTACTACCACGGGGTCCTGTTCATCCAACCCCAACCACGTACATCTCGACTCGTTCAACCAACCCCCAGATTCACTGTTCATCAAGAGGCATCAGGTTCGATTGGCTTTAGTAAGCTGCAGTAGCAGCAGCGACCAATCGCTCTGGTTCAGTTAGTAGCAGTAGGGAAGGAAGCTTGGTTTCAGTTAACAGGAAAGGGATCGATCACTCGGGTTCAGTAACATAGCCTAGTGCAATTGCCCGGGTTCAGTAGCGAACGCCTCACTCGGGTTTAGTTAGAGCCCAATGCCTCAGACACACAGGCATATGTATACAAAAGAAATGCGCAAACATCCGTGCATCGCTCAGCCCCGAGCACCCACCATAACTGGGAACTCAACGAAATTTTCCTCACCCTTGCTTCTACCACGATTTTTTCCATCATGGACGGCCCAAAGAAAGTCATGCAGGCGCGTCCCCGGCCCGCCCAGGACGAAAAGCCCATTTTTTGTCATGATTTTTTTGTCATAGAAGTAGGATCTCACCACATCTATGATGATACCAGGTTTTGTCACAATTATCATCATAGAAGTGTCATAAGCATGATAGAAAAAAAATTCATTTGAGCCAAAATGTCACGGGTGTGTCTTTTTTTTGTACTGCCAAGACCTCCTCATGGAGAAGAACTACCTTTTGTATCGTCCTCTACAGCATTCGGATATTGTATCCCTCGTTATGTTCATCGGTCTAGCCCATGTGTGATCGTTTCGTTGATTTGAGTGTTTCCCTTTGTGTTTCTCCTTGTGTTTTCCTCATGTTCTTCTTGGGATGCCCTCCAATCGTGAAAGATCGGCCTAAAATTGGGTTAGCCCCGCACCATATGGTATCATGAGCCTTGGTTCATCATGAATTTGGAGCCTCGCCGCTGTTTTCTAGCCTTGTTTTGTGTGATTTGGTCCCAAAATTCAAAAATTCCCCCCAATATAGCCCCATTTTTTTGTAATTTGTTGGTTTGATGATGTTTTGTTGAATTTGATCCATGATTCACTGTATTTCAAGTGGATCTAGAATCATCAATTTTGACCCCAAAATCTCCAATTCCCGCCCAAAATCGCATCCCGGATCTAATTCCCGAGTTGACCCAGACCCACCGGACGATCGACGTTTTCTTAGACATTCGGCGCTCCCGGAGCCACCGGACGTCAGACACTTACTGGACGTCCGACAGCCCATTCGAGAACAAAAAACCTCAAATTTTCGAGCTCCACAAGACGTCCGGTCACCGGACATCTGACGTTTCACGGACGTCCGACACCTGTAGATTTTGACTTTGGCTGATTTTTGTTTTGTCCATAACTAATTCATCTGAACTCTGATTTCGATGTTCTTTAGCTCATTTTGAAGCTATTAACATCCACCATACCACAAAAATAATCCCATCATCATTTGACACCATAAAATTTTATGAAATTTGGCATCCTTGCATAGGCCCTTCACCATATCATCCACTATACCACCACCGACTTCTGCAACCTAACCCATTTTGTTCCCCATAGCATTTGTGGTTGCTTGAGTAGTGATTCGAGTCTCCTAAGGTGTTTAGGCTACTTAGGGATGGTTTCTTCTTCATCAATCACCACCACCACTTCTGCATAACCTAGTCCACCATACACTTTCACCACCCCAACTTAACCAAATTTTGTTTGAGATTGTTTGAGTTGTGGCTCGTATCTCCTAAGGTGTTTCGGAAACTTAGGGACGGTGACCTCAACTTCAACTCGCATAGCCCATCATTCCACTTCCGCATTGCCGAGTGCGAACCCACCACCGCTTTCCACTACCGCCATTTGACATTTAACATTCGAGATTTTGAATTCGTGATTTTTCTGTTTCCTAAGGTGTTTTGGCTAATTAGGAACAGTTCTACATCAAGAACATCGCATGTCATAATCGTCGTGAGGTCATCATCGACATTGACCACTTCACCTTTGACACCACCATAAGCAAGGGACGGTAACTTCGACGACATCATTTGTATATTCCCCCTTGCCTTTGCATTGTTAACCCCTAGCCCACTTTGCGTCACTTCCCTATCGAGACTAGCCTTTGAGTATTGCCGGCAACATTACTTGTGCACATTAGTGATCATCGATCCGCGCTTCCATTGCATACATACCATATCATATTGGTATCATCATATCATCTCTTGTGTCACAAGATTGTTCCCGCATATACACAATTGCTATCTTGGTTAGTGCATTTTGCATAAGTGGCCAACAAAAAGAGCTCAAAAGAGAAAAGTGCCAAAAATCTTTTAAGCAAATGATCCACAAAGAAGCTTGTAAGCAAGAGGCATAGCATCACAAAAAATCATATCATACTCGATCATCTTGGATCATGTTGTGGCGAAGCACCAGAACATCATACACATATAGCATACTTGTGATAGGAAGTCACTACATTTTGTCTCATATAGGTAGTGCACAAGTTCGTATCTGCCTATTGAGCAATCGGCTAGCGTCTCCCTAGTGTTGTGCGACAAGAGCATTTTATGTGGATTCCACATTTTCCGCTCAATCCTTGGTTGCACAACCACATCTATATATGCATGCGTGTGTTTCCGTGTGCCACTCATTTCTATTGGTCTACTTGTTTCACTTGCAAATATATGAATCTATTTCAACATTATTGAGTCTTGCTAACATTTTGCATCAATTTTTTGTGCCACTATCCTCACCAGGCTACTCCATAAGCCTTATTGTGTATGTGTGAGAATTAACAAGAATCGGTACGAACTGTGCAATTTCCTTGTTACATTATTGAGTGATCATTGATCCATTTTCAAAAACGGGTAAGGTACATTGGTCTAGTTCTTCTCTTCCTCTAACTCACCACTACTCGAGTCTTGTGATGGATAGGGAAACCATTTCATCTCCAGTCTTTGACAACGGCGACGCGAACAACTACTTCGACACATCCATGGAACATGGCATCGAAGCTTTCAAGGCCAACATGAAAACTCGAGTGGGAGAGCTACGTGCCTTGATGATCACTCGAACTTCTTCCCCTTCGTCATCTTCACAAAGACGACATTCAAGTCACAGGTCTTCGGAGCGCAAACACGATGCAAGCGCACGTCATCCACATCCACCTCTACATGGTGACCATCATCAGATTCATGATCAACATCGTCATGAAAGACAAGTCACCTCCAAGCATCATGTGCATGACGACGACGAACGACATCTACTATGAGCTCAAGCACGACAACGACATCATCATCACGAAGATGCTCTCCAAGCGCAAACCTACAAGTACAAACAAGCTCTACTTCACGCCAAGGCCAAGCTTCATGAGCAAAAGAGAAGACCGCGAGACAAGCACCACCAAGAAGGCGCTACGGCTACAACCACCACTTCGGCATCTTTGCCAAGTGTTCTCAAGGACTCTTCACCTTTGGATGTATGGCTTCTTCGCCTACTTCTTGTGAGTTCGCCTACATTGACATCTTTAACAACAAGGCGACCACCTACGAGAGAGGGAGACACTTCCATCTTCGGAAGCCCCTCAAGGAAGATGGCCAAGCATGAGAAATTCCCTTCTATCATGGAGATGAGCTTCGAGGTGCCACATCATATGGGCCTCTTACAAGAAGATAGCTACAAGACGGTCGAGTAAGGGCCATCCCTTCGACTAAGACGACGAGCATGAAAACTTCTTCGACAACATGAAGACGACGCCCCAATATGCCTCATACTCCGAGGCAAGCTACGCGAGCGCACATGAAACCTTCTCTTTAGTCTCGAAGGAGACTGATGTTTTTCCACATCCCATGGCATTCATCTTTGGAGGCGTTATGGATGAGGAGGTTGGGCATGTGACTATCCCTTCAACCACGGCGGCGATTGGAGTTGAGCATGGAGACAATGACACCTACATCTCTCCGACACCTACATATCATGAGATGCCCCAATTTCCATGTGAGGAGAACCATCACCACATTAGTGACATGAGTGACTCCACCATATGTGACATTGAGTGCATTTCCTATGAGCGGATGAGTGTGACCACCACTAGCCCCACACATGAGAGCATGTCACACACCCTATGTGAGGTTGAGAGCCATTTGAGTGACTCCACCAACCACACAAGTGGGAGAATCCAAAAGGGAGTGAGTGAGCCACAACACTTAGTGAGTGAGGTTGTTGATAGGGCATGTGAGGCCACTATGATTTCTAACAACTTAACCTCTACTCCGAGTGTGTTTTCTTCTTTGGTGTTAGATCTCCTACAAGACAAAGCGCCAATCCTCGACGAGTCCATCCATCCAATCGGAAAACCAATGACCATGGTGGAAGAAGATGCACCACCCACATGGTTCCATCAAGATGAAGACAAGAACGATTAGATCTTGAACACCTCACCTACAACACATGAGCGATGCTCCAAAGGTAACATAGGTGATGGTACTTCACTTGTCCCACTAGTGGACTATCTTACCATTGATTTCTTGCGTGATGTTGACACACCTATCACCATGCTTCATGCTACTGCGACTTCCTCATGTCATGAATTACCAATTTATGATGAATATGATGATGAGCATGTTGAGTTGCCTAGTTGTGATGCTATGATCCATATGATATCATGTAAAAAATTGACAACCCTTTCAACTTGTCATATGCTATGAGTGAGATCTCCCATATTGCATAATATCAATCGCAACATAGTAACTATGCATGCCCCATTAAAGCAAATCCCATTTGAAGGTCATGGTTATTGGAATGTGTTTATCTTGTGATGGTATTGCTAAGCTTCCTTTACATGATTTGCGCAATTCATCTACTATGCCATGCCATGAACACATTGTTTCGAATATGCTTTGTTTTGGATGTTGTCAATATTCTCCAGATGATGTTTCCATTAATTCTCAAGAGCAGAACCCCATAGTTTCCTTCTACATACTAGGAGATGTTGATGAATGACATACTTTGCATGCTTCCCATAATTGCGTGCACCATATGCATTCCATGAATAAAAATTCTCTAGATATTTCTTGTGATGCATTACACAATTTGAGTCTCCATTATGTTATACAGAATAACAAACCTCTCATGATGGATTACATGTTTCTCTATCGCGCCTCTCATTTATTTGAGCATTAGATACTTTGTGCTAACCAACACATGCACGTGCGCATCATGATGAATGATCTGTACATATACCACGCACACACAATTTTCCCTTTGTCTTTGTTTTGTGTAGGTACTTATGCAAACTCGTCAACCTCACAATCCCATGAGTTGACAAAACAACCTCTTGAGAGCAACGACGATTTGGGATCCCGTGGATTGTCCCTTACCACCGTTCTCTGCGCAACACATATATTTTACTTGGCTCTCACACGACTATGGGCTATTTACCACCCATCACCTTATGCCGATTCTAGCGTGTTCACTTTGCATGCTATGTCTCTTTACTTGATTTTGCCATGCAATTGTGACCCTTGCACCCATGATTCACCATTCTACTACTCCTATGTGTATTTGCATGCTTGGTGGAGATACTAGTAGCTATTACCATGATTTCTTTGTGCCCCATGCTATTGTTGATTCTTGTGTTGGGAGAGTTATGATGTTTCATTGCTATTTACATAGGACTTCTTGCCACCACAATGATGAGACTTTTCTCATATCTTGATTTCATGCTTGTGATATGTCATGTGCATTATTCATGCCCACTATTTGCACACATGACATGCTTGCCATGATTACCTTTAGTACGTTGCATCTCCGCACTACTAGCTTGCTTGACTTGATCACTATGATTGCTTGCTTTGTCGCATCACCCATGTTCCATTCTTACTCGCTTTCTTGGGTTGATGACAAATATGTTCATGCCTCTCACGTGATATATCTTGATCATTGTCACTTGCCTCCAATAGTTGCATCTCTCGTCACTTCTAGTGAGTGCAACCATGCTATGCTTATTGATATTAGAGACTAGACACCCTACTTGTGATACATGCTTTTTTGTTTGAGCCTAATGCCTTTGGTTGTTATTGCATCATGTGCTTACACTAGATCATTGATGGCGCGCATTGCCGCACCCATCAATTTTACGATATAACCTATACAAAGAAGAAGAAAAACTATCACGCGCATTTTCTTTGTTCTATAATAGAAAATAAAAGGGAAATATACATACAGTTAGTGAAAGGGCATAAGTGTTTTGGGGGCACACTGAAATTAAAAATCATCCTAGTCATCTTTGGGACTATGTTTTGTGGGATAAAACAGCTTCATATTCAATTATATTCAATAGAATGGGTTCAAAGTTTGCCTAATTCCCAAGAAATACTTATGTTTACAATGACATACATGTTAAGTAAACAAATCTCTTCTAACTACCGCTTGTACAAATAAATGAATTGAGGGAGAATAATGAAATAAGAAAGCAACATGTGGCAATATAAATGTTTTGCCAAAGTAGATTAGAATTCGGAAACATGACAAGCCCACTTTTACCTAGAGATGCTGCTATCGTCAACCATTAGTATAACGAAAAAAATTTGAAATCTTTCCTCTCACAATGAGCAGAATTTACAATTTATATGTACATGAAAAAAATTAAAATCATATTGAATCATATTTATAATGTTATGTTCAGAAGATGAAACCGTGATTCAGAGAAAAAGAACATAAAACTTTAAAAAATTGCAAAAAAAACATCTGAACAATGATAGGAATGATCTCAATTAAGACTTGTCCAATAAGCAAGTCAGACCACTTCATTAAAACACTTGGTTGCATCTCTATTTTGATTTTTCATTACCAGACTGATCAAGGAAACAAAAGCATTTTTCCAAGGTATTAAAGAATAGCAGCATGTGCCCGTATACTAAGGGTGATGGCAAGCATTCATCACTATCGAGGACAAATGGCAAGACATTTTGCACAGAATTTAACAGTGAAATACAACTCCGAGACTTCTAGCCTGCAAGGAGAAATAACATTGAACACTTGCGTAGATATAACTTCATCAAAGTGAGTGAGTATATTGCATCAAGCATTAACATCTCACAATTCAAATCATAACAACAAATTGGAGACAGGACAGTGCATCAAAGGCTTGCTCGCAACAATACAATGAAGCATTCTACTCACAGGGAATGGCAGAAATTGGGCAGGTGCGTTCAGTGATGTCCATGAGTGGCACCCCGAACACCCTAGGGCCAGCTGGGCACCTTACAAAACTGGCCAGGGGACATTTTGGCCATCCAAAATGCGGTAAGGTTGGTGTTGAAGTGAAGTTAGGATAAAGAACTACAGTTAAGTTGGCTATCAGAACGCGTGTTGTCATCGTTGTTGCAGCCAATGACCCCAGACGCCAGATGATGCAAGGCATGAGAGTAAAATCGTGTTCCCAGAGAGGCACCACGGCGGTCAGCAGGGAGGGTCAGAGTGGAAAGGGTGAGGGAAGAGTGGTAGGGAAGGATGTACTTGTACCCCGTGGCAGCGCAAAGGATGGGACATCAGCCGCCATGAATTTGTCCAGTGAAACCGAAGAACGATTGTGGCCTTCAGATCTAAGTGGAGCAGTTTCACTTAGATGATGGGTCATGGCATTGGCCTGCATCACCGCATGGCTGGGTCCCCTCCACTCCCCAACTCTTCCCATCCCTTCTCTCTCTCTCATAGTGAACAATGGTGGATCCCCTTCCCCTTCCTCTACCATGGCGCCGATTGTGTCTGTTGAGAGTTTTTTTCTTCTGGATTAGCGACCGATGGGAATTTCGCGCGTACACACGCATGCAAGCGAGGTGCGTTGTGGCGGATTCAGGGCTCCGTAGACCCAAGAAAAGGTTCGAACTCTGGGGCGTGTACGAAGAACTCAACTTCTCCGGCCTACCAACTCGTCGATCTCATGGCCTAGCTCCATGAACAGGAAGGGAAAGAGACTCATCAGTTTACCCAGGTTCGGGGCACCTTGCGGTGTAAGACCCTACTCCTGCTTTGGGGTGGATTAGCCTTGCGGGGGGCCGAGGATGAACTAGTACAGAGGAAGAACAGCCTCAGGAGGCGTGTTCTTGGGTGAGTGTTGGCCAGTGAGGGTTCTGGGTTTCGATCCCCTCCTACGGTGGTGGCTAGTATATATTTATATTGGCTTGGGTCCTCATCCTCCAAAAACGAGGGCGGGAAGGGAACCCACAATAGCCAATTTGGAAGGGGACAGGTAGTACATCTTATGCTGATGAAAGGTGGTGTGCTCCTGCAAAGCTTCTGAGCGTGACGCCGTGGTGGGATTGGCGATGACATCTGTCCTGCCATCCTGGCGGTCTTGGTCTCGTTGCATAAGAATGGAAACCATTGGCTGATTCCTCGGGACTCCACGACTACGCTTGCTTCCTTAGCACCAAAGAGGAAACCTGCTACTCTGCGCCCGACTGGCCTTGGTCGTCATGGCTTGCATCACTTGATCCTCGTGAGGTGGATGCTTGCATAGGAAACTACACCCCTCAGGAGGCTGCCTAAGGAGGCCGCTCCCTTCGGAGGTATTGGCGTCATCCCCCTCGCGAGGCTTGGCCCCTCGCGAGGGTCTTGTCTACTAGGCCAACGATGAAGCCACGCGGTGGGCCGCAGGAAGTCAAGTCTGGGTACCCTAGTTCCCAGAACGCCGATAGTAGCCCTCGGGTCCAAGGCGTGCTTGGACTGGGCTTCAAGGCGAAGCCAGGAGGCAAAGGCGAAGCGCCGCAGGCCCCAATCACCTACAGACCGAGTCAACGCGTGGCGCTTGATGGGACGTGGGCGTCTCCACTTCCCCACGTAGTCTCGGCAACCATTCGACTTGACGACTGCCTGCTGCATGCAGAAAACCCATCATTACCTGGAATCATGGGAGGCCGGCGGTTGGCCTCCCTCTGGCTATAAATGGGGGCAGAGCCCCTTGCTCGTCTCCGTCTCCTTGCTACTTGCTCCTCCTTCTTCAACCTCATCCCGTCGTCTTGCCGTAGTGTCTATGGTGCTGACGAGGAGGTTCTCCACTTCAGAGAAGGGAAAGGCCGCCCAGGTGAAACCTGAACCATGAGGCTTCAGGTGTCCCCGCTCCCCCTGACATGATGCGAGACGAGCTGAGGCTTCTGTCGGACGGTGATCCGGGCACGCTTCCACGCGGGGGATGCCCTTTGTACCATTACCTGGTGTGGAAGGCCTTCGCCGAGAAGATGTCATGCTTCGACGAATGGGGGCTCCTCCCCGCGCATCATGAGGGACCTCACGAGAACCCTATCTTGGTAGCTCTCATGCTTACCAGCCCGAAGACGCGCGCTCCTGAGGCGTCCGCTGAAAAGCAGGCGCCACTAAGTGCTCCTAGAGCAGTAGCTAGAGAGCAGGAGTTGACACACGCTCCTGAGGTGGTTGACGGAGAGCAGGAGCTGCCACACACTCCCGAGGTAGCTGCTGGAGAGCAGGAGCTGCCACATGCTCCCGAGGTGGCCTTCACCCCCGCAGGCAGTGTGGGGGAAGCTTTGCTTGTGGATGCATCTGCTACCCTCGTCACAAAGGGTAGCACGCCATCCTTCAGGGCACCCCTTTCAAGCGCCGGGGGATGGCGCAAGAAGAGGAGGTTCACGAACTGCCGCGGCGACGCCCCACGAGCCCTAAAACATAGGAAGTGGATAACTGTGGATGAGTAAGTACCTTTCCTCCTTCCGAGTTCCCGCATATCATGTCCTTTCCCAACTTTTCTTCTCAGGACCCCCTCAGCCACCATGGTGAAGCCGCCCGGGGTGCGGCCTCCCGAGGCCACATGTTCGCCCACAACCCCGGGCCTCGGAGGTTGGACGACCGCGCAGGAGGTGATGCCGGTCCACGTGCCAGCACCATTTCTGGAAGGCCGTGAGCCTGTCCTCCCGGCGTCTCTCCTCCGGAGCCATCCCTGGGGCGCAAGAGTCGCTTCGAGGGCTCCTCCGTTGGTTCCAACTGGTGGCTGGGTGTCCCGTGCGGTGGCTTCGCCTCCAAGCGGCGGGGCTGCACCCTGTCGCGCCTCAGTTGGAGTCCGGGAAGAGATCGGAGGGGCTCCAACTGTCGACTCGGAGCTGAAGATGGGTGATTCGTCTCAAGCTTCCTGGACAACCCAAGGCGCAGAGGAGGGGCTCGGCCGCATGCTGGAGCTCATGCACGGACGTAGTGCCGTCCGCCACGACCTCCTCTGGGCGGCGACGAGTGCGCTAGGTCGGCTCGAGGTGGAGCTTGCCGATGTCGACGCACGCCTTGACGTGGAGGACCTCCGCCTGGCGCGTGAGTGGCATCAACTGAAGGTTGCCATCAACCTTGGGCGTCTGCAGCATGAGCGCTCCCGTGCGGCGGCCGAGGAGTCCTTGGCAGCTTCTCGTGTGGCTTGCGCCCGTGCTCTGGAGGAGGGACGGACCACGGACCAACATCGCGAGGTGGCCGAAGAGTGCGAGAGGGAGCTCCAGACCTTGAACACAATCCTTGAGCGGCAGGTTCAAGCATTCTTCAAAGCGGCAGGGGCCCTTGCGCATGAGGAGGCGCTTGCGCTTGAGGCATTGGAGCACATCTTGGAGCGCGAGAGGCTAGAGGTGAGTGAGCGCTAACTGTCCGCGACCGAGGACTCCCTTGCCTCCTGGGAGGCGAGGATTCAGCAGGAGGTTGATCAGAAGGTGGCGGGGATCTGCCAGGCCCTGATTGGTGAATACCACCGAAAGCTGGGGCTCCAAGAGGTTCGCTTCACGCAGCGGCAAGCCGAGCTACATGACCAGGTTGACGCCTGCAAGGCGAAGCTGGCCCTAGCAGAACGGCGCGGGAAGGCCACCAAAGATGCACGGGCCATTGCTAAGGGCAAGCTGCCCTCCCTTCAGCAGCACGTCGCGGGTGTCACGTCTCTTGTGGAGAGGGCTTCGGATGACGCAAGTATTCATCAAATGTTGCAGCGCGAGCGCTCCAGCATGCTCTAGGACCTTCGGGTGAGGGCAAACCGGGCCTTGGACACTGTATGCAAGGAAAGCGTCGCCCGCCCGTATGATGCTGACGATGCAGGCTACTTCCGCTTCTTCACCCAAGTCGTGACCTGCCTCGAAAGCAAGGCCGCGAGGACGTGCCAGCTCATTGAAGAGAGGAGCCGTGATCTCCTTGGGCGAGCATTCTCACGCATCTTCAGCTACCTCCTCAGCCTCGATCCAGACTTTGATTTAAACGTTGCGATAGCCCCCGTGCCTGGGGTGACTCAAGGCGATCTGGCTAGCTGGGTGGATGATCATGTGGACGACCTGGTCAGGTAATTCGCCCAGGACGATGACGTAGTTGCACCCACAACCGAAGAGGACGAAGCTGGTGGTAATGATGATGACAATGATGATGATGACACCGGCTATGGCGCACCTCGCTAGGCTTGTAGTTCCCTGCTTTTCCTGCCAAGATTTTGGGTGTGGCCCGGCCAAAGCGTGAAAGCATTTTGGTGTAGGGCGGAACCTTAGGGGGCGATCTTTCACAAAATGGAGGGATCCCACGAAGAATATGAAGAACACGGGGATAAATCACAAAGAGGAAACACTCAAGGACAACAAGAACAATCACACATATGCTAGATCCATGAACAACACGAGTATCATGTCCATCCAAACACAATAATAGATGATACAAAAGACAGTCTTCTCTGTGAGGAGGTCTTGATCCCGCGAGGGTCTTCTTCGTAAGGAGGTCTTGAATCCGGTGTGGATCTTTTCTGAAGAGGGGCCGCGGCCTCTCAAAGGAGTAGAACCAGTAGATGAGCAAAGCTCTAGGTATAAAGATGAGGTATCACAATGCTAACCCTAACTAGGAGGTGGGGATGGGGTATATATAGTCTAGAGGGATGAATGGATACACGGGCCTCGGCCCGAAACGATTCGGTTCGCACAGGTGTCGGACGTCCGACAGCAACCGGGTGTCCGGTGGCTCATGAGGGTCTGGACATCTAGAAGTCTCGGACTTCCGCTATTTTCCTTCTATTGCGTGACACCGGATTTCCGGAGGGGCGTGGTCATTCGGTTGTCGGTCGTCCTGTGGGTCTCGGTCGTCCGAAGGCTGGGGGTCGTCGGACGTCCGGTACTTGACGGTCGTCCGGCCGTTGTAGCGTGTTCTGTCCTGGTCTCTTCTAGATGGAGCACCCTTCAGGCGTCGGACGTCCGGTCCCGGCCGGTCGTCGGGTGGCTGGAACTTTTCTGGCAGCATCTTCTCTTGGCCCTCGCACTTGTCGTTGCCGTCTTGTTCACTTGGCGTAGCATCTTCACATTCCTCCTCTCGATACCTTATCATGCATAGGGTCTCCACCTTAGGTAGTAGCCATGTTTCATGTGATGAAAGTGATAGTTCGGAGAGGAGCGAGTTCACCTTATCTTCGATAGCCCTTGCTCGAGGTCTTGTCATTGGTCCATGTGGTGTCGTGGGCGATGAAGATATGTCCATGGGGATGCTTGTGGGATGTTCCGCATCATCTCCCACCCTGGGAGAGATCCGACCCCGGTTCAAAAGCTTCATCACCATGGTAGGGAGAGAGATCCTTGACATTCAAGATGTCGCTCATGGAGTACTTGCCACGTGGGATGTCGATCTTGTATGTGTTGTTGTTTAAGCGTGCAAGCACCTTGAATGGTCCGTCGCCTCGAGGTAGTAACTTGGACTTGCGCTCGTTGGGGAACTGTTCCTTGCGAAGGTGTAGCCACACAAGATCTCCAATGTCGAAGGTGATGGGTCGCTTGTTGACGTTGATCTTGAATGCGAGGCGTTGCACATGGCGCTCGATGGTGTTCCTTGTATCTTCGTGCATCTTCTTGAGATAGCTTGCTCGTGCACTTGTGCAATATTGATGCGCTCTTCGAGAGGTATATGTAGGATGTCCAATGGGGACAATGGGTTGAAGCCGTAGAAGACCTCGAAGGGGGACTTGCCGGTTGTTGAGTGCCTTGCGCTATTGTAGGCGTGCTCGGCGATGGGCAAGCATTGCTCCCATTCCTTGATGTTCTTCTTGATCAACACACGAAGAAGCGTCGAAAGTGTGCAGTTCTTCACCTCTGTTTGGCCATCGGTTTATGGGTGATATGCCGAAGAGACAAGTAGGTTGATTCCGATCTTGGCCCAAAGTGTCTTCCAAAAGTAACTTAGGAACTTGACATCGTGGTCCGAGACAATCGTCTTGGGCACTCCATGTAGGCGCAAGATTTCCCTACAAAAGAGATCTGCAACATTTGAAGCATCATGTATTTTGTTGCATGGAGTAAAATAAGCCATTTTGGAAAATCTGTCAACAACAACAAAGACGGAATCCTTTCCATTTTGAGTTCTAGGCAAACCAAGTACAAAGTCCATGCTAATGTCTTCCCAAGGTTGATTTGGAATAGGAAGTGTTATGTAAAGACCATGGAATTGGGCTTTAGACTTAGCTTTGCGACATGTAGAGCACCGGTTGGTGAAGCGTGAGATGTCGCGGAACATCTTGGACCAATAGTAGTTCTTGGAGAGAGTCGCAAGTGTCTTGTCGCGTTCTAAGTGTCTCATAAATACTCCTCCATGAGATTCTTGCAAAAGGAGCAAACGAAGAGAAGACTCGGGAATGCAAAGTTTGTTAGCTCTCATAAGATAACCATCCTTGATATAATATCGTTCCCAAGAAGTATGCATCAAACACTTAGCAGAAGGATTTGCAAAGAAAGGATCATACTCATACAAGACTTTTTTATGCTCAAAGCCAATAACATTCAAGTCAAGTTGGGTAACAAGCATGCATTTGCAGGAAAGCGCATCCGCCACAATGTTCTCTTTGCCTTTAATGTACTTGATGACATAAGGAAAAGACTCTATGAACTCACTCCACTTAGCATGACGGTTGATCAACTTAGTTTAACCCTTAAGATACTTGAGTGTTTCATGGTCCGTGTGAATAACGAATTCATGAGGTCGGAGATAGTGTTCCCAAACAGGCAAAACTCTCACTAAGGCATAGAGCTCTTTATCAGAGATGGGATAGTTAAGTTGCGCTCCGGAAAGTTTTTCGCTAAAATACGCAATCGGTCACTTTTCTTGCATTAACACGCCTCCTATGCCGGTACCACTAGCGTCACAATGTACCTCAAAAGGTTTGTCAAAGTTTGATAAGGCAAGTAAAGGTGCGTGAGTAAGCAATGTTTTAAGCTCATTGAACGAGGTGTCTTTCTAAGGACCCAAACAAAGGGTCCGTTTTTATTGCTCAAAGCGTGTAGAGGCATAGCAATTGTGCTAAAGTCCTCCACAAAGCGTCGATAAAATACGGCTAGGCCTAGGAAGCTGCGCACTTGATTCAATCTTGGAAAATGTTGTGGCTCCGCTAAGCTAATCAAGCATATCATCTAAGCGCGGTATTGGGTGACAATATCTAACGGTAATAGCATTAATGGGATGGCAAACCGAACACATGCGGTAAGTACCATCTTTCTTGGGGACAAGAATTACCAGAACGGCACAAGGGCTCATGCTTTCACAGACGTGTCTGTTGTCTATGAGTTGTTGGAGTTGTCGTTGGATCTCCTTGGTCTCTTCCGGGTTCATGCGGTAAGGTGCCTTGTTAGGAAGAGGCACCCCGGGGATGAGGTTGATGCGGTGCTCGATGCCGCGAAGAAGAGGTAGTCCCGGAGGTAGCCCATTTGGAAAGACATCTTGCAATTCCTGCAACAATTGAGACAACACTAAAGGTAGAGGTGATGAAGTGTTAGTTCGTTTCGCTTCCCCTTTGCATAGAAGCACAAGGTGAAAGACACTTGATGGGTTCTCACACACTTCTCTCATCTCGCTTTTGGTGGCAAAAACACTAGTTTCTTCTTGTCGCTCATCGTGGAGGCGCTCGAATTGGGCTTGTGGCTCTCACTCTCCTTTTGATGGTTTACTCTCTCACCATTCTCTCCATGATGGTTGGTAGATACTTGGTTGTTGGAGACCACTTGACTTGGCGACATAGGACATAGCACAAACTCCTTGCCCTTCATCTTGAAGCTATAATGGTTGGTACGTCCATTGTGGGTGACTCTGCGATCGTATTGCCATGTCCTTCCAAGGAGGAGGTGGCAAACGGACATAGGTAGCACATCACACTCCAATGTATCCTCGTAGGCGCCTATCTTGAAGGATACTTGCACGGTGTGCTCGACTCGAATAGTTCCGGCATCGCTAAGCCATTGGACCTTGTAGGGGTGAGGGTGCTTTGTCTTGACCAATTGAAGCTTGTCACATAGCTCTTCACTTGCCAAGTTATGACAACTTCCTCCAACAATGATAACCTTGAAGGAGCGGCCATTCATGACGACCTTGGTGTGGAAGATGTGACAACATTGATCTTCATCTTGTTGATGTTGAAGTATCAAGACCTTGGAGACAACAACATTGGAACTCGAGTCCTTGTCACAAAAAAAACTTGATGGTCTTCATCTTCATTCACTTGTCGATGCATAGCTACATGCTCAAGGGCTTCCATTTCTTCATCACTCATAGAGTCATAGGATCCGTCGTCATTGATGATCATGGTTTGTATGGTCTTGCACTCAAATTACTTGTGGCTTCATCCTTGGCATTTGAAACACTTGATGCAGCTCGTCTTGGAGGTATCCTCGGTTAGAGTTGTACATGATGAAGCTCTCGGCTTGAAGTTGGTTGTAGTAGGAGGAGGACTTGATGTAGTCGAGTTATTGTAGCTTGAATAGTCACCTATGCTTGTAGATGGTTTGGTAGAGGTAGGAGGTGCTGAAGTCGTTCAAGCTTGGTTGTAGGAGCCATAGTTCTTGGAAGTGAACTTGGAGTACTTGTAGTCTTCTTGTACTCGTTGCTCCACTTTGGTTGCTTGGTGTACTAGCTTGAGGAGATATGTGTATGGTTGGAAGTCCGTAATCTTCTTGATAGGATAGTTGAGTCCATTCAAGAATCTCGCCATAGTTTTCTCTTCATCTTCCGTGATGTTGGCTCTTATCATGGCAATCTCCATTTCCTTGTAGTACTCTTCAACGGACTTGGTTCCTTGCTTGAGTAGTTGCAACTTTTTGAACAAGTCGCTGTTGTAGTGTGTTGGCACAAAACGCGCTCTCATGACATCCTTAATTTGACTCCAAGTATTGATTGGTGGTTCTACTTTTGCTTCTCTTCTCTCGACGACTTGCTCCCACCAAATAAGAACATAGTCTTGGAACTCAAGGGATGCCATTGCGATCTTCTTTTCTTCATCAAAGTTGTGGAGTCGAAAGATCTTGTCAACTTTCAATGCCCATGAGAGATAGTCTTCGGGATCAATGCTTCCGGAGAACTTTGGCATTGTGAACTTTAGCTTGCCATACCAGTTTTCTTCATTGTTTGCTTTCCTATTGGGAGGGCGTTCTTGACGTTGAGGATGGTCAACCTCATGGTGCTCTTGGCGTGGTTTATTCTCATCATCATGTTACTCTTGCCAAACATGTGGTTCTTGTTGAGCTTGTTGCTCTTGTCTCGCTTGAGGAGGATCTTGATGTTGCATTCTCGCTTGAAAGCGCCTTTCTTGAACTTCATCTTGAAGTGTTTCTTCCTCTAGGCGATTGTGTCGATTGCGTGTTGCAACATTGTGATGTGAGTAGCGTAGTGCACGTTGCGCTTCAAGAGCTTGTTCTTCTCATCGTTGTTGTACTTGACATTGTGCCTTGGCATCTTGCTCTTCTTGGTGTTGGCGCGCTTGCTCTTGTTCTTGTTGGCGTAGTCCTGGCCATTCTTGTGCTTGCTCAAGTGTATCTTGGTTTTGATATTGTCGACATTTTTGCTCTTCAAATAGCTCTTGTGAACTCTTGCCATGAAGTGGGTTTCGGTTGTCATGTCGGGCTTGATGCACGGCTTGGCGAAGAGTGTTCTATGTAGGTGTACTTGAGCCGGAAATGTAGTCGGAATGATGACTTGAGCGACTCCATCTTTGAGACGACATAGATGAAGAGTGTTGATTGATCATCAAAGTTCATAGCTCATCGAATTGAGTAGACATGTTGTCCTTGATGTTGTCAAATTTCTTGCACTCTTCAGAATGTCGCAAGTCAGTGGCGATTTGCTCAATGCGCTCTTGCATAGCTTCATTCTCTTGATGTATAGCTCATTGAACACCAAATAGATGTAGTTTGGTGACGTAGTTGTTCGATTCTTGAGGATCATAAAACTGCGGGTTCGTAGATGTACTTGGCCTATCCATCATTGCAAGCAAGAATGTGAGTGGAAGAACAAAAAGACAATACCCAATGTACCTTGACCGATATTGAGAATGGATCAAAGATCACTTAATGATGTTGCAAAGAAATAACACATTTGTACCGTATCTCCTCCATCTCTCACACCTACATAACAAAATCTTTTGGTGGAGCTTGGTTAGGATGGTGGACCAAAGTATTCAATCGTTAATAAGACTCAATGATGTTGAAAAAGATTCGCAATTTGCCAATGCAACAAGGATACCAGTAGCTATATAGGAAGACGGAAACACACTCGCCAATAGATAAATGGGGATGTGTAAACCAAGGTTGAGCGCAAAATGTGGAACCCATGGAAAATGCTCTTGTTGCACACCACTAGAGAGACGCTAACATGATTGCACAATTGGCGGATAAGAGACTTGTGCACGACCTACTATGCAAAAATGCAACGACTTCTATCCCAAGTATGCTATATGCTTGTTGTTTGGATGAGATGATCCAAGATGATCAAGTATGACAATCTTAATGTTGGTTTGATTCTTGCTTAAAAGCTCTTTGCTTATCTTTCTCCTTTGCTTAGAAGCTTGGTTGGCTCTTTGACTTTGAGCTATTTTTCTATGAAACTTATGCGATGCTTCTCGAAGCAAGATATCAATTCTGTATATGCTATGGCAACATTGTGACACAAGAGATGATGATAATATACCAAGATAATACCGCGATGTTGTATGCGATGCAATTGAAGCTCGTATCGATGATACCAAGATAACTTCTATATGCAATGGTGTAGCTGGATGATCCCTAATGTGCACAAGTGTCGTTGCCCGGCAATACTCAAATGGAAAGTCTCAATAGGAAAGCCACGCAAAATGGTCGATGAGAGGTTATCAATGCAAATGCAAGGTAGGATATAAAAGGTGTCGTCGATGTTACCGTCTTTGTCGAGGTTGAGAGGTGGTCTTGTCGATGTCGTTCCGTTCCGAGATAGCCTAAACACACAAGGAAACGGAGAAACCACAACTCAAATGATCAAAGACAAACGAGGCAAAATCCTTGTGATAGTGGGTAAGCGATGGTTGTTGCGGAAAACATTTTTTGTTTGCGGTATTGCAAAAGTAGGTAGGGTCGTATGGGTATGTGTATCGGTGGTGTAATAGTTATATGTGGAAGTGGGTATGGTTACGCGTGTGCGGAAGCTAGATCGAAAAGTGAGGAAATTCAGTTTCGTCAGGAAGCATTGGACGTCCGGTAGCTGTCGGACGTCCGGTGCCTGGGTGATTTCGGGCTCGGGCAAAACTACTAGGGTTCGTGGAAACGGTGGATAAATTGGTCAAAATTGGCCGAATTTGTGGGTGAAAATTGGGCAATAGATGGGGGAAAGCTAGATCCACTCGTGGCAAAGCAAATCCACGGATCAAATCCAACAAAACTTTGTCAAATCAACAAATCACAGAAAAAAATTGGGGCTATTTTTGTGGGGAATTTTTGAAATTGGGACAAAACCAACAAAACAATGCTAGAAAACAAGGGTAGGGGCGCCAAATTTGTGATCAACCAAGCCTCTTGATACCAAGATGGTGTAGGGCGGAACCCTAGGGGGGCGATCTTTCACGAAATGGAGGGATCCCATGAATAACACGAAGAACACGGGGAGAAATCGAAGAGAGGAAACACTCAAGAACGACAAGAACAATCACACATATGCTAGATTGATGAACAACGCGAGTATCACGATGATCCAAACACAATAACAGATGATGCAAAATATAGTATTCTCCATGAGGAGGTCTTGATCCCGGAGTGTCTTCTCCGTAAGGAGGTCTTGAATCCAGTGTGGATCTTCTCCGTAGAGGGGCCGCGGTCTCTCAAAGGAGTAGAACCACTAGATGAGCAAAGCTCTAGGTATAAAGATGAGCTATCGCAATGCTAACCCTAACTAGGAGGAGGGGATGGAGTATATATAGTCTAGAGGGATGAATGGATACATGGGCCTCGGCCCAAAACGATTCGGTGCGCACAGGTGTCGGACGTCCAACGGCTACCAGACGTCCGGTGGCTCGTGAGGGTCCGGATGTATGGAAGTCTCGGACTTCCGCAATTTTCCTTCTTTTGCGTGACACTGGAATTCCGGATGGGCACGGTCGTCTGGTCGCCTGTCATCCGGTGGGTCTCGGTCGTTCGGAGCCTGGGGTTTGTTGGATGTCTGGTACTTGATGGTTGTCCGGCCGCTGTAGCATGTTTTGTCCTGGTCTCTTCTTGCTGGAGCATCCTTCAGGCTATCGACATGAAGGAAATATGCCCTAGAGGCAATACTAAAGTTGTTATTTAAATTTCCTTATACCATGATAAATGTTTATTATTCATGCTAGAATTGTATTACCGGAGACTTAGTACATGTGTGAATACATAGACAAAACAGAGTGTCCCTAGTATGGCTCTACTAGAATAGCTCATTAATCAAAGATGGTTATGTTTCCTAACCTTAGACATGTGTTGTCATTTGATGAACTGAATCACATCATTATAGAATGATGTGATGGACAAGACCCATCCGTTAGCTTAGCATTATCATATAGTTTTATTGTATTGCTTTCTTCATGACTTATACATGTTCCTCTAACTATGAGATTATGCAACTCCCAAATTGTAAAGCCCAGGATGGGACTATATCTCCTACGTGTCGAGGCACGAGTTAAAGATATAAGCCCATTCTGGAATGATCGCAAGTTTGGTACCTTTGCACATCTCATGTAAAAATAGGGATGAAAAACTGAAAAGATAGTTGGCTTACACTCGCCACGTCACACAATTTCATTACATGTCCAAACATCATTCAAATAAACATCACAACCCATCTAAGGGTAAAATCCAAATGACAAGATACCAAACATAACATAGAACCACAGGTCTAGATCGAATCCTAGTAGAAGCTCTACTGATCAACCGGATAGTTCATGTAGTAACGGCTACGCTCCTCGTCGTACTCCCAGTCTAGCTCGGTACCATCGCCTGTGTAGCTCACCATCGTACCTGCATCTGGTGTGGTGAAGTAACTGTGAGCCACAGAGGACACCGCAATCCCATTTTCGGGTAACACGGCTATCCAAGCCTTGGGTGTGGAAGAAGGTTGAAGAAAGAATAAGAGGTTGCAGCAGCACTAGCCTAGCTTACGTAAAAGAGAGCGAGAAGAGAAGTGCCTCGGACGAAAGATGATCACGAAGTGATCCTAACTAAAACAAGTCAAACATAACCCCACCGTGTTCATCCCTCGAATCCCTTTCGGAAAATGACCGTCACGGTACTCACGCTGGTAGTGTATTGGAACATGGTGTCAAGTTTTCTACAACCGGATATTAACAAATTCCCATCTGCCACATAACCGCGGGCACGGCTTTCGAAAGTTCATAACCCTGCAGGGGTGTTCCAACTTGGCCCATGACAAGCCCACGATCCGCGGAGTCGCAACTCCAAGGTGGGAAGGCCCGAGTATTCTCGGAATCCCGTGCTCAAGATACTCCGACTAAGGTAAGGCTAATCCAGCAAATCCTCCCGGCATGCCGACACCCTGA
>LR738715.1:460322075-460334725 GCA_902687465.1 Secale cereale
GAAAAACTGAAAAGATAGTTGGCTTACACTCGCCACGTCACACAATTTCATTACATGTCCAAACATCATTCAAATAAACATCACAACCCATCTAAGGGTAAAATCCAAATGACAAGATACCAAACATAACATAGAACCACAGGTCTAGATCGAATCCTAGTAGAAGCTCTACTGATCAACCGGATAGTTCACGTAGTAACGGCTACGCTCCTCGTCGTACTCCCAGTCTAGCTCGGTACCATCGCCTGTGTAGCTCACCATCGTACCTGCATCTGGTGTGGTGAAGTAACTGTGAGCCACAGAGGACACCGCAATCCCATTTTCGGGTAACACGGCTATCCAAGCCTTGGGTGTGGAAGAAGGTTGAAGAAAGAATAAGAGGTTGCAGCAGCACTAGCCTAGCTTACGTAAAAGAGAGCGAGAAGAGAAGTGCCTCGGACGAAAGATGATCACGAAGTGATCCTAACTAAAACAAGTCAAACATAACCCCACCGTGTTCATCCCTCGAATCCCTTTCGGAAAATGACCGTCACGGTACTCACGCTGGTAGTGTATTGGAACATGGTGTCAAGTTTTCTACAACCGGATATTAACAAATTCCCATCTGCCACATAACCGCGGGCACGGCTTTCGAAAGTTCATAACCCTGCAGGGGTGTTCCAACTTGGCCCATGACAAGCCCACGATCCGCGGAGTCGCAACTCCAAGGTGGGAAGGCCCGAGTATTCTCGGAATCCCGTGCTCAAGATACTCCGACTAAGGTAAGGCTAATCCAGCAAATCCTCCCGGCATGCCGACACCCTGACGGTAGCCGCGCGTATCTAGTCTCAGGCCACGACCGGATGGGTGATCCCACGGGTTTTTACCAGACCTTGAGTTCCCTCGAGGTGGCCCCGCGTAACCCCCAGTTCCGACCAACACTCATGTGGAGCACTGGCCCGGGGTTGTTGATTAAGAAGAGGGTTAATTACTCCCTATGCAAGTTTTTAGTTATTAGGCAAATAGTACCAATGTTGGGACTTGCTGGAAAAGACTTAGCACTTAGCGGTTTATCGAGGGGGTCCCATAACCCCAACCGTGTGAGCAACGCATAATCAAGGAACATAACACCGATTTATACGGTTCCTAGGGCGGCATGAGTGGAACAAATCACCAAGCAAAAGGCTTAGCCTTCCACCTATTACCAATATATAGATGATTTCATTTAATAATTAATATAGTGTGATATCCCAACAAGCTTCAACAAGAAGCAAGAATCTTCAATCTTCACCTGCAACTAACAATGCTATAAGAGGAGCTGAGCGAAGCCTACGTATAGCCAATCAATGGTTTGCATAGGTAGGTTGGTTAAACAGGTTCATGGTTACAATAGGAGGCTGGCAGGAAAAACATGGGCATCGAGGCAAAACTATAGAGCGATACTTCTAGCAATAGGCAAAGATAGTAATGATATCCGGGTTCGGTCATCTTGCCTGAAGAGTTGTCGATGGGATCGTAAGAGAGCTCCTCGTTCTCAACCTCGGTAGTAACCTCGTTCTCGTACTCGTACTCAGCTTCCGGCTCTACTCAACACAAACACACAAGGCACGAAATCAAACAAGATGCAATGCGCAGAAAAATTATTGGATGCATGGCTGATGCACTATGGAAGCAAAACAGATGCACTATGGAAGCACAGAAAGTCTACATAGGAAGCACAGTGATACAACACAAAGGAGCATGACAATGTGCAACAAGCAAGATGCTTCAAAACATGATAACATGAGGATATTATGAATCTACATGCAAAAACGCACAAGTTACATATAGGACTTGCTCAAAACGGAGCAACGGGCTAAAAGTTACACCCGAAACAATAAACAAGCACAAGCTGAAAATAACAGCCACATAGCAACTTCGGAGCAAGAGATAAATAGTCTACAGCACTCAAACATCATGGAAATGAGCATGGACATAAACTAGACATATCCTACAGCAAACAAATCCATTGGATCATCCCCAAAGGAGCCATGGATCAATAGCAACAAGCTATGACATATTGAACTTGACAATAAAATCCTGACAGCAGTAATTTGTTGCAACTTGGGAGCAAGAGTTAAATATGCTACAGCCACCCAAATAAGCATGTGAGAGCATGAAAGGATAGCCAACAATATATACAACAAGGAAACATCAAGAGTCACCCCAAAACTATCATGGATTTGTCTAGAACAACAAGCAAACATGGCATCTGGAAATTACAGATTCCAGACTTAGTGAAATTTCACAAAGTGTTAAAACAGTAGTAACATCATGGCATGTTTGTGAGCAAGTTTAAGTCACCTCAAAGCAAAACATGGCAAGTGGTAAGCACCACAGCAAAGTACACATGATGGTGAATCCAAAACATCTAAGCATGCATCGAGGGGGCAACCACATCAATAGCAACGAGCTCCTCTACGAGGCATCTCGTAACAAGTTTAACGACTTAACAGCCACATAGCACTTTGCAAAGGAGATAAACATGGCAATATGAATTCTATCATCCAAGCTAAAGCAACCAACATGTAGAGCATTTCATGATGAACATGTGGACATATCATTTGCTTCATTTGGATAAACATGCACCAAGATATCACATTGCAAAGATGGCATGAAAACAACTACGAACAGCAGTTTATAACAAGTAGCACTCTTCCCATGAAGATTAAGACATCTAGATGACCTCAAACATGCATGGCACAATGGAACAAAACGTAGTACAAGTCTCCACGATCATTTTGACATATCATTTGCTCAAATCGGACCATCACACAAAAAGTTATCACCATTGCAAAACAGCATCAGACAACTAAAAACCTGAGGACTTAGAAAAAACGAGGGACTACCTCGGGTCAACGGGTCAACGGGCGGCTGGAAGTCAAATGGGCTCGCGGGTCAACGGCCTGGCGGATCGGGCCGGATCCGGCCCAGCGGTTAACGAGCCGCGCGGGGGGGGGGGAGCGAAACGGGCCGGCCTAGCGGGAGCCTCCAGATCCGATCGGATCGGGGCGCTCGGCTGGCTCCCGAGCGGCGCGGCGGCGTGGCCCTCCGATGGCCCCTGCGAGGCGGCGACGGGAGGGGTGGGCGGCCGGCGGCGCGGCCTGGCCGGACCGGCGGCGACCAGGGAGGCCGGGCGGCGAGGGGAGAGCACCGGCGGGAGGAGGCGGAGGCCCGGCCGGTGAGGTGAGAAGAGGCCGGGGCGGCGGCGGTGCCCGGCCGGCGAGGTCGATGGTGTGGTGGCCGGCGGCGTGCCAGAGGCGGGGAAGATGGCGCGCGGCCGGAGGTTGAAGATGACCCCGCGGGGCCCGCGCGTCGGGTCGGAAGCACCGATCCGGCACTACGGAAGCACGAACGCGGTGCGGTGGAAGCACGGCTCGCTGCACGTCGGAAGCACGGCGGTTCCACGGTGGAAGCACCGCGGGTCAACGGTGGAAGCACCGGCGGCGAACTGTGGAAGCATTAGGGTTTCAGACGCGAAAAATGGGGGAGATGGACGTTTATATAGGCACAAGGAGCTAGGGTTGTCCAAAAGAGGTGAGGTTTTCGGCCACGCGATCACAATTGGATGGCCTAGATGAAGGGAGGGGTTTGGGTTGGTTTGGTGGGCTGTTGGAGGGGTGTCTTGGGCCTCAAAGAGGAGGTACTTTCAGCCCACGAGAATAACTGTTGGAGCACCAAACGAACTCCAAACGCGACGAGATTTGGCAGGCGGGTTACACACACCAAAACAACAACACACGACAAGTATCACACCAAAACGGAAACATTACACGGCCAAACACCAAAATAGGCCTAGGATGCCACGGAGACGCGTGGGAGCTCCGGAACTCGAAACGGACAACGGAAAGGAACGAGTGGGACCGGATGCAAACAACAACACAAATGCAATGCGATGCACATGACTACATGATATGAATGAATGCACACACGCAACACGACAAAACAACGAAAAACCGAAAAGACGAAGAACCCAGAATGGAATTGATGAAGCCAAAGATATATATATTGCCCAAAAGGGAAAGTATTACATCCGGGGCATTACAAACTCTCCTCTACTACAAAAAGATCTCGTCCCGAGATGTAGGACTGGAAGAAGGAAGGGTACTCGGAATGAAGGTGATCTTCTCTATCCCATGTAGCTTCTCGGTCGGTATGGTGTGACCACTTGACTTTCAAGAATTTGATGGACTTGTTGCAGGTCTTGCGCTCAGTTTCTTCGAGAATAGCAACTAGGTGCTCTCGGTAAGACAAGTCTTGTTGAAGATCAATCTCCTCAAATAGAATCGTGCATTCAAGAGTCTTGAAGCACTTGCGGAGTTGGGACACATGAAACACATCATGAACATTGGCGAAGTTGGAAGGGAGCTCAAGTTGATAGGCTAGATCGCCTCTTTTACCAAGGATCTTGAAAGGCCCGACGTATCTAGGAGCAAGCTTTCCTTTGATACCGAATCTTTGGGTTCCTTTCATCGGAGAAACACGGAGATAGACATGATCTCCAATGTTGAAGGCCAAATCACGATGCTTGCCGTCATAGTAGCTCTTCTGACGCGACTGAGCGGCCTTGAGATTCTCACGTATGACTTTGCACATCTCTTCGGCTTCTGAGATCAAGTCATTTCCAAGAAGTTGACGTTCACCAGTCTCGGACCAGTTGAGAGGGGTACGGCACTTTCTGCCATAGAGGATTTCAAACAAAGCTTTGCCGGCACTTGTTTGAAAGCTGTTGTTGTAAGAGAACTCGGCAAACGGAAGGCAATCTTCCCATTTCATGCCAAAAGATATGACACGGGCTCTGAGCATGTCTTCTAGAATCTGATTCACTCTCTCGACTTGACCACTAGTCTGAGGGTGAAAAGCAGTGCTGAAACGAATCTTAGTGCCCATGGCAGACTGAAAGGAGTCCCAGAACTTTGAAGTGAACAAACTTCCACGGTCTGAGGAGATAACTTGAGGAATGCCATGTAAGGACACAATTCTGGAATTGTACAACTCTGCCAATTGAGCTGCATTGATGGATTCTTTGACTGGAAGGAAGTGAGCGACTTTGGTAAGCTTGTCCATCACCACAAAGATAGAATCATTCCCTCTCTTGGACTTAGGAAAACCAGTGACGAAATCCATTTCAATGTGGTCGAATTTCCACTCGGGAATAGGAAGAGGTTGGAGAAGACCGGCTGGACGTTGATGCTCTGCCTTCACTCTTCTGCAGACATCACATTCATTCACGAATTGGGCAATCTCCCTCTACATGCGTGTCCACCAGTAAGATTGCTTGAGGTCTTGGTGTATCTTGGAACTACCAGGATGAATCGAAAGGAGGGAATCGTGTGCTTCTTCCATTATGAGCTTCCTGAGATCACCTTTGGGAACCACAAGTCTGTCCTCAAAGAACAAGGTATCTCTCTCATCAACGCGATAGCACTTGTATTTTGGAGTACCCTTTGCAATACCATGTTTCACTTTCTGCACCATAGCATCACTGAGTTGGGCCTCACGGGTCTGATCTTCCAAGGTAGGAGCAACTTGAAGATTTGCAAGAAAACCTTGCGGAACAACTTGCAGGTTGAGCTTCCTGAATGCTTCACAAAGCTCAGGCTGCTCAAAGCATCTGCAATCACATTCGCCTTGCCAGGTGTGTATTCGATGCTGGGATCATACTCTTGGATCATTTCAACCCAATGAGTCTGGCGGAGGTTCAGATTCGGCTATGTGAAGATGTACTTTAAACTCTTGTGATCGGTGAAGATGTCGACTTTTTTGCCCAACAGAAGATGTCTCCACGTAATCAAAGCATGTACCACAGCTGCTAGTTCAATATCATGTGTGGGGTAGTTCTTCTCACTTGGCTTCAGTTGATGAGAAGTGTATGCCACAATTCTCTTGTCCTGCATAAGCACACCACCAAGTCCTTGAAGAGAAGCATCATAGAATACTTCGTAGGGCTTGGACTCATCTGGAGGAGTTAGAACTGGAGCAGGGACGAGCTTTTCTTTGAGAGTTTTGAATGCCACTTCACAATCTGGAGACCAGTAGTACTTGACATTCTTCTGCAGCAAGTTGGAAAGAGGCTTGGAAATCTTGGAGAAGTTCTCAACGAACCTTCTGCAATAGCTGGCAAGACCAAGAAAGCTTCGGAGTTGCTTGACGTTCTGAGGAGGTTCCCAGTTGACAATTGCTTCAACTTTCTCGGGGTTTACCGCAATACCGTCAGCGGAGATGATATGGCCCAGGTACAAGACCTTATTGAGCCAGAATTCGCACTTGGAGAACTTGGCATAGAACTTATGTTCACGGAGTCTGTCGAGAACCAGACGGAGGTGCTTTTCGTGATCTTCTTCATTCTTGGAAAATACCAAAATGTCATCCAGATACACAAGCACAAACTCGCTGGTGTAGGGGTTGAAAATGTAGTGCATCATTCTCGAGAAGGTAGGAGGAGCATTAGCGAGACCAAAAGACATGACTGTATACTCATAGGAACCGTAGCTCGTTCTGAAGGCAGTCTTGGGGATATCTTCTTCACGAATGCGAATTTGGTGATAGCCCATTCGGAGATCGAGCTTAGAGAACACTTTAGCTCCTTTGAGCTGCTCGAACGGTTCATTGATGTTGGGGAGCGGATACTTGTTCTTTATTGTCTTCTTGTTCAATGGCTGGTAATCAACGCAGAGGCGCTCCGTGCCATCCTTCTTATTGACAAATAAGACACCACAGCCCCAAGGAGACGTACTAGGCCTGATCAGACCCATACGCTCCTGTTCATCAAGCTGTTTCTTCAACTCCTTCAACTCTTTAGGAGAGAGCTTGTACGGACGCCGGCATGCTGGCTCAGTACCAGGCTCGAGTTCAATGACGAATTCCACTTGACGGTGTGGAGGCATGCCTGGAAGTTCTTCAGGAAAGACGTCTTCGTATTCGTTAACCACCGGAATTTGAGAAATGGCATTAATCTCGCCCTTGTCATTGAGAGAGAAAAGCCTGATTGTGTTATCCCGAGAGGCGAAGATAATCACATCTTCATCGGGATGAGTAATCTTGACTTCCTTATTTGCACAATCAATGTGAGAATCATGCTGAGAAAGCCAATCCATCCCAAGGATGAGGTCAATGTCGGAATTGCCGAGAACCACCGGAGAGGCCAGAAATCGATAATCACCCATGCGAATAGAAACATCTGGGGCATATATACGAGAATGCATCAATTTACCCGGAGAAACAACTGACAATTCCCTTGGCAAACTTTTGATGTCAACATTGTGCTTGGATGCAAATGGTTGAGACATGAAAGAACATGAAGCACCCGAATCAAACAAAACTTTAGCAGGTATAAGGTTGACTGGAAGATTACCCAATATCACATCAGAAGAATTCTCCGCTTGCGCTGCATTCATCAGATTCACCCTTGCAGACTTTGGATTATGCTTGACAATAGTTGTGCTGACAGGTGGAGGAGGCGGAAGGTGCCTTGGGTTGGAGCACTTGTTAGCATAGTGACCTTTCTGAGTGCACTTGTTGCAGACCACTTCTGAGAGAGGACGGAAATGAGAACCACTTGACTTGGAACCTTGAGACTGAAACTTTGACTGGTTGCTTGGGTTGGGTGAGTGGGAGAAACCACGGCCACTAGAGTTCTTGTTGTTGTTGTAGGGAGCTCGGATCACAGGAGGAGGTGGAAGCCAAAATTTCTGTTGCTTTGCGACCACTTGAGAAGATGAGGAGGAGTGAACGGCATCTTGGATCCTCTTTTTGGAAGCCTCCATCTTGAGCTGGGCTGCCTCTTGCTTAAGCGCCATGTTATAGAATTTGTCGAACTCATCAGGCTCGAACAAGGTGAGAGCAAGTTGAAGTTCATCCTTGAGACCTCCACGGAACTGATAGATCTTGCTCTTGGCATCTGGTATGTCTTGCTTAGCATAGCGGGCAAGATTCTGGAACTTGACATTATACTGGTAGACAGTCATAGAGCCTTGCTTCAGGTTGCGGAATTGCTCACGCATACCCTCGATGACACTTGTTGGAATGTGGTGAGAGCGAAAGTCCTTGCAGAAATCATCCCAAGAGATCACACGCCCTTCTCTGGAGTCTTTGTACTGCTGCCACTAGTCAGCTGCTTGGTCCTTGAGTTGGAAGGCGGCAAATTTCACATAGTCCTCAGGCCTTACGTTGCTGCACTCAAAATGCTTCTTGATATCAGTAATCCAATCTTCAGCATCGAGAGGGTCGACACAGTAACTGAAAGCCTTTGGTTGATTGGCCAAGAACTGGTTGGGCGTAGCATGGTGCTGTTGGTTGAAGAAATTGCCTTGGTTCCCTGGAGCACCCTGATTTGCTTGATTTGCTTGCATTTGCTGCATCATCTGCATCAACATCTGGGTGTTCTGATTCGTAGTTTGCATAATTGCTCTCCAGGCCTCAGACGGAGGAGGAGGGGAAGGAGGACGGTTTGGGACCTCTTCACCCTCTCGGTTAACGTTGGGAACCCGTTTCGGAGCCATCCTGAAAGAGATGACCACCAATCAGCAATTTGATTGAAAGAAGACATAAGCTGAAACAACGGCTAGAATGCAACATAGTCTTCACAAACAAGAGGAACGAATGAAATTCTCAGATTAGTGATAACAACAATCTTCACGAGAAGCCACTGGGAGACAAAAGGTAAATAAGAAAAACAACAAGGTACAGATGGAACAAACACAAGATAGGAGCTTCGTTCGACATCTTTGTGCTGAAAGCTTATGGAACGTGTTACTAAAGGGTTTTGCAATCCCCGGATCAGCATAGCCAAGGACCCTTTAAGATGCAACTCCCGATCGGAACATCGGCCATAAAACCACTTCACTCAATGTAGAACCCCGAACTCCGTAACCTGCATCCGTTGGAAGAATGCCTACGATCTACTGGATGAACCCACCTATTAATTTCCAAAAGTTTCCAGTTATGCAATCAGGTGTTGGGGATACAGGGGAAGCATCACGCAATCAACTCTAATCCTACATCCAGTTGTATCCATCCTTCAACACATAACCAGTCTTTCTCAGAAACCGTCTACCTCGGACCTTCGAAAAGCATCCACTATACAAAGCTATGGCAATACTCCCGAACTACCTCCCCAGTACTGGGTGATGTCGGAGTTATCTTGCCACTATCCGTATAGGAGAGTTTTCGATGTCGGCCGTCTTAAGTACTCTAGAACTGCCGCGATATGATTGTGATGACAATACCCCGAAGCTCAACTCCCCGGGACACTGCCACAACCCCTAATGTCAGGAGGCATCGAGAACAATATTCTCGTCACAAAGACATCGAAACAATCCAACAATACTCGCGAGATTCCTAAAAAAAATTGGTGCAATTTTTGAAAGTAGAAGAGGCAAGAGTAGTCGTCAGAAGTCCTCACCAGAGTGAAAGGGGATGAGGAGCACAAGAAATCCTACTCTCCGATATAAATATAGGACTCAAAACTTTTTAAGTGTGTGCCTAGACTCGACCGTCAATGATTCGATCAAACAATGGGGGCTTCTAGGTCGGAGAAGGCTCTGATACCAACTTGTAAAGCCCAGGATGGGACTATATCTCCTACGTGTCGAGGCACGACTTAAAGATATAAGCCCATTCTGGAATGATCGCAAGTTTGGTACCTTTGCACATCTCATGTAAAAATAGGGATGGAAAACTGAAAAGATAGTTGGCTTAAACTCGCCACGTCACACAAATTCATTACATGTCCAAACATCATTCAAATAAACATCACAGCCCATCTAAGGGTAAGATCCAAATGACAAGATACCAAACATAACATAGAACCACAGGTCTAGATCGAATCCTAGTAGAAGCTCTACTGATCAACCAGATAGTTCACGTAGTAACGGCTACGCTCCTCGTCGTACTCCCAGTCTAGCTCGGTACCATCGCCTGTGTAGCTCACCATCGTACCTGCATCTGGTGTGGTGAAGTAACTGTGAGCCAAAGAGGACTCAGCAATCCCGTTTCCGGGTAACACGACTATCCAAGCCTTGGGTGTGGAACAAGGCTGAAGAAAGAATAAGAGGTTGCAGCAGCACTAGCCTAGCTTACGTAAAAGAGAGCGAGAAGAGAAGTGCCTCGGACGAAATATGATCACGAAGTGATCCTAACTAAAACAAGTCAAACATAACCCCACCGTGTTCATCCCCCGAATCCCTTTCGGAAAATGACCGTCACGGTACTCACGCTGGTAGTGTATTGGAACATGGTGTCAAGTTTTCTACAACCGGATATTAACAAATTCCCATCTGCCACATAACCACGGGCACGGCTTTCGAAAGTTCATAACCCTGCAGGGGTGTTCCAACTTGGCCCATGACAAGCCCACGATCCGCGGAGTCGCAACTCCAAGGTGGGAAGGCCCGAGTATTCTCGGAATCCCGTGCTCAAGATACTCCGACTAAGGTAAGGCTAATCCAGCAAATCCTCCCGGCGTGCCGACACCCTGACAGTAGCCGCGCGTATCTAGTCTCAGGCCACGACCGTATGGGTGATCCCACGGGTTTTTACCAGACCTTGAGTTCCCTCGAGGTGGCCCCGCGTAACCCCCAGTTTCGACCAACACTCATGTGGAGCACTGGCCCGGGGTTGTTGATTAAGAAGAGGGTTAATTACTCCCTATGCAAGTTTTTAGTTATTAGGCAAATAGTACCAATGTTGGGACTTGCTGGAAAAGACTTATCACTTAGCGGTTTATCGAGGGGGTCCCATAACCCCAACCGTGTGAGGAACGCATAATCAAGGAACATAACACCGGTTTATACGGTTCCTAGGGCGGCATGAGTGGAACAAATCACCAAGCAAAAGGCTTAGCCTTCCACCCATTACCAATATATAGATGATTTCATTTAATAATTAATATAGTGTGATATCCCAACAAGCTTCAACAAGAAGCAAGAATCTTCAATATTCACCTGCAACTAACAATGCTATAAGAGGGGCTGAGCGAAGCCTACGTATAGCCAATCAATGGTTTGCATAGGTAGGTTGGTTAAATAGGTTCATGGTTACAATAGGAGGCTGACAGGAAAAACATGGGCAGCGAGGCAAAACTATAGAGCGATACTTCTAGCAATAGGCAAAGATAGTAATGATATCCGGGTTCGGTCATCTTGCCTGAAGAGTTGTCGATGGGATCGTAAGAGAGCTCCTCGTTCTCAACCTCGGTAGTAACCTCGTTCTTGTACTCGTACTCAGCTTCCGGCTCTACTCAACACAAACACACAAGGCATGAAATCAAACAAGATGCAATGCGCAGAAAAATTACTGGATGCATGGCTGATGCACTATGGAAGCACAGAAAGTCTACATAGGAAGCACAGTGTTACAGCACAAAGGAGCGTGACAATGTGCAATAAGCAAGATGCTTCAAAACATGATAACATGAGGATATTATGAATGTACATGCAAAAACACACAAGTTACATATAGGACTTGCTCAAAACGGAGCAACGGGCTAAAAGTTACACCCGAAACAATAAACAAGCACAAGCTGAAAATAACAGCCACATAGCAACTTCGGAGCAAGAGATAAATAGTCTACATCACTCAAACATCATGGCAATGAGCATGGACATAAACTAGACATATCCTACTGCAAACAAATCCATTGGATCATCCCCAAAGGAGCCATGGATCAATAGCTACAAGCTATGACATATTGAACTTGACAACAAAATCCTGACAGCAGTAATTTATTGCAACTTGGGAGCAAGAGTTAAATATGCTACAGCCACCCAAATAAGCATGTGAGAGCATGAATGGATAGCCAACAATATATACAACAAGGAAACATCAAGAGTCACCCCAAAACTATCATGGATTTGTCTAGAACAACAAGCAAACATGGCATCTGGAAATTACAGATTCCAGACTTTGTGAAATTTCACTAAGTGTTAAAACAGTAGTAACATCATGGCATGTTTGTGAGCAAGTTTAAGTCACCTCAAAGCAAAACATGGCAAGTGGTAAGCACCACAGCAAAGTACACATGATGGTGAATCCAAAACATCTAAGCATGCATCGAGGGGACAACCACATCAATAGCAACGAGCTCCTCTACGAGGCATCTCGTAACAAGTTTAACGACTTAAAAGCCACATAGCACTTTGCAAAGGAGATAAACATGGCAAGATGAATTCTATCATCCAAGCTAAAGCAACCAACATGTAGAGCATTTCATGATGAACATGTGGACATATCATTTGCTTCATTTGGATAAACATGCACCAAGATATCACATTGCAAAGATGGCATGAAAACAACTACAAACAGCAGTTTATAACAAGTAGCACTCTTCCCATGAAGATTAAGACATCTAGATGACCTCAAACATGCATGGCACAATGGAACAAAACGTAGTACAAGTCTCCACGATCATTTTGACATATCATTTGCTCAAATCGGACCATCACACAAAAAGTTATCACCATTGCAAAACAGCATCAGACAACTAAAAACCTGAGGACTTAGAAAAAACGAGGGACTACCTCGGGTCAACGGGTCAATGGGCGGCTGGAAGTCAAACGGGCTCGCGGGTCAACGGCCTGGCGGATCGGGCCGGATCCGGCCCAGCGGTTAACGGGCCGCGCGGGGGGCGGGGG
>LR738715.1:460335044-460353105 GCA_902687465.1 Secale cereale
AGCGAAACGGGCCGGCCCAGCGGGAGCCTCCAGATCCGATCGGATCGGGGCGCTCGGCTGGCTCCCGAGCGGCGTGGCGGCGTGGCCCTCTGATGGCCCCTGAGAGGCGGCGACGGGAGGGGTGGGCGGCCGGCGGCGCGGCCTGGCCGGACCGGCGGCGACCGGGGAGGCCGGGCGGCGAGGGGAGAGCGCCGGTGGGAGGAGGCGGAGGCCCGGTCGGCGAGGTGAGGAGAGGCCGGGGCGGCGGCGGTGCCCGGCCGGCGAGGTCGATGGCGTGGTGGCCGGCGGCGTGCCGGAGGCGGGGAAGATGGCGCGCGGCCGGAGGTTGAAGATAACCCCGCGGGGCCCGCGCGTCGGATCGGAAGCACCGATCCGGCACTACGGAAGCACGAACGCGGTGTGGTGGAAGCACGGCTCGCTGCACGTCGGAAGCACGGCGGTTCCACGGTGGAAGCACCGCGGGTCAATGATGGAAGCACCGGCGGCGAACTGTGGAAGCATTAGGGTTTCAGACGCGAAAAATGGGGGAGATGGACGTTTATATAGGCACAAGGAGCTAGGGTTGTCCAAATGAGGTGAGGTTTTCGGCCATGCGATCACAATTGGATGGCCTAAATGAAGGGAGGGGTTTGGGTTGGTTTGGTGGGCTGTTGGAGGGGTGTCTTGGGCCTCAAAGAGGAGGTACTTTCAGCCCACGAGAATAAATGTTGGAGCACCAAACGAACTCCAAACGCGACGAGATTTCACAGGCGGGTTACACACACCAAAACAACAACACGCGACAAGTCTCACGCCAAAACGGAAACGTTACACGACCAAACACCAAAGTAGGCCTAGGATGCCACGGACACGCGAGGGAGCTCAGGAACTCGAAACGGACAACGGAAAGGAACGAGTAGGACCGGATGCAAACAACAACACAAATGCAATGCGATGCACATGACTACATGATATGAATGAATGCACACACGCAACATGACAAAACAACGAAAACCCGAAAAGACGAAGAACCCAGAATAGAATTGATGAAGCCAAAGATATATATATTGCCCAAAAGGGAAAGTATTACATCCGGGGCATTACACAAATATCGGAGGAACACCTTGTGTGCTATCAAACGTCACAACGTAACTAGGTGATTATAAAGATGCTCTACAGGTGTTTCCAAAGGTGTTTGTGGTGTTGGCATAGATCGAGAATAGGATTTGTCAATCCGAGTGTTGGAGAGGTGTCTCTGGGCCCTCTCGGTAATACTCATCATAATAAGCCTCGCAAGAAAATGACTAATGAGCTAGTCACGAGATGATGTATTACGGAAATGAGTAAAGAGACTTGCCGGTAATGAGATTGAACTAGGTATGAAGAAACCGACGATCGAATCTCGGGGAAGTAACATATCGATGAGTAAGGGAACAACGTATGTTGTTATGTGATACATCCCAAACGTATCTATAATTTCTGCTTGCTCCATGCATGTTTTGGGTGATATTGCTATGCTTTTGATACACTTTCATACACTTTTGATCATATTTCGACTAACCTATTAACTCAGTGCACCCCAATGCCAGTTTCTGTTTTCTGCTGTTTTTGTATTTCAGGTTTTCCCATTACTTAAATTGCTAGAAAAATTCCGAGAAAAAAATATAAAAAATCAGCGCTCCAGAAGCTTCCATGCGCCAGAAGTGGGGCCAGAGGGGGCCAGAGGGGCCCCAGGCGCCCTGATGGCGCGGCCCCACCCCTGGCCGCGCCGGGGGGCCGCCTGGGGGGCTCCCACCTCCTCTGGTGTCCCACTTGGCCTCCAATTTATTCTCACGTCGCGAAAACCCTGAGGCCAGAACCCTTTTCTCCAGAAGCAATTCCGATCTCCGCCGCCATCGCCACCAAGTTTCGGGGGACCAGAATTCCTGTGCCGGCATCCTGCCGGGACGGGGAAGTGCCCCCGGATTCATCTCCATCAACGTTGCTTCCTCCCTCCATGATGCGGGAGTAGTTCCTCCTCGGGGCTGAGGTTTCTACCAGTAGCTATCTGGTCAATTCTCTCTCCCATGATGTGATCTTCGTTGTGATCATAGGCTATGTTAATCTAGGGTGATCCCATGATATTTCCCCTTCCTCTATGTATGGGATTGATGTACTCACTTGTCTTTATCTAGTATAATCCCCGAGACCAAGGTGATAGCGGTCTATTGGACATGGATTAGAAGAATATTTTCATGAGTGATTTCCTCTTTTGTGTGTTGATTGAAGATTGAGAGTCCCTTGGTGCTTGTCTTTGACTATCCTTGAGATATGTTGTGGTGATTGTGGTACTCTCTTTGGATGACCGCGGTGACATTGGGAAATCCATAGATTGAGAACTACGAACTTGGAGGTGTGCTTTTGTAGCCCTACATAATTCTCGTCCTCTCTTGACCACAAAGGAATGACCTCCGAGTGCGTCTCTATTGCATGTTTTATGGGAAATATCATGTGATTAGACTATGTTAATGTTGTTGGGAGTTGCCACTAGTGAATGTATGAAGCCTAGGCCTTGTTTCCACCATTGCAATACCATTTGTGCTCACGTTTACCACTTGTTTGCTTGCTGCACTTTTTATTACAGATTTATATTACTTTGCTTTGCCACTCCTATCATTCATATTTTACCATCTCTTCGCCGAACTAGTGCACCTATACAACTCCTAGTTGTATTAGGTGTGTTGGGGACACAAGAGACTTCTTGTATCTTAGTTGCAGGGTTGCTTGAGAGAGACCATCTTCAACCTCTACTTCCCTGAGTTCGATAAACCTTAGGTCATCCACTTAAGGGAAATTGATGTTGTCCTACAAACCTCTGCGCTTGGAGGCCCAACATAGTCTACAAGAATAGAAGCGTGTGTAGACATCAAGCTATTTCTGGCACCGTTGCCGGGGAAGTAAGTGTTTGAAGGTATATCTTTAGATCTTGCAATTAATTCTTTTCGTTTCTTGTTTTTAGTTTCACTAGTTATGTTTATGGAAAACCGCACTCTTAGTTCGCTGCTTGGGGAAGGCCGCTTTACCACACCCGTGGTAGAGAAGTTTCCTCCACCTACTGAATGTATCCCGTTCCAAATACCACTTGGGATAATTGAAATAATTAGGAATGATTGTTATGATGGGACAGTCAATCCTAGTATTCGTTTGTTGAAACTTACAGAACTTTGTGAGTTGTTTAAGATTTCAGGTTTGACAAGAGATGGAGTCATGAGGAAATTATTTGCCTTGTCACTGAAAGGAAAAGCATTGGAATGGTATATGCTACTAGATGACTCTCACCTGCTGGATTGGGAAGAGATCCAGTCTCTCTTTTACTCCAAGTTTTATCCTCTTCATGAAGTCCATGAGAATAGGAATTATGTTTATAATTTCTATCCTCATGACGGAGAGAGCATAGATCAAGCTTGGAGGAGACTGAAAACGTTATTGCTAAAATGTCCTAACCATGGGCTCCCCAAAGATATGATTATTACTAATTTCTATGCGAGGCTCTCTCGACAGGATAAAGATTTGCTCGATGCTTCCTCTATAGGTTCTTTCACAAACGAAAAGATTGATGCTAAATGGGAACTCCTTGAAAGAATTCAACGCAACACTGAAGACTGGGAGATCGACAAAGGTAAAGAGTCAGGTATAATTTATGAGTATGATTGCATTAAGTCCTTTGTTGAGACTACAAGTTTTAATAAGTTTAGTGCTAAGTTTGGGCTTGATTCTCAACTCCTTGTTGATTTCCTCAAATCTTTTGCTTCACATCTTAATATGCCTAAGGAGGATTGGATCAAGCATCATGAACCTTTTAAAGAGATTTGCAAAGAAAATGAAATTGTTCATGATGATTGCAACATGCATGATCCAATTCCTAAAAATGAAGTTTTATATAAGCATGTTAATTTTTGTGGAGTGGTTAGACCTTGTGAAAGGCCTATTATTGAAGAAGAGAAGTATTGTAAGCAACATAAGCATGAAAGAACAATCACTTGGGTCAAAGATTTAAATGAAATTGCTAGAGAATTGTGTGACCTTTATCCTTTTACTTGTGAACTTTGCTGTATAGAGGGTCACTTTAATTTTCAATGCATGCACTTTCAAAACATAACTGTTAACCAGTTGTGTGATAACATGATCACCCCTGATCTTTATGATTAGCTTATGTTATTTTTGATGTGTGAAGAGTTATCAGAAAGGACTTCTTGGCTAGATGTTAACGCCATAGGAATAAAAAACACTTTGCAAAATTGCCATCTCTATTGTGTTGTTAATTGCCATAAAAATGATTACATAAGTAACATTAGAAAGGAGGGAACTTTACCAAAGTATAAAAATGTCTCTTATATTTCTGCTAATAAAAAAGAGAGTTTCTCCTAAGTTTCCCCTATTGTTTCTATAGATAAACCAGGATATGTGGAGAAGCTTCATCTCCAACCACTCCCTCCTAAGGTGAAGAAGAAGAAAAAGAAGAGGAGGAGGAAGAGGAGCAAGAAGGAAGAAGAATGGGTATCAACCTGGCCTGAGCATATTCCTCCCATCAACTTTTATCCTAACGGTTGTAAGTTTAAAGAAGAAGGTGAAGTTTATTGCCTTAATTATCATCTTGATGATACGTCCGTAGGTACTATTGAAGATGATTTTGATTATGATATGCATGTTACTTATTGTGATTGGGAAAATGATGATAATGCTACTTATGATCTTGAAAATCTTTTTGGTACCAACTCTGAAAGTGATGATATGGAAAGCTCTAAGCTTGGGGATGATAGGATTGCAAATCCTTTACCCACTAGTGATGTGATAATTGATAATTCTTTTGCTAGTAAGAATAAAGACAACATGTTTACAAATATAGTTGCTAGCAATGATAATGCTCTTCTCTACTATGATGATGTTATAACTCCAATCTATAGTGATTATAAAGGTACCTATGACATAAGGAGAAATTATCCTTATGAAACTTGTCATAATCATGGAGGGAATTACTCCCTTGTTGAACACCATCTTCCTAATACACAATTAATCTATAGTGTTCAAGTTGTTTATGATAGTCCTACTCCCACTATTACCAATGAGAAAGATTATGCTTATGTGGAGAGTAAAAGTACCTTTTTGCATGTGGATCATGGTAACAATGCTTTATGTGATGCTTATATTGTTTAGTTTATTCGTGATCCCACTGAAAATTATTATGAGAAGGGAACATATGCTTATAGATATTTCAATAATATCAAGTTCCCTCTCTTTATGTTGAAGGTTTTGAAGCTGCACTTGTTTTGTCTTCCTATGCTTATTGCTTTGTGCTTCAATGAATAATTCTATTGCAATATTCCTATTCATAGGAAGCATGTTAGGCTTAAATGTGTTTGGTATTTGCTTCTTGATGCTCTCTTTTGTTCTTCAACTCTTATTCCTACGAGAGCGTCATTAAAGTCTTAAGCCTATCTTTATGGCTATAAAGAAAGAGCTCTAGGGAGACAACCCTTGTTATCTTTGCTTTCAGTTTGTTCTTTCAGTTTTTAGTGGTCTTGATGTTTGTTACTACTGTAGCAACATCATTGTATCTCTATTTTTCAGCTTTGTGCCAATTTTAGCCTCTGATTGCAAGAAAGTTCAAAAGTTGTGACATGTTGTCCAGAAAACAGATTCTGTCCTTGGAAAGAAAAATTTGAATAAAATCACCAGATCATCTTTTTGATCTGAATTTTTCTGACAGCATGCTCTATACAATTGGCTTTCGAGCGTCCGTTTTGAGTTTTTTTATTTGAGTTGCAGAAGTACCCCAAAAAAATTATTTACTACCTGCTGGTCTGTTTTTCACAGATTCTGCCCTGTTTTGCCTTTTCTTCGTTTTGCAGACCTTAAGCTTGCTTTTTCTTTGCAAAAACTTTTTGGCGATCTTGAGTAACAATAGACCTTCAAGAATATCTTTGTTTCCAGTAGAGAAAAATTATTTTATTGTGGGTACTAACCTCTCTAATCAGATTATGATGAGTTATGTATGAAGGGAGTTTTCAAGTGTGCGAGGGAAGATGATAAAAGAAGATTCAGGAGTGTCAAACGCTCAAGCTTGGGGATGCCCCCATGCACCCCCAAGAAATATCCAAGGAGACTCAAGCATCTAAGCTTGGGGATGCCCCCGTGCATCCCCTTCTCCATCAACAATTATCAGTTCGTCCTTCGTTCCACTATATTTTTATCACTTCATGCGTTATGTGCTATGCTTGGAGCGTCTTGCTCTTTTCTTTTTAGTTTATTTAGTTTTACTTGCTATTCTTAACAAGTTGGATCCTAGCCTTCATTGTTTGGGAGAGAAACACGCTCCACTCCACTGTAGAACACAACATAGGCTTGCATGCGTATCTTCTTGTGTGTGTTGTTTATCTTTTCATAGCTGCTGTCTGCTTAGCTCTTAGTTTTCATGCTTATCTTTTTAAGAGCTTTTGTTTAGGTTGTTGCTTCTGGAACTCTCTTGAGTTATCATGCTTATCTTGTTAAGAGAGTTGGCTTCTGTGGCACTGGTTGATATGTCTATGATAAAAATGCTATGTGCATAATGGTGCTTAGTAGTTCATGTTTTCTTATGGTTAGTCTCAAATAGCTGGGGGTTCTTAATGTGTTATTGAAGTACCAGCATGATTTGTTTGCCTATGATGTGGTATGGTTTAGTGATATCTTCCTCCAAGAATTTATTTTGATTGACTTGGCATATGCTCACGCATATTTAAGACTGTAAAGAAAGTCTATCAAGCCTTGATGATCTTTAATTTCTGAGTAGTGATATAACATCCATGCCCGATTCAATGTTGCTTTGTCGCTCTGCATGATTATGGCCGTCATTGCTCTCTTAGTTGGTCGCTTCCCAGTCTCTTGCTAGCCTTCGCTCGCACTAAGCGGAATTCTGCTTATGCATCCAAATCCTTTCAAACCAGTTATTCCATATGAGTCCACCATACCTTCCTATGTGGTATTTACCGGCCATCCTAACGAAGACTTTCGTGTACCATCTCGAAATTATTGAAATTTACTCCTGTTTTGTGCCTCTGTTTTAGCTCATGAGGAAGTAGTAGGTAATTCATGATCTTCTTGTGTTGGACATGTTTTATCCCGGGATTGCATGTCTAATCTGCAAACCCCTAATACGAGAAGGGACTGGCATGAGTGTGCCCAGCTCACAAAAGATAATCACAACCAACAAACCCTCCTTCACGCTTTGTTTATGAGAAATTAGAAAAATTTGGTGGTGATAAACAAAGGAGATTAAGGGGATGTGATCGTCCCCATCTTGGGAGCCGTTCCTTGAAACATGTCTAGCGTAAGAAGTGATTGGGTTGTCTACTAACATTCGTTGACGAAATATGCACCTCCCAAAATCATTTTTACCTCTTTTTTCAAAACCAAGAGCTCTGGTACATGTTTAGTCTTTGCTTCCAACCACGGGTTTTCAACCTTGCCATCAAAATCCACGGTTCGAGAGTCTCCACCTTCTTTCTTCAAAGCACCAACTATTGAGAGCATGATTGTCATTCTGAGTGTAATGTGCATTGTCCCAAAGTACCATTGTCTTCTGCATGATTGTGATATCGCTTATTCTGAAATCATTGTATCTAGTCGTCACTTAAACTTCGGAGGTGCTCCTGCATTTATGTTTTGCTTCACTAAAGGGGGCAAGCGAGGTATCACTTTGTCATGTTTGCACACCATGCTCACTACAAATCTATTGGGTGTTTCAGTATCATATTGTAAACTTTCAGTTCTTTGTCATATTCTCATGAGGCAACTTAATTACTAAAGATTCATTATCTCAATAAGCATTTGTCATGTGATTGTGAAAGACTCTTTGGAAGCATGTCACCACAGAAATTGTGCTTGTTATCATTTACCTACTCGAGGACGAGCAGGAATTAAGCTTGGGGATGTTGATACGTCCCAAACGTATCTATAATTTCTGCTTGCTCCATGCATGTTTTGGGTGATATTGCTATGCTTTTGATACACTTTCATACACTTTTGATCATATTTGGACTAACCTATTAACTCAGTGCACCCCAGTGCCAGTTTCTGTTTTCTGCTGTTTTTGTATTTCAGGTTTTCCCATTACTTAAATTGCCAGAAAAATTCCGGGAAAAATATATATATAATCAGCACTCCAGAAGCTTCCATGCGCCAGAAGTGGGGCCAGAGGGGGGCCAGAGGGGCCCCAGGCGCCCTGATGGCGCGGCCCCACCCCTGGCCGCGCCGGGGGGCCGTCTGGGGGGCTCCCACCTCCTCTGGTGTCCCACTTGGCCTCCTATTTATTCTCCCGTCGCGAAAACCCTGAGGCCAGAACCCTTTTCTCCAGAAGCAATTCCGATCTCCGCCGCCATCGCCACCAAGTTTCGGGGGACCAGAATTCCTGTGCCGGCATCCTGCCGAGACGGGGAAGTGCCCCCGGATTCATCTCCATCAATGTTGCTTCCTCCCTCCATGATGCGGGAGTAGTTCCTCCTCGGGGCTGAGGTTTCTACCAGTAGCTATGTGGTCAATTCTCTCTCCCATGATGTGATCTTCGTTGTGATCATAGGCTATGTTAATCTAGGGTGATCCCATGATATTTCCCCTTCCTCTATGTATTGGATTGATGTACTCACTTGTCTTTATCTAGTATAATCCCCGAGACCAAGGTGACAGCGGTCTATTGGACATGGATTAGAAGAATATTTTCATGAGTGATTTCCTCTTTTGTGTGTTGATTGAAGATTGAGAGTCCCTTGGTGCTTGTCTTTGACTATCCTTGAGATATGTTGTGGTGATTGTGGTACTCTCTTTGGATGGCCGCGGTGACATTGGGAAATCCATAGATTGAGAACTACGAACTTTGAGGTGTGCTTTTGTAGCCCTACATAATTCTCGTCCTCTCTTGACCACAAAGGAATGACCTCTGAGTGCGTCTCCATTGCATGTTTTATGGGAAATATCATGTGATTAGACTATGTTAATGTTGTTGGGAGTTGCCACTAGTGAAAGTATGAAGCCTAGGCCTTGTTTCCACCATTGCAATACCATTTGTGCTCAAGTTTACCACTTGTTTGCTTGCTGCACTTTTTATTACAGATTTATATTACTTTGCTTTGCCACTCCTATCATCCATATTTTACCATCTCTTCGCCGAACTAGTGCACCTATACAACTCCTAGTTGTATTAGGTGTGTTGGGGACACAAGAGACTTCTTGTATCTTAGTTGCAGGGTTGCTTGAGAGAGACCATCTTCAACCTCTACTTCCCTGAGTTCGATAAACCTTAGGTCATCCACTTGAGGGAAATTGCTGCTGTCCTACAAACCTCTGCGCTTGGAGGCCCAACATAGTCTACAATAATATAAGCGTGTGTAGACATCATTATGCGGTTTGACCGATAAGGATCTTTGTAGAATATGTAGGAGTCAATATGAGCATCCAGGTTCCTCTATTGGTTATTGACCAGAGATGTGTCTCGGTCATGCCTAAATAGTTCTCGAACCCGTAGGGTCTGCACGCTTTACATTCGATGACAATTTGTATTATGAGTTATGTATTTTTTATGACCGAATATTGTTCGGAGTCCCGTATGAGATCACGGACATGACGAGGAGTCTCGAAATGGTCGAGACATAAATATTGATATATTGGAAGGTTATATTCAGACACCGAAAGGGTTCCAATGTGTATCGGGTATTTTTCGGAGTACCGGGAGGTTACCGGAACCCCCCGGGGAGTCAATGGGCCTTATTGGGCCCTAGTGGAGAAAGAGGGCAGCAAGCAAGGTGTGGTGCGCCGCCCTTGGCCCAAACTAAATTGGTTTAGGGTTTGGGCCCCCCCCTTCCTTCTCCTCTCCTCCTCTTTCCTCCTTCTCCTAGTAGGAATAGGAAAGGGGGGGACCTACTTGGAGTAGGATTGCCCCCCTTGGCGCACACCTCCTCCTAGGCTGGCCTCCTCCTCCCTCCCTCCTTTATATACGTGGGAAGGGGGCACCTCAAAGGCACACCAAAGTTTCTCTTAGCCGTGTGCGGTGCCCCCCTCCACAGTTACACACCTCGGTTATATCGTTGCAGTGCTTAGGCGAAGTCCTGCGCCCATAACTTCATCATCACCGTCACCACGCCGTCATGCTGACGAAACTCTCCGTCGTCCTCAACAGGATCAAGAGCTCGAGGGACGTCATCGTGCTGAACGTGTGCTGAACACGGAGGTGCCGTACTTTCGGTACTTGGATCGGTTGGATCTTAAAGACGTTCGACTACATCAAGCGCGTTACTAAATGCTTCCGCTTTCGGTCTATGAGGGTACGTAGACACACTCTCCCCGCTCATTTTTATGCTTCTCCTAGATAGATCTCGTGTGATTGTTAGTACTTTTTTTGAAATACTACGTTCACCAACAGTGGCATCTTGAGCCTGGTCTATGCATAGATGACATGCACGAGTAGAGCACAAAGAGTTGTGGACGATAATAGTCATACTGCTTACCAGCATGTCATACTTTAACCCGGACCGACATTACATGATCGCATTCATGAGACTGGTTCTACGGACGTGCTTTGCACATAGGTGGCTGGCGGGTGTCAGTTTCTCCAACTTTAATTGAATCGAGTGTGACTACGCCCGGTCCTTGTTGAAGGTTAAAACATCACACTTGACGAAAAATGGTTGTGGTTTTGATGCGTAGCAGCCACGTAAAACTTGCAACAACATAGTAGAGGACGTCTAACTTGTTTTTGCAGGGCATGTTGTGATGTGATATGGTCAATATGTGATCAGTTATATGTTATTGTATGAGATGATCATGTTTTGTAAATTATCAGCAACCGGCAGGAGCCTTATGGTTGTCTCTTTATTGTATGAATTGCGAATGACATGTAATTGCTTTAATTTATCACTATGTGTTAGGGATAGTAGTAGTAGCAATAGTTGGCGAGACGACCACGACGGTACGACGAAGATCATGGTGTCAAGCCATTGACGATGGAGATCATGACGATGCTTTGGAGATGGAGATCAAAAGCACAAGATGATGATGGCCATATCATGTCACATATTTTGATTGCATATGATGTTTATCTTATTATGCTTCTTATTTTGCTTAGTACGGCTGTAGCATTATAAGATGATCCCTTACAAAAATTTCAAGGTACATGTGTTCTCCCTGAGTATGAACCATTGCGACAGTTCGTCGTGCCGAGACACTACGTGATGATCAGGTGTGATAAGCTCTACGTTCACATACAGCAGGTGTAAGAAAGTTTTGCACACGCAAAATACTCGGGTTAAACTTGACGAGCCTAGCATGTACAAACATGGCCTCGAAACACTGGAGACGGAAAGGTCGAGTGTAAATTGTATAGTAGATATAATCAACATAAGATGTTCACCATTGAAAACTACTCCATCTCACGTGATCATCGGACATGGTTTAGTTGATTTGGATCACATGATCATTTAGATGACTAGGGTGATGTCTATCTAAGTGGGAGTTCTTTAGTAATATGATCAATTGAACTTTAATTTATCATGAACTTAGTCCTGATAGTATTTGCAAATTATGTTGTAGATCAATAGCTCGCGTTATAGCTCCCCTATGTTTTTTGATATGTTCCTAGAGAAAACTAAGTTGAAAGATGTTAGTAGCAATGATGCGGACTAGGTCCGTGATCTGAGGATTATCCTCATTGTTGCACAAAAGTATTGTGTCCTTGATGCACCACTAGGTGACAAACCTATTGCAGGAGCACATGCAGACGTTATGAATGTTTGACAAGCTCGGTATGATGACTACTTGATAATTTAGTGTGCCATGCTTTACGACTTATAACTGGGACTTCAAAAATGTTTTGAACGCCACGGAGCATATGAGATGTTCGAAGACTTGAAAATAGTATTTCAGACTCATGCCCATGTCGAGAGGTATGAGACCTCTGACAAGTACTTTGCCTACAAGATGGAGGAGAATAGCTCAACCAATGAGCATGTGCTCAGAATGTCTGAGTACTACAATCGCTTGAAACAAGTGGGAGTTAATCTTCCAGATAAGATAGTGATTGACAGAGTTCTCTAGTCACTATCACCAAGTTACTAGAACTTTGTGATGAACTATAATATGCAAGGGATGATGAAAATGATTCTTGAGCTCTTTGTGATGTTGAAATCAACGAAGGTAGAAATCAAGAAAGAGCATCAATTGTTGATGGTTAACAAGACCAATAGTTTCAAGAAAAGGGCAAGGGGAAGAAAGGGAACTTCAAGAAGATTGGCAAGCAAGTTGTCACTCCGGTGAAGAAGCTCAAAGCTGGACCTAAGCATGAAACTGAGTGCTTCTACTGCAATGGAAATGGTCACTCGAAGCGGAAGTTCCCCGAATATTTGGTGGATAAGAAGGATGGCAAAGTGAACAAAGGTATATTTGATATACATGTTATTGATGTGTACCTCACTAGTGCTCGTAGTAGCCCCTGGGTATTTGATACATGTTCGGTTGCTAAGATTAGTAACTCGAAATAGGAGTCGTAGAATAAACATAGACTAGTTGAGGGTGAGGTGACGATGTGTGTTGGAAGTAGTTCCGATACTGATATGATCATCATCGCACACTACCTATACTTTTGGGATTAGTGCTATACCTAAATAAATGTTATTTGGTGTTTGCGTTGAGCATGAACAAGATTGGATCGTGTTTATTTCAATACAATTATTCATTGAAGTCAGAGAATAATTGTTATTCTGTTTACATGAATAAAACCTTCAATGGTCATACACCCAAGGTGAATGGTTTATTGAATCTCGATCGTAGTAATACACATATTCATAATATTGAAGCCAAAAGATGCATAGTTGATAATGATAGTGCAACATACTTGTGGCATTGACGTTTAGGTCATATTGGTGTAAAGCGCATGAAGAAACTCCATGCTGTTGGGCTTTTGGAATCACTTGATTATAAATCACTTGGTGCTTGCGAACCCTGCCTCATCAACAAGATGACTAAGACTCCATTCTCCGGAACAATGGAGCGAGCAATTGACTTATTGGAAATCATACATACTGATGTATGCGGTCCAATGAGTGTTGAGGCTCGCGGCGGGTATCGTTATTTTCTGACCTTCACAGATGATCTGAGCAGATATGGGTATATCTACTCGATGAAACACAAGTCTGGAACATTTGAAAAGTTCAATGAATTTAAGAGTGAAGTAGAGAATCATCGTAACAAGAAAATAAAGTTTCTACGATCTGATCACGGAGGCGAATATTTGAGTTACGAGTTTGGTCTTCATTTAAAACAATGTAGAATAGTTTCACAACTCACGCCACCTGGAACACCAAAGTGTAATGGTGTGTTCGAACGTAATAACCGTACTTTATTAGATATCGTGCGATCTATGATGTCTCTTACCGATTTACCACTATCGTTTTGGGGTTATGCAATAGGAAAAGCTGCATTCACGTTAGATAGGGCACCATCTAAATCCGTTGAGACGACACCGTATGAACTATGGTTTGGCAACAAACCCAAGTTATCGTTTATTAAAGTTTGGGGATGTGATGCTTATGTGAAAAAACTTCAACCTGATAAGCTCGAACCCAAGTCGGAGAAATGTGTCTTCATAGGATACCCAAAAGAAACTGTTGGGTACACCTCCTATCACAGATCGGAAGGCAAGATATTTATTGCTAAGAATGGATCCTTTCTAGAGAAGCAGTTTCTCTCGAAAGAAGTGAGTACGAGGAAAGTAGAACTTGATGAGGTAATTGTACCTTCTCCCGAATTGGAAAGTAGTCATCACAGAAATCAGTTCCAGTGATTCCTACACCAATTAGTGAGGAAGATAATGATCATGATCATGAAACTTCAGATCAAGTTACTACTGAACCACGTAGGTCAACCAGAGTACGTTTCGCACCAGAGTGGTACGATAACCCTGTTCTGGAAATCATGTTACTAGACCATGATGAACCTATGAACTATGAGGAAGCGATGATGAGCCTAGATTTCGCAAAATAGCTTGAGGTCATGAAATCTGACATGGGATCCATGTATGAGAACAAAGTGTGGACTTTGGTTGACTTGCCCGATGATCGACAGGCCATTAAAAATAGATGGATCTTTAAGAGGAAAACTGACGCCGATGATAATGTTACTGTCTACAAATCTCGACTTGTTGCGAAAGGTTTTTCGACAAGGTCAAGGAGTTGACTACGATGAGACTTTCTCACCCGTAGCGATGCTTAAGTCTGTTCGAATCATGTTAGCAAGTGCCGCATTTTATGATTATGAAATCTGGCAAATGGATGTCAAAACTGCATTCCTTAATGGATTTCTCGTAGAAGAGTTGTATATGATACAACCAAAATGTTTTGTTGATCCTGAAAGTGCTAACAAAGTGTGCAAGCTCTAGCGATCCATGTATGGACTGGTGCAAGCATCTCTGAGTTGGAATATACGCTTTGATAAGGTGATCAAAGGATATGGTTTTATACAAACTTACGGTGAAGCCTATATTTACAAGAAAGTGAGTGGGAGCACAATAACATTTTTTATAAGTATATGTGAATGGAATATTGATGATCGAAAATGATGTTGAATTTTCTGGAAAGCATAATAGATTATTTAAAAGGAGTTTTCAATAATAGACCGGTGAAGCTACTTACATATTGGGCACCAAGATCTATAGAGAGAGATCAAGACGCTTGATAAGACTTTCGATGAGTACATACATTGATAAGATTTTGAAGGAGTTCAAAATGGATCAGTCAAAAAGGAGTTCTTCCCTGAGTTGTAAGGTATGAAGTTGAGTAAGACTCAAAACCCGACCACGACAGAAGATAGAGAGAGAATGAAAGTCATTCCCTATGCCTCGGCCATAGGTTCTATAAAGTATGCCATGCTATGTACCAGAACTATTGTGTACATTGCCATGAGTTTGGAAAGGGTGTACGATGGTGATCGAGGAATGGATCACTGGAGAGCGGTCAAAAATTATCCTTAGTAACTGGAGGACTAAGGAAATGTTTCTCTATTATGGAGGTGATAAAGAGTTCATCCTAAAGAGTTACGCTGATGCAAGCTTTGACACTAACCCAGATGACTCTAAGTATCAATCTGGATGCGTATTGAAAGTGGGAGCAATTGGCTAGAGTAGCTCCATGCGGAGCATTGTAGACATAGAAATTTGCGATATACATACGGAGCTGAATGTGACAGACCCGTTGACTAAACTTCTCTCACAAACAAAAACATGATCACACCTTAGTACTCTTTGGGTGTTAATCACATGGCGATGTGAACTAGATTATTGAATCTAGTAAACCCTTTGGATGTTGGTCACATGGCGATGTGAACTATGGGTGTTAATCACATGACGATGTGAACTATCGATGTTAAATCACATGGCAATGTAAACTAGATTATTGACTCTAGTGCAAGTGGGAGACTGAAGAAATATGCCCTAGAGGCAATAATAAAGTTGTTATTTATATACCCTTATATCATTATAAATGTTTATTATTCATGCTAGAATTGTATTAACTGGAAACTTAGTACATGTGTGAATACATAGACAAACAGAGTGTCCCTAGTATGGCTCCACTAGACTAACTCGTTAATCAAAGATGGTTATGTTTCCTGACCATAGACATGTGTTGTCATTTGATGAACGGGATCACATCATTAGAGAATGATGTGATGGACAAGACCCATCCGTTAGCTTAGCATAATGATCGTATAGTTTTATTGCTATTGCTTTCTTCATGACTTATACATGTTCCTCTAACTATGAGATTATGCAACTCTTGAATATCGAAGGAACACCTTGTGTGCTATCAAACGTCACAACGTAACTCGGTGATTATAAAGATGCTCTACAAGTGTTTTCGAAGGTGTTTGTGGTGTTGGCATAGATCGAGAATAGGATTTGTCACTCCGAGTGTCGAAGAGGTATCTTTGGGCCCTCTCAGTAATACTCATCATAATAAGCCTTGCAAGCAAATGACTAATGAGTTAGTCACGAGATGATGTATTATGGAACGAGTAAAGAGAGTTGCTGGTGATGAGATTGAACTAGGTATGAAGATACCGATGATCAAATCTCGGGCAAGTAACATACCGATGACAAAGGGAACAACGTATGTTGTTATGTGGTTTGACCGATAAAGATCTTCGTAGAGTATTTATTGACCGGAGATGTGTCTCGGTCATGTCTACATAGTTCTCGAACCCATAGGGTCCGCACACTTAACGTTCAATGGCGATTTGTATTATGAGTGATGTATTTTTGATGACCGAAGATTGTTCGGAGTCCCGCATGAGATCACGGACATGACGAGGAGTCTCGAAATGACCGACACATAAAATTTATATATTGGAAGGATATATTCGGACACCGGAAGGGTTCCGAAGTGTATCGGGTATTTTTCGGAGTATCGGGAGGTTACCGAAACCCCTCGGGGAGTCAATGGGCTTTATTGGGCCCTAGTGGAGAAAGAGGGCAGCAAGCAAGGTGTGGGCGTGCCCCCTAGGCCCAAACCAAATTGGTTTAGGGTTTGGGGGCCGGCCCCCTGTAACACCCCAGATGTAACACCTTCCATATATGGCAATATATGAAACGTTGACTTCAACAATTCCATTCTGGGCTCTTCTTTCATTTCGGGTTTCTTCGTTTTGTCGTGTGCGTGTGTGCATTTCATCCATGTCATGTTATCATGTGCATTGCATTGCATTCGTGTTGTCACTAGCGCCCGGTCCCACTCGCCTCTTCCCGTTGTCCGTTTTGAGTTCCGACACTAACACACGTGCCCATGGCACCCCCGTGTCCTTCTTTCATGTGTGGCCGTGTAACGTTCCCGGAATGAGGTGAGACTTGTCGTGCGTTGTTGTTTTGGTACGTGTAGACCGCCTGTCAAGTTTCATCGCGTTTGGAGTTCGTTTGGTACTCCAACGGTTAACCTAGTGGGCTAAAAGCACATCTTCCTTTTGGCCCAAGACCCCCTCCACAATAGACCACTAACCCAGCACAACCCCTCCCATCATCTCGGTCGTCGGATCACGAACGTGTGGGTGAAAACCGCTCCCCATTTGGAGTCTCCTAGCTCCCTATGCCTATAAAAACGTCTCCCTCGTCCATTTTTTCGGGCAAAACCCTAGCAATCTCCTCCCCGTCGCCGCCGAACATGTCCAACCCGGCCGGACATGTCCGACTTGCTCCACTGCCGCCATGTGTCGGCTCCCGGTTCGCCGCAGCGCCGCCCGACTTCTCCACCGGCCAGGGCCCGCGCGGCCCGATCCGAGCCCCCCCCCGGCCCACATCCTGCGCCGCCGCCAGCCCACATCACTGCCGCCTAGGCGACCCGCCTCCCGCCGGCGCCCCTCGGCCGCGCCACCTCCGGCGACCCCCGCCGGCACCGCGACGCCGCCGCCGGCCAAGACGACCGTCGCCGCCCCGGTCTTCATCGCCAACCACCGCCGCCGGGGCTTTGGTCGCCGCCGGCTACCTCGCCGTCCGGCCCACCCCTCGCTCCGGCCGCCGGCCGCGTCTTCTCCGGCCACCGCCGGCCGCGCCTCCTCCGACTCCGACCGCCGGAGCCGCCGCCCGTCGTCTTCTCTGGTGAGCCCATGGATCGGGACCAGATCCACCGGCTCAGCAAACCAAACGGCCCGTCCCCGTCACGGATCCACTCCGTCCCGCATCTCCTCATCCCGTTTGACTTTTTCGTGAGGTATAAAAACTGCCAAGTCCCCAGTTTTCCATATTTTGTTGCCTCCTTTGCATGGTTGTAACTTCGTGCTCGTAGATCCGTTTTGGGCGTGTAATATATCAAAATGGTCGTGGTGATATGCTCTACATTTTGTTCCATCGTGGCATGTTTGTTTGAGACCATATTGATGACCTAATCTTCGTTGCAAGAGTGCTATATGTTAAGAACTGCTGTTACTTGTAGATTTGTTGCCATGTTTGAGATGTGATAACTTTGTGCATGTTTATCCAAATGGAGCATATGATATGTCAAAATGTTCATTGTGAAGTGCTCTACATGATGGTTGCTGT
>LR738715.1:460353115-460371647 GCA_902687465.1 Secale cereale
CCGGCCCACATCCTGCGCCGCCGCCAGCCCACATCACTGCCGCCTAGGCGACCCGCCTCCCGCCGGCGCCCCTCGGCCGCGCCACCTCCGGCGACCCCCGCCGGCACCGCGACGCCGCCGCCGGCCAAGACGACCGTCGCCGCCCCGGTCTTCATCGCCAACCACCGCCGCCGGGGCTTTGGTCGCCGCCGGCTACCTCGCCGTCCGGCCCACCCCTCGCTCCGGCCGCCGGCCGCGTCTTCTCCGGCCACCGCCGGCCGCGCCTCCTCCGACTCCGACCGCCGGAGCCGCCGCCCGTCGTCTTCTCTGGTGAGCCCATGGATCGGGACCAGATCCACCGGCTCAGCAAACCAAACGGCCCGTCCCCGTCACGGATCCACTCCGTCCCGCATCTCCTCATCCCGTTTGACTTTTTCATGAGGTATAAAAACTGCCAAGTCCCCAGTTTTCCATATTTTGTTGCCTCCTTTGCATGGTTGTAACTTCGTGCTCGTAGATCCGTTTTGGGCGTGTAATATATCAAAATGGTCGTGGTGATATGCTCTACATTTTGTTCCACCGTGGCATGTTTGTTTGAGACCATATTGATGACCTAATCTTCGTTGCAAGAGTGCTATATGTTAAGAACTGCTGTTACTTGTAGATTTGTTGCCATGTTTGAGATGTGATAACTTTGTGCATGTTTATCCAAATGGAGCATATGATATGTCAAAATGTTCATTGTGAAGTGCTCTACATGATGGTTGCTGTAGCATTAATGTTAGGTGTCATATTGCCATGTTAATCTCTGTTGCAAAAGTGCATGTGACTGTTAAGTGCTGAAACTTGTTGTGAGATGCTGTTTTGACTTGCTCATTGCTATTGATGTGTTTGTCCTCATGTCACATGTCAATATGTTTTAGAAGCACCATCATTTGGTCTTTGCTGTGGTGCAAATCACTTTCCATGATATTCCTTGAGGTGACTTAAACAAGCTTGTAGACATGCCATGCCAATGTTGTTGTTTTATACTTAGTGAAAAATCTGCAAAGTCTGGAAATCTGTTAACCTGATGCTATGTTTGCTTGATGCCCCACTCAAATCCATGCATGTTTTAGTATGTCAAATGATCATTCCTTGTTGTCCATGTTATGCTCTATCCATCCATGCCCTTACTTGGACATATGGCCTGATGTAGCTTATTTATTTCCTGCTCTCAAGTTGCTATAAATTATACCTGTCAGGTTTTTATCAGTATGATCAATTTGGTGAAGCTTGTTGTTATTGATCCATGCCTCCTATGGAATTGCTCCAATGGAGTTGTTTGATGTATGATATGTCTACTACATGTCCATGATCTTTATATGCTTAGTGGAGTTGAAATGCATGTTGTTTTGTGCCTCCGAAGGCAGCATCGTGACGATGTTTTTGCCTTCCCAGATTTTGACTAAGTCTGGATAATTTTATTGCAACTTGTCATGCTTGGTTAATTATGTTCCAGTAGGTTTTTGGGTGTGTTCTAAGTTCATGCTTGTTAATTAACATGTCTACTTCATGTCCATGCCCTTTGTCTCCATGTTTGAGTGGTGTAGAATAATTATTTCTTGCTCCAAATATGCCATGTGGTTGTAATCTGCAGCTTTGTGTGAATATTGTTTTGCTTGCCTTTTGCAAACCGTGTGTCCGTTTCCGGCGATCTTTGTATCGATTTCAACTGAAATCTTCCCCTCTATCCAGTGGCTTGCTTGGTTTTCCAAGATGAGGCCTTCTTCATCATCTTCTCCTTAGGCTCAAGTGCTTCCACATGCATACGCACATCATTCTTGCATCATGTTGATTGTGCATTGCATCATGTTTGATATTGTGCCACGTTGTGTTCTTGTGTTGAGTAGAGCCGGGAGCCGAGACCGAGAACGAGGGTCCTACCGAGGTTGAGTGTGAGGAGCAAGGTTACGATCCCATCGACGACTCAACATGCAAGATGACCTGACCTATCATTACTATCTTTGCCTATTGCTAGATGTCTCACTCTTTAGCTTATTTCCTCGATGCCCATGTTTGTTTGCCAGCCTCCTATTGTAGCCATGTATCTCTCTAACCACCCAACCTAGCAAACCTTTGATTGGCTACGTAAGCTTCGCTCAGCCCCTCTTATAGCATTGTTAGTTGCAGGAGAAGATTGAAGATTCTTGCTTCATGATGAAGTTATTATTGGGATATCACAATATATAATATGTTAAACTAAATCGTCTATATATTGGTAATGGGTGGAAGGCTAAGCCTCTTGCTTGGTGTTTTGTTCCACTCATGCCACCCTAGGAACCGTTTAAATCAGTGTTATGTTCCTTGATTATGCGTCCCTAACACGGTTGGGGTTTATGGGCCCCCCTCGATAACCCGCTTAGCGCTAAAGCTTTTCCAGCAAGGCCCGACATTGGTTTTACATTTGCCTAACAACTAAAACTTGCATATGGAGTTATAAACCCTTTTCTTAATCAACAACCCGGGCCAGTGCTCCACATGATTGTTGGTCCAAACTGGGGAGCCTGCGGGGCCACCTTGGGGAAACCCGAGGGCTGGTAAAGACCTGTAGCATCACCCTTCCGGTCGTGGCCTGAGACAAGATACGCGCGGCTACTACCAGGGTGTCGGTACGCCGGGAGGTCTTGCTGTATTAGTTTTACCTTAGTCGGAATATCTTGAGCACGGGATTCCGAGAATACCCGGGTCTTCTTACCTTGGAGTTGCGACTCCGCATATCGTAAGCTTGTGATGGGCTAAGTTGGGACACCCCTGCAAGGTTTGATCTTTCGAAAGTCGTGCCCGCGGTTATGTGGCAGATGGGAATTTGTTAATATCCGGTTATAGAAAACTTGACACCATGTTCTGAAATACACTACCAGCGTGAGTAACCGTGATGGTCATTTTCCGAAGGGGTTCGGGAAATGAACACGGTGGGGTTATGTTTGACGTGCTTAGATAGGATCACTTCATGATCACTTTGACGATCGTTGGCACTTCTCTTCTCGCTCTAAACACGTAAGCTAGTGCTAGTGCAGCTACAACCTTACTCTTCAGCCTTGTTCCACACCCAAGGCTTAGATAGTTTTGCTACACGGGAACGGGATTGCTGAGTCCTCCGTGGCTCACAGATTCTACACAACACCAGATGCAGGTACCATGGTGAACTACACAGGTGATGGCACAGAGTTGTATTGGGAGTTTGATGAAGAACATGGGCGATACTACGTGTCTTATCCAGAGGATCAGTAGGGCTCTTACTAGGATGATCGGGACCTTGTGTTATTTATTTATGGTATCTTTCATTTGGATCTTCGTCCGTAGTCGGACTCTGATGCTATTTGGATGATGAATGTTTATGTAATGCATTGTGTGACGTGGCGAGTGTAAGCCAACTACTCTTTTGCAATTTCATCCCTCTTTTACATGAGTTGTGCAAAGATACCATTCTTGAGATCATTCCAGTATGATATTATGCCTTTAAGTCGTGCCTCGACATGTGGGAGGTATAATCTCATATTGGGCATTAGAAGTTGGTAATCAGAGCCTTCTCCGACCTAGGAGCCCCCACTGATTGATCGAATCGTGGACGGTTGAGTCTAGGCACACACTTGAAAATGTTTTGAGTCCTATATATATACCGGAGAGAAGGATTTCTTTTACTCCTCATCCCTTTATCACTCTGGTGAGGACTCCTGACGATTACTCTATCTCTTCTACTCTCAAAAATTCACTAAATTTTTTAGGATCATGCGAGTATTGTTTGGATTGTTCCGATGTCTTTGTGACGAGAACATTGTTCTCGATGCCTCCTGTCATTTAGGGGTTGTGGCAGTGTCCCGAGGAGTTAAGCTCCGAGGTGTTGTCCTCACAAATCTATCGCAGCAGTTCTGGAATACTTAAGACGGCCGACATCGAAAACTCTTCTATGCGGTTAGTGGCAAGATAACCCCGACATCACCCAGTACTGGGGAGGTAGTTCGGGAGTATTGCCACAGCTTGTATAGCAGATGCGTTTCGAAGGTCCGAGGTAAACGGTTTCCGGAAATAACTGGTTATGTGTTGAAGGATGGATACAGCTGGATGTAGGATTAGAGTTGAGTGCGCGGTGCTTCCCCTGTATCCCCAACACCTGATTGCATAACAGGAAACTTTCGAAAATTAATAGGTGGGTTCATCTAGTAGCTCGTAGGCATTCTTCCAACGAATGCATGATATGGAGTTCGGGGTTCTACATTGAGTGAAGTGGTTTTATGGGCATTGCTCTGATCGGGAGTTGCATCTTAAAGGGTCCTCGGCTATGCTGATCCGGGGATTGCAAAACCCTTTTGTAACACGTTCCATGAGCTTTCAGCACGAACATGTGGGACGAAGCTTCTATCTTGTATTTGTTCTATCTGCTCCTTTTTGTTTTTTATTTACCTTTTGTTCTCCCAAGTGGCTTCTTGAGAAGATTGTTGTATCATTAAACTGTGCATTACATTCGTTCATTTTGTTCGAATGTTCTTGTGAAGACTTATGTTGCAATTTCTAGCTGTTGATTTAGCTTATATATTTTAAATCAATGGCTAATCATTGTCATCTCATTCAGGATGGCTCCTAAAAGGGTTCCCAATGCTAACCCAGAGGGTGAAGAAGTTCGTGATCGACCTCCTTCCCCTCCTCCTCCGTCTGAGGCCTGGAGAGCAATTATGCAGGCGACAAACCAGAACGCCCAGATGCTTATGCAAATGATGCAGAACTTTCAAGCCAACCTAGCAAATCAAGGTGGTCATGGGAACCAAGGCCAAGGCAATTTGTTCAATCATCCTCACTTTGCTACACTCAACCAGTTCCTGGCAAACCTACCGAAGGCGTTCAGTTACTGTGTGGATCCGCTAGATGCTGAAGACTGCATAACAGGCATCACGAAGCACTTTGAATGAAGTAACATGAGACCTGAGGATTATGTCATGTTTTCCGCCTTCCAACTCAAGGACCAAGCCGCTGATTGGTGGCAGCAATACAAAGATTCCAGAGAAGGACGTGAAATCTCATGGACTGACTTCTGCAAGGATTTCCGCTCTCACCACATTCCAACTAGTGTCATCGAAGGCATGTGTGAGCAATTCCGCAACCTGAAGCAAGGCACCATGTCTGTTTATCAATACAATGTCAAGTTCCAGAACCTTGCCCGCTATGCCAAGCAAGACATCCCAGATTCCAAGAGCAAGATTTATCAGTTCCGTGGTGGTCTGAAGGATGAACTCCAGCTAGCTCTCACCTTGTTCGAGCCGGATGAATTTGATCAATTCTATAACATGGCCCTTAAGAAAGAGGCAGCCCAGCTCAAGGTTGAAGCTTCCAAAAAGAGAATCAGAGATGCTATCAACTACTCCTCTTCTTCCCAAGTGGTCGCAAAGCAGCAGAAGTTTTGGCTTCCACCTCCTCCAGTGCTCCGCCCTCCCAACAACAACAACAACAACAACAACAACAACAACAACAACAACAAGCACTCTGGTGGCTGTGGCTTCTCACACCCACCCAACCCAAGCAATCAGTCCAAGAATCACTTTCAAGCTTCGAAGTCAAGTGGTCCTTATCACCGTCCTCTCTCAGAAGTGGTTTGCAACAAGTGCACTCAGAAGGGTCATTATGCTAACAAGTGTCCCAACCCAAGATGCCTTCCGCCTCCTCCACCTGTCAGCGCTGCTATTATCAAGCACAATCCCAAGCAAGCAAGAGTGAATCTGATGAATGCAGCTCAAGCAGAGAATTCTTAAGATGTGATACTTGGTAACCTTCCAGTTAACCCTATTCTTGCAAAAGTGTTTTTTGATTTGGGTGCATCATGTTCTTTCATGTCTCAACCTTTTGCATCCAAGCACAATGTTGACATCAAAAGCTTACCTCAAAAGTTGCAAGTTACTTCTCCGGGGAAACGAATGACTTCTAGTGTGTATGCTCCGAATATATCTATTTATATGGGTGATTACCGCTTTCTGGTTTCTCCGGTTATTCTCTGCAACTCCGACATTGATCTTATTCTTGGGATGGATTGGCTCTCCAAGCATGATGCAAACATTGATTGTGCAAATAAGGAAGTCAAACTTACTCATCCTGACGAAGACGTGATTATCTTCGCCTCTCGAGATAACACAATCAGGCTATTCTCACTCAATGACAAGGGCGAGATTAATGCCATCTCTCAGATTCCGATGGTCAATGAATATGAAGATGTTTTCCTTGAAGAACTTCCAGGCATGCCTCCGCATTGTCAAGTTGAATTTGTCATTGAACTCGAGCCCGGTACCGAGCCAGCATGTCGGCGTCCGTATAAGCTTTCTCCTGAAGAGTTGATGGAGCTGAAGAAACAACTCGATGACCAAGAACGTATGGGTCTAATCAGGCCTAGCACTTCTCCTTGGGGCTGTGGTGTTCTATTTGTCAAGAAGAAGGATGGCACGGAACGCATTTGTGTTGATTACCGGCCATTGAACAAGAAGACAATAAAGAACAAGTATCTGCTCCCCAATTTCAATGAATTGTTCGAGCAGCTCAAAGGAGCAAAGGTGTTCTCAAAGCTTGATCTCCAGATGGGTTACCATCAGATTCGTATCCGTGAAGAGGATATTCACAAGACCGCTTTCAGAACCAGCTACGACTCCTATGAATAAACGGTCATGTCTTTTGGCCTCGCAAATGCTCCACCCACTTTCTCGAGGATGATGCACTTCATATTCAACCCCTACTCTAGTAAATTTGTTCTCGTCTATCTGGATGACATCTTGGTATTCTCCAAGAATGAAGAAGACCATGCCAAGCACCTCCGTTTGGTCCTGGACAGGCTCCGTGAACACAAGTTCTATGCGAAGTTCTCCAAATGTGAATTCTGGCTGGATAAGGTCTTGTATCTTGGCCATATCATCTCTGCTGAGGGTATTTCTGTCAACCCCGAGAAAGTTGAAGCTATTGTCAACTGGGAACCCCCGCAGAACGTCAAGCAACTCCGAAGCTTCCTTGGTCTTGCTAGTTATTGCAGAAGGTTCGTTGCGAACTTCTCCAAGATTGCCAAGCCACTCTCAAACTTGCTGCAGAAGAATGTCAAGTACAACTAGACTCCTGATTGTGATGTGGCATTCAAAACACTCAAAGAGAAGCTCATTTCTACTCCGTTTCTTACTCTTCTGGATGAGTCCAAGCCCTATGAAGTCTTCTATGATGCTTCTTTACAAGGACTTGGTGGTGTTCTCATGCAAGACAAGAAGATTGTGGCATACACTTCTCGTCAATTGAAGCCAAATTAGAAGAATTACCCCACACATGATCTCGAGCTAGCAGCAGTCGTACATGCCTTGATCACGTGGAGACATCTTCTGTTGGGCAGAAAAGTGGACATCTTCACTGACCACAAGAGCTTTAAGTACATCTTCACACAGCCAAACCTGAACCTTCGCCAGACTCGTTGGGTTGAGATGATCCAAGAGTATGATCCAAGCATTGAATACACACCTGGCAAGGCCAATGTCATTGCAGATGCCTTGAGCAGAAAGGCATATTGCAACAGTCTCCTTCTCAAACCATTCCAGCCTGAACTTTGTGAATCATTCATGAAGCTCAACCTCCAAGTTGTTCCACAAGGCTTTCTTGCAAACCTTCAAGTTGCTCCTACCTTGGAAGATCAGATCCGTGAGGCCCAACTAAGTGATGCTATGGTGCAGAAAGTGGAACATGGTATTGCTAAGGGTACTCCCAAATACAAGTGATATCGTGTTGATGAGAAAGACACCTTGTTTTTTGAGGACAGAATTATGGTTCCCAAGGGTGATCTCACGAAGCTCATAATGAACGAAGCACATGACTCCCTCCTCTCGATTCATCCCGGAAGTTCCAAGATGTACCAAGATCTCAAGCAATCATACTGGTGGACTCGCATGAAAAGGGAGATTGCCCAATTCGTGAATGAATGTGATGTCTGCAGAAGAGTGAAGGCAGAGCATCAACGTCCAGCCGGTCTCCTCCAACCTCTACCTATTCCCGAGTGGAAATTCGACCACATTGAAATGGATTTCGTCACTGGGTTTCCTAAGTCCAAGAAGGGGAATGATGCTATCTTTGTAGTCATTGACAAGCTAACCAAAGTAGCTCACTTCCTTCCCGTCAAAGAATCCATCAACGCAGCTCAATTGGTAGAGTTGTACACTTCTAGAATTGTGTCGTTACATGGCATTCCTAAAGTTATCTCCTCAGACCGTGGAAGTTTGTTCACATCCAAGTTCTGGGACTCCTTTCAGTCAGCCATGGGCACTAAGATTCATTTCAGCACTGCGTTTCACCCTCAGACTAGTGGTCAAGTCGAAAGAGTGAACCAGATACTCGAAGACATGCTGAGAGCTTGTGTCATCTCTTTTGGCATGAAGTGCGAAGATTGTCTCCCGTTTTCTGAGTTCTCTTACAACAACAGTTTCCAAGCAAGTGCCGGCAAAGCTCCTTTTGAAATCCTCTATGGCAGAAAGTGTCGTACCCCTCTCAACTGGTCCGAGACTGGTGAACGTCAACTTCTTGGTAATGATTTGATCTGAGAAGCCGAAGAAATGTGCAAAGTCATACGTGAGAATCTCAAGGCTGCTCAGTCGCGTCAAAAGAGTTACTATGACGGAAAGCATCGTGACTTGGCTTTCGACATTGGAGATCATGTCTATCTCCGTGTTTCTCCTATGAAAGGAACCCAAAGATTCGGTATCAAAGGAAAGCTTGCTCCTAGATACGTGGGCCCTTTCAAGATTCTTGGCAAAAGAGGCGATCTAGCCTATCAACTTGAGCTCCCCTCCAACTTTGCAAATGTTCATGATGTGTTTCACGTGTCTCAACTCCGCAAGTGCTTCAAGACACCTGAACACACCATTCCGTTCGAGGAGATTGATCTTCAACAAGACTTGTCTTATCGTGAGCACCCTGTTGCTATTCTTGAGGAAACTGAGCGCAAAACCCGCAACAAGTCAATCAAGTTCTTCAAAGTTAAGCGGTCACACCATACCGACCGAGAAGCTACGTGGGAACGAGAAGATCACCTTCGTCCCGAGTATCCTTCTTTCTTCCAGTCCTAGATCACGGGACGAGATCTTTTTGTAGTAGAGGAGAGTTTGTAACACCCCAGATGTAAAACCTTCCGTATATGGCAATATATGAAACGTTGACTTCAACAATTCCATTCTGGGCTCTTCTTTCATTTCGGGTTTCTTCATTTTGTCGTGTGCGTGTGTGCATTTCATCCATGTCATGTTATCATGTGCATTGCATTGCATTCGTGTTGTCACTTGCACCCGGTCTCACTCGCCTCTTCCCGTTGTCCATTTTGAGTTCCGACACTCACACACGTGCCCGTGGCACCCCCGAGTCCATCTTTCGTGTGTGGCCGTGTAACGTTCCCGAAATGATGTGAGACTTGTCGTGCATTATTGTTTTGGTACGTGTAGACCGCCTATCAGGTTTCATCGCTTTTGGAGTTCGTTTGGTACTCCAACGGTTAACCTAGTGGGCTAAAAGCACCTCTTCCTTTTGGCCAAAGACCCCCTACACAACAGCCCACTAACCCAGCACAACCCCTCCCATCATCTCGGTCGTCGGATCACGAACGTGTGGGCGAAAACCGCTCCCCATTTGGAGTCTCCTAGCTCCCTATGCCCATAAAAACGTCTCCGTTGTCCATTTTTCGGGCAAAACCCGGCCGGACGTGTCCGACTTGCTCCACCTCCGCCATGTGTCGGCTCCCGGTTCACCGCAGTGCCGCCCCACTTTCCCGCCGGCCAGGGCCCGCGCGGCCCGATCCGGCCCCCCCCGGCCCACATCCCGCGCCGCCGCCAGCCCGCATCACCGCCGCCTGGGCGACCCGCCTCCCGCCGGCGCCCCTCGGCCGCGCCACCTCCGGCGACCCCCGCCGGCACCGCGACGCCGCCGCCGCCCCAGTCTTCATCGCCAACCACTGCAGACGGGGCTTCGGTCGCCGCTGGCCACCTCGCCGTCCGTCCCACCCCTCGCTCCGGCCGTCGGCCGCGTCTTATCCGGACACCGCCGGCCGCGCCTCCTCCGACTCCGACCGCCGGAGCCGTCGCCCGTCGTCCTCTCCGGTGAGCCCGTGGATCGGGACCAGATCCACCGGCTCACCGAACCAAACGGCCCGTCCCTGTCCCGGATCCACTCTGTCCCGCATCCCCTCATCCCGTTTGACTTTTTCTTGACGTATAAAAACTGCTAAGTCCCCAGTTTTCCATATTTTGTTGCCTCCTTTGCATGGCTATAACTTCGTGCTCGTAGATCCGTTTTGGGCGTGTAATATATCAAAATGATCGTGGTGATATGCTCTGCATTTTGTTCCAGTGTGGCTTGTTTGTTTGAGATCATCTTGATGACCTAATATTCGTTGCAAGAGTGTTATATGTTAAGAACTGCTGTTACTTGTAGATTTGTTGCCATTTTTGAGATGTGATAACTTTGTGCATGTTTATCCAAATGGAGCATATGATATGTCAAAATGTTCATTGTGAAGTGCTCTACATGATGGTTGCTGTAGCATTCATGTTAGGTGTCATATTGCCATGTTAATCTTTGTTGCAAAAGTGCATGTGGCTGTTAAGTGCTGAAACTTGTTGTGAGATGTTGTTTTGACTTGCTCATTGCTATTGATGTGTTTGTCCTCATGTCACATGTCAATATGTTTTAGAAGCACCATCATATGGTCTTTGCTGTGGTGCAAACCAGTTTCCATGATATGCCTTGAGGTGACTTAAACAAGCTTGTAAACCTGCCATGCCAATGTTGCTGTTTTATACTTAGTGAAAAAATTGCTAAGTCTGGAAATCTGTTAACCTGATGCTATGTTTGCTTGATGCCCCACTCAAATCCATGCATGTTTTAGTATGTCAAATGATCATTCCTTGTTGTCCATGTTATGCTATATCCATCCATGCCCTTACTTGCACATGTGGCCTGCTGTAGCTTATTTATTTCTTGCTCTCAAGTTGCTATAAATTATACCTGTCAGGTTTTTATCAGCATGATCAATTTGGTGAAGCTTGTTCTTATTGATCGATGCCTCCTATGGAGTTGCTCCAATGGAGTTGTTTGATGTATGCTATGTCTACTACATGTCCATGATCTTTATATGCTTAGTAGAGTTGATATGCATGTTGTTTTGTGCCTCCGAAGGCAGCATCGTGACGATGTTTTTGCCTTCCCAGATTTTGACCAAGTCTGGATAATTTTATTGCAACTTGCCATGCTTGGTTAATTATGTTCAAGTAGGTTTTTGGGTTTGTTCTAAGTTCATGCTTGTTATGTAACATGTCTACTTCTTGTCCATGCCCTTTGTATCCATGTTTGAGTGTTGTAGCATAATTATTTCTTGCTCCAAACATGCCATGTGGCTGTAATCTGCAGCTTTGTGTGAATATTGTTTTGCTTGCCTTTTGCAAACCGTGTGTCTGTTTCCGGCGATCTTTATATCGATTTCAACCGAAATCTTCCCCTCTATCCAGTGGCTTGCTTGGTTTTCCAAGATGAGGCCTTCTTCATCATCTTCTCCTTAGGCTCAAGTGCTTCCACATGCATACGCACATCATACTTGCATCATGTTGATTGTGCATTGCACTGTGTTTGATATTGTGCCATGTTGTGTTCTTGTGTTGAGTAGAGCCGGGAGCCGAGACCGAGAACGAGGGTCCTACCGAGGTTTAGTATGAGGAGCAAGGTTATGATCCCATCGACGACTCAACAGGCAAGATGACCTGACCCAGATATCATTACTATCTTTGCCTATTTCTAGATGTCTCGCTCTTTAGCTTATTGCCTCGATGCCCATGTTTGTTTGTCAGCCTCCTATTGTAGCCATGTATCTCTCTAACCACCCAACCTAGCAAACCTTTGATTGGCTACATAAGCTTCACTCAGCCCCTCTTATAGCATTGTTGGTTGCAGGAGAAGATTGAAGATTCTTGCTTCATGATGAAGTTATTATTGGGATATCACAATATATAATCTGCTAAACTAAATCATCTATATATTGGTAATGGGTGGAAGGCTAAGCCTCTTGCTTGGTGTTTTGGTCCACTCATGCCACCCTAGGAACCGTTTAAACCAGTGTTATGTTCCTTGATTATGTGTCCCTAACACGGTAGGGGTTTATGGGCCCCCCTCGATAACCCGCTTAGTGCTAAAGCTTTTCCAGCAAGGCCCGACATTGGTTTTACATTTGCCTAACAACTAAAACTTGCATAGGGAGTTATAAACCCTTTTCTTAATCAACAACCCGGGCCAGTGCTCCACATGAGTGTTGGTCAAAACTGGGGAGCCTATGGGGCCACCTTGGGGAAACCAGAGGGCTAGTAAAAACCTGTAGCATCACCCATCCGGTCGTGGCCTAAGACGAGATACACGCGGCTACTATCAGGGTGTCGGCACGATGGGAGGTCTTGCTGGATTAGTTTTACCTTAGTCGGAATATCTTGAGCACGGGATTCCGAGAATACTCGGGTCTTCCCACCTTGGAGTTGCGACTCCGCAGATCGTGAGCTTGTAATGGGCTAAGTTGGGACACCCCTGCAGGGTTTGTTCTTTCGAAAGTCGTGCCCGCGGTTATGTGGCAGATGGGAATTTGTTAATATCCGGTTGTAGAAAACTTGACACCATGTTCAGAATACACTACCAGCATGAGTAACCGTGACGGTCATTTTCTGAAGGGGTTCGGGAAGTGAACACGGTGGGGTTATGTTTGACGTGCTTAGATAGGACCACTTCATGATCACTTTGATGATCGTTGGCACTTCTCTTCTCGCTCTAAACACGTAAGCTAGTGCTAGTCCAGCTGCAACCTTGTTCTTCAGCCTTGTTCCACACCCAAGGCTTAGATAGTTTTGCTACCCGGGAATGGGATTGCTGAGTCCTCCGTGGCTCACAGATTCTACACAACACCAGATGCAGGTACCATGGTGAACTACACAGGTGATGGCACAGAGTTGTATTGGGAGTTCGATGAAGAACGTGGGCGATACTACGTGTCTTATCCAGAGGATCAGTAGGGCTCTTACTAGGATGATCGGGACCTTGTGTTATTTATTTATGGTATCTTTCATTTGGATCTTCGTCCGTAGTCGGACTATGATGTTATTTGGATGTTGAATGTTTATGTAATGCATTGTGTGACGTGGCGAGTGTAAGCCAACTAGTCTTTTGCAATTTCATCCCTCTTTTACATGAGTTGTGCAAAGATACCATTCTTGAGATCATTCCAGTATGATATTATGCCTTTAAGTCGTTGCTCGACACGTGGGAGGTATAATCTCATACTGGGCATTACACCCCCTTTACTTCTCCTCTCCTCCTCTTTCCTCCTTCTTCTAGTGGGAATCGGAATGGGGGGCCAAAGCTACTTGGAGTAGGATTGCCCCCCCCCCCCTTGGCGCGTGCCTCCTCCTAGGCCGGCCTCCTCCTCCCTCCCTCATTTATATACGTGGGGAGGGGGCACCCCGAAGGCACACCAAAGTTTCCTCTAGCGATGTGCGGTGCCCCCTCCACAGTTACACACCTCGGTTATATCATTGCAGTGCTTAGGCGAATCCCTGTGCCGGTAACTTCATCATCACCGTCACCACGCCGTCGTGTTGAAGAAACTCTCCCTCGTCCTCAACTGGATCAAGAGCTCGAGGGACGTCATCGTGCTGAACGTGTGCTGAACACGGAGGTGCCGTACGTTCGGTACTTGGATCGGTTGGATCGTGAAGACATTCTACTACATCAACCGCGTTACTAAACGCTTCCGCGTTCAGTCTACGAGGGTACGTAGACACACTCGCCCCGCTTGTTGATATGCTTCTCCTAGATAGATCTTGCGTGATCGTAGGTAAATTTTTTGAAGTACTACGTTCACCAACAGGATGTCTGGTCCCGACCGGTCGTCCGGTGGCAGGAACTTTTCTGGCAACATCTTCTCTTGGCCCTCGCACTTGTCGTTGTCGTCTTGTTCACTTGGCTTAGCATCTTCACTTTCCTCCTCTCAATACCTGATCATGCATAGGGTCTCCGCCTTAGGTAGTAGCCATGTCTCATGTGATGAAAGTGATAGTTCAGAGAGGAGCGAGTTCACCTTATCTTTGATAGCCCTTCCTCGAGCTCTTCTCATTGGTCCAAGTGGTGTCGTAGGCGATGAAGATACGTCCATGGGGATGCTCGTGGCATGCTCCGTATCACATTTTTTGGGGGAGGGCTCCCCTACAATGTATGAAGCACTGATGTGCCCTCTTAACTAATTCCAAAACATTTCACCGTGAGCTTGAGGCTCCCGACTAGAGTAGTTGTCATGACTTATCTTTTGCGCTCGAGGTCTTGGATGGGTTCTTGAATTGTAGAGGCGCTCGACTCCCGAGGCGGGCCCTTAGGGGGATCGCAAGGGTTTAAAGCCTCCTAGGGAGCCTGCTGGCCTGCATGAGAGTGTAGCGCAAGGAGACGATTGGCGAGTTACGACAAGGTGTGGGCGCAGTGGTCCTGTGGCAGTTGCGCCATTGGCCCCAAGGGGGCCTTAATGCCGCTTGGGGTAGCCCAAGCATGTGCATAGCACGCAAAGCACGCCCCGCCCCCGCTGGCGGGGGGATGGAAGGCATGAGCCCTACTCTTTAACACAAACCAAAGGGTAAGAAAACACCATGAATTGAAAATTTCCCCCCTTTTTCCTCTTAATAAGCACGCAGAACTCCAAATTTCATTTCAAAAGACGGCAAATTGCGTTACAAAAAGAGGGCAAAAAACAAACAGCCACGTCCGGCGCCTAGACTAGTCTTCTCACCAGAGCGGAGCTAAGTGCTTCCACTGGGCATGGGCATAGTCATTGGGGGCTAGTGTCGACTGCCAGCACGGAGCATGGTGCTTTCACTTGGACGTGACTGGGAGCCTCGGTGAGGCCTGAGGACGGCGCTCAGGGGACTCCGGGGCGTGTACTGCCCCAACTCATTATTACGTGAGAGTGTCACGAGCGGAGATCTTCACAGGAATCCCTGGCACCTGGCGAGGACCCTGCTGGGCGCATCCCCCGACCACCGTTGGGGTGTCCGGAAACCAGGACGAGACCAAGGGGCAAGGGGGTACACAGGCGGTGTGTCGGCAGTCGCAGGCCCTCTACTGGCGGAAGGGCTCCTCGGCGCTTCCCCGGTGGAGAACCTACCTCTGGGCGGTGTGCGCCACCGTCATGGTGGCACCCTGCGCCGCGCGGAGTGGGGTAGGTTCTAGGGCCGGGCTCCCCCCGCGCAGCCCCTAGTGCATTTCGTTCGCCCGTGGCAAGGCCAAGGTCCTGAGGCTCATGGCCGCTGTCATAGCTCGGTTCACCTGCGATCAAAGGTTAGCGCAATCGTACCCTAGAGATATCGGTTGTACCATGTGGCTGTTGCTGTCGTAGAAACCGGCGAAGCGCAGGGCCGGCTCGTGAGGGGCCTCAGTGCCGTGCGGTCCCGGCGGTCCCGGTGCCCAAGCCGGCGAGGGGAATGAGTAGGGGCTTCTTCTTGACGCGTACAGCAAGCCCATCTGCAGAGGTACGGGGGCGCCGGGGGCCATCGTCCCTGATTCGGCTCCCCTCCCCCGGCTCCATCATCTCCATCCTTGGCGCCAGGTCGCGAGGAGCGAGGGGTGGCATTTTGGCACAGCTCTGGGAGGGGCCACCCGGCCAGACCGTGCCTCGAGGGAACGCTTCTTGGACTGGGCAAGTGGCGTCATGGGATAGGTCGCCCCCGCAAGGTCCTTCGGGCTCCCCGAGCAAGGGCATGCGGGTGTAGCGGGGGCCGACGCGTGCCCCCGGCAATGCTTGCGATGTAGGCGAGGTGCAGAAAGGCGTTGCGCCCTCGCAGGCGGCATCGAGCATCTCGGCGACCCGTTCCAGCAAGGCGTCGTGGCCACCCTCTGCCAGCCTACATCATAGCAGCTCCCACGCCACAATGAGCGTGGCTCGCATGTTCGGCTGCTCCCGATGAGTGCGCAGCGTCAACAATGAAGCGTAGCCCGAGGACCGTGCGGTGGTGCGGTTACGGCGGACCACAGGGGAGGGACGAGGTGATCCGTGTCGTCGCTGGCTGACGGCACTGGCCACCGTGCGGGCCGCAAGGAGCGCAGAGTGGAGAGCTTCTTGGGCGGGGGTGCCGCCCGGGCGGCCCAGTGCTCGGCGTGAGCTCGAGGATCTCCTGCCATGGTAGTGATGGAGCGAATGGTGGAGAGTATCCTTCGACACGCCCCTACCTAGCGGGCCAAATGGCGGATTTAGGGCTCCGCAGACCCAAGAAAATGTTTGAACTATGGGGTGTGTGTGAAGAACTCAACCTCTCTGGCCAACCATCTCGTCGATCTAATGGCCTAGCTCGATGAACGGGAAGGGAAAGAGACTCAGTTCACCCAAGTTCGGGCCACCTTGCGGTGTAAGACCCTACTACTGCTTTGGGGTGGATTAGCCTCGCGGGGGGCTGAGTATGAACTAGTATAGAGGAAGAAAAGCCTCAGGAGGCGTGTTCTTGGGTGAGTGTTGTCTAGTGAGGGTCTAGGTTTCGATCCCCTCCTACGGTAGTGGCTAGTCTATGTTTATAGTGGCTTGGGTCCTCTTCCTCCGAAAACAAAGACGAGAAGGGATCCCACAACGGCCAATTTGAAAGGGGACATGAAGTACATCTTATCCTGACGAGAGGTGGTCTTCGCCTGCAAAGCTTCTAAGCGTAACGCCATGGTGGGCTCGGTGATGACATTCGTCCTGCCGTCCTAGCGGTCTTGGTCTCGTTGCACAAGAATGGAAACCTTTGGCTGATTCCTTGGAACTTCGCGACCGCGCTTGCTTCCTTAGCACCAAAGAGGAAGCATGCTATTCTGCGCCCGCTGGCGTCCGTCTGGCCCTGGTCGTCATGGCTTGCATCACTTGATCCTCATGAGGTGGATGCTTGCATAGGAAACCCCGCTCCTCAGGAGGCTGCCTAAGGATGCCGCTCCCTTCGGAGGTCTTGGCGTCATCCCCCTCACGAGGCTTGGCCCCTCGCGAGGATCTTTTCTTGTCGATGCTGAAGATGGGTCGTACCAGGCTGTTGGTGAATCCACGCGATGGGCCACAGGCAGGTAAGTCTGGGTACCCTGGTTCCCAGAATGCTGACATGTTGGACAAGTGGGCTATGAGAAAAGGCTCGATGCACCAGAGGGCTCAGATTTTTCTTCCAGAGCAGCTGCCCTTAAGGACAGTTGGGCCAGGAATTCTGACATGGGCTGAAGGTCGAAAAAACAACAGATCTGACGGCCAGAAACTTCCAGATCATGAAAACAGACGGCCAAAATCTCAAATCGCTGAGAGGGATCTCTTTAGGCTCGGTTTTACAATCCTTAATACCATACCACATTACCTTGACCTTTCTTACGATGATCATGATGCAAACACTTGTTGGGTATTTCACCACTCGAATAATAGGTTTTGCATTCACGCTAACTTCATTTGTTTTTCCGGGTGTTAGTCATGTTCTTTCATTTTGGGGGATTCACAAAGTGGTGCCGTCATGAGACAACTTGGTCATGGGAAGGCATACACGATGTGCAACACCAGCATTTGCGAGAATCTCCTAAAGGTGAAATCCTTCCCTTTGAGCCATCCTCAATTGCGCATATTGGATGTGTCATTCTTTCATTGTTGTCTCCTTCTTCTTGGCAACATGATACATCTATTGGATGGAGGACCAACATTGGAGTTTGGCTCTATGGACCTTCACATTGAGGAGCGGTCGGACTTATTGGATGCGCCTTCGGAAGTCCACTCATGCCACGACATCGAGCATTGGTACATAAACACTCCTTTGGCACATTGCACAAAAATCTCCATATTTGTTGATTGTGTGTCCACATGTCATGCTCGATGGACATATCATACCCATAACAAATTTGCATCTTGTGCATGGACTGACTCACATTGTGATTGCCTTGTTGCATCTTGTATTCCCATGTCATCCATGATATATGAGCTTTTGCATGTCCTTAGCAAATTTGTTGTGATCTTTCTTGATGGCATATTCAAACATCATGATCATATTGTCCACCATCAATTGCGTGTTAACATACACATATTGAGCATCCATTGCCATGTTCATCCTCTTGATAAACCATCACACTATGACATCATTTTGCACAATGGTAGAAGTTGTCGCTTTATGCACCATCCCAATTACAATACCTTTGCATGCACAACAAATGAATTTTCTCCGATGATTTCTTTACACGTCATTGTACATCTTTTTGATAAGCATCTTGTGTCTTGCCACACACAACCTTGTCACACGGACTCATTCTTACATGACGGACACTTTGTGTGCACTAACAATTGTATTCCGAGTGTCATTTGTGTTTGCTCTTCTTGCATGTATACCACTCCGGCGACACATTGGACTACTTGGATTGCGCCATGTCTTCAACTCCGTCCAACTACAAGTCTGTCCACGACCACCGTTTCTGTGGTGATGAAGTTTTCGATCCGAGGTCAGATCTTTCCCAAGGGGGGGGGGGG
>LR738715.1:460379109-460389187 GCA_902687465.1 Secale cereale
CCGGCCTCTATGCCCACACCACAAACTCTCGGGCCATTGCAGCCAAGTGAAGTTGTGGGCGTGGTGGCCGAGCAATCACTGAAGGCTCTCTGCCCTGACCACGGTCGCCGCGACCTATGATGCGCCCTCCACGGTGAAGGCCTTTCCCCCGACCTCTAGGAGCAATGCGAACACAGGCAGAGGCGCGCTTGCGTCCTGGGCGGACGACCGCCAGCGTGGCGGATTTCTTGCAAGGACGGCCCCGCCCCCTCTTCAACAGGGATGACTCCGGCTTGTCCCATGGAGCTTTCCCCTTCTTGGCAGCTGATAACCTCCTCACCAGCGTCATGAGTACTATTGCGAGGGTATAGGATGGAGAAGCGAGCAGACAAGGGCGAGCTGTGACTCCATCCCCGTCGCCCATTTATAGGCAACCGAATGCCAACCGGTGCCCCTTCGCATTCAGGCACCGCAGCGTGGGCCAGACTCTGGTCAGAGGGAGCAGTTACCAAGATGATGTGGGGAAGTAGAGGCACCCGCGTCCTGTCCGGTGACACACGTCGAGCTTGGGCCATAGGTGATTGGGGCCCGCAACACTTTTGCCTCCCCTCTTCAGCTTTGCCTCGAAGCCAGACCAAGCGCGCCTTGGGCCCGGGGCTACTATCGGCGTTCTGGGAACCAGGGTAACCAAACTTGCTAGCCTGCGGCCCAACACGCGGCCTCGTGATGGCCCAGCATGGCCCAGTTTCTAGACTACTCAAGAAGAGCCTTCACGAGGGGCCCTTGCCCTCGCGAGGCAAGATGTGTTGAGACCTCCGAAGGGGCAGCTCTCCAGGCTGCCTCCGGAAGAGCGGAGATTCCAAGGCAAGAGCCCCTCCTCCTGAGGACGCGGTGACGTGAGTCATGACGATCGCAGCTAGGCGGGCGCCAGCACACGTAGAAGGGACAATTTCCTCTTCGGAGCAAAGGAGACAAGGATGAACGCGGGTTCCCAAGGAATCCCCCAAAGGTTTCCATTCTGGCGCTACACGGCCAAGACCACGAGCCCGACAGGACGGATGTCATCGCCGAGGCCACCCCTGCGTCGGGATCAGAGGCTTTGCAGGCAAAGACCACCTTTCATCAGGATAAGGTGTACCTCTTGCCCCCCCTTGAAAATTGGTCGTTGTAGGATCCCTTCCCGCACAAATGATGCGGGAAGAGGACCGAGGCCACTATAAATAGGGATCAACGTCCATCGTATAGCAGGATCCGAATATCGAACCCGAATAAACCACTCGAGCCCTCCTGAGGCAGCTCTTCCACTGTCACAGTTCATATCCAGCCCCCTCGTGAGGCCAATCCACCACAAAGCAGGAGTAGGGTTTTACACTGCATGGTGGCCCGAACCTGGGTAAATCATTGTGTCACCTCTCTTTCCTCGACCATCTAGAGCGATGAGCTTGAGCCTTGAGCATGGCGTGTCTAGCTCCTTGGTGAAGCAGACTCCTTTGTTCACGCCCCAGAGTTCAAACCTCTTTGGGTTTGTGGAGCCCTAGAATCCGACATGCAGGGCCCAAACCCACTATCATGCAATAAAAAGAAAGCAAAGCCCCAACCATCAGTTGTTCAATCATTAGGTAATTAATCAGCACTAAACATACATGTGTTATCAAATGTTGCGAAAGCATGCTTGGAGTTTCCTGACTTATCTTGAGGTGTAGAACTGATAGTAAGATGGAGAAGAGATAATGCAACAAAAATCTTAGATAGGGCAGTGAAGTCTATTGCGCACTCTGATTTCTTGTAGCTCCTGACATCAGTTGTATTGAGACATGGATGGCTCTACACCTGAAGCACATATATTTGAAAATGGTTCATGCTTGTAGTTCGCAAGCACGTGATCACTAAAGTTCAGAGTTCACAAAGCAGAAAAGTTCATAGGCATCTCATGTTCACAAATGCACGCCGCTGGCCACTTGAGATGTGCCCTCGCCGTCGCCCATCAAAAATCAAAGTTCCTATCGAGTTTCTTTGCAAAAGCTTGCATCGATAGCTAACCATGTACTATTATTGTTACCTACTATTATGCTAATGTTGTGATGTTGCTCTTGCTTATTAAGGCATGCATCAATAGTTAATCTTGAAGTGGATGTGCTATTCTATGATAGGTTACTGGAGCCTTTCTTTAATGGATGTGTTCTTTGGCTGAGGATGTCAATGTTATGTTGTTTTCATACTTTCAACAATAAATATCTATAAGTTCAAAATTTATAACCATATAAGTTTAATGAAAAAAAGAAACAAAAATAATAGTGCATGAGAAAGTAGTCTCCCCGCATTGGATCGATGTACCGTTGTCGCTCCCCCGCCGTGTACAAGCAGGTCAACGCCACAATCCCCGACCATTCAGTCTCGCCGCCGTGGGCGTGCCCCGCTCCAACTCCATCGCATGTGCTTCAGTGGCAAAGCGGTGCAACCCGAGGAACCCCTGGGGGTCGAGGACATCCAGCTCGGTAGTCCAACTCGGCAAGATTCACGTCTTCGTTAGCCCCATGTTCGCTGGCAAGACCACCACGCTTCTGTGCTGGTACTAGCAGGTACTCACCCCCATCCCGTCACTTGTGTACTGCTTCATTTGGCGTTGCTAAAAAAACAAGTTCAAATTGAAAGTTGAATCAGTGTGGTGTGTATGTTAGAAAACTAATTCAGATTTATATTGTATGGTGGTTTGTTTTACAGAAAATTTGCAATGGTTGCTGCTTTTCAGTCCATCTACTTCCCGGTCGCAAGTCCAATCAGTAGAAATTCAAATATGAAAATAGCATCCATTTTGTTATGGTAATCATCTTCAACCAATTTTGTATGTATCAGACTTCCATATGTTGACTAGTAGGGTAGATCTGGGTTGTATAAGAAGCTAGATGTTGATTTGCAACTATGTTGTGACAACATTTTCAGTCATCTTGAGTCTGTTGCCTATATTACTTCAAATCCATTTTCTTGTTGGTCTTATGCTTGGTAAACCTTGTTCAATTTACATTGGAAAACTTGTACTGTTCCTGCTGCTCTCAAGCTATTTGTTTATATGCATAAAAGAACATAAATCATCCTTTTTTATGCTTCTTTATTGTCAAAAAGAAGCTAGTTTGGACATATGTAGTAACAACATTTCTTATGGAGAAGTACACATATTTAAAACTTTAATGTAGTTACAAAACATGAATTGTCATTCCCAAAAATCTTCAAGAAAACATCAGTTTATATTTGACATCTGGTAGTTCAGTTAACATCTGATGCCGGTCCTTTTCTTGTGTATGTTCAGTTTGACATATGGAGGTTCTTCATATCAACATAGTTTGGTTTTTTCAATTCATCTTGCAGGTGAAAAAAAGGAGCTCCCTTTTAGTTCAAAATGAAGGAAATATGCCCAAGAGGCAATAATAAAGTTGTTACTTATATTTCCTTATATCATGATAAATATTTATTATTCATGCTAGAATTGTATTAACAGGAAACTTAGTACATGTGTGAATACAAAGACAAAACAGAGTGTCCCTAATATGCTTCTACTTGACTAGCTCGTTGATCAAAGATGGTTATGTTTCCTAACTATAAACATGTGTAGTCATTTGATGAACGGGATAACATCATTAGAGAATGATGTGATGGACAAGACCCATCCATTAGCTTAGCACTGTGATCATTTAGTTTTATTGCTATTGCTTTCTTCATGACTTATACATGTTCCTCTAACTATGAGATTATGCAACTCCCGAATACCGGAGGAACACCTTATGTGCTATCAAACGTCACAATGTAACTGGGTGGTTATAAAGATGCTCTACGGGTGTTTCTGAAAGTGTTTGTGGTGTTGGCATAGATCAAGAATATGATTTGTCACTCCGAATATCGGATAGGTATCTCCGGGCCCTCTCGGTAATACACATCATAATAAGTCTTGCAAGCAAACATAAGTTCGGACAAGAAAACAAATTTGAATTAAAACTAAAAAAAAATGTTCGAGTGCTCATCGGACACGGCTAAAAAATTGGGTCTGTTCATGTATGGAAAGCTCATGTATTACTACGCATATAAGTATATAAACTTAAATGCGGTTAGTCCCAAATAAGTTTGGGAAAAATCTCAATAAAATAACCCAAAAAAATTTAAATGGTAAAAGTAGAAGTCGCAAAATGAGAGAAGTGCAAAACATAGTTGAAAAAATGAGTTCACTAAAAATTGAGTCAAAAACGGAGTAAAGTCTAATATGTGAAAACACGCTCAGTAGAAAACCATACGGTCATCTGTTCAACTACTCTTTTTTCAGAACCATTCAAAACTGCAGCGAAAAATACCTCAGTACAAACACATACATAGATCAGTACAAGTACTATGTTTTTTCTGGCGGGAAAACAACACGATGGATCTCACCGTATTTCAAATTACTCTACAACGCTTGCGAATTTAAGAATATTTTCAACATGACTAAGTTTCCTATTTTCGATATCTTTCCAACGGTATATTATATGCCCCATTTTGACAAACTTTTAAAAAAAATCGCCTTCGGAATCAAATTTGACCATATTCAAATTTGTATTAAAACCATAAGCAATTAGAAAAAATGTTCCATACGAAAAAGTTGGGCATTTTCCATAGCTTTCAAACGTCGTCTCATATGTGTCAATCCGACAATCCGTTTGCAAAAAATCACACAAATATGTTTCGCACATAATTGCACTTTATCAAATTACTTTTAAATCATAAAGAATCTGGAAATACAATAGATATATGGAAGAAGTGTATTTTCACCTGCTTTCCAACGCCATCTTATTTGCTCAATTTCGACAAATCGTTTAAAAATCAAGTCCAGAATACGACTTGCGTATTCGTTTTTGAAAAAATATTTTTTTTTCAAAACTGCTCTTAAACCATAATGAGTTTGCAAAAAAGCCTTTCAATATACTTGTAAAATAGATGTCAAGAGCTTTCCAACTATATATTACACGTCACATTCCGACAAAGATAAATTGCATTTTTTTGGAACTAAAGAAGGCGATTTTCAATGGATATGAAAGTATCAGTTCAGCCACTCGAATTCATCAGTTAAACCGCTCGAATTCATCAATTCAATAATAGTAACATAATAATATTCTGTTACGCAAAACAGAATAGCCCAGATTGTGTGTGTGTGTGTGTGTCTATATATATATATACCATAGCTTGCCACAGAACTTGTTTAGGCTAACCAAACTTTTAATGGTTTATAAGTTTTCAAAAAAAAATATGAAAAAAATATGGGAGCATCTCTCTGATGTAATAAGATGATCTAACGGAGGGATTGTGAAAATATGCATTTATGTGTTCTCAGTAAAAATAAGGAGCATTTCAGCTCACTACGACATAAATATATACTGAACTATTTCTTTTTTTGTCAAGAATACATACAGCCATATCTTTTTAATCCCTCCGTTAGATCATGTTATATTATAGATGTGTTGTTTCGGTATTTTTTTCAGAATTTTTGAGAAGTTTTAAACCGTTGAAACTCTTAACTAGTTCTGTGACAAGCTATTGTAGAAAATCCTACTCTCTATATATATGTGTGTGTCCATATATATATATATATATATATATATATATATATATATATATATATATATATATATATAGGATAGAGCTATTTTATAACTAGTAACATGATAATATTCTGTTACTGTCGGGCCCTATATAAAGGTCTGCAGTGATTTTCCCACTAGAAAAGAGAGAAGGCAAACGCCCCTCACCCCACGGTCGGCAAATTTGACAATTTTGACCTGTTGGCGTAATCAATTCACGGAATGAACTGCCCGTGAAACCATTTCACAGCCATGACCTTTTTGTGTAGCGTCTGCCACGACGGCTCTGCACCCTATTGTGCAGCGCCTGGCTCAGGGGCGTTGCACGCCTGTCCACCGTGGCAGCCCCCGGGCCCGCACCCGGCCGTGCAGCGCCTCCGAGCTAGGCGCCACACAATGTAATGTGCAGCACCTCCGAGTTAGGCGCCACACAATGTAATGTGCAGCGCCTCCGAGCCAGGCGTTGCACTATGACTTATCCAGCAGCCGCGTGAAGGCCCAATCCCCACCCATTGCAGTTACAAAAGAGAGAAGAGAGGAGGCTGTGGTGGCTGCTGGATCCCATCCTCTCCCTCTCTCAATCTCATCCCCAAAAAACTTTAGATCTGAGGGTTTTGTCCGTGGAGTTCTTCACCCTTCCATCCTACAAGGTACACTCCTCCGATCCCCTTCTTTCTATCCATATATTTTCTTTTTTTTTGAAGATTTGTGTAATCCTTTTTTGATTAGATTAGAATCTTGCATATGTGGAATTTATGATTTGTAGATGATTTATAAGATATATGTAACCTTAGTTTAGTTAGTATGTATTGAAAAAAATTCTTCTATGTTGAAAACCTACATTATGTTAGACTTTATTAGATGTTATTTTAGATGAGTTAGATGAATTGAATATTAGTTATATGGAAAAGATATTTGTATTGAAGTAGGCTTAGTTTAGTTATTTTGTATTCATAGGATGATGTTATTTATATGGTTTGAGAAGAAAGCATTTTTTCAAATTTTGCATCTAGTAGCCGTAGTTTTGTTTTTGTGTATTCAAAAGTTAATCGTGTTGACAAGATATCTTTTTTTTAAATGGTTAGGATGGAATGGCTTCTCGATGATCACTGGGACAAACAACACCGGTCTTACACTATGTCGGTGGATCAGCGGGTAATAATGAAAGTTGTCGCTGTTAATTATTTCATTATTTTTCAAACACATACCCCCAGATTTAATGATTTGTTTGTTTTGCTTGTAGGAGCTTGCACCTCTGAAGCTTCGGGCTCACAGAGTCAACCTTGGGTGGATGCGCTATAATGAGCGCTACACACCGTATGTTAGGGAGACAGGACTTCTCCCTTTCATTCAGTTGGTCAGCCGATCGACGCCACCCAACAATGCTCCGGCACTCACCGTGCTCATTGATCACTGGAGGCCGGAGACACACAGTTTCCATCTGCGGACCGGGAGATGACGGTGACGCTTCAGGATATAGCAAGATCACCGGTCTTCCTGTCGATGGCAATCCTTTATGTATGAGCACTGATTCAGATGGGTGGCGCGAGCAGATGCATGCCCTTTATGTATGACCCTATTGAAGCATTCGGCCATATTGCTTGTCATTTGACCGTATCTCCGGCCGTCTTCATCAAAAGCACGTGCCCATTTGTTCCGGTATTGAATGTGCCTATTGAGAAAGTCTTGACCCCCGGGATCAAGTTTTTTGTGTGCGAGCAATTTGTTGTACAAATAGGCGAAGCGCTTGTCGGAGAAAGCGAGACAACAATCTTGAAGATCATCGGCCAACTCCTTAAGGCCACATGCCCTATAGAAGTTCGAACAAAAGTGCCTCATGCACCATCGATGGTGCAACGGTGCATGACTGGGAATGTCAATCTCCACCGCGTTAAGAATTCCTTGATTCCGATCCGATATGACACATATTTCCCTTTGAGCGGGTAACACCTTTGTCCTCGGAAGACGCAAAAACCACTCCCAGTTGTCATTGTTCTCCACCTCAACCAAAGCAAATGCCAATGGCAACACCCAGTTGTTGGCATCACTTGCTATCGCAACCAACAAGGTGCCCTTGTATTGTCCGGTCAAGAACGTGCCATCAATGGCGATGACCGGCCTACAGTGTTTGAAAGCCATCAAGCATTGCTCGGACGCCCAAAATGCACGGCCAAATACTCAGACTTTCCTTCCTTCATGAACGGTTGTTTGGTGCCCATGATGCTCGACAACATGAACCATGCCCGGGTTTGTTGTGGCCATGGCTAACAACAACCTAGGGATTCGGTCGTATGCTTCCTCCCAAGTATCATACAAAATCTTAAATGCGGCTTGCTTCGCCTTTCATGCCTTGTCGTACTTCACCTTGTAATGAAATATGGCTTTCACAAGATCAATGATATGTTGGACGCTCATTGTTGGAAGTGTGGATATTGAGTTGGACAACCTGTAAGCAATGAACTCGGACGTGAGTTGTTTGTGATCTTGGGACACGATCTTGCCATCCACCCTTTTGCCTTGGCACATGTGAGTTGGCAAACAACTCACTACATGTCAAGTTGGACCTCCTTTCCATGGTCTTGCACGCACAATCCATGGACATATTTCATCTTCACTTGCACATGCAACCGTGTAGCGCACATTGATGTTCGAGTGCACCACCTTGTGTGGACGATAATGCGTAACCGAGTAGTTGCCCAGCCACATCTTCAATTCCAACAAGGTTCCGAACTTAGACCCTTTAGCCATCCGGTTCTTGTCGTCTCCCATATCACGGTGGGAGCTTGGCCTAACACCAAGAGATACACATTGGCCACCATCTACCACGGCTTCATCCGCGAGACTAACATCCTTGAACAATGTAGTCCGATGATCCCGACGGAATACCTTCTCGAAAGCTTCGGCCTCCTTCACCGTGAACCCCTCCGCATCAACTTCTTCATCGGGACCATCGTCATCCGAGTCCGATGCATATGCACGGGAAAAAGGGATGGAATGGTCCATTGTCTCTCGCAAATGATATTTGTCGAGATCACCCACATTGTTGTGATGGAGATCAACTTCATTGTCATCGTCCGCATAATCATAATTGTCCTCTTCCTCTTGCAAAGCTTCATCTTGGTTGTTTGTAAACGGACTCAATGTTTGCCCCACTTCTTGGGTCAAAAGAGGTTCATCAATTTCATCTCGCTTCAAGGGTGGTGGGCTACTATGAACCAAAAGGGAAGGTTTCCGGTTCAAGTCCAAATGCAAACTTGAATCAACATTCTTCGTTGCAAATAACTCAAGAGCCTTGTCAAGTGATTCGGCCACCGTTTCCTTGTATGCAACCCAACGTTGCTCCGAGTTGACACGCATTGTCTTCCAACGGACGTGCATTCCAAAGCATACATTATGCCTTCCCTCCAACTCAACGATATCACTAAGATTCATCCAATTCAATTCTTTCCTAACTTGTTGCAAGAGCTCCGCATAGCTAGGACTACTATCAAACACAATGTCAAGCTCATCCGGGTCCGGTTCAATATTGCCTTTCAAAAAGGCGTCTTTGTCCCCATGATGAACAAACACACATGTTCTTCCCATCCCTATATGCATTCCCAAAACACAAGGTAACATTGCTTTCATGAGTACTAAATGCAAAGATTAACAAAGAATAGAAACCCTAATATATATATCAAACAACAACCCTAACCATAACCATAACCATAACCTAACCCAAACAACAACATAAGAACACCCATAGAAACACCCATAAACATACATCTCACTTCTCCATGCAAATCACTAGATCCAAACAAAACTAGGGTTTCCCCAAACTAGCAACATTTGAGCAATTTGATAACATTACTTGGATCAAAACAAGGGGATCGGAGATGATTAACTTAAGGGAGGGCTTGACTTCGAAATCCACGGACAAATTCTTCAAATAAGCAAGATTTGAGAGAGGATTTGAGAGGGGAAGAGAGTGGGAGAGGGGCCTAAGCTCGGGGTGAGAGTGGGAGAGAGTGTGAGTGGGGGAGTGGGGGTCCAGCGCGGCTGCTTGATAAGTCATAGTGCAGCGCCTGGCTCGGAGGTGCTGCACATTACATTGTGTGGCGCCTAGCTCGGAGGCGCTGCACGGCCGGGTGCGGGCCCGGGGGCTGCCACGGTGGACAGGCGTGCAACGCCCGTGAGCCAGGCGCTGCACGGTAGGGTGCAGCGCAGTCGTGGCAGGCGCTACACAAAAAGGTCATGGCTGTGAAATAGTTTCACGGACAGTTCATTCTGTGAATTGATTACGCCAACAGGTCAAAATTTTCAAATTTGCCCCCCACGGTCCCCACCTTATCTCCTTCGATCCCGACCACCCCACACGTGCCGCCGGCCTCAACTCCCAGGCGACTCACCTCGCACCTCCGGCGACGCGCTATGCCCCGCCGCCTCCCATCTCCGGCGACGCGTCGTGCCCTCCTCCTCCCACCTCCGGCGCCGTGCCAAGCCATGCCCCCCGCCTCAAACCT
>LR738715.1:460398680-460462375 GCA_902687465.1 Secale cereale
ATATATATATATAAGATTTCTCGTGAAACCGATCCTGATCCCGATCCCGCCTTCCTTACCTCTCTCGTCCCCTCGAGCACTGGCCGACCATCGCCTCTGCAGTGATTCACCGCTATCGACCGCCGGGTTCTCCCTTCCCATCCCTTCTACCACCGTCCCGACCGGATACAGCGCCATCCCCTCCGTCTCCACCTCCGGTCCTTCCGCCGGCGCGGGATATTGAGCGACGGCAGACGCCGATGTGAGCGAGCCCGCGGCGGCTGGATGCGATGAAGCCGTGAGAGTTTCTATGGGTGGCATGGACAGTCGAAGGCCTCCTCGTTCTCTCTTCACCTCCTACCTACGGCTCAACAAAGCTAACAACGACGAAAGCGCCAGGTATTGTGAACGGCGTGGCCAAGGAAGCAAGGTCGGCAGCATGTCCGCGGCGGAGCCTTCTGATCTAGCATGGTCACAGGTACCTGAACTTCCCGTCTCTTCCTGCATACACCTTCATTTATACTGTACATGAACTTCTTCGTGCAAGCAGATGAACTTCGCGCCATCTACAAGCCATGGAATGCCATGGGAATCTTCTCCCAACTATCTAGCGCATTGCTCACAAGGTAGCCTATCTATTGCTGGAAAAAGGCTAGCCAAACTTCTAGCCAAGGTATGGTTGAACTTCCTGCTGTTGTTTTTCTGTTATTTTCTTTCTGGCATGTGAAGTTCTGCTAGTGTGTGAGCCGCAGTCCAGGGTGCAAAACAAAAATAACTGCCTGCCTACATATGTAAAAAAATGTGGGAGGGGAAACACCATGTGAAGTTCAACTAGTAAATGAGCCCGAGTTCGGGTTGGTATATATCTCATTATGTGCAAAAAAGGAAAATAAAACAAACATGTGAAAACACCATACACTGAACTGCAAACATGAAACAATGATGAAACAAGCAGTCCAGGTTCTTATGTAGTTGTATGTTCAACCATGCAATCACATGAAGGTTAGGTCTAACTGTAGATATGAGTATAGCTATGAATCTTGTACAAATATCATTTAACCGCCCCCTCTGCAAACCAGAAGTTCAGACTGTGAAGAATGCTCTATTCAGCTACAGAAAAGCTGTGACACTTTCCCTTGCAATTTTTTATTATTATAAGAACACTTTTATGGGAAGTTCACACTATGAAGAATGCTCAGTTCAGCTACACCAGTATAGGCATATGTGACTTGTGCTAACACATATTTTTGATGCCAGCTGGATGAGAGACACAGAAAGAAGGTTAGAACTTCCCAACAACAAGTATACAACCCTAAGGATGTACGCGTTGTGCCGCCCCCTGAATGGGTCACACCTCAAACACACCATCATCATTCCCAATCTGCTCCACACCAAAATTGGGTGACACCCGAAAACCTAGCAATCTTCCTAGACGCTAAGTCACACCCTGATCCGCACCATTTTGCGCCTCCACCTAATTGTGTGACGCCGAAAATCCCCCATGGATTCTGTTAATCCACCAGCAGACTTCCAAGCACACCGATGCAGGAGAGTGTTATCTTAGCTTCTGTGTATAACTCTGGAGGTAATCCTAATGTGGCTTGTCAATGTGAAAGAGTAGCAAGTAAACCAGACGCCAGGACAATTCCAACAATAATAAACTCACGGAAGAAAGTGCTCTGCACACTACCGCTGAGGGATGCTGATGTTGCTGCTACAACTCATGATCGGACGAGACATGCGATTGATGGATTGTTTCACAGAACAAAAGAGCCAACAAAAACCAGGATTGCCTTACCTCCACAACCACCATAAGCCAATAGGACACAAACAAGAGAGAGGCTATCTTCAATCCTCCTACCTTCTCGTGATCCACTCCTGCACCCTGCTATGGTAACTCCGACCTGCCCCATCTCAGCGGGCCAGTAGCAGACTCCGGTGTTGTTGTGATCATACATACACGTAAGTGAACAAAATTTAAGTACTTATATATTGTCAGGCCCAAGATGCGATTCTATCCCGATCACGTGACACTTACATGATTGGGGCACAACCGCATTTCGGGCGCTTAGCAAGATGGATATCATTACATCATGCCATTACATACATACATGGGGGATACAACAATACATACAAGTCACATGAATACAACAACATCAATACAAGGTATCCGACTACGGATACAAACAGGAAAAGAACAACGACATCCATCTGCTATCCCAGGCTGCCGACCCGGAACCTAACCCAAGACTGAAGAAGAAGAAGAAGAAGAAAGAACTCCAACACAACGATCATCGCTCTCATGTCAAGACATCGGAAACCTGCACCTGCAACTAACAACGCTATAAGAGGGGCTGAGCAAGCGGGTAACATAGCCAAACAATGGTTTTGCTAGGAAGGTTTCAAAGGTTAGAGGTTTCATGACAACAAGGAGAGGCTGACAATAATGATGGGTAGCGCGACATATAACGATAGCATCGAGGCAACTAAGCAATGGCAATGATAGTAAAGGTATCCAAGGTTACGATCATCTTGCCTGAGATCCCGCAAGGAAGAAGAACGGTTCCGTGAAGAAGACGGAGAAGAAGCCTTGAAGAAGAACCACGGGTAGGCGAACGAATCCTCCCGATCGCAACTGAACAAGCACTAACGAGAAGAAGCAAGCAATACAGTAAACACACAACACAAGATCATTACAATATGCTCAACCAAGTATGATGCAAGACAGTTCTATATAGGAAGCAGTACAAGTCTATACAGGAAGCATAACATGGCAAGGTAGGAAGCACAGAAAAAACAACACAAGTCTATATGATGCAATACATGGCAAGGTATGATGCATGATAAGTCTATACAGGAAGCACAACAAGTCTATACAGGAAGCATTACATGGCAAGGTAGGAAGCACAGAAAAACAACACAAGTTTATATATGATGCAATACATGGCAAGGTATGATGCATGACAAGTCTATACAGGAAGCACAACATGGCAAGGTAGGAAGCACAACAGATGCACTTAGGATGCATTACATGACAACATAGGAAGCACACCAGAACAACTCAAGAACAAGACAATAAGCTCAAGCAAGTAGGATGCAAGACAGATCCATATAGGATGCAAAACATGACAAGGTAGGAAGCACAGAGAAGCAACATAAGAACAATAAGTTTAAATGAGGCCGGAAGCTACTTAAGACAAATCCGGTAAGTCCTCATATGCATAGTTTGAAATTAGTCCAGATCTGCACAAACCTTAAGTTAAAGTTGTTAAACAGCAATTTAACATGCGCCATCATGATCTACACAGAATTCTAGTCAAGTTTCATATAAAGTTTGTTTAATTCGGAGCTACGGCCTAGAAGATATGAGCAAAACAAGTTAAGCATGGCAACGGTGCAAGCTGCACCCAAACATCAAGCAAACATATTCCAAACATGTTATCAAGATGATATTATGATTCTACATGCAAAATCACACAATTTTCATATAAGAAACACTCAAAGCGGAGCACCGGGCTAAAAGATACACCCGAAACAAGATATAACAACAAGCTGAAATTAACAGCCACATAGCAACTTTGGAGCAAGATATATATATGCTACAACACTCAAACATGATAACAAGAAGAATGGACATGAAGTATACATATCCTACAGCAAACAAGTCCATTGGATCAACTCCATAGGAGGCATGGATCAATAGCAACAAGCTACAACATTTTGATCATGACATTAAAAACCTGACGGCAATATTTTATAGCAACTTGGGAGCAAGAATTAAATAAGCTACAGCAACCCAAATGAGCAAGTGAAGGCATGAATGGATAGACAACAACATATACAACAAGGAATGATCAATGGCCACCCCAAAACTAACATGGATATGCCTAGGGCATCAAGCAAACATAGCAACATGATAAGACAGATTCCAGACTTCGTGAAATTTCACTAAGTGTTAAAACAGCAATAACAACATGGCATGTTTGCAAGCATGTTTAAGTCACCTCAAAGCATATCATGGCAAATGGTTTGCACCACGGCAAAGAACACATCCTGGAGATTCTAAAACATCTAGGCATGTGACATGGGGACAAACACATCAATAGCAACGAGCTCCGCAACTAGGCATCTAGTAATAAGTCACAAAACCTAACAGCCACATGCACTTTTGCAACAGAGATTAACATGGCAATATGGACTCAAACAAGCATGCTATAGCAACCAACATGTAGAGCATCTCGTGATGAACATTTTGACATATCATTTGCATCATTTCGATAAACATGCACCAAGTTAACATATCTCAAACATGGCATGAAAATAACTAGCAGCAGCAGTTTATAACAAGTAGCACCCTTGCAACAGATATTAGAGCATCTAGATGAACTCAAACATGCATGGCACAATGGAACAAAGTGTAGAGCATATCACCACGATCATTTTGACATATCATACACTCAATTTGGATAAGCACACAAAAAGATATCACTATGCAAACATGCAACAAAAATGCTGACAGAATAAAAGACTTAGCAGTTTTTTAGACTCCGGAAAAAAAACAGAGTGGGCGCAGGATAACTATCCAACGCCCATGCGACTGATAGGCAACATGAGGGTCTGGGCTGGCTCACCTCATGGGCCGAGGCCCAGGACGGAGGAGGAGGGCCGGCCGGGCCGAGCAGGCCGATGGGCAGACCGCAGGGCTGCTGGGCCTCGCGGCCCACCTGGCCGGGGCGCTGGCAGGGGCCTGCTGAGGCGGGCCGCCTAGAAGGCCAGGGCGCGCGGGGTGGCTGGGCCGGCCCATGAGGCAGGCGCTCGCGCTCGTTCGGTCGTCGTCCTCGTCTCGAACGAGCGGAGGCAGGGAAGCGGCGGCGCGCCTCGCCGGCGCCGGCAGGGAGGCGAGGACGGCCGGGATCGGGGAGGTCGGAGAGGGCCGGGGATCGACAGATCCGAGGCCAAGGAGGCCGGATCCGGATGCGGTTGGCGACGGTGGTGATGAACCTCGAGGTGGCAGACTCCATGGCGCCGGCGGGGGTTGGGCTCGGGCGGCGGGGATGCTCCGGCCGGCGAACAGGCAGGGCTGGGGTGCTCCGGCGGCGCACAGCCAGCGGGAGGCGGGGCGCGATGCGGGCGCCTGCGGCGGCGGCGACCGGGCTCGCGCGGGCCCGATCTGGGTCCCGCAGGCCTCGGCGGCGTTGGTGATGGCGCCGGGACAGGTGGCGCAGCGGGATTGGTGGGGAGGAGGCTGGAGGGCGACGTGGCGGCACGCCATTGGCTGCGGTGAGGTGGCTGCGGGGATGGACATGTCCGGCGGGGTGCGGACATGTCCGGCTGCGCGGTGGGAGGAGTTTTAGGGTTGGATCTGCGCGAAAATGGAGGGGATGCACATATATATAGCTAGAGGGAGCTAGGAGTGTCCAAATGAGGAGCCGTTCGCGGCCACGCGATCGTGATCGAACGGCCAAGAGCATGGAGGGGTTAGAATGGGCTAGGTGGGCTGTGTGAAAGGGGGTGCTGCGCCAAAAGGCAAAAGGCTAAAGGCGGTTAACGCGGTTAACCGTTGGGCTATCAAACGAGCTCCAAATGCGACGAAACTTGACAGGCGGTCTACCTATGCTATAATAAGACCACACGCCAAGTTTCAACCCATTCCGAGAACGTTTTTGGCCACTCACAAAATAAATATTCGGAGGCACCGCGGGCGCGTGCGAGTGTGTCTGGGCTCAGAACGAACAACGGAGAGGACGAGGGGACTCGGGCGGATGCAAGTTTTGAAAACATGCTGATGCAACACACATGATGACAAGGCAAGGATACACACGCAAGCAGATGACATGGCAAAGGAACGAATAACTGACTGAAACCTGGCGCACCGGTCTCGGGGTGTCACATATATGCATCTGTACTGATATGCCATTTTTCTGCATCACGAGGATAACTTATTTATAAACTGCATTTTAACACACTGTTTGAATTTTTTTCTTTTTGTGCAGATGTCTGATCTCCCGGATTATCTAATACCAAGAATAAAGATGCCATTCAAGAATGTAGACAAAGCGTGAGAATTTTACAACCAATATGCTAGGCACGCTAGTTTTGGCATCAAGAAGACGGGGGTGATAATCACAAGTCTTTGTTTGCACGTTCCAAGGGAGACACAATCCTACTATTTCAGAAGCTGACAGTAAGCAAAACAAAACATCGCAGAGGACAGGCCGCAGTGCAAGAATGAGGGTGATGGTGCAAGAGGATAACACATGTATGGTGGTGGACATTGAATACAATCATAATCACCCGCTCATCGAAACTGCTGACACGCTGGTATTCTTGCACCCACACAAGAATAATGACCCCATTATTTTGGAGTACGTAAAGCTATTGTAGTACCATGACATCAAACATACAAGAATTATGTCCATGCTATGAGAAAATGAAGACGAAACCTACTTCCCGAGCATGACCAGATGAGACCTACTAAACCAGTAAGTACAGAAAAATGAACATACTGCAATGTACATAGCATCCTAAGTCACCACCCTTGCTAGCAAAATAACAAATGCATGTTTGTATATATTTTGCAGGAAAGCTATGAATGCAAGGAAAGATGACTTGGATGATGTATTGAAACTTGTATGTTTCTTTAAAGACATGAAGGCAATCAATGATGAGTTCTTCTATGACATAGAAGTAGACATCGACAATGCAATAAAAAATATTTTCTGGTCCAATGCAATCTGCCGAGGAGCATATCAAGACTGGCGATTGCGTAACATTTGACACAACTTACAAGACTAACATATTTCATATGCCTCTCGGAGTGTTTGTTGGAACAAACCACACTTTTCAGTCAACAATATTTGTTGTTGCCCTATTCAAAGACGAAGATGCAAAATCATTCAGTGGCTCTTCGATACATTTGTACGATGCATGAACAACAAACACCCAACTTGCATCCGCACATGTATATATAATATATTGGTAGAAATTGAAAAGAAAGTAAACCATGCAGTTCAAACACTGGTAGCACTGAAGTCCAACAACAGTACAAGAAGCAAAATTATATGTGACATGATTAGATGAATATAGTGTTCGATGTGAAGTTCAAATACAAGAATCATATAAGTTCAACAACATTGCAGTATGAAAAATATATGTGACATGTTTAGAGAAATATAGTTCTGGCTGTGAAGTTCAAGCAAAGGTAGCACATAAGTTTAACAACATTGCAAGTTCAAGTAATTGTATCACAAAAGTTCACCATCAGTGCAAACATGATTAGATAGAGAAACGAAGTTCAATAAAAACTTCATATCCTAATTTTTTATTCATGCAGACGAGTGACTGTCAATGGGAAATGATATACCACAGGCATTCCCAAATACCGTCTACGAGCTATGTCGTTGGCACATCCTCAAGAAGTTCAAGGAATACCTCGCATTGTTATAACATCTATCTTCCTATTGCCTTTTCTTTTTAGGCTAGCCTCCCTGGTTACTTCTTGTAATCCTTGTATTATGTAACTTTCTTATTTAATAAAATTTTGATATGATGTGGGGGCGTTACCCTATAGTTCCCAGTCAAAAAAGAGAGGAGTTCACATCCATCTTAAACTGGCCGCTAATGCCAACATAGTTTGAAGCTGTCTGGGTTGCACTCGTGCTGAAGTACAACCTGTAGAACGACACAGTGATGATGTAGCTATGGAGTGATAGGAAAATGTGGATATTAGCATATTACAAGAACATTTTCTATGCTAGAATAACTTCGACACAATGAAGCGAGAGCTGCTCAAAAGAGGGTTTGTGAAGGGGACACATAACCTACACAAGTTTGCTAGGCGGGTATATGCTTGCATGCAAACTCGGTTGCAGAAGGAGAACGAGTAAATTTTGGCCAGCATGGTATTAATACAAAAAAATAAACCTCCTATTCTGACTTCCTTGAACATGTGCACTTGGTATTTAAATGAAATCGATGACTCTGCTCGACTAATCTCTTATTTTTTGACATCTGCAGAGAAATCCACTGACAAAACAACTTATGGCTATGAGGAAGACATGGCTATCAAGTGCATGAGTACACCGAGATGAGGGACATGATGAGAAAGAGCACACTATTCTGCACAAAAAACAGCAAATGACACTAAGTACCTTGTGTACTACGATAACAAGGGTGACAATGATTAGGAAAGAAGGTTTGCCTAGTCAAAGCATTAATTCTAGGTTGTAGCTTACCCTTAGAATGAAATATATGAGTGCGAATGCAAGCTTTGGACACACACAGGTGAGCTGAATAACGAACTAATTAAATAGTTGAACTAGTAGTATGATATCACTATATGAAACTCACTACTGGCTCACAAACAATGTATTCTGCATTCATCACAATGCAGGTCTGTTCTGCCTTCACATAATGAACATTCTAGACTACCTGAGGGCTGAAACATTTTGAGACAAGTATATCCTGAAAAGGTACTCAAAGACTGCAAAATCACAACCCACATTTGATACAAGGTACTACAACACAATAGCATCGGATGGCAGCTCAAAACTCTCCAAGCAAGATACCCCGCCGCAGCTAAATTTGAAGGTTTATAAGAAAGCAATGAGATGTGAACAACAATACGACAGATCCTTCTATGTTCTCAAGAGGCTCGTAGAAGAACTTGATTCCATACATTCAGCAAATCAAAGAGGTGTTGACGACAAAATGGCTGAAGAGGATGCTAAAATTGAAGATGACCTTGCTTATTATGAAGCTGAAATGCTCCAAACCGCTGCTCAAGCCGATCAATGCAAGGAGAGTGCAGGTCATTCAATGCAACAGGAAAACCACCAACAACCGCAGCAAGGGATGATGAAACTGCCATTGTACTCTGAGACAAAGGGTAGGAAGAAACATTCTGAACCAAAGAAAAGTGAACAAGGAGCTCAAATAAAGGCACCACCCACAGATTGAGTGGTCAAGCTAGATGATAATGGAGTGCCACTTGGAAAAAGGCAATGCAGTGTATGCAAACTAGTTGCAGGGCACAACTAACTTACTTGTAAAACACTTATGGAAAGAAGATATACCAAAGAAGTCAAGCAATCCAATGCTAAAAAACATAACAAGGGATCACACCCAGAGAAAGCTAGCATTAGGCATTGTAGCATATGCAAGGATATGAACCACACAATGCAAGAACATGCCTGAAGCGCAAATAAGTAGCTAAAAAGAGGAGTCAAAAGCCAGAAAAGAAAGGGAAAACAAAACTTAGAGCTAGCACAAAGGAAGTAGTGGAAGATGAAGATGAGCAAGACTTTGAAGACGAGGACGAGGAATAAGAAGATGAAGACATCGTCGAAGAAGAGGAAGGCGAAGAGGAAGATTAATAGTAAGAGTAAGAGGTACATGTCAAACATAAACCACAAGCAGCGAAGCCTAGGAGGACCACAAGGCTGATGAACAATTAGACTAGGTCGATTAAACAAAGAAAACTTATGTCACGTCAGTATCTATTATGTTATTCCACTATTGAACACTATGTTTGGAGAAGTTCAAAGTAAGCACATGCAACTTCTCGAGGTTGCGTTGTTTTCCCTCAAAGAGGAAAGGGTGATGCAGCATAGTAGCGTAAGTATTTCCCTCATTTTTTGAGAACAAGGTATCAATCCAGTAGGAGACCACGCGTGAGTCCCTCGTACCTGCACAAACAAATAAGAACCTTGCAACCAACGCGATAAAGGGGTTGTTAATCCCTTCACGGCCACTTGCAAAAGTGAGATCTGATAGAGATGATAAGATAATATTTTTGGTATTTTTGTTATAGATTGAAAGTAAAGGAAGCAAAATAAAACAACGGCGACAGAAATTGGCAAGTTGACGGGAAACTAATATGATGGAAGATAGACCCGGGGCCATAGGTTTCACTAGTGGCTTCTCTCATGAGAGCAGATTTCTACGATGGGTGAAGAATTACTATCGAGCAATTGATAGAAAAGCGCATAGTTATGAGAATATCTATGCATGATCATTGTATATAGGCATCATGTCCGTGACAAGTAGACCGAAACGATTCTGCATCTACTACTATTACTCCAGACATCGACCGCTATCCAGCATGCATCTAGAGTATTAAGTTCATAAGAACAGAGTAACGCCTTAAGCAAGATGACATGATGTAGAGGGATAAACTCAAGCAATATGATATAAGCCCCATCTTTTTGTCCTCGATGGCAACAATACAATACGTGCCTTGCTGCCCCTGCTGTCACTGGGAAAGGACACCGCAAGATTAAACCCAAAGCCAAGCACTTCTCCCATTGCAAGAACTACCAATCTAGTAGGCCAAACCAAACCGATAATTCGAAGAGACTTGCAAGGATATTTAAATCATGCATAAAAGATTTCAGAGAAGAATCAAATATTGTTCATATATAATTTTGATCATAAAACCACAATTCATCGGATCTCGACAAACACACAGCAAAAATAATTACATCGAATAGATCTCCAAGAAGATCGAGGAGAACTTTGTATTGAGATCCAAAGAGAGAGAAGAAGTCATCTAGCTAATAACTATGGACCCGAAGGTCTGTGGTAAACTACCCACAACTCATCGGAGAGGCTATGGTGTTGATGTAGAAGCCCTCCGTGATCGATGCCCCCTCCGATGGAGCTTTGGAACAGGCCCCAAGATGGAATCTGATGGGTACAGAAGGTTACGGCAGTGGAATTAGGGTTTCGTGGTGCTCCCCGATAGTTTCAGGGTACGTAGGTATATATAGGAGGAAGAGGCACGTCAGGGGAGCCACGAGGGGCCCATGAGGTTGGGGGGCACGCCTACCCCCCTGGGCGCTTTCCCTTTCCTCGTGGCAACCTCGTTCGCTTCCTCGCGTGTACTCCAAGTCTTCTGTGTTGATATTGTTCCAAAAATAACTCTCCCGAAGGTTTCATTCCGTTTGGACTCCGTTTGATATTCCTTTTCTGCGAAGCACTGAAATAGGCAAACAACAACAATTTGCACTGGGCCTTGGGTTAGTAGGTTAGTCCCAAAAATAATATAAAAGTGTATAATAAAGTCCATTAAACATCCAAAACAGATAATATAATAGCATGTAACAATCAAAAATTATAGATACGTTGGAGACGTATCAAGCATCCCCAAGCTTAGTTCCTGCTCATCCTCGAGTAGGTAAATGATAAAATTAGAATTTCTGATGTGGAATGCTACCCGACATAATTCTCAATGTAATTTTCTTTATTGTGGCATGAATGTTCAGATATGAAAGATTTAATACAAAAGTTTAATATTGACATAAGAATAATAATACTTCAAGCATACTAACAAAGTAATCATGTCTTCTCAAAATAACATGGCCAAAGAAAGTTAATCCCTACAAAATCATATAATTTGGCTATGTTCCATCTTCGTCACACAAAATACTCAAATCATGAACAACCCCGATTTCAACCAAGCAATTGTTTCATACTTCAATTTTTTCAAACTTTTTCAACTTTCACGCAATACATGAGTGTGAGCCATGGATATATCACTATAGGTGGAATAGAATGGTGGTTGTGGACAAGACAAAAGAGGAAGATGGTCTCACATCAACTAGGCGTATCAATGGGCTATGGAGATGCCCATCAATAGATATCAATGTGGGTGAGTAGGGATTGCCATGCAACGGATGCACTAGAGCTATAAATGTAAGAGAGCTCAACAAAAGAAACTAAGTGGGTGTGCATCCAACTTGCTTGCTCACGAAGACCTAGGGCATTTGAGGAAGCCCATCGTTGGAATATACAAGCCAAGTTATATAACAAAAATTCCCACTAGTATATGAAAGTGACAAACAAGAGACTCTTTGAAGATCATGGTGCTACTTTGAAGCACAAATGTGGAAAAAGATAGTAGCATTGTCCCTTTTTTCTTTTCTTTTATCTTTTTTATTTTTCTTTTCTTTTTTTGGGCCTCTTCGTTTTTCTTTGGCCTTTCCTTTCTTTTTTTCTTTTTTTGGGACAATGCTCTAATAATGATGATCATCACACTTTTACTAATTTACAACTAGAAGATTACAACTCGATACTAGAGCAAAGTATGACTCTATATGAATGCCTCCGGCGGTGTACCGGGATGTGCAATGAATCAAGAGTGACATGTATGAAAAATTATGCATGGTGGCCTAGCCATAAATACGATGTCAACTACATGATCATGCATGGCAATATGACAATGATGAAGCATGTCATAAGAACGGAATGGTGGAAAGTTGCATGGCAATATATCTCGGAATGGCTATGGAAATGCCATGATAGGTAGGTATGGTGGCTGTTTTGAGGAAGGTATATGGTGGGTGTATGGTACCAACGGAAGTTGTGCGGCACAAGAGAAGCTATCAATGGGGGAAGGGTGAGAGTGCGTATAATCCATGGACTCAACATTAGTCATAAAGAACTCACATACTTATTGCAAAAATCTACAAGTCATCAAAACAAAGTACTACACGCATGCTCCTAGGGGAAGGGTTGGTAGGAGTTAACCGTCACGCGATCCCGACCTCCACACAAAGGATGACAATCAATGAAATACCTCATGTTTCAAATTTGTCACACAACGGTTACCATACATGCATGCTACGGGACTTGCAAACCTCAACAAAAGTATTTCTCAAATTCAAAACTACTCTACTAGCATGACTGTAATATCACCATCCTCATATCTCAAAACAATCATCAAGTATCAAACTTCTCATAATATTCAATGCACTTTATATGAAAGTTTTTACTATACCCATCTTGGATGCCTATCATATTAGGACTAAATTTATAACCAAAGCACATTACCATGCTGTTCTAAAAGACTCTCAAAATAATATAAGTTAAGCATGAGAGATCAATAATTTCTATAAAATAAAACCACCACCATGCTCTAAAAGGATATAAGTGAAGCACTAGAGCAAAACTATCTAGCTCAAAAGATATAAGTGAAGCACATAGAGTATTCTAATAAATTCCGATTCATTTGTATCTCTCTAAAAAGGTGTGTCCAGCAAGGATGATTGTGGTAAACTAAAAAGCAAAGACTCAAATCATACATGACGCTCCAAGCAAAACACATATCATGTGGTGAATAAAAATATATTCTCAAGTAAAGTTACCGATAGACGAAGACGAAAGAGGGGATGCCTTCCCGGGGCATCCCCAAGCTTAGGCTTTTGGTTGCTCTTGAATTTTACCTTGGGGTGCCTTGGGAATCCCCAATATTAGGCTCTTTCCACTCTTTGTTCCATTGTCCATCAAATCCTTACCCAAAACTTCAAAACTTCACAACACAAAACTTAGCAAAAATCTCGTGAGTTTCGTTAGTATAAGAAAACAAACCACCACTTTAAGGTACTGTAATGAACTCATTATTTGTTTATATTGGTGTTAAACCTACTGTATTCCAACTTCTCTATGATTCATACCCCCCGATACTACTCATTGATTCATCAAAATAAGCAAACAACACACGAAACATAGAATCTGTCAAAAACAGAATAGTCTGTAGCAATCTGTAACTTTCGAATACTTCTGTAACTCTAAAAAAATTGAAATAAATCTGTGGAAGTGAGGAATTTGTCTATTAACCATCTGCAAAAAGAATCAACTTAAAAGCGCTCTCCAGCAGAAAATGGTAGCTAATCTCGTGAGCGCTAAAGTTTCTGTTTTTTTACAACATTATCGCATAAATATTCACCCAAGTCTTCGCAAAGGTTCTACTTGGCACAAACACTAACTAAAACACAAAACCACATCTAAACAGAAGCTAGATGCATTATTTATTACTAAACAGAAGTAAAAGCAAAGAAAATAAAATTGGGTTGCCTCCCAACAAGCGCTATAGTTTTACACCCCTAGCTAGGCATGATACAAGAATAGATCTAGGCATTGCCATAATGATAAGGTAAATCGAGAAAAATCATCTCATATTCCCTACGTTCAACAACAAGTTTTCTTTGTGGCAACCAAAAGTAATCGAATGGGCTAAATTAATAGGACAAAAGTCCCCAAGATCAAGCTCGGGAGGTATGGATTCCTTGTTTGGCCCCTTGTATTGCAGAACAAATTCATCGTTATAAGTATTCTTTTGGCAGAAGGTCATGGGCCTTTTTTCAAGAGAGAAACCTAACCAATTGTTTTGAATAGCAAAATCATCTTTCAGTTCAGAGATTCTATCAACTAGAACATCGTAGGAACCTTTTTTCTAAGGTTTTCATTATAAGCAACATGATCTAGAGATTGTAAACACACTATGTCTTCTTGATTAAATAGGATAGCCTCTATGGGAGGACGACCAGCGTCCACCCTATAATGCGCAAAAATTTCTTTGGCCTCTTTCATTATAAATCTGAACTCATGTGCCAAAAAGATAGTAGCTGAACGCTTAACATAAGAATGCTCAATATTGGAGAATTCTAGAAAGATTCTCTGAATACAAGGGTGCATGTGGATAAATTGTCTTTCGAGTTCAACTACAAGCATGGATATAGCAACCGCAAGACTACTGGTTCTATGAAGAATAGATCCACCCATAGTGGGCAAAGCACCGACACAAGTAAAGAAATCTTGAATAACTCCTTTTTCCAATAATATTACCACTACCAATTCGGAACTTCTTAGTATGTAAAGTGGTAGGTTCCTCGTGAGGATGATCAAAACCATCAAAGTTTCCACCAACGTTACTATCCTTTTCAATGATATCCCCCCCCCCTCTCAGACATGATAGCAACAAACCGCACTAAGGACGAGCACACAAAAGGCAAGCTAAAGGAAAAAGAAGGGCGAATAAAATGGCAAGGGTGAAGTGGGGGAGAGGAAAACGAGAGGCAAATGGCAAATAATGTAATGCGAGGGATAAGTGTTTGTGATGGGTACTTGGTATATGACTTTTGCATAGATCTCCCCGGCAATGGCGCCAGAAATTATTCTTGCTACTTCTCGAGCTTGCGTTGTTTTCCCTCGAAGAGGAAAGGGTGATGCAGCACAGTAGCGTAAGTATTTCCCTCAGTTTTTGAGAACCAAGGTATCAATCCAGTAGGAGACCACGCGCGAGTCCCTCGTACCTGCACAAACAAATAAGAACCTTGCAACCAACGCGATAAAGGGGTTGTCAATCCCTTCACAGCCACTTGCAAAAGTGAGATCTGATAGAGATGATAAGATAATATTTTTGGTATTTTTGTTATAGGTTGAAAGTAAAGGAAGCAAAATAAAACAACGGCGACAGAAATTGGCAAGTTTACGGGAAACTAATATGATTGAAGATAGACCCGGGGGCCATAGGTTTCACTAGTGGCTTCTCTCATGATAGCAGATTTCTACAGTGGGTGAACGAATTACTGTCGAGCAATTGATAGAAAAGCGCATAGTTATGAGAATATCTAGGCATGATCATTGTATATAGGCATCACGTCCATGACAAGTAGACTGAAACGATTCTGCATCTACTACTATTACTCCACACATCGACCGCTATCCAGCATGCATCTAGAGTATTAAGTTCACAAGAATAGAGTAATGCCTTAAGCAAGATGACATGATGTAGAGGGATAAACTCATGCAATATGATATAAACCCCATCTTTTTATCCTCGATGGCAACAATACAATACGTGCCTTGATGCCCCTGCTGTCACTGGGAAAGGACACCGCAAGATTGAACCCAAAGCCAAGCACTTCTCCCATTGCAAGAACTACCGATCTAGTAAGCGAAACCAAAACGATAATTCGAAGAGACTTGCAAGGATATTTAAATCATGCATAAAAGATTTCAGAGAAGAATCAAATATTTTTCATAGATAATCTTGATCATAAACCAACAATTCATCGGATCTCGACAAACACAAAGCAAAAAGAATTACATCGAATAGATCTCCAAGAAGATCGAGGAGAACTTTGTATTGAGATCCAAAGAGAGAGAAGAAGACATCTAGCTAATAACTATGAGCCCGAAGGTCTGTGGTCAACTACTCACAACTTACCAGAGAGGCTATGGTGTTGATGTAGAAGCCCTCCGTGATCGATGCCCCCTCTAGTGGAGCTCCGGAACAGGCCCAAGATGGGATCTCACGGGTACAAAAGCTTACGGTGGTGAAATTGGGGTTTCGTGCTGCTCCCCGATGGTTTCAGGGTACGTAGGTATATATAGGAGGAAGATGCATGTCTGGGGAACCACGAGGGGCCCACGAGGGTGGGGGGCGCGCCCCTGCCCTCGTGGCAACCTCGTTCGCTTCCTGGCGTGTACTCCAAGTCTTCTGTGTTGATATTGTTCCAAAAATAACTCTCCCGGAGGTTTCATTCCGTTTGTACTCCGTTTGATATTCCTTTTCTGCGAAACACTAAAATAGGCAAAAAACAGCAATTTGCACTGGGCATTGGATTAGTAGGTTAGTCCCAAAAATAATATAAAAGTGTATAATAAAGCCCATTAAACATCCAAAATAGATAATATAATAGCATGGAACAATCAAAAATTATAGATACGTTGGAGACGTATCAGCACACTGTAGAAGTTTCAACGTAATTATACGGTAGAAGTTCAAGTAAGCTTACTGTAGAATTTCTGGTATAATATGAGAGGAGGTGCTGGTGCTATCTTTCATAAAACAACAAGCATGAATAAAAAATAAACTATGAAGTCCAAGTAAGCTTACTGTAGAAGTTCTGGTGTAATATGAGAGGAGGTGCCGGTGCTGTATTCCAAAAGAGAGCAAGCATGAATAAAGAATAAACTATGAAGTTCAAGTAAGCTTACTGTAGAAGTTTTGGCATAATAATCGAATAATCAATGTAGCAAAAATATGCTTAAGCATTGCCGTATAAACTAAGTTAGTAAGACAAAGATGACGTGTGCAGTTATGAATTTCTATTTGGATACCTGGAGAAGTTCACCTGGATTGCCAACAAGATAAAGAAACATAAAGGAGTGTGTGAGAATATTTTTACACGAAGTTCTAGTTGTAAACTATTCGTAGTTCAAGAATTACATAAAAAGGACATATAGCTTATATTCAAAAGGATACATTTTGAATGAGTTGAAAAATAATAAATACATTTTACAACACAAAAAATCTCTCCATATTAAACCAATAGTTCAGCCAGATCTCAAGCAGAAGTTCGAGTGCATATGGTTGGGCAAAACAAAACAAGACTGGATTCTGTGGACAAAAAACTCTCTCCACATTAAACCTGCAATTTAGCCAGAACACAGGCAGAAGTTCAAGTTCAAATGTTGGGGCAAAAGAAACCGCACTGGATTACTGAAACCATGCAATACATTGAAATTCACAAACCAAACATACTTGATTCCAGATACATTTGTCCTCAATAACATAAAAATCGTGTTGTAACTACAGATACACAAATTACTAAACCATTCTTACACAACACATGCAACTGAATCATTCCAATAATCATCAAACCAAATCTTTACAAAATCAAATCTACACTAAACCAATGTTTCTACGCACAGAATTCACAGGCTCGAGGACTGGATCTCAGCTGGAAGCTCTCCACACACAATTTCATTCTTTGGGCTGAAGACTAGAGTGTGCATGTACTACACCTTCCAGTCATGTATAGCGGCCTACAAACAAAAGAATGAAGAATCAAAAAAAAGAGTAAAGGATAAAAGTAAGAACACAAACTAAAGCACAACAGGAGCGTGCAGGCAAAAACAAAATAAAACAAGATGAGACAAGAATAAGGAGAAAGCATACTTCCACATCACCAAAATCTTTGACAAGCTCATCGCCATCATATATAGAGCAGAACTTCACGCAGAAAAAACACACTCATTAGCACCTTGTTTTGGAATTTCAACAAAATTCGGCCTCTTTGCAATAGCCACCCAGTTTGGCTGCTTGCTCGCTTTGTACTCAGCCGTGCCGTGCAATTCCTCCAGCAACCCAACAATTCTCTTGAACTGCCAGACATAATACGAACACTAAAATCAAAAACATATTGAGCAAATAACTAAGCTTAGGTACATTAAATGAGACTTGCATAAAATCCAACTAAAAGATATCAAAAGTTCAACTATCAAATGATGCTCAGTTCAAGCACACAACTTTGATGAGTATTATCAAGCATACATAAAAATGTTTGTCAAAAAGGAAGGCACAATGAAATTCATGACAAAAAAGCCTATGATGGAGGTTCAATTATGGAAACTCAGGATATATGTGCAGTCTTCATGGAAACGAGTTTGTGACATGCCCTTCTTAGAGTAAGGAAGCGAGTCAATGATGTCAATGCTCCCCAGATATCTGTTCACCACATACACACTGTAGTGCGCTCCATTATCAATGGGCTTGAAAAACGGCAAAAAAAACTGCAAACATTACAAAATACGGGGAGCAAAACTATAATGCATATGTAGTGAACAACACAAATGAACATTAAATTATTGGGAAACTGACGAAAGGATATACATAATGTGAAAGAAATATTTATAAAAACCTAACTAGCTTTGCATTAAGATGGTCTTCTGCCTTATGAACAAACATTCAAAGCGTACCCACCAATTTTGTACATCAAATTTCGGAATTGGTGAAGAGAACACATCATAATCGAGGCAGTATTGCATTACAAACACACCATCAGCAAAAATTAAGAACATAAAAACACAACAAATAAAAATACTCGCAATACTCCTGAACCAAAAACTAGCGCAAATAGGGAGATAGGGTTACAAAAGCAAAAACCTATATGACATAAGGACTCAAAACAACCATGTCAGCACAATAGAAGATCTCGGCAGTCTCCGGCGTATCCTTCCACTTGTTTAAGAGAAAGTCCATTACATCTCCTTCCATCTGCTCCCCTTCATCAAAAAGAGTTTGAAGGATATGTCCAATGATGTCAATCACATTGCTAGGGAGAGTAAACATGAAGTAGGTTGTCTTGCAGAATAAAAGATTGGGAAAACATTAGAAGCGCAACTACAAGAGAAAAAGAAGACAAAAAGAAGAGAAGTTCAAATACTATCACAACAGAAGTTCACATACGAGCATGTCAGGTAGCAAATAGAAGAAGAAAAATCACTCAAAATACTTCTTTAGTCCTTCTTCACTATGCATAAACTCTTTCAACCTCCGGGCGTCAGATAGGTGAGGGTAACTGTATTTCTCTAGGGGATAGACAAGAGAACAACACTTCTTAGGCAATCTTGCTGCTCTCTTTCAGGAAGTTATGCTTCCAAAATCAACTACCTGATTCCTCCTGGCGATGACCAAATTCTTCCCACCTCTCCAAACAACAGTACTGGCAACATATTTTGCCTTCTTCATGCTAGCAATCTTCTCAAAATCATCATATGACAAAATCTCTTCAACTTGGACTGCATCAACCTTCCTAGTGCAAGGGGTATTTGGAGTGGCACTACACTCCAATAATGACAGGATGCTTGCCAACCTTCGAAGAAACAAAGGTTCGAGCACTCTCATCATGTCCTGGACCTGTACTCATTGGTTCCTCCTGTAATGCCCAGTACTCAAAGTGATCACGAAGTGATCCTATCTAAGCACGTCAATCATAACCCCACCGTGTTCACTTTACGAACCCCTTCCGGAAAATGACAGTCACGGTTACTCACGCTGGTAGTGTGTTCTACACATGGTGTGAAGTTTTCTACAACCGGATATTAAAAAATTCCCATCTACCACATAACCGCGGGCACGACTTTCAAAAGTTCAAAACCCTGCAGGGGTGTCCCAACTTAGCCCATTACAAGCTCACGATCTGCGGAGTCGCAACTCCAAGGTGGGAAGACCGGAGTATTCTCGGAATCCCATGCTCAAGATATTCCGACTAAGGTAAAACTAATCTAGCAAGACCTCCCGGCGTGCCGACACCCTGATAGTAGCTGCGCGTATCTAGTCTCAGGCCACGACCGGATGAGCGAAGCGTACAGGTGCCAGATACCCCAAGTTGCCAAGGGGCGGACCCGCACAGTGCTCTAGTTTGGACCAACACTCATGTGGAGCACTGGCCCGGGGTTGTTAATTAAGATCACGAGATAGCTAGTCCCTATGCAAGTTTTAGTTATTAGGCAAATGGAGTACCAAAGTCGGGCCTTGCTGGAAGAGGTTTAGCGCTAAGCGGGTTATCGAGGGGGTCCCATAACCCCAACCGTGTTAGGAACGCATAATCAAGGAACATAACACCGGTTTAAACGGTTCCTAGGGCGGCATGAGTGGAACAAAACACCAAGCAAGAGGCTTAGCCTTCCACCCATTACCAATATATAGATGATTTAGTTTAAGAGTTATATAGTGTGATATCCCAACAAAAACTTCAACATGAAGCAAGCATCTTCAATCTTCTCCTGCAACTAGCAATGCTATAAGAGGGGCTGAGCGAAGCTTACGTAGCCAAACAAAGGTTTGCTAGCATGGGTGGTTAGACAGATTCATGGTTACAATAGGAGGCTGACAAACAAACATGGGCATCGAGGCAATAAGCTAAAGAGCGAGACATCTAGCAATAGGCAAAGATAGTAATGATATCTGGGTTAGGTCATCTTGCCCATCGAGTCATCAATGGGATCGTAAGATGGCTCCTCGTACTCAACCTCAGTAGTAACCTCGTTCTCGGTCTCGGCTTCCGGCTCTACTCAACACAAGAACACAACATGGCACGATATTAAACAAGGTGCAATGCACAATCAACATGATGCAAGTATGATGCATATATGATGCAATACATGTCAAGGGCAGAAGCACACAAGAACAACACAAAACAACAAGTTTAAATGAGACCGGAATCAACATATAGCAAATCCGGTAAGTCCTCATATGCATATGTTGAAATTGGTCCAGATCTGAACAAACCTTAAGTTAAATTTGTTAAACAGCAAGTTAACATGCACCATGATGATCTACACGAAATTCTAGACAAGTTTCATATAAAGTTTGTTTAATTCAGAGCTACGGTCTAGAAGATATGAGCAAAACAAGACAAGCATGGCAACGATGCAAAATGCACCCAAACATCAAGAAAACACACTCCAAACATGTAAACAACATGATATTATGATTCTACATGCAAAATCACACAAGTTTCATATAGGGCACGCTCAAAACGGAACAACGGTTCAACACAAACACACGAAACAAGATTCAATGCAAAGTTGAAATTAACAGCCACATAGCAACTTTGGAGCAATAAATATATACTCTACATCACCCGAACATGATGATAATAAGCCTGGACATGAAGTAGACATATCCTACAGCAAACAACTCCATTGGAGCAACTCCATAGGAGGCATGGATCAATAGCAACAAGCTACACCATTTTGATCATGTTGTTAAAAACCTGACAGCTATAATTTATAGCAACTTGAGAGCAAGAAATAAATAAGCTACAACAAGCCATATGAGCAAGTGAGGGCATGGATGGGTAGACAATAACATGGAAAACAAGGAATGATCATTGGCCACTCCAAAACATGCATGGATTTGACTAGGGCATCAAGCAAACATAGCATCAGGTTATGACAGATTCCAGACTTAGCAGAAATTTCACGAAGTATAAAACAGTTATGTTGGCATGGCATGTTTTCAAGCATGTTTAAGTCACCTCGAGGCATATCATGGAAATTGGTTTGCACCATAGCTAAGACCATATGATGGAGATTCTAAAACATATTGACATGTGACATGGGGACAAACACATCAATAGCAACGAGCACTTCAAATCAGCATCTCATAAGATGTTTCATAACTTAACAGCCACATGCACTTTTGCAACAAAGATTAACATGGCAATATGAAACCTAACATGAATGCTACAACAACCATCATGTAGAGCATCTCACAATGAACATTTTGACATATCATTTGCTTCATTTGGATAAACATGCACCAAGTTATCACATCTCAAACACGGCATGAAAATAACAAGTTACAACAGTTTATAACAAGTAGCACTCTTGTCACTAAGATTAGAGCATCAAGATGAACTCAAACAAGCATGCCACAATGGAACAAAACGTAGAGCACATCACCACGATCATTTTGGTATATCATATGCACAAAACGGATCTACGAGCACAAAGTTACGGGCATGCAAAGGAGGCAACAAAACATTGCAAATCTGGGACTTAGAAGAAATATACCATTTGAAAAGACAACGGGACGGAGGGATTCCGGGACGGAGTGGATCGGGACGGGGAGGTCCGTTTGGATGGATGTGTTGGTGGATCTGGTCCCGCCTGGACCAGATCGGATCCGGCCTCGCCGGAGATGGAGAGCACGCCGGAGATGGATGCAACGGCGGCGGAGGCGAGGCCGGCGGCGGGCGGTGGCCGGGGCGTGGCGGTCGCCCGCGGTGGAAGCGGCGGGGCGGGGAGCCGGGCGGCGCGGGACGGCGGGGAACCGGGCGGCGCGCCCAGGCGGAGAACGACCGGCGGCGGGGCGGGATCTCGGCGTGGAGGAAGGAGCGGGGCGGCGCGGGGCTTCAGCCCAGAAGCGGCCCGGGGCGGGCCGGCCTCGGGCCCCGGCGGGCTGGCGGCGGCGCGGAGAGAGAAGGGAGGCGGGGAGCTGACGTGTCGCCCCCTGGTTGGTCGAGGGGGCGGCGGCGGACGTGTCCGGTCCGTCCGGACGTGTCCGGCGGCCGGAGGAGCTGTGGGGCACGGGGAAAATGGAAAAAAGGGGAAGACTAGGGTTTCACCCAAAAATGGAGGGGTGTGGACGTTTTTATAGGCATAGGGAGCTAGGAGACTCCAAATGGGGTGCGGTTTTCGCCCCACGATCACGATCCGACGACCGAGAGGATGGGAGTGGTTGTGCTGGGTTTGTGGGCTGTTGTGGAGGGGGTCTTGGGCCTTAAAGAAGAGGTTCTTTTAGCCCACTAGGTTAACCGTTGGAGTACCAAACGAACTCCAAACGCGATGAAACTTGACAGGCGGCCTACACGTACCAAAACAACATTGCACGACAAGTCTCACCTTATACCGGGAACGTTACATGACCACACACGAAATAAGGACTCGAGGATGCCACAGGCACGTGTGTGATCGTCGAAACTCAAAACGGACAACAGTAGGAGACGAGTGGGACCGGGTGCAAGTGACAACACGAATGCAATGCAATGCACATGACAACATGACATGGATGAAATGCACACGCGCACACGACAAAACGAAGAAACCCGAAATGAAAGAAGAGCCCAGAATGGAATTGATGAAGTCAAAGTTTCATATATTGCTATAATTGGTGTAGCGACCATGATCCGAATGGACCAAAGTCTCTGTATTCTACGTCATCCCTGGATCGCTAATGCTGACACACATAGTACTTGAAGGATTTATAACAGAGTGGCAATCACACACTTATTACATCGAATGTCTCCAATGAGAACTTATTACAAAATCCATGGCTTAAGGCCATCTAACAAAATAACAGCGGAAGGCTTGAAAGATAAGTGAGTCCATCAACTCCAATGGCATAGCTGAGTGCATGAAAAATGACCTAGCACGTCTTATTCCTCGTCTGAAAAGTCTGCAACGTAATATGTTGCAGCCCGAAAACGGGTCAGCACATGGAATATGCTGGCGAGATAACACAAGTATTTGCAAGTAACAGAATAAAGGCTATACTACATGCATATTTGGCTGGTGGAGGATCTATGGTTAAAGTTTTTGCGTAAAGCCAATTTTCCCTACAACAACGGAATAAATTTTATTTTAACTACCATGTTGGTTGAAAATCATTGAGAAGGTACCTCCAACTCAATCCCAAATTAAAAGTTCATCATTAACCCAACAAATTAAATTATGGAGTGATGAGATCAACCAATAATTCAAGTACCAGATACTCAAGATGTCCATAACCGGGGACACGGCTAATCATGATCAGTTTGTACACTCTGCAGAGGTTTGTGCACTTTTCCCACAAGACTCTATCACCTCCGTTTGGTTTCTCGCACTGCATGGTGTTTGAGAAACGGATGACCGAGACACAGTCTTTCGAAAGCATTTACTCTTTACCCCGGGTGGACCGGTACACCTACTTTCCCCTACATCTGCTAGTCCACCACTGAAAGAGCTCACACAACTTACTCATACTATGCCAGAGCCCATAATGGCATTATGGCTGCACACAGAAGTTTCTAGCATGAATAGTTTTATGATCCCTTTGAACCTGGGTGGCATTCCATAGGACAATCACACGGAACCCCGTGATTTCCTAGGACAACACTGGGATCTCCAAGTGCCCTGCAACCAATCCACCTAGATGTGTATTCAAGTAGCCACCTTAAGTTGAAACCTTAATTAACAACTCACATCTGTCATGGATTTCACTCAAACCCAAACCACGTCTACGAGCATAGCATAGCAACCTAAGCAACGTAGAAGTAACTCCCAGGGGTTTGAAAATAATGCAGGTAATAGGTTCTACCTCAATCTACTTCCCAGTCCCACAAATTAAGAGATCCTACTCATGCAATGTGTGAGGGTTTGATCTAATGCATAAAAACTGGGTAATAAGAGGTATGATCAAAGTGTTCCTTGCCTTGCTGACGATTCGCAAAACCTAGAGACTCGTAGTAGCACGCATCACAGTCCGGGTATTCTATCGCAAGCAAACAATAGCATACATAAGCAATCAAGCAAATATGCACAAAAAAAACTCCAAAAGATCAGATCTAACCAGAAAGTTCAACTTAAGAACTCCGGTTTCCCAAAAGAATCAACTCGAAAGAAGCAACGAAACTCAAACTGCGAAAGAAACGTGCTCCGGTAACTAATTGGCCTAAAGTCAAATTTTACAGTTGCCAAAACTTTGTTCAAGTTGGTTAAACGTAAAGAGGGCATCGAGACGAAGATCTTGGATTTTCAATCACCTGATTCCGACTCTCGAGCGAAAAACAAGATCAGGGCAGAAATCGCGATCGGAATAACCGCGGATAAATACCCCGAAAAAGAAAACTGACGAACAGGCTAACGAACGAACGTTCGCTGTCTGCGGCTAACGGATGAAAACCGTTCGTTAAAACGAACGTACGGACGAACGTCCGCTAAATAACTAAACCGACGAAAAACCGAACCTATCTAATCTAATAAAAAAACAGATCTACGGTTTACGAAAACCGATTGGTTCTTAAAAAAACCGATGTCTACCTCAACGACGAACTTCGGCGGCGGCGGTCCGGCGAGCGGCGGGGCGCTGCGGGCGGCAAGGTGGCGAGGCGGCGGCGGGGCTGCTGGGCGGCGAGGCGGCGGGCGGCGGCGCTGCGACGGCGGGGTGGCGAGGCGGCGGCGGCGGCTAAGTGCGGCGGCGGCGCGGGGCGGCACTGCGGGCGACTAGGGCAGGGGAGGCGGGGTGGCTGGGTTGGCGGGCCGGTTATAAAGCCTAGAGTCCCGGTCCTTTAAGACTCCAAGTCGGTTGCGTTTTTTTAAATAGAGTCCTGGCGCAGAAAAACTAACGAAAGAAATACTAAACGGACTCCAAAAATCCCGAAGTAAATTTTCGCCGTCCTCTAATAATATTTAGGACAAAGTGAACATTTTTCCCGGACCTAAATGCAATTTTGAAAAACGCACATTTTTCCTACGCAAATAAAATCGCAAATAAATCCAGAAAAAAACCAAAAGTGATTTAAACATTTTTCCTCCAATATTTCTGTTCTTTTGGAGAAGTCATATTATCTCCGCTCATATTTTGTATTTAGAAATATTTTTAGAAGAGAAAAATAATTAGAATCACACTGTCCTCGTACCGGTATTCGAGCGAACTCAAATACGAAAACGGTAAAATTCTCAACTCTCTCCGTAGGTCCTTGAGTTGCTTAGAATTTCGAGGAACGCCGCAAACAAAAATGCAAACAGCATGCAATGCAGTATGATCTATGTATAACATTCCAAATTGAAAATTTGGGATGTTACAATCCTACCCCCCTTAGAATGAATCTCGCCCTCGAGATTCAACTTGGCTAGAGAACAGGTGTGGGTGGTCCTTGCGTAGATCATCTTCTCGTTCCCAGGTGGCTTCTTCCTCGGTGTGGTGACTCCACTTAACTTTGCAAAACTTGATAACCTTACTGCGGGTGACTCTGCTAAAAAATTTGAGAATCTTAACACGCTTCTCCTCGTAGGTCAGATCACTGTCCAACTGAATTGCTTCCAGGGTTACCGTGTCTCTAAGCAGGATTTCGGCCATCTCCTCATGGCACTTCTTAAGCTACGAAATGTGAAACACGTCGTGCACTCCCGCCAATCCTTCGGGCAATTCCAACTTATAGGCAACCTCTCCCATGTGTTGCAAAACACGGTAAGGTCCCACAAATCTCGGGGCTAGCTTTCCTTTAACTCTGAAACGTTTAACTCCTCGTAGAGGCGATACTCTCAAGTACGCTCTATCTCCAATCTCATAGGCTATCTCCTTGCGCTTCGAGTTTGCATAACTCTTCTGCCTGGACTGAGCTACCTTCAATCTATCTCGAATCAACTTCACCTTCTCCTCAGACTCTTTGATCAAGTCTGGTCCAAACAACTGTCGGTCTCCAACTTCATCCCACATTAACAGTGTTCGGCATCTCCTTCCATACAATGCCTCGAACGGTGCCATCTTCAAAATGGCTTGGTAACTGTTGTTGTATGAGAACTCCGCATAGGGCAAATTGTCATCCCAACTAGATCCATAATCTAATGCACATGCTCTCAACATATCCTCCAAGATCTGGTTGACTCTTTCGGTCTGTCCATCGGTCTACGGATGAAAAGCTGTGCTGAATTCTAGCCTTGTTCCCAAAGTTTGGTGTAACTGGTGCCAAAACTTTGACGTGAACTGTGTTCCTCTATCTGATATAATGGTCCTCGGAACTCCGTGCAGACATACTATCCTGGTCATGTATATCTTGGCCAACTTCGCACTGGTATATGTGGTTTTCACGGGGATAAAATGGGCTACCTTCGTCAATCGGTCCACTACTACCCAGATTGAATCATATCCTGCTTTGGTCCTGGGCAAGCCGGTGATAAAATCCATGCCAAGCTTCTTCCACTTCCATTCGGGTATTGGCATAGGTTGCAACAATCCTGCTGGCTTCTGATGCTCTGCCTTTACTCTCTGGCATACATCGCATACGGCTACATACTCGGCAATATCCTTCTTCATTCCTGTCCACCAGAAACGTTCCTTCAAATCCAAATACATCTTGATGTTACCGGGGTGTATCGAGTATGGCGAATCATGTGCTTCCTGCAGTATCAACTTCCTTATCTCCGGGTCGTTGGGAACATAGATTCGATCCTCAAACCACAAGGTGTCATGTTCGTTCTCACGAAATCCCTTGGCTTTTCCTTCACTCATCCTTTTCCTTATCTCGGCAATTTCCTTATCATCCTTCTGGGCTTCGCGTATCTTTCCCAGTAATGTTGACTGAACCTCCAATGTTGCAACGAAACCTCTAGGAACTATCTCCAAACGAAGCTCCCTGAGATGTTCTGCTAGCTCCTGTGGCAATCCCCCTTTGACTAGGGTATTTGCGTAACTCTTCCGGCTCAAAGCGTCTTCCACGACGTTGGCCTTTCCTGGGTGATAGTGTAGCTTCATATCATAATCCTTTATAAGCTCCAACCATCTCCTCTGTCTAAGGTTCAGCTCCTTCTGCGTGAAAATATACTTCAAACTCTGGTGATCCGTGTACACATCACAACGATTTCCAATAAGGTAATGTCTCCAGGTTTTCAGCGCGTGCACCACTGCTGCTAACTCCAGATCGTGCGTCGCGTAATTCAACTCGTGCGGTCGCAGTTGACGGGATGCATAGGGAACAACTCTTCCATCCTGCATAAGTACTCCTCCAAGTCCTAAGCGTGAAGCATCGCAATACACTTGGAAATCCTTGTGTATATCTGGCAATATCAGCATTGGGGCTGTCGTCAACCGTTTCTTCAACTCCTGGAAACTTTCTTCACATTCTTCAGTCCAATCAAACTTTGTCTCCTTCTTCAACAATGTCGTCATTGGCTTTGCAATCTTGGAGAAATTCCCTATGAATCTCCGGTAGTATCCCGCGAGTCCAAGAAAACTGCGGATCTCTCCAACTGAAGTGGGTGCCAACCACTCCGTGGCTGCCTGTACCTTGACGGGGTCTACTGCTATTCCTTCTCCCGATATAACATGCCCTAGGAATCCAACTTCCTTCAACCAAAACTCGCATTTGCTAAACTTGGCATATAACTGGTGTTCTCTGAGCTTCTCCAATACCAAACGCAAATGCTCTGCATGTTCCTCATCATCCTTAGAGTATATCAGGATGTCATCTATGAATACCACGACGAACTTATCCAAGAACTCCATGAACACCTTGTTCATCATACTCTTGAAATAGGCAGGCGCGTAAGTCAATCCAAATGGCATAACCGTATACTCATATAGCCCGTACCGTGTGGTGAAGGCTGTCTTAGGTATATCCTTCTCTCGGATCTTCAATTGGTGGTATCCAGATCGTAGATCTATCTTGGAGAATACTTTCTCTCCCTGGAGTTGGTCGAACAAATCATTGATCATCGGCAGCGGGTACTTATTCTTAATAGTCACTTCATTCAGCGCACGATAATCAACGACCATTCTTAAAGATCCATCCTTCTTCTCGACCAACAACACTGGGGCTCCCCAAGGTGATGAACTTCGACGAATAAATCCTTTCTCCAACAAATCCTTAATCTGCTTCTTGATCTCCTCCAGATCATTCGCTGGCATCCGATACGATCTCTTAGATATTAGTCCGGTGCCAGGCAACAACTCGATAAAAACTCAATATCTCTATCCGGTGGCATGCCAGGTAACACCTCTGAGAACACATCCGGACAATCCTTCACTACTGGCACTTCCTCCTGAACGACTCCCGTGAGAGAATGTACTTGAGTCCTTGTAGGCGAATGCCTAGATACATACTTAATCCTTTTTCCCTCCGGGGTGGTGAGCAAAATAGACTTACTGGCACAATCGATGTTACCTCCGTACTTCGATAGCCAATCCATACCTAATATCACATCCAATCCTTGTGACTCCAGGATTATTAGGTCAGAGGGGAAAGTGTGGCGTCCTATGGTCAATGGCGTCTGAAAACATCCTTGATGTGCCATATACTCTGCTCCTAGTGAACTTACTAACATGGGGGTCTTAACAACTTGGGTGGACATCCTATGTCTATTTACGAATCCCCTTGAAATGTATGAATGCGATGCACCAGTATCGAAAAGAACTATTGCAGTAAATGTCTTAACCAAAAACTTACCGACAACAACATCTGGTTGCTCTTCTACCTCCTCCACAGTCACGTGGTTCACTTGTCCTTTGTTGAATGGGTTGGGCTTCTTCCCGGCGCTTCCATTGCCGTTCCCATTCTTAGCTTCAGGGCAGTCCGTGGCATAGTGTCCATTCTTCCCGCACTTGAAACAAGTGATATGGCTGAAATCCTTCTTAGCGGGTGTGGACGGGGTAGGGCGGCTCTGGTTCCTACTCGCTCCATTCCCATTTCCATTCTTAGGGCCATTGTGGTTGTGGGGAATTCCATGGTTATGGGTATATCCTCCCGAATTCGGAGTGAATCGGGGCTTCTGCTGGGCTCAAGAATTATTCCTTCCTTGTCCATACTTCCTCTTGCGGCTTTCAATCTGCTGGTGCTTCCCTTCAATCATAAGAGCTTTATCTACCAACTCCTTGTAGTTGTTGAAAGTTGCCACCATCAGCTGTACGCTCATCTCATCATTCAGCCCTTCCATAAATCTCTCCTGCTTAGCGGCATCTGTGGACACATCATCTGGGGCATAACGAGATAGGGTACTAAACTCATCCATGTACTGTGCCATAGTACGGTTTCCTTGGCGCAAGTTGCAAAACTCCCGCTTCTTCATGCTGATACGTCCAAAATGCATCACTATTTTATATTATAATTTATCCTTATTCATTGATATATTCCACATTATGATGATGTTCTTATGTTGTTTTGGTCTATTTTACACAGTTTGCAACTTTCCGATGCCGAAACAGCAGACGCAGGATTCAACAGGAAAAACTGGATACTAAGTTGCTGAAGAAGAACACCTCCAAATTACCTGAAAATTGACGGGACGTGTTTTTCAGAAGAATAAGGAAGACACGCAAAAGGGGAGTCGGAGGGGGGCCACAGGGTGCCCAGGTGGCCTGGGGGCGCGCCCCCCTGGCCGCGCCGGGGGGGCGCCTGGACTCCCTGGCCCACCTCTGGCCGCCCCCTTTTGCATATATGCTCTCCATCTCCCGAAAACCCCAGGCACGGGACTTTTTATGGAGTTCCGCCGTCGCTTCGAGGCGGAAACCTACAGAGAAGAAAAGGGCATCTCCGGCGGGCAGATTCCGCCGGGGAGATCACCTCCCGGAAGGGGAGATCGTCGCCATCGTCATCACCATCATCACGGGCATCATCGAGATCATCATCAACATCATCCCCAACACCAGCACCATCTCCATCTTCATCCAAATCTCATCTTTCCATCGCAACTCGTGTTGTAACTTGTACTACCTATCCTCTCTACTCCATCGGTGTTGATTACTACTTTGTGGTGAATGCTATTGAGTTTTGTTGGAGAAATATTATTATGTCCAGATTGTTTATCACCTATTTATCCCCTCTGATCATGATCTCTTTTATGTCTTGTGAGTAGTTACTTTAGTTCTTGAGGACATGGGGAAAGTCTTGTTGTTAGTAGTCATATGCTGTTGAAGTAATATGTGTTGTTTGATACTTAAGTTGTGTTGTCATTCTACTAGTGGTGTTGTGTGAGTCGAACACCCAACACTTCGCCTTATTAAGGACCTAGGGGAATGCATTGTGTATAAAGAATGCTTATGGTGGGTTGCCGGAGTGACAGAAACCTGAACCCCAGTTCGCACGCTTTTGCATAAGGGAATAATGGATCCTCGATCGTATTGCTATGGTTAGGCTTTTGCCTTAAATTCTATCTTGTATTTGCGGATGCTTGCAAGGTGTTTAATCATAAGAGTGCATTCATCTTAGTCTAGAGAGTGCACTACCATAGATCCACCCACCAACACTTATCAACACATAACATAGTATCGATACGGAATATGACGAAAGCACATGACTACCTCTCACGTGTGTCCTCAAGAACGCTTTAGTCTTTATAAGTTCAGTTGCTAGGCCTCTCCTTTGCTAAGAAAGGATTGGGCCACTTGTTACTTTCAGTACCTTTTACATTACTCGCCATTACATTCCTATTGCTTATATCGAGAAAACCCCTAAAAGTTATCTTTCAGTGCTTGCAGTAATTTCTTGCTCAGAATCGCTTATCAATACCTTCTGCTCCTTGTTGGGTTCGACACTCTTACTTATCGAAAACGCTGCAACAGATCCCTTACGGTTGAGGGTCATCAAGTACCGTTTTCTGGCGCCGTTGCCGGGGAGCGTAGCTCTATTGGTAAAGTGAAACTGGTAAGTAAGTTTTTTATAATTCTGTTTTTTATTCTTATAGCTATCCTCTGTCCTTATGGATAACCCTATTATTGGAGCGTTGCTTGCGGGAAGACACCCCACACCTGTGGTGGTTGATCCTCCCCCTACTGAAATTGTGCCTTATAAAATACCAGCTGGCATTATCGATTATGTTTTGACTAATCGTTATGCAGGAGACAGACATCCCGGTGAACACTTGCTGTATTTGTCACGACTATGTTCATTATTTAAGCTTGCAGGTGTATCGAGGGAGTTTTTCATGAGGAAATTGTTTGTCGTATCCCTTACAGATAAAGCTTCAGATTGGTATGGGCTTCTTGATAACCCACACTTGCTGGACTGGCAGGAGCTTATGTCTCTCTTTTATACTAAATTTTATCCTCTTCACGAAATTCATCGAGACAGGAATTATATCTATAACTTTAGGTCTCGTGACGGAGAAAGCATTGCTCAAGCTTGGGGGAGATTGAAGTCTCTAATGCTCAAATGCCCTATTCATAGGCTCCCCAAGGAGATTATACTTACAAATTTTTATGCCAGGCTTTCTCGTCAGGATAAGGAGATGCTGGATGCCTCCTCTAGTGGGGTGTTTCAGAAGAAGAGTGTTGAAGAAAGGTGGGATCTCCTTGAAAGAATCCAGAGGAATACCGAAGATTGGGAAATTGATAAAGGTATTGAACCAGCTATAAATTATGAACATGATTATATTGAGAGCTATGTAGAAAATGATTACTTCAATACTTTTTGCCTTAAGATTGGTCTTGATTCCCACCTAGTGATTGACTTGTGTAAGAATTTTGCCTCTCACGTCGATTCTTTTAAGAAGAATAGAGACCAGCACTATGCACCTTTTAAAGAAAAACCTATTGATATTTATGTTGCTGAGCCTATTTTGCCTGCAGTCATATATGAAAAGCCTCCTTTTCCCACGAGGATAAAGGAACACTCTCTTGTAACAGGCATAATAAATAAAAGTGAGAGAAGAGTTGATGAACCTGAGGACCAGATCAGGGTCGATCCTCGAGTTGCATTGATTAAAGACCTTGTTACTGATGATGTTTTGGATTCCAATATAACTTTTTGTGCTGTTTCCACTAACCTTGTCACAACCAAGAACAAAGGCCCAATTTCAGGTACTCCGGTGGTATCTGTTAAAATAGGAGATCATAATTATTATGGGCTATGCGATTTGGGATCGAGTGCAAGTGTTATTCCTTATTCACTGTATGAAGAAATCATCGGTGAGATTTCCCCTTGTGAACTTGAAGAAGTTGATGTTACTATTCATCTTGCAAATAGATCAACTATCTCTCCTATCGGAATTGTGAGGGACGTTGAAGTCCTATGTGGAAAGGTAAAATACCCTACAGACTTTTTGGTACTTGGTTCAGCCAGGGACGATTTTTGTCCCATCATTTTTGGTAGACCTTTTCTTAGAACTTGTGGAGCTATAATAGATTGCAAGAAAGGTAAAGTTTCTGTTGAATTCAATGGTGAGCCATATGAATTTAATTTTTCTAAGTTCTCTAAGCAGCCTCGTGGTACTAATTTACCTAGTGATGATAAAATTATTGAAAGTATTGCCTCTATTGCTATTCCTCCTGATGATCCTTTGCAGCAATACATGGAGGACCACGAGAATGATTTACATATGCAGGAAAGAAATGAACTAGATGAAATATTCTTGAGGCAGCCTGCTATCCTGAAGCACAACCTTCCGGTTGAACCTTTGGGAATTTTATCAAAACCAAAAGAAGACCCGGTGTTCGATCTTAAACCTCTTCCCGATATGCTCAAGTATGCTTATTTAGATGAAAAGAAAGTATATCCTGTTATTGTCAATTCTAACCTTTCAGGATATGAAGAAGAGCGATTATTGGAAGTACTTCGTAAACACCGAGGCGCAATTGGCTACACCCTTGATGACCTTAAGGGGATTAGTCCATCTATCTGTCAACATACTATCAACCTTGAGCCCGATGCTAAACCAGTTGTTGATCATCAACGACGGTTGAACCCGAAGATGATGGATGCCGTGAGAACTGAGATTCTCAAGCTTCTAGCCGCAGGTATTATCTACCCTATAGCTGATAGTAAGTGGGTAAGTCCTGTACATTGCGTTCCTAAGAAAGGAGGTACAACTGTGGTTCCTAATGATAAAAATGAACTAATACCTCAGAGAATTATTATTGGATATAGAATGTGTATTGATTACAGGAAGTTGAACAAAGCAACCAGGAAGGATCACTACCCGTTGCCGTTCATCGACCAAATGCTTGAAAGGTTATCCAAAAATACCCACTTTTGTTATCTCGATGGTTATTCTGGCTTCTCTTAAATTCATGTTAACACTGTCGATCAAGAGAAGACCACTTTTACTTGTCCTTTTGGTACTTATGCTTACAGATGTATGCCTTTTGGTTTATGTAATGCCCCTGCTACTTTTCAAAGGTGTATGTCTGCTATCTTTCATGGTTTCTGCGGGGATATTATGGAAGTCTTCATGGATGATTTCTCCGTCTATGGAACTTCATTTGACCATTGTCTTCACAACCTTAATAAAGTTTTGCAGAGATGCGAGGAGACAAATTTGGTACTCAACTGGGAGAAGTGCCACTTTATGGTTAATGAAGGAATTGTTCTTGGTCACAAGATTTCCGAAAGGGGAATTGAAGTGGACAAAGCCAAGATCGAAGCTATTGAGAGGATGCCTTATCCAAAGGACATCAAAGGTATTCGCAGTTTTCTCGGTCATGCAGGTTTTTATAGAAGGTTTATTAAAGAATTTTCTAAGACCTCTAGACCCCTCACTAACCTTCTCCAGAAGGATGTTCCTTTTGCGTTTGATGAAAATTGTAAGGAAGCTTTTGAAATCCTTAAGAAAGCTTTAATAACTGCTCCTATAGTACAACCACCTGACTGGAATTTACCTTGTGAGATTATGTGTGATGCAAGTGATTTTGCTGTTGAAGCTATTTTAGGACAAAGGGTTGATAAGAAATTGAATGTTATACATTATGCTAGTAAGACTTGATAGTGCTCAAAGAAATTATGCTACTATTGAGAAGGAATTCTTAGCTGTAGTTTTTGCTTGTGATAAGTTTAGGCAGTACATTGTTGATTCCAAAGTTATTATTCATACTGATCATGCTGCCATTAAATATCTTATGACAAAGAAGGATGCTAAGCCAAGGCTTATCAGATGGGTACTCCTTCTTCAAGAATTTGATTTACAGATTGTTGATAGGAAAGGGGAAGACAATCCGGTAGCGGACAATCTTTCAAGAATGGAAGATATACCGCATGACCCCATCCCAGTTAACGATAGTTTTCCAGACGAGCAACTTGCCGTTGTAAAAGTACAACCTCTCTTCGATCCTTGGTATGCATATTATGCTAATTTTATTGTTGCAAAGTATTTGCCTCCAGGTCTAACATTTCAGCAAAGGAAGAAGTTCTTTCATGATTTGAGGCACTACTTTTGGGATGACCCACATCTTTTCAAAGAAGGTCCCGACGGGATCGTGAGGAGATGCATTCCGGAACATGAGCAGAAGGACGTTCTCCCACGGTGTCATGATAGTCCCTATGGAGGGCATCACGCCGGTGAGAGGACTGCACATAAGGTTCTTCAATCAGGTTTTTATTGGCCTACTCTCTTTAAAGATGCTAGAAATTATGTTTTAGCTTGTGATAAATGTCAGAGAGTTGGTAATATTAGTAGAAGGAATGAGATGCCTATGAATTACTCACTAGTGATTGAACCTTTCGATTGTTGGGGTTTCGATTTTATGGGTCCTTTTCCTTCTCCGCACAAGTACACTCACATTTTAGTAGCTGTTGATTATGTGACCAAGTGGGTTGAAGCAATCCCCACTGAAAGTGCTGACCACAAAACATCCCTGAAAATGCTTAAGGATGTAATATTTCCTAGGTTTGGTGTACCAAGGTACCTTATGACCGATGGAGGATCACACTTCACGCACGGAGCTTTTAGAAAAGCTTTGGCTAAATACGATGTTAATCATAGAATTGCTTCACCTTATCATCCTCAAACTAGTGGGCAAGTTGAGCTCACCAATAGAGAGATTAAGTTGATCTTGCAGAAAACAGTAAATAGAAATAGGAAGGATTGGTCAAATAAACTGGGAGATGCTTTGTGGGCATATAGAACTACTTACAAAAACCCCATGGGCATGTCTCCCTATAAGATGGTGTATGGCAAGGCTTGCCATTTGCCATTAGAACTAGAGCACAAAGCTTTCTGGGCTGTTAGAGAGCTTAACGCTGACCCAAAACTAGCTGGTGAGAAGCGTCTCATGAACTTGACCTCTCTAGATGAATGGAGAAGTGAAGCTTACGAGAGCGCTAAAATGTTCAAAGAAAAGGTAAAAAGATGGCATGATAGGAAGATTCTGAAACGTGAATTTAACGTTGGTGATAAAGTTTTGTTGTTTAGATCCCGTTTCAGGTTTTCTCCAGGTAAACTACTTTCCAGGTGGGAAGGACCATTTCATATAGAAGAAGTTTATCGGTCTGGTGCAATTAAGAATAATAATTTTGAAGGCACCAAACCTCAAGTTGTGAATGGGCAAAGACTTAAGCATTACATAGCAGGAGACCCTGTCGATGTTGATGTGAATATAATATACACAACAACCCACGAAGAACATGTTGCAGCCCTGTTTCAGACGCCAGCAGAAGCAGAATAAAGAAAAGGTACGTAGTACGGTAAGAAAACACCGCAAAACATCATAAAAGTTCCGTATTACGCGTTTTTGAAAAATTAGTAAAATTCCGAGTCGAAGTGGAGCCGGAGACGACCACCAGGGAGTCCAGGCGCCCCCCTGGCGCCCCCCCTGGGCCGCGCCGGCAGGCCGCCTGGGCACCCTGGTGCCCGACTGCGACCCCGCTTTGGTCCGTTACCTTCCTTTCTGTGCATAAATTTTTCCTATATATTTGCCCGGGTTGTTCCGGCAATGTATCTTGCGATTTCGCGTGTTTTCTCTTCGATCTGTTTCTGCCAGGAAATCTTTGAGCTAAATCTAGGTGCCATGGCTTCTCCAAGTTCCCCCAAGGACACGTTCGTCGTCAACGTCATCAACCCTTACCTCGCTGAGGTGAAGAAGCACCCTCAGGTGGTTCAGGTGAAGGAAGGCGTCCTTCATCAAGAAGATCTGAAGGGACCTATCAAGGAGGGGAGCGTCCAGGCCAGGCTGGAAGAAGTGGAGCAGGAAGTCTTCGAGTACAAGAAGATGACCGAGCGTGGTGTCGAAGCTAACTTTGACATCACCAACGAGCTGAAGAACTACTTTCTGAAGGAGATGAAGGAGATGTGGGAAAGAATTGCCGCGGCTGAAGACAGAATTACAGAACTCCAGGGGCATATTAATGATCTACATAACCAGAACTGTGAGTATGAGCTAAGGTTTCTACACATGAGTTTGGGTGCTGAATGCAGGATCCAGGAGACGAGCTTCTCATATGAGACTGGAGAACCCCTTCCATGGAAGAGTTTCGCCAAGAACTACTTGATCAACGCTAACAAAGATGATGAGTGAAACCTCCGTGGTAATGGCATTCCCTTGGCTTGTTCCAAGCTTGGGGGAGTGCCCGGTATCTTTATCTTTTACCTTGTGCCTTGCAGGAGTCAAGTAGAGTCGTATCATGTCTAGGGAAGTTATTATATGAGATAGGTGTGTGCATTGAGGTCTATCGCCCCCTTGGTGAAGAATTGTATCCGTGTGTGTGGAGTCGTCTATAATGGAATATTAATGAGAAGTTTATCGGTTCCTTTTTGCTGCACTCGGTATTCTCTTCATGCAATCGACCTTATATGATGATTCTTATGGGGAGTATTGACCTTATGTCAGGTACGGCTATGAAACTTTATTTAATCTTGGCAAACATAGCTTTGATCATAACAACAAGCATGATTCTCTTAGAGTATCAACATAGCCAAAACCTTTATGTTATTATACTTGAAGTGTTATGTTGAAAAGGAAGACAACTTGATGTGTTATGCTTATTTCAATGTTCATGCTTTATATTGCTTTGAATCTTAGTCATCATCGATTGTCTGCTCTCTCAAAACCTTTGCTAGCCTAACTCTGTACTAAGCGGAATTCTGCTTGTGCATCCATGCCCTTAAGCCAATACCTTCCATATGAGTCCACCATACCTACCTACTCGTGGTACTACACTGCCACCTCCTAAAAGTATATAATTTATGTGTTATCCTTAAATGTTCAAAATCTTTTATTTTGTGCCTCTGCTTTAGCTCATGAGGAAGTAGTAGCTAATTCATGACCCTTTTGAGTTGGACAAGCTTCACCCCGGGATTGCATGTATAATGTGCAAACCCATAATACGAACAGGAACTGGCATTGAGTGCACCCGGCTTAAAAATAATATAACAACCAAACCCTCCTTCACGCTTTGTTCATGAGAAATCAGAAAACTTTGGCAGTGATAAACAAAGGAGAATAAGAGGATGTTATCGTCCTCATACAGGAGCCGTTCCTCGAAACTTGTCCAGTTCAAGAGGCAATTGAGTTATCTATTAGCATTCGTTGACAAATCATGCACCTCTCAAAAATTTGTTTTCATTCTGTTTGATTTGAGGATAGCACATGAGTTTTCCCTACTACCCTAGAGCAGGGCCTATCTTTTAATTTTAAGTTGAGTCAGTTATTCCTACTTCCTTCTATTTCTCAAAGAGAGCAGACATTTGATGTTGATAAGGATTCATACATATAAAGCTGCATTAAGATTTGTCATACCATATCCTTGTTGACATTATCATTTGATAAGCAAGTTGTTTGTCATGCCCAGCTAAGACAAATATCTTCCTTTGTGTTAACACTTTCACTTCTTGCTTATTAACTTGTTATTTCAAAAAGCTTCAATTAATCCCATCAAAAGCAAAAGTTACAATTATTTGTTGTTCCTTGACCAAAGGACATGTTTGCTATGATATAATGAGTTTCTATTGGTCCTACCTTCGAATATAAGTGTTGACACTTTTTCATAAGAGCCTTATGAGTTGAAGATTGTTGCTGAGGATATTTGAGTTGGTGAAGAGACTATGATGCTTCTTGTCCGTATTCTATTTATCGACACTTCACTCTCTAAACTTGTGGACAGGTTTACCGAGTTCATTTTCGCTTGGGGACAAGCGAGGTCTAAGCTTGGAGGTGTTGATACGTCCAAAATGCATCACTATTTTATATTATAATTTATCCTTATTCATTGATATATTCCACGTTATGATGATGTTCTTATGTTGTTTTGGTCTATTTTACACAGTTTGCAACTTTCCGATGCCGAAACAGCAGACGCAGGATTCAGCAGGAAAAAGTGGATACTAAGTTGCTGAAGAAGAACACCTCCAAATTACCTGAAAATTGACGGGACATGTTTTTCAGAAGAATAACGAAGACACAAAAAGGGGAGTCAGAGGGGGGCCACAGGGTGCCCAGGCGACCTGGGGGCGCGCCCCCTGGCCGCGCCGGGGGGGGGGGGGGCGCCTGGACTCCCTGGCCCACCTCTGGCCGCCCCCTTTTGCATATATGCTCTCCGTCTCCCGAAAACACTAGGCACGGGACTTTTTACGGAGTTCCGCTGCCGCTTCGAGGCGGAAACCTACAGAGAAAAAAAGGGCATCTCCGGCGGGCAGATTCCGCCGGGGAGATCACCTCCCGGAAGGGGAGATCGTCGCCATCGTCATCACCATCATCACGGGCATCATCGAGATCATCATCAACATCATCCCCAACACCAGCACCATCTCCATCTTCATCCAAATCTCATCTTTCCATCGCAACTCGTGTTGTAACTTGTACTACCTATCCTCTCTACTCCATCAGTGTTGATTACTACTTTGTGGTGAATGCTATTGAGTTTTGTTGGAGAAATATTATGATGTCTAGATTGTTTATCACCTATTTATCCCCTCTGATCATGATCTCTTTTATGTCTTGTGAGTAGTTACTTTAGTTCTTGAGGACATGGGGAAAGTCTTGTTGTTAGTAGTCATATGCTGTTGAAGTAATATGTGTTGTTTGATACTTAAGTTGTGTTGTCATTCTACTAGTGGTGTTGTGTGAGTCGAGCACCCAACACTTCGCCTTATTAAGGACCTAGGGGAATGCATTGTGTATAAAGAATGCTTATGGTGGGTTGCCGGAGTGACAGAAACCTGAACCCCAGTTCGCACGCTTTTGCATAAGGGAATAATGGATCCTCGATCGTATTGCTATGGTTAGGCTTTTGCCTTAAATTCTATCTTGTATTTGCGGATGCTTGCAAGGTGTTTAATCATAAGAGTGCATTCATCTTAGTCTAGAGAGTGCACTAGCATAGATCCACCCACCAACACTTATCAACACATAACATAGTATCGGTACGGAATATGACGAAAGCACATGACTACCTCTCACGTGTGTCCTCAAGAATGCTATAGTCTTTATAAGTTCAGTTGCTAGGCCTCTCCTTTGCTAAGAAAGGATTGGGCCACTTGTTACTTTCAGTACCTTTTACATTACTCGCCATTACATTCCTATTGCTTATATCGAGAAAACCCCTAAAAGTTATCTTTCAGTGCTTGCAGTAATTTCTTGCTCAGAATCGCTTATCAATACCTTCTGCTCCTCGTTGGGTTCGACACTCTTACTTATCGAAAACGCTGCAACAGATCCCTTACGGTTGAGGGTCATCACATGCTCATAGCCCCAGTTGAGAATGGGCAGTACAAAAAGCTTGTTGAAACTGCTCCCAGGTGACATTGGCTATAGGGAAAGTGGCTGTGTAATTATCCCACCATGCTGCGGCTGGTCCACACAACTGGTGTGCGGCAAATCGCACCTTCTCAGCATCCGAGCAATTGGCAGTGGTCAAATCACTTCCAATCTTGCGTAGCCAGTCATCAGCCACTATTGGTTCGATGCTGCTAGCAAACACGGGTGGTTGCAACCTTAAGAAATGTGTCAGGTTGTCCATGGGTGGTGGTGGTGGAGGGTTGTTGTTGTTGTTGTTCTGGTTGTTCTGAATGTTCTGGACAAGAAGATGCATCAAGGTGTTCTGCTGCTGGATCAACTGGGTGAGCTCAGGGGGAAACTCAAATCCGGGCTCACGTCTTGGAGGCATCTGATGGGTGTAGAGGGAAGAGATTAGAATAGAATTGAGGTCTAAGGGAAAATCACTACCCATATGCACATGAGACAAACACAATCATATCACACCAATCAATTTCAAGCAAGATCTTACAAATCTAACTAACGTTCAAAAGTGCTCTTAAAACTAGTATATGGGGGTAAACTAGTAGTCACAGGGTGGTCATCTAAAAATATTGATCGGCGGATGATTCCATGATGTCTGCTCCAGCTTCATCTTCATAGTCTTCGTCTTTACTATCATTGGGCTCTGAATCCGTGCCGTCGATGATAATGTAATCTCCAGGTGGAATCTCCTTGGGTTCTCCTTCCTCGTCTTCTCCCATGAGTATTCCTAACTTTCGTGTCAGGTCATCATTCTTCTCCACTAGTATCAACATCTCCTCCTCGTATCCGTCACGAGTAGACTTAAGTTCTTCTTCTAGCTCCAAATTCCTGTTTAGTGCCTTCTTTAATTCTATCATCCCAGTGCACATCTGGTGCTCCTCTCGTCGAATGTGCTGGTTCAACTCCTGGATGAATGCTGCAACGGACCTATCCTTCCGGGTGCTGATCATATCCCAATTCTCATCTCGGCGTCCACAAATCTGGTAGATGGTGTCCTTCAGCTCCTGCTTGTAGACTTCTCCGATCCTTCCCATAGCGATGTGGGCGGCCATGCTCTTTCCTAGACTCCATGTTGGCGCATCAAAAGAAAACTCTATTGGCTCGGTGGATGGTGCGAAGGTTCTTCCGGAAATTTGAACTTGAATGCTCCATTGCTCCTCCTCCGGTAAAGTGGCGGTGTAGGTCCCGGTAAAGCTTGGTATTCCTATGTTCAGGTACCTAGTGACTTCCTTCAAGTGTCGTCCAAATGGTGTGTCATCATCTGGTTGAGTGAACTTGTTCCTTGGGTCCACCATCCTAAAGAAGTAGAAAATGGAGAGAAGTCAGAGTGAGTAGAGAAGAGTGATCTAGGGTATGTCTTAGTGGTTGTGTCCTACATTCAGCATGTGCTCTGATACCATCTTTGTAGCGACCACGATCCTAATGGACCGAAGTCTCTGTGTTTTGTATCATCCCTGGATCGGTAATGCCGACACACACAGTACTTGAAGGATTTATAACAGAGTGGCAATCACACACTTATTACATCGAATGTCTCCATTGAGAACTTATTACAAAATCCATGGCTTAAGGCCATCTAACAAAATAACAGCGGAAGGCTTGGAAGATAAGTGAGTCCATCAACTCCAACGGCATAGCTGAGTGCATGACAAACGACCTAGCACGTCTTATTCCTCGTCTGAAAAGTCTGCAATGTAATATGTTGCAGCCCGAAAACGGGCCAGCACATGGAATATGCTGGCAAGATAACACAAGTATTTGCAAGTAACAGAATAAAGGCTATACTACATGCATATTTGGATGGTGGAGGCTCTATGGTTAAAGTTTTTGCGTAAAGCCAATTTTTCCCTGCAACAAAGGAATAAATTTTATTTTAACTACCATGTTGGTTGAAAATCATTGAGAAGGTACCTCCAACTCAATCCCAAATTAAAAGTTCATCATTATCCCAACAAATTAAATTATGGAGTGATGAGATCAACCAATAATTCAAGTACCAGATACTCAAGATGTCCATAGCCGGGGACACGGCTAATCATGATCAGTTTGTACACTCTGCAGAGGTTTGTGCACTTTTCCCACAAGACTCGATCGCCTCCGTTTGGTTTCTTGCACTGCATGGTGTTTGAGAAACGGATGACCGAGACAGAGTCTTTCGGAAGCATTTACTCTTTACCCCGGGTGGACCGGTACACCTACTTTCCCCTACATATGCTAGTCCACAACTGAAAGATCTCACACAACTTACTCATACTATGCCAGAGCCCATATTGGCATTGTGGCTGCACACGGAAGTTTCTAGCATGAATAGTTTTATGATCCCTTTGAGCCTGGGTGGCATTCCATAGGAAAAATCACACGGAACCCCGGGATTTCCTAGGACAACACTGGATTCTCCAGGTGCCTTGCAACCAATCCACCCGGATGTGTATTCAAGTAACCACCTTAAGTTGAAACCTTAATTAACAACTCACATCTGTCATGGATTTCACTCAAACCCAAACCACGTCTACGAGCATAGCATAGCAACCTAAGAAACGTAGAAGTAACTCCCAGGGGTTTGAAAATAATGCAGGTAATAGGTTCTACCTCAATCTACTTCCCAGTCCCACAAATTAAGAGGTCCTACTCATGCAATGTGTGAGGGTTTGATCTAATGCATAAAAACTGGGTAATAAGAGGTATGATCAAAGTGTTACTTGCCTTGCTGACGATTCGCAAAACCTAGAGACTCGTAGTAGCACGCTTCACAGTCTGGGTATTCTATCGCAAGCAAACAATAGCATACATAAGCAATCAAGCAAAGATGCACAAACAAAACTCCAAAAGATCAGATCTAACCAGAAAGTTCAACTTAAGAACTCCGGTTTGCCAAAAGAATCAACTCCAAAGGAGCAACGAAACTCAAACTGCGAAAGAAACGAGCTCCGGTTACTAATTGACCTAAAGTCAAATTTTACAGTAGGTAAAACTTTGTTTAGGTTGGTTATACGTAAAGAGGGCATCGAGACAAAGATCTGGGATTTTGAATCACCTGATTCCGACTCTCGAGCGAAAAGAAAAACGAAAAACAAGATCAGGGCAGAAATCGCGATCGGAATAACCGCGGATAAATACCCCGAAAAAGAAAACTGACGAACAGGCTAACGAACGAACATTCACTGTCTGTGGCGAACGGACGAAAACCGTTCGTTAAAACGAATGTACGGACGAATGTCCGCTAAATAACTAAATCGACGAAAAACCAAACCGATCTAATCTAATAAAAACGGATCTAAGGTTTACGAAAACCGATCGGTTCTTAAAAAAAACCGATGTCTACCTCAACGAAGAACTCCAGCGGCGGCGGTCCGGCGAGCGGCGGCACGCTGCGGGTGGCGAGGTGGCGAGGCAGCGGGGCAGCGGGGCGGCAGCGGCGCTGCGGGGCGGCAAGCGGCGGCGGGGTGGCGAGGCGGCGGCGGCGGCTAAGTGCGGCGGCGGCGCAGGGCGGCGCTGCGGGCGACTAGGGCAGGGGAGGCTGGGCTGGCGGGGCTGGCGGGCCGGCTTATAAAGCCTAGAGTCTCGGTCCTTTACGACTCCAAGTCGGTTGCGTTTTTTTTAAATAGAGTCCTGACGCAGAAAAACTAACGAAAAAATACTAAACGGACTCCAAAAATCCCGAAATAAATTTTCACCGTCCTCTAATAATATTTAGGACAAAGTGAACATTTTCCCCGGACCTAAATGCAATTTTGAAAAACGCACATTTTTCCTACGCAAATAAAATCGCAAATAAATCCAGAAAAAAACCAAAAGTGATTTAAAAATTTTTCCTCCAATATTTCTGTTATTTTGGAGAAGTCATATTATCTCCGCTCATATTTTGTATTTAGAAATATTTTTAGGAGAGAAAAATAATTAGAATCACACTGTCCTCTTACCGGTATTCGAGCAAACTCAAATACGAAAACGGTAAAATTCCCAACTCTCTGCGTAGGTCCTTGAGTTGCTTAGAATTTCGAGGAACGCCACAAACAAAAATGCAAAGAGCATGCAATGCAGTATGATCTATGTATAACATTCCAAATTGAAAATTTGGGATGTTACAATTGGAAAGTGTTACATCTGGGGCATTACACCTCCCTAGGCTAGTAATCCTGTGTCCCAAGGAATGGGTAATGGTAGTCGATCAAATCCAACTGCTCCACTATCAAAATAAGACAATAAACAACAATTGAAGTTCAGGTACAACATAAAGTACAATCCAACAAATATAGATGACATGATTACTACTCAAGTTCAGCTACCAAAAATAATGATCTTCAGCTCAGAAGAGTGTGTTGCGTTTAAAAACTAATGAAGTTCAGGTTCAACAGAAGGCACAGTTCTAGATAACATGATGACATGAAAACCATTCAAGTTCAGATACTAAAACATAAGAAAGTATAATCTCCGAGTTCATGTACAATAAAAGCTGCAGTCCAAGAAATTAATGACAGGAAAAACTACTAAAACAAAATATACAAGCAAATAAAGCACAATGAACCAGGTCACAAATTAGCAAAAGAGAGATAAAAGTAGCAACAAACTCTAATTTTCAAGACTTACGTGTAATGTAGCCAAACAGATCCTTGAAATATGTTTGAAACAAATTAGAAGCAGCAATTGAGTACAACCATGTATTCCTTACCCAAGATATTCTCACGAGAATAGTTTGCAAGGACCCCACCATGAAACAAATTAACAATCATAAGCCTGAAGAATCCATAGTCGATACTGTCATCAAACTGAAGAACACAGTGAAAACAAAGAAAGCCAAAGCATAATAAGACGTTGCAGCTGACGTACTCCTAGAAATGAACAAAATTAATAGAGAGAAAGTGGAACTCATACTTGTTATTCTCTTGGGGGACATCAATCCAATCTAAAGGGAAGTGGTCAATAGACACTGAACCGAAGGGTGTCTCCATGTCATTTCTGGCATCACTCCAAAGCTTCTTGATGTTATCAGTCATCCGCCAAAAAAGACGCACCGCACATTCATCACTTGGTCCATAGTAGGAGTCGAGAAGCTGAAACCTTTCGGCCTTCAAGTTAAGAAATATAAAAACCCAATGACCAACACCACCCATGTGAGCAGGAATTTCAGGTGGGTCAAAAGTAGGGAAAATAACCAGACGCAAGATAAACATAGAATCATTAAAATTGATATTAATATCAAGAGGACAAAATAAAAAAGTAAAAACAGAGATGATCACATTGGAAACAAATATAGAGACAAGTAAAGAATATTGCTTACACAATCATGCACATCCATGCTATTTGGACCAATCGCTTCGAAATACTTCCTCACATGGGAATCAAACTGCCCTATGTAAATCTTGTCCTAAGATAATGTAGATAATAGCAAATAACACATAAGGGGAAACAAAATAGGTATATATGAAATACAATGAGACCGACAAGTTTAAACTAATTTGGTAAAGAACAACAGAAAGGAAAAAACTATAGAGATGACTTAAAAAAACCAATACGGTAGGATGAGCTTTTCTGACCCGTGGTATTTGGCACGTAGACAATACAGGGCAGCCTCATCGAACGAAGATCGAACCATTCTGCGAGAAGAAGAAGACGATGAAACATCTTCAAAAGTAGCTTCACACTCATTGTGTCAAAACATAACCTTTGATCTAAAACAGAAAACAATGGCGTTATATTGTATGTGTGCTTTAATAACAACTAGAGAGTACAAACAAAAGAAATTCAAGAAGTTCAGCATTGGAAAATCAAGAAGTTCAACTACATAACCACATGTAGTACATAAGTTAGATGCACATAAATTGTCACTGACTGGACTCACCTCTTAGAACAATCATTCTTAAGCCTAGTTACAATGAAATAAAAGTCATCAACCTCCCGAAAAAGCCTAGTTACAATAGAAAATAAGAGAAATATACAAAACATACATATTGTAAATGATTTTGGTACATGAAAAGCAATAAAACACATAGACACAAGTGTTCCCAGAAAATTAAGGGATTGCCATGCACACGACTAACAAAAATCAGATTCAAAAACATAGATCATGATAGATGCTACAGACTACACAAACACATCTCAGCTACTACACCAAAACAGAACCCACGGGATTAAAAACATCACAACCCATGCAGTTCACACCTCCCCACCCCCCAAAAAAAAGCCACTGCACTTCACTTTAGTTACCATCACATAACAAAGGACAAACGAGAAGTACAATTTTACCACATAGATAGTACATAGGGATATCAAACAGGCAAACCAAAAACAAAAGGGATGGGGATGGGGAAAGAAGAGAGAAGCATGCTCCTATCTTTATGGTGCCCAAACTAGTAGCCACATTGGAAAGTCATCCTCCTTTCCCAAACTATCACTTTCAGTTTTGAATCATCACCATCTCTAGTAAACATTGCAATATCATCTTCAAGTACACCAGTAGCAGCTGGAGAATATGAAACAACAAATATTGTTGCTTGTGCTACAGTAGCAGGAGCTAGAGAATCACCATCAACAACCATTGATGGCTCGGCTGCAAGAGACTTCGCCGGCTCTCCATGAGCACTACCAGCCTCAACTGCAGCCACGACAAAATCTTTCTCAGAAATGCTAGCTCCAACTAACTTGCCTTGTTTAGCATTAGAAACCCCATCACCAATGGATGACTGAGGTTCAGTTCTGTCAGGCCCTAGATGCGATTCTATCCCGATCACGTGACACTTACGTGATTGGCGCACAACCGCATTTCGGGCGCTTAGCAAGATGGATATCATTACATCGTACCATTACATTCATACATGGGGATACAACAATACATACAAGTCACATGAATACAACAACATCAATACAAGGCATCTGACTACGGATGCAAACATGAAAAGCACACGACATCCATCTGCTATCCCAGGCTGCCGACCCGGAATCTAACCCAAGACTGAAGAAGAAGAACTCCAACAAAAGAACAATGCTCTCACGTCAAGTCATCGGAAACCTGCACCTGCAACTGTTGTTGTAGTATCTGTGAGCCACAAGGACTCAGCAATCCCATAACCATGGGTAACAAGATAATCAAAGCTTAATGGGAAGGAAGAGGTAAGTGGTGAGGTTGCAGCAGCGGCTAAGCATAAGTATGGTGGCTAACTTACGAGTACAAGAATAAGATGAGCATCTACGCAAACGGTCGCAAACTAGTAGTTATCGCTAAAGATCCTGAACTACCTACGAGTCAAACATAACCCCACCGTGTTCTCTTCTCAAAGCGAAAAGAGACAGTCATGGTTACTCACATAGTTGTGTGTTTTACTTCGGATCCTTTGTCAAGTTTTCTACAACCGAACATTAACAAATTCCAATCTGCCACATAACCGCGGGCACGGCTTTCGAAAGATCATAACCCTGCAGGGGTGTCCCAACTTAGCCCATCACAAGCTCTCACGATCAGCTGAAGTGATAAATATACTATTATCACCCCTTATCTTAGGGAAATCCGATCAGGCTCGGCATCCCGATGCACAAGACATTTCGACAATGGTAAAACAAGTCTAGCAAGACCTCTCGGTGTGTCGACACCCTGATAGTAGCCGCGCGTATCTCGTCTCAAGCCACGACCGGATGGGTGATCCTACGAGTAAAACCAATCCTCGAGTTTCCCCGTGGTGGCCCCGCATAACCCCCGTTTGGGACCAACACCATCAGCACTGGCCCCCCTGCTATGTAGAAGAATCCTCGGGTAGCGCTAACTCCCTATGCAATTTAATTAATTAATTAAGTTGTTATTATGAGCAAATTAAAACCAATGTTGGGCCTTGCTGGAGGAGTTTTATTCAAAGACGAAGTGTCAAGGGGTCCCCATATACCCAACCGTGTAAGGAACACAAAATCAAGGAACATAATGCTGGTTTATCGGCGCCTAAGGTGGCATGAGTGGAACAAAACACCGAGCAAAAGGCCAAGCCTTCCACCCATGCCCAATATATAGGTGTGTTAACAATAATAATAGATATTGTGATATTCCAACAACAAGTTCCGACAAGGAACAATCTTCATCTTCACCTGCAACTAACAACGCTATAAGAGGGGCTGAGCAAGCGGGTAACATAACCAAACAATGGTTTTTGCTAGGAAGGTTTCAAAGGTTAGAGGTTTCATGGCAACAAGGAGAGGGGCTGACAATAAGATGGGTAGCGCGACATATAACGATAGCATCGAGACAACTAAGCAAAGGCAATGATAGTAAAGGTATCCAAGGGTATGGTCATCTTGCCTGAGATCCCGCAAGGAAGAAGAACGGATCCGTGAAGAAGACGAAGAGGAAGTCTTGAAGAAGAACCAAGGGTAGACGAACGAATCCTTATGAACGCAACGGAACAAGCACTAACGAAAAGAAGCAAGCAACACGGTAAAGACACCACACAAGACATGACAAAATGCTCGACCAAGTATGATGCAAGACAATTCTATATAGGATGCACTACAAGTCTATATAGGAAGCAAAACATGGCAAGGTAGGAAGCACAGAAAAACAACACAAGTCTATATATGATGCAATACATGGCAAGGTATGATGCAAGACAAGTCTATACAGGAAGCAATACATGGCAAGGTAGGAAGCACAAAAAAACAACACAAGTCTGTATATGATGCAATACATGGCAAGGTATGATGCAAGACAAGTCTATACAGGAAGCAATACATGGCAAGGTAGGTAGCACAGAAAAACAACACAAGTCTATATATGATGCAATACATGGCAAGGTATGATGCAAGACAAGTCTATACAGGAAGCAATACATGGCAAGGTAGGAAGCACAGAAAAACAACACAAGAATAAGACAATATGCTCTAGCAAGTATGATGCAAGACAAGTCTATTTAGGATGCAAAACATGGCAAGGTATGATGCACAGAGAAACAACATAAGAACAACAAGTTTAAATGAGGCCGGAAACTACTTAAGACAAAACCGGTAAGTCCTCATATGCATAGTTTGAAATTAGTCCAGATCTGAACAAACATTATGTTCAAGTTGTTAAACAGCAAGTTAACATGCACCATCATGATCTACACGAAGTTCTAGTCAAGTTTCATTAAAAGTTTGTTTAATTCGGAGCTACGGGCAACGGAGCAACGGGCTAAAAGATACACATGAAAACAATATGATATTATGATTCTGCATGCAAAATCACACAGGTTTCATATAAGGCACACCCAAAACGGAGCAACGGGCTAAAAGATACACATGAAACAAGATATAACAACAAGCTGAAATTAACAGCCACATAGCAACTTTGGAGCAAGATATCTATACTCTACAACACTCAAACATGGTGACAAGAAGCATGTACATGAAGTAGACATATCCTACAGCAAACAACTCCATTGGAGCATCTCCATAGGAGGCATGGATCAATAGCAACAAGCTACAACATTTTGATATGACGTTAAAAACCTGACAGTAATATTTTATAGCAACTTGGGAGCAAGAATTAAATAAGCTACAGCAACCCAAATGAGCAAGTGAGGACATGGATGGATAGACAACAACATGTACAACAAGCAATGATCAATGGCCACCCCAAAACTAACATGGATTTTCCTAGGGCATCAAGCAAACATAGCATCAGGATATTACAGATTCTAGACTTAGTGAAATTTCAGTAAGTGTTAAAACAGGAACATTAGCATGGCATGTTTGCGAGCATGTTTAAGTCAACACAACGCATATCATGGCAAATGGTTTGCACCACAGCAAAGAACACATGACGGGGAATCTAAAACATATGGGCATGTGACATAGGAACAAACACATCAATAGCAACGAGCTCCTCAACTAGGCATCTCGTAACAAGTTACAAAACCTAACAGCCACATGCACTTTTGCAACAGAGATTATCATGGCAATATGAACTCAAACAAGCATGCTACATCAACCATCATGTAGAGCATCTCATGATGAACATTTTGACATATCATATGCATCATTTGGATAAACATGCACCAAGTTATCATATCTCAAACATGGCAACAAAATAACAAGTAGGAGCAGTTTATAACAAGTAGCACTCTTGTGACCGAGATTAGAGCATCTAGATGAACTCAAACAAGCATGGCACAATGGAACAAAGTGTAGAGCATGTCACCACGATCATTTTGACATATCATACACTCAATTTGGACATGCACACAATTAATTACAAGCTCACAAAGATGCAACAAAATACTATCAGAAAAGGACTAAACTGTAAATATGCAGTTTTGGGGTAAAATAGCTAAATGCACAAAACAAAACAAAAACAGCAGCTGGGCCGAATCTCACCATGGGCCTAGCCCAGAGGCAAAAGAGGAGGGGCCGGCTTAGGCCTGGCTGGAGCTGGCGCTGGGCCTGTCGCGGGGCTCGGCCCACGAGGGAGCAGGGTTGCGGTCGGGAGGCGGCTGGGCCGGCCCATGCAGAGCGGCTGGAGGCGGCCCAGGCGGGGAGGAGCCGACGCGAAGCGGCCCAGGAGCGGCGGTCGGTCGAGCGGGATCTAGCACTGCGGCGTCCTGGCTGGAACCGGCGGTGGCTCGGGCCCGCCGACGAGGTGTGAGGACGGCGGGAGAGGGCGCCGGCGGTAGGGATGGATGGATCCGGCCGGCGCGGCGTCGGATCCGGCCGCGGGAGGGCTCTGCGGGCTCCCGACGGGCAAGTTGAAGCCGGCGGCGAGCCGTAGCCATGGCGGAGATTTGGCGGCGGCGGGAGCTCGGTGGGGAGGCGAGCGAAGCAGGGCCCGGCCAGGGCGGAGGCGGAGGTGCTGGAGGTCGCTGGTGGAGGTGCATCCGGCGACGGGCGCTCGCCGGCGACGGGCGGCAGAGCGGGGAGCTGAGCGCGGGCGCTCGGGAGGTGCGAGGGAGGAGCGACGCGGTCGGTCGCTCGCGGGCGCAGCGCTCGGGCCCGGTGGGCGACGCGGGCGGGCCTAGCCCGGGCTCGGGCGGGCCGCGACGGCTGGGAGCCTGAGGAGGCGCGGGGAGACGTGGCTTTGCCACGTGGAGGAGCGGGATTGGAGGAGGGAGGCGCTTGGGTGGCGGCTGGCCACTCAGGACGCGACAAGTGGCAAGAAGGGGCTGGTCCTGCGCGGAATTTGATGAAAGGAGGTGGCTGGAGGTAGGGGAAGGCCTAGGGGATGTCCAAAATGGACATGGGGGGTGTTTATATAGGGAAAAGCCTAGGGTTTGGGGGTTTGGGGGCCGTTTCGGACCACCAGATCGCGATCGTGTGGCTCCGGTCGCGAGGAGGAGTAGGATGGGCCTAGGGGAGATTAGTGGGCTGTGTAGGAGGGGTTGTGGGGAGAGAAGAGAAGAGGCCCGCGGAGGTTTTCGGAGACCGAAAATGTCCGACGTTTTAACCGGAGACTAGTGCCGCTATATATATATCCGTTGGCTACCAAACGAGCTCCGAATGCGATGAAATTTGGCAGGCGACCTGTCTACACTATAATAAGACCACATGCCAAGTTTCAACCCATTCCGAGAACGTTTTTTGGCCACTCATAAAATAAATATTCGGAGGCGCCGCGGGCACGTGCAAGTGTGTCTTGGCTCAGAATGGACAACGGAGAGGACGAGGGAACTCGGGCGGATGCAAGTTTTGAAAACATGCTAATGCAAGCACACGATGACATGGCAAGATGCAACACGCAAGCAGATGACATGGCAACGGCAACGAATAACTGGCTGACACCTTGCGCACCGGTCTCGGGGTGTCACAAGTTCGATCAAGCCCATCGATGGAGCCAATTCCTGATACAACCTTGTTTGCATACTTCTCTAAAGCAACACTAACATTGTCATTCTGCATCAAGAAGAAAACTCAATAGATATGGGAATATACGAAAAAAATACAAGCAACCAAATAAAAAGGAAACAAATGGACAAGAAAAATGATACATTAGGATCACTACCATGAACCACATCATCAAAGAAATCACTTGGAGGAGCAGATTCATGCAGAAGTACAGTTGCACTTTCATGTAAAATATCATCATCATCATCATCCCTAACACCATCAACAACAACCTACAAAAATCATGGAAAACATGAGAGTAAAAAAACTTGATAGGCTACGTAGAATAATGTGTAATTAGGAGAAGTTCACATTAACTAAATAAAGAAGGTTAGCTATGACCACTGACACATGAAGGAAGTCCAAAGACAGCAAACATACATGGTAAGATAACAAACACTAACATAAAAAGGAAAAGTCCAGTTATGGAAAACAACGAAGTTCAGATACTGTAGCCATAGAAGTTCAGGTTTCGTAAACAAAGAAGGTCAGCCATGAAACACTAATATTTAAAAGGGAAGTTCAAAATACATGAAATCTAGAAGTGTCACCTATGACAAAACAATAATAACTGAAAGCTAACACTGAACATTAATTCAAAGATCTATCAAAGTCGACAAAACAAACCTCTTCAGTACGCTCCTCGTTGCCTCCTTCACGACCCAAACAAACAAAATCTTGCCTCTCAATCCGACTCACGTAAACACTACCCTCATCTTCGAAAGGCTTTCAACAAGCATCCTACATTTTCTTGAATAATACAAAGCTGGTACGGAGGTGGACCGTGCTCTGACAAATCTTAGCAATAATTTTAGCTTCAATTGACAAAGCCTCTCGTAAACACTACCTTCATCTTCAAAAGGCTTGGAAAGAGCATCCTTCATTTTCTTGAACAGTCTAAAGGTGGTACGGAGGTGGATAGTGCTTTGACAAATCTCAGCAATAATTTCAGCTTCAATTGACAAATCCTCTCGTAAACACTACCCTCATCTTCAAAATACTTGCAAAGAGCATCCTTCATTTTCTTGAACAATCCAATGCTAGTACGAAGGTGGACCATGCTCTGACAAATCTCATCAAGAATTTGAGCTTCAATTGACAAAGCTTCCTTTGAAGACTCCGCATCAAAACCATGACTAGGTGGAAGAATCCCAACAACACGACTAAGACACTCCACCGTCATCGGAACACGGGTAATCTCCCCACAAACTATGCTCAAAAGACTATTGATCCTACCAAGAGAAACAATGGTGGGACTGAAGAAATCCTTTGCAGACTATGAAGAAATGCCAGCTCCAGCTTTCACACGGGCAGAAGAACCTCCAGGTACTTTAGGGGAGCACTAGTGTTCACATCCCGAGAGCATTCAATTCTGGGAGCTTCACTGAGATGACCGGTGGCACGCGACATAGTAAGGACATGTTGTTCAATATGCCTAAAGAACAAAACCTCAGCCTGTGTCTTCCACTACACACAAATAAAAGTAAAACATGTCAGAAGATAATAAAGGGACAAGTAAAAAAAGTGAAGATAATATCATGAGTTCAAGTTATACTATACAGGAAAGAATAATGCAAAATAAGACTCACATGCAGATTCCCAAAAACCCAGTTGGCAGCAACAAGCCCAGATAGCTTGGCCCGATCCATGAAATTGATGCGAGGAGTTCTCACGTCAACAATAGTCTTCTTGCCAAGGATAAGGCAGTCAAGATACATAAGAAGCGGTGCAATGTCATGGCCTATAACAACTTTCCCCTGCTAGTCCCTTGTTGATATCTAATTACAGCCCTTCGAATATGTTCAATAAGCAAGTGGCAACAGTCCATATTTGCCATATCTTCAGAGACAGGATTCACAGCCATTGCTGCCTCCCTGGAAATGTGTGTAGACGTACCAAGAATAACAAGCTTCCTGAAAAGAATCGGGTAAAACACCTGCTGAGCCAAATCATCATTCTTGTCATCCTTCACAAGATCCTCGAGGATCTTCCGTAGATCCTTTGTCTTGATATCATCACTCCTCGGATAGCCAAATTTGCCCATCAGCCTCACGACAGCTTCATCGAATCCATCATTTGAGGGCCTAGGAGGGGTACGATCACCTTGAGGGAAACCAAAAAGAAGGCGCGCAACATCACTTGCAATGCACAATTTCTTATTTAGCTCGCCCATGTCTAGAATCATAGTTGAAGGGTCAATCTAGGTTTAAAGGTGGCCCATCAAAGGACGAGAAATGTTCGAATCAACCTTCAAATCAAATACACAACCAAAACCAGACTTGATAACCCTCTGCTTGTGCGTAGGTTGTAGCAATTTTGGGCGCACCTTCACGTCATTCAGTGAGCAACGAACCATCTTGTTAGAACATTTTGCATCGTCTTCTCCTTCAAAAGCTCCTACCACTTCTTTGCCTCCTCTTTTCCTCCTCATACATCTCTTCACAAACTCATACTGCAAAAAAGCAATATAAGAAACCATGGAAGAACAATGTGCTAATAAAAATAAACCAGAAGTTTGGCAATGTTGAACAAGGAAGAACAACATAAACAAATAGAGCATGAAAAAAAAAGAAATGTATAGCAAGCTATATACCGGAAGTTCAACAATGAAGAGCAAGGAAGCAGAAGCATGTATAACCAGAAGTTCAACTACATTTTTCAATGTTATCAATAATATACAAGAAGTTTAACAATAAATATCAAGGCAGTACAACCATGTATAACTGAAAGTTCAACTACTTTTTTTAATGTTAATAATAATGTACCAAAAGTTCAACAATAAACAACAAGGTAGTACTACATACACAAATATAGAGCATGCAGACAAAACAACAAAAGAATATAAAAAACACTAACATAAGGAACAAAAACAACAATAAATATACCAAATTTATACCTCATCATTAACATCATCATCACCATCCTCATCCTCAGGGTCAAAATCCTCATCACCCTGTTCATCCCCATCAACATGAGCACGCTTGTTAAGATCCTTATTAACTTATGCAGCCCCACCCGTGCGCTTATTGCCACACTTCTTTCCCTTCCCAGAATTAGCACCACCAAGGGTCGATGATGTGGACTTCGAATAGGCAAGAACACGTGGACTACGACATGGGGTACCACCAAGGGCTTGGCCATCAACATTAGGAAGTTCACTTACAATTGGACGTGGAACCTTACAAACAAGTGGGCTCCTCCAAGGAGTAACTTCACCAATGAGATGCTTCTTCGTTACGATCCGCTTGAACTTCTTCTTCATAGGGGCAACCATGGTACCACCGGCACGCGCAACGTATTTCTCAACGCCAGACACATGCCCAACTGTGGGCTCAAGATCACCAACTTTCTGTAGGCGGGCCGCCTTCTTCCTCTCATATTATGCTAGCTTTTTCCTCTTCCGTTCATCCTGTACAAGAAGCTGCAAGGGCACGTCCTCAGCTTGTGTGACAGGTTCAATGCCATCAACAGATTGGGACTGCGTCTCTGACAACTGAAGAGAGCACAAAGGCTCTTGAATGGGGTCCCAATCTTTAGCTGATGAAGCCACCTGCTCAGCCTTAGCATTCTTCTCAGCCCCACGCAAGTCAGATAGAACATTGTTCATGGTATTGACAGCTACTTGACTGGCTGCATCTGCAAAAACACAAAAACAAAACAAAGGAAAAGAGTCTAGAACAAATACAAAACAAACGAAGGATAAAGGTTCAAAATCATGGGTTTTAAGAAACCAAAAAGGTGAAGCAAGAGCTGAGTTGCACATACTAGGTGAAGCAACGGCTGCTGAAGCAAGATCTTCGATTTTTTTTTTGAGGAATGTAAACAACCTTAGCAACTAAACTTGAAGTGATAGACGATTTAGCTGCATCACACTTGGGATCAACAACATTAACTTTTGAACCACCATCTTGATCACAACCATTTTTATTAGAATTTTTAATCTCATCACCAACTACAAAAAGGAAAAAAGGCAGCTAAGTTTTAAAAAGGAAACTGACTTTAGAGATGAAACACAAAAGCCAAAAGCAGCAATTTACAAAACAAGATGGATCTTCAGAAAAACAATCCATAACAAGGAATAGCTAGAAGTTCAACAAAAACAAGGAAATAAGTGAAACAGTGAATATCCATAAGTTTAACATAAACTAAAAATGCAATAAAACAATGAATATCCAGAAGTTCAACCAGACCTTACCAAGTAGTAAAACAGAGAACAACCAGAAGTTCAGAAAAATTCCACAATAAATTAATAAATAAAAACCAGAAGATCAAGATTGTGACTAAGGTCGTATTACATAAACAAATAAAGCATGAGCAGTAAAACTATGTACAAAAATCAAATAAGACAAATAGAAATATGAAGTTACCATGAAAATGGTAAATTTGTACAACAATGTAAAAAATTGTACAACAAAGTTACCATGAAAATTATTGACACAACTTCAACAATGAATAACAATGTACAACCAAAAAGCCTAACTACCACTTTTCATTACCATGAAAATGATAGCACAAATACAAAGCTATGTAGGAAAATTAAAACAATGGGAAGTCCTAACACACTTAATGAGATATTTCATTGACAATTCCTTAAAAAATCCACTAAGGCACACTCTGCTAACTTCAATTAAGAGTTAAATGCATACACATCAACTTTGTAAGAAGTTCATACTGTCAAACATGGGCAGTTCAACATGACAACCAAGTGAAGACCATGGCAACCATATAAAACAAAACTCCTATTTATAAGACAAGATGTGTATACATATACATACCCGAAGAAGGTCCTGAAGCCATCACAACACCACTCCCTGATGTAAGATAGTCTAAGACCTAGATCCACCTAGAAAAACAAACACAAAAAATAGGGAAAACATACATCTTATTAGCAAGTAGAAAATCAAACCACAGTTCAAAACAAACTAAATAAAACCCTAGAATATAACAACTAAATCGCATCAACAACTATGAAGATGAACATCAGCACATCAAGGCCAGCACAACAACAAACAATACTCAGAAACTTATTAGTATGTCACAGATGCAAATTAGACTGCCAAATCAATAAGAGGAAAGGATGAAGCTACATCAGATCCAACAGCAACCACCACACCACACCCTTTTTACATACATCTCATAGGTAAAAATACCCACATGGAAACGGAATCACATAAGACTAAATGCTAAAATAGCACACATACACAAAACTGAAGTATCTACCCACCACCTGCAGAAGAACCCTACCTACCCTTGAATCCAACCATCAGAATAAAGGGGGAGGCAAATGCAAGAGCACACAGAAGAAACATACGACACATACTAGACCTGGTGAATCCTAAGAGCGAGCGTTGGGGGAGGCAGCATTCGTACCTCTCTAGACGATGCTGATGCACAATTCCATGACAGTTCTTCCACCCCACGACGCCACACGCAACTTCAAATCATAGAGACAGTTGCTTGCTTCGCTTCAAACCAGAAGAGAGCGGCCCTAGGGAGGGCGAGCAGCGCATGGGGCAGAAATAGGAGTCGGGCATGTGTCGGTTACTCCACCCACGAGCCCAGGAGAATGCGGCGACGAATTCGGGGGAAGTTGGAGGAAGAGTGCGAGCGGTGGAGGGGGACGAGAGAGGGACCGAGAGGGGGTGTTCTGACAAGGTGGGCGAGCGGCGGGGGAGTTAATGACAACTTTCTAACTAATGGTGGAGTGGCAGGGGATAATTACACATTAACCCATCCACCACAAAATAAATGCATCTATTCTAAGATAAATGCACCATTTCGACACCACTATAATAAAATGTAGAATTTCTACACTCTATAAATAGAAATAAAACATAATATAGATGATGCATGCATGTAATAAGAAAAGATTAAATAACAATTAGTACAAGTTAAAAAGACAAAACGCAATAAACTAAATGTTGGCAACCCTTAGAAACCAAAACTAGAAGTTCAAATACACTAGTAAAGGAAGTCCATCTATAACTAAATACACAACTTAGAAACAAAGGAGAAGTTAAAATTCACCAACACGATAAGTCCAATTTTCAATAGAAAGCAAATTATAAAACGGACTCACCTTCGCATGCGACGACGTGACTCGCCGCATCGTCCCCTGCTCTGGCTCGATCCTGCCTCAGCCTCATCGGGGGTCCTCGTGGACTCACACCCACTCGCCTCGGGGTCCCCGGCTTGGCCTCGCGCTAACGCGGTAGTGAGCGCTTGGTTGACATGCGCAATGCAGTTATTCTATTTCCATCCCCACGCATGCACTACAAAAGAAGACACATCCGTGACATTTTGAGCCGAACGAATTTTTTTCCTGGCATACTTATGATACATCTATGACGATAATTGTGACAAAAACCCATATCATCATAGATGTGGTGGGCTCCTACTTCTATGACAAACCATCATGATAGAAAATGGGCTTTTCTTCCTGGGCAGGCTGGAGACGCAGCTGCATGACATTCTTTGGGCCGTCCACGACGGGAAAAACCATGGTAGAAGCGAGGGCGAGGAAAATTTTGGGGAGTTCCCGGTTACGGTGGGTGGTCAGGGTGGAGCGATGCACTGAGGTGTGCGCATTTCTCTCGTACACGTCACATGTATTTGCGATGCGTTGGGCTCTAACGGAACCAGAGTGAGGCGTTCGCTTACTGAACCCGAGCGATTGCACTAGGTACGTTACTGAACCCGAGCAATCGATACCTTGGCTGCTAACTGAACCCGAGCGATTCCTTCGCTATCGCTGTTAACTGAACCCGATCGATCGTTGTTGCTGCTTACTGAAGCCAATCGAACCTGCTGCCTCTTGATGAACAGTGAATGTGGGGTTGGTTGAACGAGTCGAGACGTATGTGGTTGGGGTTGGATAAACAGGACCCCGTGGGGGTTGGACGTTGCAGTTGCCGCTGGATGAACAGGACCCCGAGACGAGGCCGCCACAGCCGAGGCGTTGGGGTGGATGAACAGGACCCCGTGGAGGGCAGGATGAACAGGACCCCATGGAGGGCTGGATGAACAGTAGCCGGTGGAGACAGAGGAAGATGTGGTGGATGAACAGTGCAGGTGGAGGCTGGAGGAAGTCGACGGTGGGTGAACAGTAGCCCGTGGAGTCCCGTTTTGTGGTACGCCACACCCCTCCCGATGAACAGGACCCCCTTTTCGACCGTAGCGCTCCAACACAAGTCCGTTTCCTCCGTTCTGCGGTACGCCAGACCCCTCTCGATGAACATGATCCCGTTTCGACCGTAGCCGGTCGAGCAGGAGGCTGTTTCCTCTGTTTTGCGGTACACCAGACCCTTCTCGATGAACAGGACCCGCTTTCGACCGTATGTGCTCCAGGAGAATGCCGTTTCCCTCCGTTTTGCGGTACACCACACCAGGTTTTGGCTGATCCGTCCAAGCCGGTTGCCTCCCGATGAACACGACATTGTTTCTCCGTTCCGACCCCGCCGGTTGGCTGCCGATAAACACGACGCCATTGCTGCCGTCCGCTGCCTCTCCATGTACACCAGCCCTCGCCGTACGTATGTGCGAGTACGCGTTCGAGACTCCGCCCGTATGTATGTACATAGCCATGTTTTTGCCCTGTGGTTGTACTTACGTGTACACGGTTTTGATTGGACTACCTGAATTGCTACGTCGGGGGCTCTACCACTACACGTGTTGGTGCTTGCTCGGCCACAGTTCATCGTGGCAGAGAGACTGATCGACAAGTATGTACGTACATGTTCGCGACCATAATGACAACGCTATGTACGCTTCGACCAGGTGGGTCCCGGCTGTCAGGGAGGATAAGGGGGAAATTCCTTGCGTGCGAAGATATAGCTGGCGTGTCCCAGCTGTCAGGGGGGCATTCATTTTTTCCGCGCCTAATATGCAGAGACTTTACTTTCCTTGTGTCCGAAGATATAGTTGGTGGGTCCTAGCTGTCAGGGGGAAACCATTTTTTTCGCAAAATATAGCTAGGACAAAATACAGAGCCCTTCCGGTAGGTCCCTACTGTCAGGTGGAGGAATCATTATTTTGCACGTAATAAGGAGGCATTTCCTTGCTACGGTCGTGGACCCAGCTATCAGCCTCTCCACGTACAGTCCTCTTCCGATGTAAGTCGTTCCTTGACCACGTTAACCACGGTGCACCGAGAGCACCAATGCGGTGGACAACGACGAGGCCTAGGAAGGGAATGACCCGGAGCCGGGGAAGACTCGGCAGTTGTTTCCCACGCGGAGGAGCGTACGAGGGTTTACTGGTCGCGGTATGAACCGGCCGGAATTATAACCTGGCCGGACTGGACATTTTACTTAAGACGGTTTACATTTGGCAAGTTACTAGTAACCCGGCAGGCGGATCATGGATGACAAGGCCCAAGGCCCAGAAGGCCGGTTCATATTAATAGTGGGCCGGTTTATGAATAAAGCGCAAGGAATATTCTCCATAAAGGAAGCAAGACTAGGACTCCTTGTAATAGATCAATCCTAGTCCTACTAGGACTAGTCATGTAACCTGCCCCTTCAACATATATAAGGAGGGGCAGGGCTCCCCAAAGAGGACAAGTTTTAGAGTTACAAGTTAGAGGAGAAGTTTAGACAAGTTTCTAGGGTTAGACACCAAGAGCCGGTTTACCGGCGACACCATCATAATGAGACCTAGCCTCAAACAGCACGTAGGGTTATTACCGGATGATGTTTCCCGAGGCCCGAAGCTGTCTAAATCTGTGTCTTGCATCGCGTCTCTTGATTCCGCTCAACCCCTTCAAGCTACTACATAGATGCGCGGCCTCACCACTAAGTCCGCTAAACCGGACATCTGACGTGCTAATTCCACGACAGTTGGCGCCCACCGTGGGGCCTGCGCACAGTGGTGTTGAGTTCTTGGAGGGAACTTTTTTCTAGGGTTCGAGAAAGTCCATAATTCTTTGGAGGAAGACAAAACCGGTTTTCGAAGGATCTGCATCGTGTCGATGATGAGCCACCGGACTGACATACGTGAGATTTCAGCTGAAGAAAAAAGCTACGGTGGCATGTATGAGCCGCCGAGATCAGATGAACCTCCGCTTGAGATTTTAAAATTATTGCCAAGGCCGACAACAGTTGTTTATTGAATTGGCGAGACGGACAGATTTTGAAGGAGACGATTCACCTTTTGTTCCTTTCGCGTGGAGATTAAACAAGCAGAGTAACAAAGGCATCTAGTGCGATGCAGATTTTGAGGTTGCTTTGGACGGAATCTTTCCAATTAGGAAAAAGAAAGGGCATCATAAAGTCCCTCGATGCTTGCGCCTTCACAACGGGAATGACTGAGAGAAAGAGAAAAAAAAAGGACGACATACAAGAGCCGAACTGGCGACCTGATGATGGGGTGGCGTGACTAGCACATCTGAAAAAAAGGGACGGTGGCGAGACGTCAAACAGCCAGCGTCCAAATTAACAGGATCGAGGAACCAACTTTATCTAGATTCCGACTCGGACCGTACTATTAAATCATAAAAGGAAATTAGAGTTGCGTGATGATCCGGGGAAGTGACAGGTTTCTTTACGGGCAATTTGATGTATAAGCGGCAACCGATCGACGGTGCTCTGGAGAAAAATATAAAGAAACTTTGTGATACGAGTGGGGAGTCTTGGATAGAGTTGATGGCGGTTACAAAGAAACCCAAGGCGAGGCACCAAAGACAAGCCAAGTCAATGGCTGAAAAATCTGCCAGCAAGCCTTACGAAGCTGCTGAGGAAGCTGTAGATGACAAGGAGACTGGACCGGCACAATGTGAGGAAGAATCGTTCGCTGCCAAGTTTCACTCTTTCTGGAACAGATTCTACGATCACTGCGGTGCTACCTTTGACCAAACCAGACAAAAACATATGCGTCAGCGATCCATCACCACGTGAATTGACCAGTACTACTAGACTACTAGGCTACTTGTTTACATCCACTCTCACGTGAGGCCAAGTAGGAATTAAAAAGAAAAAGTGGGCCAAACCGGCCACAACTTGGAGAAGGAAGCAGGCGTACGCACGGATGCGGACGACCGATGTTTGCACGTTGAGTCGCGGTCGTTAGCTCCAAGCAGTCACGGACTGAACTGACCACTGACATTGCTGTGTTTTGCTCGGAGCCGCCTGAGCCTGTTGCAAGTCGCCGTCGCCGCGCCTCGCTTCGAACCCGACGAAAAAAAATACTAGGTGTTGTTTTTCCTACATATTTTATCAGTACATGTTAATTCATCCAAGAACAATTATTCTTGCACGCAATATTTTGTACGCAGGACGACTATTAAAAGCAGCAGCCGGATCATCATTAGGGTATGCTACGGATGCACGTTCAGCTGAGCTGCACGGCTTCGTGAACCTACGTATCATGGTCCAGTTTACATTCAACACACCGGCCAGCCCGTCTATCCGCGCCCACGCGCGCTCACATTCAACACCACGACCGATTCCCTCGCCAATGGACAAGCACACGCCGCCGTTTTTACGGTCCGGTCTACATTAAACACACGGATGTCTGCACCTGCGATTAACTCGCCCGCACGTGCCGGCTTGCGACGCCGTTGCCGACTCATCTGTCCTCCAGGCAAATCAGGTGATATCTATCCTATTTATTTTTAATATATATTAATTCATTCAAGCAAAAATATCTCGTCCTGCTGTATTTTATACGCAGAAAAAATCATTCATTATAAAGCGGTATTATACCGCGGAGATGGAGGCATGCCAAACATTATTCGACACAAGTGATCGTTGTCATTCCATGGATTCAAGCGCCGTTTTACAACGGCATGGCCGTTTCTCGCGACCACACCGGTTTATAATGTCGCGGCCGTCTCGCACGACCACGACGATTTACCACGCCGGAGCCGTCTTTTCGAACCGCGCCGGCTCACAACCAGGAGGGCAACTAGCCCATCGGAGTCGGCCGACCCATCTGTTCTTCGAGCAAATCAGGTGTTATCCCTCCTATATATTTTATCAAAGACATTTTTCTTCAGAGCATCATTACGCTGCCCAAATTGGTATTTTCAAATACAACCGGTTTAACTGTCCGAGCCGCCTCTGATACTGCGGTCATTTACTGTCCACCCTGTGATCCGGTCTATTCAACATACCTGTTCAAATACACTCAGGTGATATCCATCTACAATATTACTTCTCCTATTATTTATTATTTTTTAAGAAAACAAGATGCTTTGATCAGTCTATCTGGTTGTGCAGGGCATATGCACAAAGGAGCGGTAGAACTCTCGGGAACAAGAGATTATATCCGGTTCAAGAAGAGAAAAACCCCATAAAAAGAAAAACCTGCAGAGTCAGGAGGAACGTCAGAGGCCCCTTGGGACAGTCCGGTTTGCCCACGTCCCATTGATTGGCTATGTTATGATTCTTTGGGCTCCCTGAACAGTCGATACGCTCACGTTCAGGGATGACCCGGCCCCTTGGGACAGTCCGGTTTGCCCACGTCCCATTGATTGGCTATGTTATGATTCTTTGGGCTCCCTGAACAGTCGATACGCTCACGTTCAGGGATGACCCGGCCCCTTGGGACAGTCCGGTTTGCCCACGTCCCATTGATTGGCTATGTTGTGATTCTTTGGGCTCCCTGAACAGTCGAT
>LR738715.1:460462617-460513277 GCA_902687465.1 Secale cereale
TCCCAATGATTGGCTATGTTACGATTATCGGCCCCTTGAACAGTTGATACGCTCACGTTCAATGATTGGCTAGGCCCCTTGGGACAGTCCGATTTGCCCACGTCCCAATGATTGGCTATGTTTACAGTTTTATCGGCCCCTTGAACAGTTGATACGCTCACGTTCAATGATTGGCTAGGCCCCTTGGGACAGTCCGGTTTGCCCACGTCCCATTGATTGGCTGAACCTTGTTTTGAGCCTGGCAGCTCTTTGAAAAAGCCTCGACTACATGGTCTGATTTGCAAAAATTGCATGTTTTTTGGTGTTTTTTGTGTTCTATAACCTTTTAAACCGGAGTGGAACAGCTACACAAGTTGACCACATATCTATCAAATTGAAAGTCTGGATCATGAAATACCAGCATGAGTAAACCGGTGTTCATTATAACCCGGATCATCTGTCAGGCAACAAAGCCACAAATTTCTGAACAAAGTAAACCGGTGTCTGTTATCAAGCCCGGAATTATCATTGGATCTATCAAAGACTCCCTCAGAAAATTGCAAGTTTCGCCGGATTAAGAATATCAAGCATATTTTGATTGCAGGTATGAAGTATTTTATTTTCAAATGTATATTGGCAGTACATGATCAGTTATAATGACCGGTGTTTATTAAACCGGCCTGGTTTTGACTATAAGTCGCCAGTATGAGACAAAATAATGACCGGTATTTATTAAACCCGGCCTGATTGTGATCAAACATCATTGGAACCGGTCTTCAAACCGGATTATATTCTTCAATAGCCAAACATGGCTGGATTCCTATTATGGTTATCAATATTATGATTGAGATCTTCAAAGTCGCTTTCAAGCGCAATGGATATTATTTCAACGATGGAAGTGATTTATTCTACAAAGGAATAGTCTCGAGTTGCTGCAGGCTTACAACCCGGCACTTGGGGGCTACATTATTCGGATTAAGATTATATCAAATGCACAAGTCTCAAGCACACAAACAAGTTGTCTACTTGACACTTGGGGGCTAATGGGCAGTTGAAGCAGTAAACAGCAGCAATTCAAAGACAAAAAGTCTCAAGCACACAAGCAAGTTGTCTACTTGACACTTGGGGGCTAATGGAAAGATCATTTTCTTCATCTGGAAGTACCGGTTCACCTTCTAAATGTAGCTAAACCGGAACTTGGGGGCTACCAATCGCTCCTGTCAAAAATTCAAGGTACACAAGTATTCATCCATTATATTGAAAGGCCCACTGCTCAGTTGGTAAAGCACAAAGCTCTTAACCTTGTGGACGTGGATTCAAACCCCACGATGGAAGTTACGTTATATAATGTTCATTTCAATGATTATATCTACAAAGTCCCTGCTCATTATTGCATAATAACCCGACACTTGGGGGCTATATGTTGCTATTCAAGTTTACATGATCATATTTTCAAAGTCCCTACTCATTATTGCATAATGACCCGGCACTTGGGGGCTACATAAACATAATATGGAATGTTCAGTTTCATAGTGATTGGGATGAACAATCTGGATTTCTTCAAGATTATACAAGGCTATTTTCAATGAAGTATATACAAAGTCCCTGCTCATTATTACATAATGACCCGGCACTTGGGGGCTATAGGTAATATGCATATAAAGGAGGAACATCTTCAAATTTTCAGTTCTAACAAATCAGATTAATTGTGTGACTCGGCAATTTTGGCAATCATAAACCGGCAAGTTCTACATCTCCAAACCGGTTGGATATCAATGGAATATTTGAAGATCAATATTTTTTGTCAAGTCAGAACATTGGAAGGCCGATTCAAATGGATTCTTTATTTACAATATTTCTTATGCAAGCAAGTTGAATATGAAGTTGGTCTGTTGACCCGGATTTTCTAGAAGAAGGAAGGACAAGGACTTAAAGATGATCAGGTGCCGGTTTACAAGAATTCTTAACCCGGAGCACAACCTATCAGATTCGCTATTGTGTTTATTTTGCAGCATACGTTTACCATGGACACATCCAAGCTAAACTTGGGGGCTAATGTCGGGGATATACCCCGCGGTATGAACCGGCCGGAATTATAACCCGGCCGGACTGGACATTTTACTTAAGACGGTTTACATTTGGCAAGTTACTAGTAACCCAGCAGGCGGATCATGGATGACAAGGCCCAAGGCCCAGAAGGCCGGTTCATATTAATAGTGGGCCGGTTTATGAATAAAGCTCAAGGAATATTCTCCATAAAGGAAGCAAGACTAGGACTCCTTGTAATAGATCAATCCTAGTCCTACTAGGACTAGTCATGTAACCCGCCCCTTCAACATATATAAGGAGGGGCAGGGCTCCCCAAAGAGGACAAGTTTTAGAGTTACAAGTTAGAGGAGAAGTTTAGACAAGTTTCTAGGGTTAGACACCAAGAGCCGGTTTACCGGCGACACCATCATAATGAGACCTAGCCTCAAACAGCACGTAGGGTTATTACCGGATGATGTTTCCCGGGGCCCGAAGCTGTCTAAATCTGTGTCTTGCATCGCGTCTCTCGATTCCGCTCAACCCCTTCAAGCTACTACATAGATGCGCGGCCTCACCACTAAGTCCGCTAAACCGGACATCTGACGTGCTAATTCCACGACAGAGCCCTTCCGGTAGGTCCCTACTGTCAGGTGGAGGAATCATTATTTTGCACGTAATAAGGAGGCATTTCCTTGCTACGGTCGTGGACCCAGCTATCAGCCTCTCCACGTACAGTCCTCTTCCGATGTAAGTCGTTCCTTGACCACGTTAACCACGGCGCACCGAGAGCACCAAGGCGGTGGACAACGACGAGGCCTAGGAAGGGAATGACCCGGAGCCGGGGAAGACTCGGCAGTTGTTTCCCACGCGGAGGAGCGTACGAGGGTTTACTGGTTGGGCTGCAGTGTGAGGCTGCCGTTGCCAGAGAATAAAAGCAGGTCTGGGTGGGTACATGGATGTCTAGGCCAGCGATGGGAGTAGGGTGGGGCGGTGAGGCCTGCGCGGAAGCAGAGCTGGCCACGAGAGGCAGGAGCAGGCGGCACGACCGGCGCTGGTTTGGGCGGCTGGAGCAAGAAGACCAGAGGTTGAAGAAGCACTATGGCCGTTGGATGGAGATCGTACGGTCACTGGAGCTAGAATCGTTCATATTGACTAATAACTTGACAAAGCCCTCCGTCCACGTCAACTTAGTAGGCCCACAAGTCAGTATCCAACTATGATGGGTCCCAGATAGCAGTGGCAGTATTCATTTTTTGTGCGTAATCAATTTTGTTTAGTTCCTTCTTTTTTGAGTTAGAATAAACAGGAAACAATTTAGCATCTTCGGTACAATCTATATTTTCACGAAATGGATCATAATAAAGCTGGTGGGTCCCAGGTGTCAGGGAGAGGAAACTTTTTATATCCGCGTAATAAAGGAAGCACTTCCTTGCGTGTAAAGATGTAGCTGGTGGGTCAAACATGTCAGGGGGCGAAATCATTTTTTCGCATAATACGGAGGCACTTGCTGGGTGCGGCCATGTGGATCCCTACTGTTAGCACTCCACGTACATGCCTCTTCCGATGGCTGTTGTTTGTTGACAAAGTTGACCACGCCGCTCCGAGAGAACCAACGCAGTGAATGATGGAGAGTCCTAGGAAGGGAATGACCTGGAGACGGCAAAGAAACATCAGTGGATGCACACATGGAGGGGGGACGAGGGTTCACTGGTTCGGCTGCGATGTGAGGCTGCCGTCGTCGAAGAAGAACATGAGGTGTTGGTGAGTAGAGGAATGGCCTGGACCGCATTTGGGAGTAGGGCGGGCCGGTGAAGCCTGTGCGGAAACACAGCCAGCCACAGGAGGTGGTAGCAGGCGGTATCGTCGGCGGTGGTTTGGGCGGCTGAAGCAAGAATATCCGAGATTGAAGAAGCACTACAGTCGTTGGATGGATATCCAACGACCACTGCTGCTAGAATCGTATCTTGACTATAAGTTGACAAAGCCTTCCGTACGCCTTAGTAGGCCCACAAGCCTTCCGTTCGCGTCACTGACTATAATTCTCATAAAAATAGTAGGCCCACAAGTTGTTTTAGGCCAAGTAGGCCCACAAGTGAGCATCACATCTGTGGTAGAGAACATATAGCCCATTTGCGATTTATAATAATGTACAACCCATTTTTGAATTCTAATGAAATTTACTACAACACATTTACAGTTTGTTAAAATTACAGCCCATTTTCTAGCCAGGACAACGATTAGTAATTTCAACCAACTGCTCAAAACAGAATTCAATAAAAAATCCCACATTTTGATGGGATCTGATATATTTTTATCCCAAAATTTTGAGTCAGATTAAATATAATTTGAAAATGAATTTTTATTAGGTGAAAATCTAATGAAATATTGCACGCGCAATAAGTAATGGAATTAAAAAAATAAATTCAAAAAATAATATTTTTGAAACTAATTACCTGTTTGGTGCACTTTTGTATATTCACAGACCAATTTTTATAATTACATCCCATATATTATTTCTTAATGTCCATTTTCTTGTTAGGCCTGATGCATCCCTCCTAGGAAAGATTTACAGCCTAGCGGGGCGGAGTATAAAAGTCTACCTGGGTTGGTTATTCCGCAAACAAAGTATAGCTGAGCTAGCCATTTTCACCTTGCAAATTTAATATCTGGGCTGGATATTTGGTCGACATAAAATTATAGCCTGGGCTAGACGGGCCATAGCCTGCCTAGTTGATCGCGTCTGAACAACAACAAAAACATCGTTGAAGAAAAACTCCGCTTACACATAAAAAAATAATGCTCGAGCTGTTGGGTCCTAGCTGTCGGATGCTCCTTGTGCAATTCTCTCGTTTATTGACTATATAGGTTGACAATGGTGTGGAACCGTGAAGTGAGGAAACCCGGAGGAAGGAAAAAAATATAGTTGTAGTATTCTCTACTCCTATAAAAGACTCGGTTGGTGATGATGGTGTGTCTGCCATCCGTCTTTTGTGACCATCAGATCTGCATCTCATGACTGTGATGTAAGCTGTGACATTTTTGCGAAAAGACCCCACTTCTCTGCTCCAATTTGCAGAAACCCCCTAGTATCTTGAAACCAACCACATCCCCACATCCCTCTCCCACCTCATCAAAACAGCCACGAGGAATATATTTTAAGTGAACGAGTATATTTTTAGTGATATATATACCAAAACTCGACTGTTTTTCTTTCAAATTTGTGAACATGTATTATTCTACTTTGGATCCGTTGCAATGCACAGACACATTGCTAGTATATAATAAGGAGGAACTTGCGTATGTATGGCTATGGCCCTGGTGGGTCCCTATTGTCATCCTCTCCACGTAAAGTCATCTCCTGATTCCTCATGTTCGTTTACCATGTTGACAAGTGACAACGCTCGGTGCCACGGACGAGCGCAACAACTCGAAGGACAACAGAGAGGGCCTCGCAGGCCTTATGGATGGTCTGATACAGCGCCCGCTGCTCATTCAGGAAGCCAGGATCATCAGACTTCAATGAGCACCTTCGAGAGACTGAGCCGGCCCGAGGTGACGAGGTCTATAATGAAAACCGGCGAGTTACGCATGTAATTTGAGAGACCAGTGTATATTTACCAGTCGAGATTGACCAACCAAGCACTTCGCCCAAGATCATCTGCTTTCATTTATGATCCAATCATGTCCTAAGATGATGAGTTGGTCGGAAGATCATATGGTTTCACCTCTAACCTACCTGAGTTATCATATAGGCTACGAAATGAAACATAAGACGATGAACTTCTTAAGCACAAAAACAAAAAAGAGGATGATCTTCTTAACATGCAAATCACTGGCATTAGATCAACATGCAAAACAAGAAGCATTATTCTCAGGAGGCACGGTGAACAGCTCGGATGCCGCATGCCAGAGCATTCCAAGCTCAACCTTGGAATCAAACTCATAAGGCCTGGCATTTCATTGACAACATTCAGAAAAACTCTTAAAATACATTACATAAGTCAACATTCATGTGACTATGCATCTGAGCAGAGTAAATATTTACTTCTGAACTAAACACAGGAATAGGAAAAAACGATCGACGCTACTCACAACAAAGGGCGTCCCACTCCAAAATATCAAATGCATGTCTTCTGGCTAAGATCAATGAGCAAAAATCGACAAGGTTTTCCGATTCCAATATATTAAACTGATGTCTACTTCCTAACATCAATGTTTAAACTTTGACGGGCTTTTCCCATTCAAAATATGTAATGCCTATGATTATGGAACGGGTAGGGTTTGTCATCAATTTGCACATTGAAATGGCACATGGAGCCGGATTAACCAGTGTATCTTTTTGTGTAGTTCTACTGAAATCAAACAATGTCTTGCGTAGCATGGTGGATTTCGTATTTATATGTTGCAAGGCCTTGAAGACATTGGCTGCTCCATTCAAGTAGATAGTCCGGTGGCTTAAGGAGACGACGAATGATTAGAGAACCATTCATGTATTGTGCATGATGGAAGTATTATGGAGGACACGAACCATCTGAATATTTTGTGCAGTTCCACTAAAATCAAGTTGAGCATCCATGTCTGCATAAATACAGAAAAAGCATGATGAATATAGTAGTGGTACTAGTTGATTAAACATATCCTTACAACTATAATCATCTTCATTATCTTAATAGGAAAAGATAGCAATACAATAGCTTCAATTAAACATTTATTCAAAACAATACAACAATATAAGTAGCACAGCATAACAAAGCACAATTAGGTGGATGAAGCCCTATACTGACCTCGTTTGTTACAGCTACGTTGGCAACTGACTTGGTCAAACCTTTCATTGTGGAGTGAATTTTGCACTCCACGTGTTGTTGAGTTTCCCATGCTCTCTGTAGTCTAGTCAAGTCGCCAGCGTCTACTAATACTCTGTAAAGCTTCTCGATCATTCCTTGTGTAATGTGGCGCAAACAGTGACTGCTTCTTTCTGCAAAGTGGAAAGACCAACTGGGCCAAATAAGGCAACACTTTGCCTAACACATTGTCTCCTTTTGTGCAATTCAACTAAAATCAATGTCGAAATAGAACCGAGAAGAAGTTTTGATATCCCTGTATACAACAATAGGTAAAGGAAACAATTACTGTGAAATAACGGTTGATGACTTATACTCCTAGAAGAAAAAAATATTTACCATATCTTAATGGGAAACAAAGCAGGAGAGTAGAAATTCTCAAACAGTGTGATTCATTCATATTAACTGAGACATTATCTTAACACTACCTTGTTTCAACATGTATAAAGAACGACAAAGCAGAAAAGTACCATTCCTAAAACAATGCAACTGATTCATATTAACACAAATATTATGTTAACAACTCTTGGTTAAACATGTAGAAAGAACTACAAATCAGGATAGTACCATTTGTAAAACACTCTAACTGATATATATTAACAGAGACATTATCTCAACAATACATTTCTTAAACATGTGCTCCGACCGATCCCTAACAGAAATGGTACTCCCGCCGATACCTAACAAGTGTTGCAGTTTTGAACTAAGATTCAGTAGTTAATTCTAAGAGTGGCATTGCTTAATTTTACACGTGGCATTAGATTAACAAAAAAACATAAACAATTTCTGGAGAGAGTAGGCGCAACAGCACCATCTGCTTCCATCGACTTATAAAGGGGGTGATGCATAGCTTTGTTGTAACAAAGAAACAAGCATCATGTCTGGGTTGGAACAATTTTTGCTCACTTAATGGTAAAATACAACAGTTCAACAGCTTCAATTCAACATTTATCCAAAACAGTACCAATACAAGTAGCACAACATCTCAAAGCACACTGCACCATCATGTGGATGGAAGTCGGTACCGACCTTTCTTGACCAAGATTTGAAACAACTCGCAAGGAGGAATTGCAAGAAATCTCAACACATATATGGAAATCTGATCTAGTTTTGTGCAGTTCCACCAAAATTAAGCAAAGTCACCGGCGTGACATTCAAGTTGAACTACACAAAACACTCCTAAAACAAAACTGTTTCGCGTAGTGAAGCAAAATGTTGCAATAACAACAAGTTGGATAGATATCCCTGTTTTAACAGAGGCAAAAAAGGAAACAATTAGTTGCCAATAAAGGAGGATGAGGATTAAATTTCATAGTAATTTGCTCATATATTCAACAGAAACATGCGGCCACAAAAAGAAGCATCTACCTTATCTTGATGGGAAAAAGGAAACAGAGAGTTTGCATTGCGAACTCGGTGGGACCGATTTCTCACTTCAGTTAGACCAAAACGTTACGAAGGGAAACGTAGAGTTTGCAATCCCATCTCGGTGAGACCGAGATCCCTATCGGTGAGATCGAACTGATTAGGGTTTCTGGCTATGGCTATGTAAAATGAAATCGGTGGCGCCGGATAGATCAAATCGTTGGGGCCGAGTTTGACTTTTGGTTTGGCACATATGTGGATATGAGGAAGTGGTTGAGGGTTTTTGGAGGATATCACTAAGCATTTTGAGCAAGCAAGCCATTAAGAAACACCTCATCCCCTTTTAATAGTATTGGCTTTTCCTATGGACTCAATGTGATCTTGGATCACTAAAATGAAAATGTAGAGTCTCGAGCTTGAGCCAATATGTGTCCTTAGCATTTTTGAGGGGTCCACATTCCTAGTCCATGCCATGCCAATCATTGAACTTTCTAAAATGATCATCTTGAAAGAGCATTAGTTCAATGATCTATATGTTGTTAGGAATTACCAAAACCACCCAAGGATAGTTGCACTTTCAATCTCTCCCTTTTTGGTAATTCATGACAACATGTAGATCAAAGCTTCAAAAAATGATAATAAGAATGAATTGTATCGCTGCTTTGAGAAGTATGTGATAAGCAAGAGCTCCCCCTAAATTTGTGCATTATTTAAGATTTGCTTTTGAATGCAAATGCACAATCAATTAGGATCATGGGTTACTCTTGAATGTCACATACATCTTGGTGGAGCGCTCAAAATGATAAGATTTAAGAAATAAGCACTCATCACCAAAACAACAGGGGAATGATCATACATAATCAGATAAGCACACATTAAGCATAGTATGATATGATCAAGAAAAAATAGTATCTCACACACATAAGCTAATTGTAGCGATAACCTAACAATCAAACGAAGTAGCAAGCAAAAACCAACAAAAAGGATAAGACACTCTCTCTCGAAGCCTAATGATCTATACACTTTCTCCCCCTTTGGAAACAAGTTACCAAAAGGCTAGAAAATGCATAGTGTTACGCGACACTCTAGGCACGATCTCTGGGAGCTGCAGAAGAAGTTTTCTCGCCGATGTGCGAAGATGGCGCGGAGATGATAGCATCTCCAAACACTTCTGATGAAGTCTGTGGAGCTGGAGGTGTTGAAGCTGGAGGAACAACTGTAGCATTGGCTGTAGGAGCTGAAAGTGTAGGCCTGGACTCATGAACTGGCACAGCTGAAGATCTTGGTCCTCTTGGGACTCTCTAAAAAGCATTTGTCGTTTCTCTATCCTCAGCCTCTTCCTTGAGCTTCTCCACTGTAGCTTGGATCTTTGTGACCTTCACATCTAGATCATAGAATTTTGTCTTAATGATCCTTTCAAGGCTTGCTTGATTCTGAGTCAAGTTGGCCAAACTCTTCTCAATCCTTAGAGTGGCCTCAAGAAGATGATTGAGCTGATCTTGCTTGGTCTTAGGAGCTCCAGAAGCACTTGCTTGCTTGCCTGCCTTTGCTTCAATAATCTTCTCTTCGCCCTCAACGGAATTAGGATGGGATGCATCCATGACAACTTCATTGTCCTTGAAATCCGGCCTAAGGCGAAGATGCCTCTTGTCAAGCAGATATGTCCCTTTTTCCACCTTGGAGTTGATAAGCATCTGAATGTGAGGGGCATATCCACAAGACCTTTTCTGTTCAACTGCTATCCTCTTGATAGTCTCTACAATCATACTCATGACCTTGAACTTATCGGGAACATCAAACATGTGGAGCAAGTTGATGGAGTGACCTCGGATCATTCTATGATCTCCTGACTTGGGCAACAAAGTATGCCTAAGTATAGTATTGATTGTGGTCAATCAAGACAACAGATGATATATGGAGCCAAACTTGTGAGTTTTCACTTCTCTGCCAGGAATTGGCTTGTACATATTTACCATAGAGTTCGGATCCATCTTGGACTTGGCATACACATCATTGTCATTTTCATTCTCCTTGGGGGCATTGATCAAACTTTCCCATTAAGCCACAGTTGATTGGTATCTTGTACCTTCAGTCATCCATACAGTCCTAACATCTGGATAGAAATGAGCAGTGGAGTAGAATTGGATGATCATCTCATTGTTCCATCTAGTCAGTTTCTTTCCCACAAATATGTCAACTTCATTTTGCCTGAAGCTCTCATGAACACCTGGAAAGAAATCAACATGTTTATCGATGTAATTCCAATCAACCCACTTCATGTCACACACAATGAGATTCCTTGGTGTGAAACCTATAGTCCACAGCAGTCTTTCACCTTGTGGCATATGGACTAGTCTGTCTCCATTTTCTCGGAACTGCATCCTTTCTCAGTTTCATGTTCTCAGCAACAAGATGGGCATCATTATGATCTAGAATCTTTGGCTTGAGTCTTCTGAGCATCATAGACTCATCATCATCTGAGGATTCTAGATCTGAATCTTCCTCCTCCTTAGGAACATCTGGCACTAGGGCCTTGTTCTTCTCAGCTGGTGAAATGTCTCTAGTGGACCTCTTGGCTGCAGAAGCTTTGGGGGCAGCTTTGGGCTTAGCCCTAGCTTTGATGGCACCCCCATCATCTTCTGAGTCATTGCAGCAAGTGCAACAGGCTCATCAGCATCACCTTCAGCATCATCATCATCTTCAGCTCTCATAGATGGCTTGCCAACCACTCTGGTTGTGGTCTTCCTAGCCCTCTTCTTGGTTCCTGCTAGCTCATCATCTCTTGTTTCAAGAGTGAATACCATTGTTTCTTGAGTGGAGGCTTTGTTGACACTGTAAGCTCAAAACTGGCCCTATGAATAGATGTAGATGAGATAGAGTGGCTGAGCATCACAAAGTGCAGAGGTTTTGTAAAACAAATGAGTCAAAATCTTAGTTTTGGGTTTCTACAGAAAGCATTTCGGAGCTACCGATTTGCTAAACTCGGTGACACCAAAGCAACTTTAAGAGTCTAAACTGGTGAAATCGGTCAGACCGAGACACATTTCGGTGACTCCGAGATTGCTAGGGTTTCACTAAGTGTTGAACTCGGTCACACCGATTTGTAGGTTTCAGTCAGACCGAACCTTACATGTGCAATGGCCTAAGCCAAATCGGTAAGACCGATTTCTACAGCTCGGTCAGTCCGAGATGAGTTCGGCGGAAACCTAACCTAAAACTTTGAATCAAAGCTAATCTAAATGGAGTTTTCGCTAGACAGGATGATCTCATACGTGGCAAGAATCATCGCATTTACTTTCTGCTTAGAACCAGATTGAGGAAAACACAAAGGATCGAACTCATACCCTAACTCGGTGATGAGTTCGCTGCGGCGACAACGACGGCGAAGATTTCCGTTGACGGCAGTGGAGACCAGTGGCAGGGGGTCACGGGCGACAAGAGGATGATCCGCAGACCTCGAGATGGCAGAGCTGGATAGGCGCGGGTGAAAGGATTTGGAAAACTTTCCAAGTTTCGGCCCGTGGGTATATATAACCAAACCCTGTCGGTGTGACCGAGTGGAACGACTCGGTGGCACCGAGATGCAAAACTGCTGGAAGTTACTGCAACTAGGTGAGACCGAATTGTTCTAATCGGTTGCATCGAGATTGAAAACCTAGATCAAGTTAATGAACTCTGTATGACCGTCAGGAAAGAATCGGTCAGACCGAAATGCACTAAGAGGTTTTGGAAGTTTATGTCCATGACGAATCTGAGACTCCAAGTGCTCCTCACTTAGAGTGTCTCGAATCTGACTTGATCAAACTTTGTGATGTAGCATGAATAGAGTTTGAGAGAAGAAAAACATAGATAGCTAGAGGAGGTTCTTAGGCATTCTTGTCCATCCATTTGGCAAAAGGGAAAAAAGAGCCAAACAATCAAAGCAACAAATGGATGTCCTGGAATGAGTAAAATATGCAACCAACATGCTCACACAATACAATGGTGAATGGAATATGTGGCAAAGCATGCACAGACACTCTAGCATCTATCAAGCAATTGGCGATGACTAGGTCATCTATATATGAGCATATTGACTTAGGAGTCAAATGAGAACATTTTATCATAGGTTATACTCATAGTTTAAGCACAAGTGGGGTTGCCACTTTTACATAAAGCACTGTTGTGTTCACACCATTGGAGTTGCTTTAGCTCAATCGTTAGAGTAAAGCTGTACCTAGATGTGATATCCCCCCCCCCTGAGAGGGACAAACCAACCTTGGGTTTTTTTGATGATGACTTCATGTGCGTGTTGAAGATGTAGATTCTCAATGTTGATGTAGATCATTTGGAGCAATCCATTGGAGTGAGTTGCACTTTCAATACCTACATGGGTTAGTCCCACAAGGAACAAACAAGGATATCCATGGACATAGAGTGAATCGCACACAAGATGATGTCCACGAAAGCATTAGGTTACCTTGTCCCTTGTCTTACTAACAAGAGGGTTTGTGACTCCTTGAACTAGTGCAAGATGTGAAAGTTGATTGCACTTGTCCTTGCCAATATGAATAAGAGTGAAATATGTTGGCGGAGTACCCTCAAGAACACTCTAGTTCTTCTTCTTTGGGATCCACACCATCTTAAGGGGAATCCTTGGATTTGTAGATGTACTTGATGAACTACAACTTGAAGTAGTCTTGGGAACCCACTTGACCAAGGCCTTAGGAGCTTCTTCAAATCCATCAATCTCTTCTTGAAGCTTCTCCTTGCCCTTTAGCTTGTGGTCGTGTGGTGGAAGATCATCTTGGGCTTGTGTACCCTTGAAGGAAGTAGGATCATACTTCTCTTGTTGAGGAACAAAATTTGTCTTGGGGTATTGATCTTCTTCCCACTCAACTCCATTGGCATTGAAATTTCATTCAAAACCAACACCTTGATTCTTCCGGTGCCTTCCTTGCTTGCGTACAATTTCCTCGAATTTCTTACTCCCAACAAGGCTCTTATAAACACCTTTCTCTATAATTCCATTCAATAAGCTATTTTCTTGCTCAAGTGTAACTTGGCTAAGAGAATCAGTAGTGGAATCAAGAGAACTACTAGGAGCAACAACATTTGTTTTATCATGATTATTGTTACTACTAGAGGAAGAATCTTTCTTGTTCTTATTGCTAGATTTTACTTGTGTCATGTAGGTAGACAAGAGTAAATGCTTGGAAATGTAAGAAGAACTTTTCTTACGAAGATCATCATTGATTGCCTTTAAGAACTCATGATCTTTCTCTAGATTGAGCTTTTCAAAGCGTAGCTTCTCATGAGTCCTCAAAAGTTCTCGATGATCCTCTAAGGTAGTTTCATGAGCTAACTAGAAAGTGTTTAATTCTTTAGTTAGACGCTCCATCTTCTCCTTATCATCGTCAGTCATTTTATCTTGATTAGCATGATTAATAGCAATTTCATCATAGTTTTCATCATAGGTTTCATCACTATTGCTACTGATGACCCACAAGTGTAGGGGATCTAGTCCTTTTGATAAATAAGAGTGTCGAACCCAACGAGGAGCAGAAGGAAATGATAGGCAGTTTTCAGTAAGGTATTTTCTACAAGCACTGAAATTATAGGTAACAAATAGTTTTGTGATAAGGTAATTGGTAGCAAGTAACAAAAGGGAAAAGTAAATAAGGTGCATCAAGGTGGCCCAATCCTTTTTGTAGCAAAGGACAAGCCTGGACAAACTTTGATATATAGGAAAGCGCTCCCGAGGACACATGGGAGTTATCGTCAAGCTAGTTTTCATCACGATCATCTTATTCGCGTTCGGTACTTTGATAATTTGGTATGTGGGTGGACCGGTGCTTGGGTGCTGCCCTTACTTGGATAAGCCTCCCACTTATGATTAACCTCTAATGCAAGCATCCGCAACTACAAAAGAAGTATTAAGGTAAACGTAACCATAGCATGAAACAAATGGATCCAAATCAGCCCCTTACGAAGCAACTCATAAACTAGGGTTTAAGCTTCTGTCACTCTAGCAACCCATCATCTACTTATTACTTCCCAATGCCTTCCTCTAGGCCCAAATAATGGTGAAGTGTCATGTAGTCGACGTTCACATGACACCACTAGAGGAGAGACAACATACATCTCATCAAAATATCGAACGAAGACCAAATTCACATGACTACTTATAGCAAGACTTCTCCCATGTCCTTAGGAACAAAAGTAACTACTCACAAGACATAATATTGTTCATAATCAGAGGGATACTAATATGCATAATGGATCTGAACATATGATCTTCCACCAAATAAACCAACTAGCATCAACTACAAGGAGTAATCAACACTACTAGCAACCCACAGGTACCAATCTGAGGTTTGGGAACAAGGATTGGATACAAGAGATGAACTAGGGTTTGAGAGGAGATGGTGCTGGTGAAGATGTTGATGAAGATAGCCCTCCCCAAGATGGGAGAGTTGTTGTTGATGACGGCGGTGACGATTTCCCCCTCCCGGAGGGAAGTATCCCCGACAGAACAGCTCTGCCGGAGCCCTAGATTGGTTTCCGCCTTGGTTCCGCCTCAAGATGGCGGCGTCTGGTCCCGAAAGCCTCCTTATGATTTTTTCCAGGTGAAAACACCTCATATAGGAGAAGATGGGCATCGGGGGGCCTTCGAGGGGCCCACGAGACAGGGGGGGCGCGCCCAGAGAGGGGGGCGCACCCCCACCCTCGTGGACAGCAGGTGGCCCCCTTCGTGATCTTCTTTCGCTAGATATTTTTTATATTCTCTGAAACGGAGTTTTGTGAAGTTTCGGGGCTTTTGGAGTTGTGCTTAATAGGTTTCCATAGTTTGCTCCTTTTCCAGCCCAGAACTCCAGCTGCCGGCATTCTCCCTCTTCATGTAATGCTTGTAAAATAAGAGAGAAAAGGCATAAGTATTGTGACAAAATTTGGATTAACAGTCCATAATGCAATAAATATCAACATATAAGCATGATGCAAAATGGACGTATCAACTCCCCCAAGCTTAGACCTCATTTGTCCTCAAGCGAAAGCCGATATCGAAAAATATGTACACATGTTTAGAGATAGAGGTGTCGATAGAAATAAAATACGAACATGAGGGCATCGTGATCATTCTCATAACAGCAACATATAATATATATGTATTGTCATATGATTCTTATGCTAAAGTAACAATTCATTCACAATATCGAGCATAAATGATAAACTTCATTGAAAACTAACAAACTTTGATCTCGGTCATTGAAGCAATTGCAATTTATCGTAACATCGGAAAGAGTCAACATAAGAGCTTTTCAGCAAGCCTACATACTCAACTATCATATAGTATTTCACAATTGCTCACACTCATGCAATACTTATGGTTATGGAGTTTTAATCGGACACAGAGAAAGATAGGGGCTTATGGTGTTGCCTCCCAACCTTTTACCTCAAGGGTAATGTCAACAGTAATAGACCATGAAAACTTACATCCAAGTGGGTATATATGTGAGGATCTTTCCAACACAATGTGCTTGCCAAAGGATAAAATGTAAAAAGGAAAGGTGAATTTCACCTTGACTCTTATAAGGCAAGAATAATAGATAGGCCCTTCGCAGAGGGAAGCAAAGGTTGTCATATGTTTTTATGGTTGGATGCACAAAGTCTTAGCACGGAAGAACGTCACTTTATATTGCCACTTGTGATAAGGACCTTTATTATGCAGTCCGTCGCTTTTATTAGTTCCATATCACAAGATCGTATAAAGCTTATTTCCTCCACACTAATAAATCATACATATTTTAGCGAGTTTGCAACATGACAACTTACTTGGAAGGATCTTACTCAATCCATAGGTTGGTATGGTGGACTCTCATGGCAAAACTGGGTTTAAGGATGTATGGAAGCACAAGTAGTATCTCTACTTGGTGCAAGGAATTTTGGCTAGAATGAGGGGAAAAGGCAAGATCAACATGTTGGATGATCCATGACAATATACTTTATTTCAGATATAAGAAAACATAACCCATTATGTTGTCTTCCTTGTCCAACATTAACTCTTTAGCATGTCATATTTTAATGAGTGCTCACAATCATATAAAGATGTCCAAGATAGTATATTTGTATGTGAAGACTCTCTTCTTTTATTACTTCCTATTAATTGCAATGATGACCAAAACGATGTTTGTCAACTCCCAACAACTTTTATTCAGCATACTCTTTATATGTGAAGTCATTACTTCCCATAAGATCAGTATGATCTCTCAGATACTCTTTACGTTTTCTTTCTTTTTATCATGACCCAAGTGAGGAAATCAAGCCCTTGCTCATGGACTCGATTACAAAGGGTAAAGATCATAAAGAAAAATCTCACAACTACATCATGCTAACTTTATTCTACTAGATCAAGATACTACCAAAATGATCGAACTAAGAAAAACGGTAAAGATAGGAGTGATTGTGATACGATACCGGGGTCACTCCCCCAAGCTTGGCAGTTTCCAAGGGGAGTGTCCATACCCATATGATTATGTCTCCTTCTTCGGGGGTGGTGATGATGGAGTTGAAAGTAGTGACGCCGGATCATCATATATTGAGCATAGGAGATCCTTCAGCTTGCGAATAATACCTTTGAGTGCAGCTATATATTCCTTCAACAAAATATTTTCACTTGTGAGATGCTTGTTTCGAATTTGAGCTAACTCAATCATCTTGAAGGCTTCGATCTCAGTTGAGGTAAAGAGGTTGGGAAGAGATTGAGGGATGTCTTCTTGTCCCAATGTCGGAGCCGGATCTTCCACCTCCTTCTTGATCTTCTTCTTCTTGTTGATCTCCTCGGATCCTTTCCTCTTCAGATCTATCTTCATTAGCCAAGCATCATTGCCCTCATTGTTGGAGGAGGGAGACGACATGGTGCCTGGCTTCGTTAACCCTAGTAGAAAACAGCTTGAAACAAGAACAGAGGATTTTTGCGTGATACAGAGGTCAAAACTTTCGGGAGTATATATAATGAATTTTTACCGACCAAAAGGAGTAACATACAAGAAATCAGAGTCCGGGAGGCACACGAGCTGCCCACGAGGCAGGGGGGCGCGCCATCCACCCTCATGGACGGCTAGTGTCTCTTCCGGACTGCTACTTATTTTTCTATTTTTCTAAATATTCCAAAACGGAGAAAAATTGCCTTTAGAGCTGTTTTGAAGTCGGTTTACTTACCGTACCACATACCTCTTCCTTTTCGGAGTCTGGATCGTTCTGGAAAGTGTCCCTTATGTATTCCTTCGGGGTTACGGTTTCAATAACATTGGTTTCAACATTTATAGGATTACCTGAGATATAATGTTTGATTCTTTGACCGTTCACCACCTTCGGATTTGTGCCTTCAAAGTTGTTGATTTTTATGGCACTGGAACGATAGACCTCCTCGATAACGTAACGTCCTTCCACTTAGAGAGAAGCTTTCCTGCAAAAAATCTTAAAGGAGAGCTGTATAGCAAGACATGATCACCTACGTTAAACTCACGCTTTTGTATCCTTTTGTCATGCCATCTTTTAACATTTTCTTTAAACAGCTTGGCATCCTCATATGCTTGGGTTTTCCATTCATCAAGAGAGCTAATGTCAAATAACCTCTTCTCAGCGGCAAATTTGAGATCTTAATTGAGCTCTTTAATAACCCAATATGCCTTATGTTCTAGCTCAAGAGGTAAGTGACAAGCCTTTCCATAAACCATCTTATATGAATACATACCCATAGGATTTTTGTATGCAGTTCTATAGGCCCATAATGCATCATCAAGTTTCTTGGACCAATTCTTTCTAGACCCATTAACTGTCTTTTGCAAAATTAATTTCAACTCTCTATTACTTAGGTCTACTTGACCACTAGTCTGGGGGTGATAAGGGGATGTAATTCTATGGTTGACATCATACTTTGCAAGCATTTTACGGAAAGCACCATGAATAAAGTCTGAACCACCATCAGTCATTAGGTATCTAGGGACTCTAAACCTCGGGAAAATAACTTATTTAAGCATCTTAATAGAGGTGTTATGATTAGCACTACTAGTTGGAATAGCTTCTACCCACTTAGTAACGTAATCAACAACAACTAGAATATGTGTGTACCCTTTAGAGGCAGGAAACGGTCCCATATAATCAAAGCCCCAAACATCAAATGGTTCAATAACAAGTGAATAATTCATAGGAATTTCTTGACATCTACTGATATTACCAATCCTTTGACATTCATCACAAGATAAGACAAACTTACGAGCATCCTTGAAGAGAGTAGGCCAATAAAAACCGAATTGCAATACCTTATGTGTAGTTCTATCTCCCGCATGGTGTCCTCCATAAGCTTCAGAGTGGCACTTGCGTAGGATCCTTAATGTCCTTGGGGCACGGCATCTTTTCAATAGCATCAACTTTAGCCTTGTCAACTTCAATACCTCTTTAAGAAATTTTATGTCCCAAGACAATGCCTTCATTAACCATAAAGTGGCACTTCTCCCAGTTCAAGACAACATTAGTGTCTTCACATCTCTACAAAACTTGATCAAGGTTGCTTAAGAAATCATCAAAAGAAGTTCTGTAAATGGAGAAATCATCCATGAAAACCTCAACAATCTTTTCACAAAAGTCAGATAATATAGCCATCATACATCTTTGAAAGGTAGCAGGTGCATTACATAAACCAAAAGGCATACGTCTATAAGCAAAGGTACCGAAAGGGAAAGTAAACGTGTTTTTTCTTGATCCCCTTTTGACACATGTATTTGAGAGAAACCAGAATAACCATCTAGAAAGCAAAAATGAGTATGTTTGGATAACCTTTCTAGCATTTGATCAATAAATGGCAAGGGGTAATGATCTTTCTTAGTAGCTTTATTTAATTTTCGGAAACCAATTACCATCCTATAACCTGTAACTATTCTTTGCGGGATCAATTCATCTTTATCATTAGGAACAACAGTCATACCTCCCTTCTTAGGGACACAGTGGACAAGACTTACCCACTGCCTATCAGCAACTGGATAGATAATACCTGCCTCTAGAAGCTTTAGTATTTCCTTCCTTACCACTTCTTTCATCTTAGGATTTAACCGTCGCTGATGATCAATAACCGGTTTAGCATTTTCTTCCAATTTTATCTTGTGTTGGCATAAGGTGGGACTAATGCCCTTAAGATCATCCAGAGTATATCCAATAGCAGCACGGTGCTTCTTCAGAGTTTTCAATAGTTTTTCTTCTTCCTGCTCTGAAAGCTTAGCACTAATAATAACATGATATATCTTCTTTTCATCAAGATAAACATACTTAAGATTATCAGGTAAAGGTTTAAGTTCAAACACGGGATCACCATTGGGTGGAGGAGGATCCCCTAGGATTTCAGCAGGCAAGTTGTTTTTCAATACGGGTCCCTGATTAAAGAATATCTCATCTATTTTCCTTCTCTCATTCATATGCATATCATTTTCATGGTCTAGCAAGTATTGTTCTAAAGGATCATTAGGAGGCACAACAATAGAAGCAAGACCAATAATTTCATCCTTACTAGGTAGTTCTTTATCAAGGGGTTGTCTACGGAATTTAGCAAAGTTAAAATCATGAGACATATCCCCCAAACCAATAGTAACAATATCTTTCACGCAGTCTATCTTAGCATTAACAGTATTCAAGAAGGGTCTACCAAATATAATGGGACAAAATTCATCTTGTGGGGAACTAAAAATAAGTAAATCAGCAGGGTATTTCACCTTCCCACACAAGACTTCAACATCTCTAACAATCCCAACTAGTGAAATAGTGTCTCTATTAGCAAGCTTAATAGTAACATCAATCCCTTCTAACTCATCGGGTGCAATATCATGCATAATTTCTCGATATAAGGTAAGAGGGATAATACTTGCACTAGCACCCACATCACATAAACCATGATAGCAATGATCTCCTATTTTAACAGAGATAAAAAGCAGGCCTACAATTGGTCTTTGTTTATTCCTAGCATTCGGTTTGGCTATTCTAGCAGACTCTTCTTGGAGGTAAATAACATGTCCATCTAAATCTTCTACCAAGAGGTCTTTAACTATGGCGACACTAGGTTCAACTTTAATTTGCTCAGGGGGTGTAGGTGTTCTAGTATTACTCTTACGAACCACAGTTGAAGCTTTAGCATGATCCTTTATTCTAACAAGGAAATGTGGTTTCTCAATATAAGCAGTAGGAATAATAGGATCAACATTATAAGTGATAGTCTTTTCTTCAACTTTAACAGGTTCAACTACTTTTACTTCAATAGGGGGGGTGGTATTTAAACCACTTCTCCTTGGGGAGATCAACATGAGTAGCAAATGATTCATAGAAATAAGCTACTATCTCAGAGTCAAGTCCATATTTAGTGCTAAACTCACAGAAAACATCGGTATCCATAAAAGCTTTAACACAATCAAACTTAGGAGTCATACCTGACTCCTTACCTTCCTCAAGATCCCAATCTTCAGAGTTGTGTTTAATTCTTTCCAATAAGTCCCATTTGAATTCAACAGTCTTGATCATAAAAGAACCAGAACAAGAAGTATCGAGCATGGAGCGATTATTGAGAGAAAGCCGAGCATAAAAGTTTTGAATGATCATTTCTCTTGAGAGCTCATGATTGGGGCATGAATATAACATTGAGTTAAGCCTCCCCCAAGCATGAGCGATGCTTTCTCCTTCGCAAGGCCAAAAATTATAGATAGAATTGCGATCACGATGAACCTGGTGCATAGGGTAGAACTTCTATTGAAATTCCAACTTCAGACGATTATAGTTCCATGGTCCAATATCATCACATAGCCTAAACCATGTCAATGCATCTACCTTCAAAGATAAAGGGAAGACCTTCTTCTTGATAACATCCTCGGGCATACCTGCAAGCTTAAATAATCCACAAATTTCATCCACATAGATTAGGTGTAAATCGGGATGCAGTATTCCGTCTCCTGTAAAAGGATTTTCAAGCAGTTTCTATCATACCCGAAGGAATCTCAAAGCAAACATTTTCAGTAGGTGCAGTAGGTTGAGGAGCAACTCTTTGCTCTTCTAGTCGGGGTGAAGATACCCGAACAAGCCCCTCAAAGGATTATGAGCCATAGTAACAAGTGACAATAAATTTCAGCACACTATATAAATTTTTCCTTACCAAAGGCGCTTCACTCCCCGGCAACGTTGCCAGAAAAGAGTCTTGATGACCCACAAGTGTAAGGGATCTATCGTAGTACTTTCGATAAGTAAGAGTGTTGAACCCAACGAGGAGCAGAAGGAAACGATAGGTAGTTTTTAGTAAGGTATTTTCTGCAAGCACTGAAATTATAGGTAACAGATAGTTTTGTGATAAGATAATTGGTAGCAAGTAACAAAAGGTAAAAGTAAATAAGGTGCAGCAGGGTGGCCCAATCCTTTTTGTAGCAAAGGACAAGCCTGGACAAAATCTGATATAAAGGAAAGCGCTCCCGAGGACACATGGGAATTATTGTCAAGCTAGTTTTCATCACGATCATCTGATTCGCGTTCGGTACTTTGATAATTCGGTATGTGGGTGGACCGGTGCTTGGGTGCTGCCCTTACTTGGACAAGCCTCCCACTTAGGATTAACCTATAATGCAAGCATCCGCAACAATGAAAGAAGTATTAAGGTAAACCCAACCATAGCATGAAACAAATGGATCCAAATCAGCCCCTTACGAAGCAACTCATAAACTAGGGTTTAACCTTCTGTCACTCTAGCAACCCATCATCTACTTATTACTTCACAATGCCTTCCTCTAGGCCCAAATAATGGTGAAGTGTTATGTAGCCGACGTTCACATGACACCATTTGAGGAGAGACAACAAACATTTCATCAAAATATCGAACGAAGACCAAATTCACATGACTACTTATAGCAAGACTTCTCCCATGTCCTCAGGAACAAAAGTAACTACTCACAAGACATAATATTGTTCATGATCAAATGGATATTAAAATGCATAATGGATCTGAACATATGATCTTCCACCAAATAAACCAACTAGCATCAACTACAAGGAGTAATCAACACTACTAGCAACCCACAGGTACCAATCTAAGGTTTGGGTACAAGGATTGGATACAAGAGATGAACTAGGGTTTGAGAGGAAATGGTGCTGGTGAAGATGTTGATGAAGATAGCCCTCCCCAAGATGGGAGAGTTGTTGTTGACAACGGCGGTGATGATTTCCCTCTCCCAGAGGGAAGTATCCCCGGCAGAACAGCTCTGCCAGAGCCCTAGATTGGTTTCCGCCACGGTTCCGCCTTAAGACGGCGGCGTCTAGTCCAGAAAGCCTCCTTATGATTTTTTCCAGGTCAAAACACCTCATATAGGAGAAGATGGGCATCGGGGGGCCTTCGAGGGGCCCACGAGACAGGTGGGCGCACCCAGAGAGAGGGGCCCGCCCCCACCCTCGTGGATAGTAGGTGGCCCCCCTCGTGATCTTTTTTCGCCAGATATTTTTTATATTTTCTGAAATGGAGTTCTATGAAGTTTCGGGGCTTTTGGAGTTGTGCAGAGTAGGTTTCCAGAGTTTGCTCCTTTTCCAGCCTAGAATTCCAGCTGTCGGCATTCTCCCTCTTCATGTAAACCTTGTAAAATAAGAGAGAAAAGGCATAAGTATTGTGACAAAACATGTAATAACAGTCCATAATGCAATAAATATCAACATATAATCATGATGAAAAATGGACGTATCAGCTACCAACAAGTAAATCATCATCTCCTAGCAAATCATCTTCATCACTATTGAAATCAAGATACTCGGGGTGTGATACCTTAGGGCCTTTAGCCATGAAGCATCTTCTAATTCCTTCATTTGGTGAGTCAAATATGCCATAGGAGTTGGATGACACAAGAGCAATTCCAGCTACACCTTCATCTTGAGTATCTTCTGAGTTGGAGTGATAGCTTCTCTCGGAGTAGTTATCGAAGTCGGAACCGGATACCCATTCACCAACATGAGCTTGATGTCTTCGTCTTGTATAGCTCCTTGATGATTTGGTCTTCCTTTCTGAATCCTTGCTTCTTCGAGATGGTCTTCGTTCATAACGATCATCTCTACTCCTTCTCTCTCTTGGTGGTGATTCTTCTCTTCTACTTCTCCTTTTAGGTGAGTCTTCTCTTCTTTTGTGGGGAGCCGTACACTCATTGGAGTAGTGTCCGGGTCTCCCACAGTTGTAGCAATTGCGTTCACGACTAGAAGATCTTTTGTCATTGTAGGACCTTGACTTGGAACTTATTTCCTTGCTTCTACTCTTGTAGAACTTGTTGAAGTTCTTCACCATTAAGCTCAATTCCTCATTGCATACTTGTTTATAACTTGATGATGTAGGATCATCACATGAAGCTTTGTAAGCACCACTAGACTTGTTGTGAAGCTCTTCTTTATCCTTGAGTGACATCTCATGAGGAACAATTCTTCCAATGACTTTCGTTGGCTTGAGATCTTTGTAATTGGGCATCATTTTGATCAATGTGCACACGGTGTCATATTTTCCATCCAAGGCTCTTAGGATTTTCTTGATGATGAATTTATCGATCATTTCTTCGTTTCCTAAGGCAGCAATCTCATTTGTCATGAGAGGAAGCCTGGAGTACATTCCAGTGACACCTTCACCATCCTTCATCTTGAACTTGTCAAGTTGACTTTGAAGCACATCCAACTTCAATTCCTTGACAGAGTCAGTACTTTCGTGCATATCAATCAAAGTATCCCAAATTTCCTTCGCATTCTCAAGACGGCTGATTTTGTTGAATTCTTTGGGACACAATCCATTGAAGAGTATATCGCAAGCTTGAGCATTGTATTGCAACATCTTCAATTCTTCAGCGGAGGCTTCACGGTTTGATTCCTTCTCATTGAATAATTCACCTTGCAAACCAATACACACAATAGCCCAAAAGATAGGGTTATGTCCAGGAATATGCATTTTCATCTTATGCTTCCAACTAGAAAAATTTGTGCCATCAAAGTAAGGACCTCTACGGTGGTAACTTCCCTCGCTAGACGCATTACTCTCCTAGGTTGTGAAACCAAGGCTATGATCACCAAAGCTCGGGAAATCAAGGCAAATGGAGACCAAAGCTCTGATACCACTTGTAGGATCGAAAGTATGTCTAGAGGGGGGTGAATAGACTACTTGACCAAATAAAAACTTAGCCTTTTCCCAATTTTATGTTTTGACAGTTTTTAGCAATTTAGCACAAGTCAAGCAATCTTCCTACACATGCAATTCTACAGCTGTAGCAGCGGAAAGTAAATCACTGCATATGAAGGTAAAGGGAGGGGTTTGGAGAGTGCAAACGCAAGTGGAGACACAGATGTTTTTGGCATGGTTTCGAGAGGTGGTGCTATCGTACATCCACGTTGATGGAGACTTCAACCCACAAAGGGTAACGGCTGCGCGAGTCCACGGAGGGCTCCACCCACAAAGGGTCCACCCACAAAGGGTCCACAAAGAAGCAACCTTGTCTATCCCACCATGGCCATCTCCCATGAAGGACTTGCCTCACTAGGGTAGGTCTTCATGAAGTAGGAGATTCCTTTCCCTTACAAACTCCTAGGTTCAACTCCACAATCTTGTCGGAGGCTCCCAAGTGACACGTAACCAATCTAGGAGACACCACTCTCCAAAAGGTAATAGATGGTGTGTTGATGATGAACTCCTTGCTCTTATGCTTCAAATGATAGTCTCTCCAACACTCAACTCTCTCTCACAGATTTAGATATGGTGGAAAGAAGATTTGAGTGGAAAGTAACCTCGGGAAGGCTAGAGATCAAGATTCATATGGTAGGATTGCAATATCTTGGCCACAACACATAAGCAGGTGGTTATCTCTCAGAAAATGAATAGTGGAAGTGTAGGCACGTTCTGGCGGCTCTGTCCACGAATGAAGAGTGGGTGGAGGGGTATATAGAGCCTCCACACAAAATCTAACCGTTACACACAATTTACCAAACTCGATGGGACTGAATAATGAAACTCGGTCGGACCGATTTAGTTCAAATGTGAACGTTAGGCTTTTCGGTGGGACCGATTTCATTAGGGTTAGGGCATAACGTAATATTGGTGAGACCGATCACATTAATCGGTGAGACCGATTTCTGTAATATCCAAACAGAGAGTTTGTCAGGCAAACTTGGTGGGACTGATCGCTCATTTCGGTGAGACCGAACATTACGAAAAGGAAACTGAGAGTTTCATTGCGAACTCGGTGGGACCGATTTATCACTTTAGTTAGACCGAAATGTTACGAAGGGAAACAAAGAGTTTGCAATCCCATCTCGGTGAGACCGAGAACCCTATCGGTGAGATCGAACTGATTAGGGTTTCTGTGTATGGCTATGTCAAATGAACTCGATGGCACCGGATATATCAAATCGTTGGGGCCGAGTTTGACTTTTGATTTGGGACATATGTAGATACTAGATAGTGGTTGAGGGCTTTTGGAGCATATCACTAATCATTTTGAGCAAGCAAGCCATTAAGCAACATTTCATCCCCTTTTAATAGTATTGGCTTTTCCTATGGTCTCAATGTGTTCTTGGGTCACTAAAATGAAAATGTAGAGTCTTGAGCTTGAGCCAATATGTGTCCTTAGCATTTTGAGGGGTCCGCATTCCAAGTCCATGCCATGCCAATCATTGAACTTTCTGAAATGATCATCTTGAAAGAGCATTAGTTCAATGAGCTATATGTTGTTAGGAATTACCAAAACGACCCAGGGATAGTTGCATTTCAATAGGACATAGATATATGTTTGTTTGATGCTTTTATTATGTACTACTTGGCAATAGAAGACTTGGTAGTTTAATCCTGTACACTATACTACTGAACTGGTTCACCAAAATGAGTTTCATATACTACATGCTAAACCAGTTATGTGTCTGCTTGTTTCTTCTTTTAGAATGCTGACAGAATATTGGGGAAGAGTACCTTTTTAAGCAATGTTAAAGGAAGTAATTGATATAAGGTTCGGGATAGTGAGACATCCTTGTTGGTCTCCATAAAACCTGATACAATAGCTAAGGAAAACTATCTTGAAGACAGTGAGACAATGTAACACCCCGGGTGACATGCTACAGTAATTCCCTGCAAACGACGCCACGTCACCACTATTACTGTTGACAGACTCGCATTGATTCAAATCCCCGTTCAAAATTCAAATTTGAAATAAAGTCAAACATAAAAGTTTTCAAATGACAAAACTAAAATGTTCCAAGTGTTGCAAATAATCACTGGTTATTTTTCATGATGAAACCAATATTTTATGAAGTGGTTAAATGCCCAAAATAATTAATACAGTGATAAAGCAACATATTTACAGGCTTTTCCAATTATGAGAAATTCAAACAAATTCATATGCCTACCAAAATTTGTGGCTGTGCTGAATATTGCAATACTACTTATGTTGCCGTCTATACTTTTTACAAAACTCTTTTACTAACAAATTAATATGCAAAACAAAGTTATAAAAAAAATTGAAATCAGAAAAGGGAGAGAGGTGCTACTGGGCACTTTGGCCCAGCTAGCTACACAAAAGGCCCAGCCCACCCCCACTTGTCATGTTCCTCTCGCTACAGGGGACATGGAGGCCGTGGCGGCCATCCGCCGGCGATGGCAGTGCGTGGCGGCCATCGGTCCCCTGCCCCCCTCCTACAAATCCCCCCGCCATCCTCTCGAAACCCTAGCAGCCTGCTCGTCCCATCCCCTCGCTCCCTCACGCTGCTCCCCTTCTTCCCACGCTTCCCCGAGCGCGTCCATGGCCACGCCATCGCCGTTCCCATGGCCGGAGCCGTCCCCAACCCGCGAGGATATGCTCTAGAGCTCTATTGGCCTCGTCTTCATAGCCTACAACCTCCGATTCGAGCTGGAGCTCTCCACAACCTCGCCATATGGTCGTCTTCCCCGCCACGGCCGCCGTTGTTCGTCGTCGGATTCGTCGCCTCCGGTCCACCTCCGGCCTTCCCGACCACACCAACCACCTCGCGGTGAGCTCCTCACTCCGTTCCCCCTAGCCCGACTGAATCCCGTCGCCGTAGTCTGTCGCCCGCGCCCGCGCGTCCTGGCCTCGCCCGCGCGTCCTGGCCTCGCCTCGCTTGACGCTCGCCACGCTGCTACCGATGCTGCTTCTGCTATCGCCGCCTGCCGCTCGCCTCGCCGGCGCCACCCAGCATCAGCGCCACCGCCTGCCGCTGTGGCCGGCGCCCGCCGGCACAGCCGTCGTGCTCAGGCGCCCGTCCCGGCTCGCCTCGCCTCGCTTCCCCCTCCTTCGCTCGAGCGGCGCCTGTGCGCCCAGCGCCCGGCGCACCCACCCCGCTCTCCCCTACGGGCTGCCGCCGGGCTGCTCCACCGGTTCCCGCCGGCCACGCCCCGGCTGGCCTCGCCGTCCCTGCGGGCGGGCGCCCAGTCGGGCGCCCAAGGCCGCACGCCCGTCGCCCGCACCCGTATGCCCGTTTTGGCCTCTGGGCCTATGGCAAACGGGGCCCAGCCCCAGAACGGTATTAAAAAAAAAGGGATAAAAAATAAGAAAAATAAATATATAATAAAAATAATTAAAAATATTAATAAATAATAATAGGTTTAATTAATTAATTAATTAATTACTTAATTAACTTAATTAATTCTGTTTAGAATAACCTAAACACTAATTAACTTAATTAACTATTAATTATCTAAACAGTCAATGACAGGTGGGACCCACTGGTCAGGTTGACCAGTCAACCATGCTGACTTCAGCATGATGTCATGCTGATGTCATAAATCCTTTTAAAATTAATTTAATTAATATTAAATTCCAGAAATTAGTAAAACCTTTAGAAAATCATATCTTTTAAACCGTAACTCGGATGAAAATACTTTGTACATGAAAGTTGCTCAGAACGACGAGACGAACCCGAATGCGCGGTCCGTTCGTCCGCCACACATCTCTATCATACCGAACATGCAACATTCCCCCTCCGTTTCATCTGCCCGAAAACGCGAAACACCGGGAATACTTTCCCGGATGTTTTTCATCCTTGCCAGTATCACCTCCTACTGCGTTAGATCACACGTAGCACCGCGTATTTCCATGTTATGCTTTGTGATGCTATTGTTTGCTCTGTTATTTATTTGTTTCCCCTTCATTGCTTATTTTCGGTAGACTCCGATACTGTGATAGACCCCGAGACCATTGATGCTTCGGTGTTCGACTACGGCTACGCTTCCGAAGATTCCTTTCGTCTGCAGAGCTTCCAGGCAAGCCCCCCCTTTGATCACCAGATATCGCCTATTCTTCTCTCTACTGCTTGCATTAGAGTAGTGTAGCATGTTACTGTTCAGTTACTCCTGTTCTGCTGCATAGCCTGTCATTGTTGCTACAACTGTTGATACTTTACCTGCCATCCTAATGCTTAGTATAGGATGCTAGTACTCCATCAGTGGCCCTACACCCTTGTCCGTCTGCCCTGCTATTCTATCGGGCCGTGATCACTTGGGTGTGATCACGGGTATATACTACATACACTTTACATGATACATGATGTGACTAAAGTCGGGTCGGCTCTTTGAGTACCCGCAAGTGATTCCGATATGGGGGCTGAAAGGACAGGTGGCTCCATCCAGGTAGTGGTGGGCCTGAGTTCCCAACGGCCCCCGAGTGGATCTTTGTGGCGGAGCGACATGGCAGGTTGAGACACCAAGTGGAGAGGTGGCCTGGCCTTGGTCGTTGTCGTGGTGATTTCATAATAACACGCTTAATGAGTTTGGATATTTGATTTTAGTCTGGCCATTGGCCTATACGCACTAACCAGCTACGTGGGAATAGTTATGGGTACTCGACGTCGTGGTATCAGCCGAAGCCTTCTTGACGTCAGCGACTTAGCGGCGCGCGCCGGGTTGGACCGCGTAATGCAACTTCCTTAGTAATGGAGGTTGCTAGGTCTGCTCACCGGCCGCGTACGCAACGTGCAGGTGTGCGTTGGGCGATGGGCCTGGACCCCTGCGCGCCTAGGACTTAGACCGGCGTGCTGACCTCTCTGCTGTGCTTAGGTAGGGCTGCGACGTGTTGATCTTCCGAGGCAGGGCATGACCCTGGAAAGTGTGTCCGGCCAAATGGGATCAAGCGTGCTGGGTTATGTGGTGCACCCCTGCAGGGAAGTTAATCTATTCGAATAGTCGTGTCCCTCGGTAAAAGGACGACCCGGAGTTGTACTCCGACCTCATGACAACTAGAACCGGATACTTAATAAAACACACCCTTACCAGTGCCAGATACAACTCAGTGGTTGCTCTCTCACAGGGTGATGTGCGGGAGGATCGCCGAGTAGGATTATGCTATACGTTGTTACTTGGTGAACTTACCATCTATTCTATTCTAGTGCTGCAAGATGGAGGCTGCCACAAGCGAGGATACTTGTTACTTCCAGCTACTCTCTTCTTTTGCTGCAAGATGGAGGTGGCCAGAAGCGTACTCTTCGATTGGATTAGCTATCCCCCTCTTATTCTGGCGTTCTGCAGTTTAACCCACATATATTATCCCTTTACCCAGATATCATTGCATATGTAGTGTAGATCCTTGCTTGCGAGTACTTTGGATGAGTACTCACGGTTGCTTTTCTCCCCCTTTTCCCCCTTTGCCCCTTCTTCTCGGATGATGCAACCAGATTGATGGAGTCCAGGAGCCAGAAGATCCCGATGATGTTTCTACATGGAGTTCGGCTTCGAGGAGTAGTTAGGAGGTCCCAGGCAGGAGGCCTTGCCTTTTCGATCGTTGCTATATTTGTGCTAGCCTTCTTAAGGCAAACTTGTTTAACTTGTGTCTGTACTCAGATATTGTTGCTTCCGCTGAATCTTGTGTTTTTGAGCTTATGTATTTGAGCCCTCGAGGCCCTTGGCTTGTAATATAAAGCTTGAATTATTTTAATTTGTGTCTAGAGTTGTGTTGTGATATCTTCCAGTGAGTCCTTGATCTTGGGCGTACACATTTGCGTGCATGATTAGTGTACGGTCAAATCGGGGGCGTCACAGACAACCCCAAAGTCCTGTCTTGGTGTAGTGTTCGAGTTACTGGCTGATAACCAACAAGTATAGGGGACCGCAACGGTTTTCGAGGGTAGAGTATTCAACCCAAATTTATAGATTCGACACAAGGGGAACCAAAGAATATTTGCAAGTATTAGCAGTTGAGTTGTCAATTCAACCGCACCTGGAGATTAGTTATCTGCAGCAAAGTGATCAGTAGCACAACAATATGATAGTTTTGATAGTAGTGGCAACAGCAACAGTAATGGTAACTGTGATAATAGTTTTGTCGCAAGTGCAGCAGTAACGATAGAAGTAGTAACTTACAAAGATCAATATAGGATAAATTCGTAGTCATTGGATCGCTCATTTGTTGGATGATATTCATCATGTGACAGTCATAACCTAGGGCGATACGGCACTACCTCCAGTTCACAAATATAATTTAAGCATGTATTCCATAGTCATACGTGCTTATGTAAAGAACTTGCATGCCATCTTTTGTCCTACCCTCCCGTGGCAGCGGGGTCCATATTGGAAACTAAGGGATATTAAGTCCTCCCTTTAATAGAGAACCGGAATAAAGCATTACACACGGTGAATACATGAACTCCTCAAACTACGGTCATCACCGGGAGTGGTTCCGGTTATTGTCACTCCATGGTTGCTGGGTCATAACATGTAGTAGGTGACTATAACTTGCAAGATCGGATCTAAAACATGAATATAGTGACAATATCATAAGCGGTCCAGATATGAAATCGTGGCACCCGGGCCCAAAGTGACAAGCATTAAGCATGGCAAACTCATAGCAACATCAATCTCAAAACATAACGGATACTAGGGATCCACCCTAACAAAACTAACTAGATTACATGATGAATCTCATCCAACTCATCACCAACCAGTGAGCCTACAAAGAAATTACTCATTCCCGATGGGAGCATCATGGAATTGGCGATGGAGAAAGGTTGGTGATGACGAAGGACGAAGATCCCCCTCTCCGGAGCCCCAAACGGACTCTAGATCTTACCTCCCGAGGAATAATAGGAGGTGACGGCGGCTCCATCTCGTAGATTGTGATAATTCTTTCTCCCTCATTTTTTTCTCCACGAATATGAATTTATAGTATCGTGATAATTCATTCTCCTGAGGAATAACAGGAGGTGCCACCAGGAGGGGACAACCCACCTGGGCGCGCCAGGAGGGGGGTGCCCTGGTGGGTTGTGCCCACCCAGGTGCCCCCCTCCGGTGGTTCTTGGCTCCAGTATTTTTCTTTTATTATATACAAAATCCTCGCAAAGTTTCCTACCATTTCGAGAACTTTTATTTCTGCACAAAAACAACACCATGGTAGTTCTATTGAAAACAGCGTCAGTCCGGGGTTAGTTTCATTCAAATCATGCAAATTAGAGTCCAAAACAAGAGGAAAAGCGTTAGGAAAAGTAGATACGTTGGAGACGTATCAACTCCCCCAAGCTTAAACCTTTGCTTGTCATCAAGCAATTCAGTTGATAAACTAAAAGTGAGAAAGATAAACTTTTACGAACTCTTTTACTCTTGTTTGCATAAATAAGCTTAAACAGCACCCAGGTTTTTAGCCAGCATTATGACTAACCATGTCGACAATAACTCTTAAAGATTGTAATGACTCATATCAATGACATAATCAACTAGCGAGCAATAATAAGATATCTCAAACAGCAACACATTATCAAAACAACCATGATATAATATGACAATAGTGGTATCTCGCTAGCCCTTTCTGTGACCTCAAAACATAAATGTATAGCACCTCAAAAGTCCGAGCAGCGACTAAACATTGTAATTCATGGTAGAAAAGATCTAGTCATGATAACACCCAACATTCACTACACACAATGCATAGGCATGACAACAGTGCTCTCAGATCTGGCGCTTATTAGAGAAGGTGATGACACAACATAAAAGTAAAGAGATAGTCCCTTCGCAGAGGGAAGCAGTGATTTGCAGAGGTGCCAGAGCTCAAGTTTTTGTAAAATAGAGGTAAGTGAAATTTTGAGAGGTGCACCCTTCTCATTCACTTCACGACTATCAGCTATCGATATCTTCCATGCTAAACGAGCTAGTGGCGGTTCCCAAGTAGAAAAGTAAATGTTTTGACTCCATTGGGAGTTTTTGTTTGTTTATTTGTAAGCTTTTTCTTTTTGTAATTTGGGACCGGGAATCCCTATTACCGCCTTTTTCTCGTGCAATGGTGAGTGAATAAACACTCAACCGAAGAATAACCAGCTTAGCATGGAAAATACCAACCACCTCCTGTCGTTTCGTGAACGATCCAGACACACAAAAAGGATATTTATTTGAAATTTTCGAGATGGCACATGCAAATTTACTTAGGACGGCAGGGTAATATCGCATATAGGTAGGTATGGTGGACTCATCTACAATAACTTTGAGTTTTAGAATTTGATGCACAAGTAGTATTCCCGCTTAGTAGAGGTGAAGGCTAGCAAATAGGTTGGGAAGTGGCCAGCTAGAGAGAAACAATGGTCATGAACATGCATCATGCATAATAAACACTGGACACCCGGATGAGTAGGATATGGACACCATCAACATAAATATCATAGATGCTATGTTGTTTTTGATTCAACTACATGCATAAACATGTGCCAAGTCAAGCCACTCGAACATTCAGAGGAGGATACCATATCATCATACTACATCACAATCATTTCAACGCAATGTTGATATCCAAGATAAATCATTATCAACTCTTAGCTACTTATGCATGGCATGTGAAACTATAATCTCTAATTGTCATTGCAAACATGTTTAATCATAATGGGCTGAATCATGGATACTAGGTTAAACCTATTTGCAAAAATAGAGCAAGTCGAGTTCATACCAGTTTCTCTCTGCCACGACCAGTTCATCGAATATCGTCATTATTGCCTTTCACTTGCATGACCAAATGATGAGAAATAATAATAAAGGTGCAAGAGTGTGGTGGACTAACTGGAGTCTGCAAACATTTTATTCAACATGAGAAGACAAGGTAAAATGGGCTGTTCATTAGATCAACAATTATGCAAAAGAGAGCCACTCAACATTTTCATCATGGTCTTCTCCTCAGTATGACCCAGAGAATAAAAGAAAGAAAGAAATTCAGAGAAACATACTAAAATATTTTTGAAGTTTTTGGTTTTCCAGAACAAGCAAATGAAAGAGGAAAAAAACAAGAAAAACTACTTACCCGGGAAAACTCCCAACAAGCAAAAGAAGAACAGGGAAATCTTTTTGGGTTTTCTTTTTTATATTACAACTAGGCAGGCATAGAAAGTAAACTAACTACAGCCAAACATTTTTTTTGTTTTCTAAGGTTTTTCAAACACACAAGAAGAAAGCAAGAAAATAAATTAAGCATGGATAATACAATGGAAAAAGTGTGAACACCGACGATTGAAATGTGTGAACATGAATGTAAAGTCGGTGAGAAACACGTACTACTCCAAGCTTAGGCTTTTGGCCTCACTTGGTATGCAGTCAGTAGCCTGGATAGTATTCGGTGTGGTAGCTCAAGGAGGCTCTAGGTGTTATTGCGTCCATACCAGCTCTAACTTTTGACTGATATATACGTTTTGATCTTCATAGTCCCAAAGCCACCTTGAAGGATGCGCAACCCCCGAGAGGAATGTGAGTTCCTTTGTCTATCTAGCAGTTTTGATCTTTTCCTTTTTCTTTTTGCAGGAAGCAGTTTCAACTTTTGAGTTTTACGGATAGCTTGTAACTCATTTTGTTTTTTCATCTTTTGTATATGATGCCTCAGCTGCATACATCACTGTACTTCCACTTGACACCTATTTAAACGGCTTGTCTCGCCGTCACCTTATCCTATTTCGATACTTCTGTCGCTCCATTCCCGTATGGGTGGAGAACCCGTCGCTGTCTCGGCTGTGATACCGGAGGCTTTAGGGAAGTCGGAGGAGAGAGAACTCATCTTGGGGTGGGCTTAGACTTCTAGTGTTCAAAGTCCAAGTCAACATGAATCTGGTTACCAAAAGTATAGGAAAAAACAAACAAGAGTATGCCGTGGAAGAGTACCAGCCAGATGCAATTTTGAATTTCTTGTCGAAATTGTGTATGCATAGCTATTGTGCTATGAGAGATTGAGCAAACGTATATATCAGTCAAAAGCTAGAGCCGGTATGGACGCAATAGCACACTGTAGTTGCCGGAGTATTCGTTCATGCTCCTATACACCTGCATATATATAGCACACTATACCTCAGCCTGTCGTGCTGCCTCGACCGCAGTGTTATGGGCTCGGGCCTCACTCTCAAGAACAAAGTATCTTCCTTTGTTGTGATAATTAAAAAGAGCAGGCCCAGGAAAATATGTGTGCACAACAGACAATTGGTTAAATAACAAAATATAAGTAAAATTATGAATGTCTCCTTTAAGGATCTTGTGACTTTTCACAGCATCAAAGTCTAGGTACTGAGTAGGTAAGATAGGATCAAAGGTCAGAGGTGAAACACCCAGCTCTCTTGCTAAACATGTAGCATAAGTTCCGCCATAAAAATAGACATTGTTTGCGTTATGCTTTATCCTGCGTGCTACAATTGCCCCAAGATTATAACTTCTATCACCGCTGAGAGCGGTGCGAATAAGGCTCAAGTCTGGAGCACAAAGTGTACTACAATCTTGTTTGCCTACAATACATTTCCCATTGAATAAAGCAAAGTACTGAATTGCTGGACAATCAATGCTTTTTATTCTACCTTGCATTCGCCACAGCAAAGACTAGTCAAAAATGATTGAAACTCAGCCCTTGGTGGTTCGTCAAGCAAACCCCAAAATGGAATTTTACTGTGACGTGCAAAACTCTCTAGTCATATGGTAAAAGGATTTTCATAAGTTTAAATGATACCCTAGACTCACGAGGATGGAATTTAAATCCTTTGACAAATGGTTCAGTGAGAATGTGGTGTTGTTCACACTTATCTGAAATGTAGGGACCGAGACCGGCATTGTGAACCAATTGCTCAAATTCCTCCTTAAACACATCATATAATCATCGCAAGGCCATAAGCATGTTTTGGTGGTGGCATCTCAAATTGAACTTTCACTTGGTTCAACATAAGACCGGTGTCGGGGTATTTGATCGACACCTATGGGATCACAAGAATCCCTACTACGGTTGCGGGGCGCGGGGTTGGGAGAAGAGCTGATCCAACAGTTAGCACACGGTTCCTTTACCCAGGTTCGGGCTGCAAAGATGTGTAAAACCCTACTCCTGCTTTGGTGGATTATATGTTTGTGTTCTTCAACTGGCTATGGGGCGTGAGGAGCTCCAGAAAGCCGAGTCGTGAGGAGTTCTAAAAAGCCGAATCCTTCTCCTGGTCGCCTCGGCCTCCTTTTATAGGGAAAAGGGGTTGCCACAGTGGCACACAGGAGGTGGAAAGGGTACAGTGATGTGAGGTTATCCCTCGCATTACGTGACAAGGCGCATTTAATGCGCTTAGCTTAGGTGTCCTTGCTTTATCGGGGACGGGGGAGACATCCGTCTTGTCCGTCGTCGCTCCTTCTTGCGTCGACACGCGCCCTGGCCAGCGATGCCTGAGGTTCCATGTAGGCAGGCAGGCAGCTGAGGTGGTGCAATGGTAGGTCTCCACGAAGATCTGCACGTTGCCACGTAGGTGCCTGCCCAGCTGGTTGGGTCGGCAGCTGCATGGGGCGGTGGAAACTCAGTTGGTGTGGGCCTGATGGTGGCCCTGCGGGTGTCCTCGGCAAGGGCCTTGCCGGGGCCCCGGCAAGGGTCTTGCCGCGGCACCTGCTATCATCCCCGGTAAGGTGCTTGCCGGAGGTCTTGTGGTCCTCCTTGGCTGGGATCCCGCCAAGGGTCGTCGTCCTCTTAGTGTGTGTATCTAACCTTGAATGTCTTCACAAAGATCTACACGCCACCACGGGGATATCTCTCGAATCCTTGCCTTGTGGGGGCAGTGGACTCAAGGGTGATCCGCTCCGTAGGTGTGGGGCGAGCTGCCGCGGCAAGGGTCTTGTCGGGGCCGCCAGAGCCGCCCCCGGCAAGGATCTTGCCAGGGCCGCTGAAACTGGCTCCCGGCAAGGATCTTGCCGGGGGAAGCCGCTTCGTCCCTTTGCTCTTTGTGGTCTTGTTCTTGGTGTTGCTCTAGTTCCATCGAGCTTCGATCTTACCGTGGCTCACCTCCCTTGCCATGCTTGGTGTGGTGGTGCCCGTGGCTCAGACTGCCCGTGCACAGTCATAGGGGTATAAAAAGTGTACCCCTCTTTTTGTACACCGACAGGAGCCCCCAGGCCTAGGCCACACATAAGCGCGACGCGTTGTTGGGCTAGGCCCAGAACGGTTCGCGGGCAGGCGGGGCGGTTCTCACCGTGGTAAGATTTTCCGCACGCTGCGCCTCCCACGACCCGCGCGCATGGCGCGGGGTGGAGGGGTGTGCGTGACGTGGGCGGCATGCGTGGGGCAGTTTCCGCAGGCATGCGTCACGTCACAGTAAATGCGAAAGGAGGTGGCCCGCGTTTCCCCCCATAAGAAGGAATAACCGCGGGCGCGCTGCTCACTTCCTCCATTTTCCTCTAGCCTCTTCCAATCTCACAGCCGCTATTCCCTCTCTTCCTTCCTTCCGAAGCTTCCGCCGTCGCCTGCCACCGTTTCTTCGCCATCCCCCTCCCTCAGCCCTCCAACTCAGCCGCCATGGCGTCCAAACCCGCCAAGGGCAAGGGGGTGGCCAAGGGCGCCGGGCCTGTGGGGCCGCCGGAGGGTGCATTTTAAGGGGACCGGACGAAGGCTGCTTTCTTCATCCCGTCGACGGTCAACGTTTACGAGCTCCGGGCCGCCTTCAAGCCCCTTTGGGGGGTGAAGTCGGGGGGGGGGGGGAGAATTTGGGGCATCTGGCGACGTGCGTCATTCTGGCCGCTTGCGCCGAACCTGGCCCAAATCGGTACCCCTTCTTCGTCGACTACTTTTCTTGCGGGTTATGCCCCCCTCTCCGATTTCTTCTGTGATGTCATGCACAACTTTGGCTTCTGCCTCTTGGATTTCACTCCGAACGCGGTGGCGTGCATGGCTTTCTTTGTGCACCTTTGCGAGGGCTTCGTCGGGGTGCAGCCCAACACGACGCTCTTCCACCACTATTTCACCCCTCGGATCCAGCCGGGAGGTGCCGTCTCTGGATGCATCACCTGGATTATGAGATACAAGGGAGCGTACCCGGAGGGCACCGTGAAGGAGAGGTGGGATGAATGGCGCGACTGGTGGTGCTGGATTGAAGAAGACGAGCCGCCAACATTTTGCAAGGTCCGCCGGGTGCCGCCGGTCCGTGGCAGCGACTGGGGTGATGTCGACGCCGCCGACGGGAGGCTCACCGTCGCCACCACCAGGATCCACCGGCTCGCCCATGCCGGGCTCACCCTTGAGATGATCGGGGCGCACTTCATTTGCCGTGGATCGCCCCGCTGCACAACAAGGGGAGCCCAGCCTGGCTCTTTAGGAACTCGGCTGACGTCATGCGGCTCGGCCCTGGCCTCGACCACAACCTCACAGTGATGGGACACGCCCATTTCTGCCAGCGGCTCTTCCAGCTTGATGTGGGTCGCGACGGCGAGGTCGAATGGACCGGCAAGGCCGCGAAGGCTGCCGCAAAGGCCGGCAAGGCCACCAAGGGGAAGCTCTTCAAGCTGCCAGCGGGGGTGGTCCCGCTGTGCAACAATTAGCGCCAGTCCGAGATCGTCGCCATGATGCTAGAATACAACGCGCACGGCCCCGTCCCGAGCTGGCAGGAGCCGGCGGACGAGGTCGTGCAGCAATTTTTCGACTCTCTGGTCGAGGTGTGCGTCAAGCCTGACGCCGAGCGGTGGCTTGTCAGGGACACCACCCAGGAAGAGCTGGACTACATCGCCGCTAGGGCGACGGAGGCGCAACTCGTCATGGAGGCCGGCAGCGCCGGGGGTGTGGAAGACAAGGATGCCACGGCTGCAGAGGAGGAGGAGCTCACCCAGTGGGCGGCGGCCGCCGGAGAGGCTAGCAGCGCCAGCACCGGAGCTCCGCTGGTCGAAGACGCGACCGATGAGTCGTCATCAGAGGAGGACGTGGCGGCCGGCTCGACGCCAGCCAGGGGAAGAGGGCGAGTCCTGCGGCGGGCCTGTTCCGGCGAGCCGGTCCGGCCCGGCAAGGCTGCGCAGCCTCAATTGGCCCTGGAGGGGTCCGGGCGCCATACGAGGGCCACGGCGGCGAGGAGGCTGACGAAGGCCGCCGAGAAGAAGAAGGCGGCAGCCCCTTCTCCGTCTAGGCGCGCACAAACTCCGCCCCCTTCTTCGCCTCCCCCGGCAGACGTTGACTCGGATGGCGACGCGGAGCTCCCCTTCGACCTCGGGCCTCTTGGCCCGAAGAGGAAGAGGAAAGCGGCGGAAGAGAAGGAGATGGACGACGAGTAAGTACTCCATTCCTTACTGCCATTTCCATCCTCCTGAACCATGCCACTCATCTTGATCTGTCCTTGCCTCTTCAGGGATGCAGAGATGTTGGCCCAGGGGATAAAGAGGGCCAAGGCTTCGGCGAGCAGCCAGCCCCCGGCTGGGGCGTCAGGGACACCGCTGGTGGTGTTGAGCAGCCCAGACGGCAGCCCCCGGCATAGCCCCCAGTGTAAGTTCATCATCCCCTTCTCGCTCGACATGCAGTAGGTGTTTGATGCTACGGTGCTGACCTTGCCAGTTTTGTAGGACGGGGGCAGCAGCAGCAGGAGCCGCAGGGGGCTATCCCCAACATACCACCCCCATCGACTACGCCGCCGCGAGGGGCGTCCCCGGCAAGGGCACCAAGCATGGATCCCACACTCATGGAGGAAGAGGGGAACTCGGGCGCTGGTGGCTCTGCCACGGCGCTAGACGCCGGCGGGGAGGGGACTCCTACTTCACAGCCCGGCACTGGTGAGTCGCCTGTCTTCTGTCTTTGCTTTTCCCTTATCCTTTTCCTTGGCTTCATCATCCCATTACTGCCCAGGCCCTCCTTCAACAGATATGGAGGACGTGGACGCCGTCATCGGGGAAGTTGCTGAGGAGGCCGCGGCGGAGGCCGACAAGATTGCCGCCGAGGAGGCCGCCAAGGACGCTGCCGGGGCCGCCGCGGATAAGGCCGCCGAGGATGCCGCCAAGGGCGCCGCCGAGGGTGCCGGAGGTGGGCCTGCCGGGGAGGCCGGCAAGTCCACAGCCAAGGAAGAGGCGATTGATGATCAGCCTTCTTCCTCCACAACCTCGGGCCCCGGCATGTATCTGAAGGCGGGTGACGACCTCTTCGTCCATCTCGCAGGGGCGTCAAGCTCCCGAGCGCCCGCCAGAGGGGAAGTCTTCGATGGCGAGGTGCTCGCCGTCGCCGGGCTCGAGGTTGTTGATGAACCGGGCGTCGGCAGCGATGGCTCTCCAGAAGGGTAGCTCTTCCGCGCCATGGGGGCCAATTTCCGGAAGCTCTAGGCGCTCTGCCGTGCCCGTCTGGACAAGGTCAAGGCCAGGATGGCGATGGTGGACGAGGTGGAGGTGGACTTCCAGGCGCGTGTTGCTGAGGCGCAAACCTGGTTTCACCAGTCCCGCGAGGAGCAGAGGGCTTTCCAGGAAGAATTGGCCAAGCGCGACGCAGAGCTCATCATGAAGATGTCTGACATCGAGAAGGCCCAGGAAGAGGCGGCGAACTTGGCTGCCGCGGCCGAGGCCGCCCGGAACCAGCATCAAGTCGCCCTCGATTCCCAGGAAGAAGACCTCTCCGCGCGCGAGGCGAAGCTTGCCGCAACGCTCCGCGGCAAGGATGAGGAGCTCGAGGTTCTTGTCGAGCGGCGGACTCGCGAGCTGGGGCAGAGGCACAAAGAGGCACTCAATGCCCAGGCTCTGGTCCATGCCGGCAAGGTGCAAGAGCTGGAGGTGGAGCGGGACGAGCTGAAGGAGCAGGCCCTCAAGCTGTCCGACGAGAAGAACAGGCTCAACTGCGCCTTGACAGAGGCGCACGGAGCGGTCATCAGCAGGGCTGGGGAGCTCTCCGAGGCACAAAACTCCTTCAGAGATCTCAAGCTGAGGCTGGAGAATCTCGAGAAGATGTTGTCGGAGAGTTCAGCTCGGGAGGAGGCCTTGACCAAGAGCCTGGAGGAGGAGAAGCAGCTGCGGGCAGACGAGGGCGCCTCCCACCAAGAATACGTGGCGGGCAAGAACAGGTGGATCAGCCGGCTGGAGGACATCGCCCGCAGGGTTACCTCACAGTTGGCCCTCATGGGGATGCCAAACATGAGGTATGCCCCTGAGTGGAGGGTGTCCATCAACGCCAAGCTGACCCTGTTCTTCGAGGGCGTCCTCGGTGCCTTGGCTGATCTTCACTCCAACAGAACGGCCACGCTCGCCGGGGAGGCCCGACGGCTTTGCCGGGGGGTCATGACCAAGGTCCTCACCAAGATCGCGTTCTAGAACCCCGCCCTCCACTTCGAAGCCGCGATGGACAGCTTGCCGGAGGATGCTGACCTCACGGTGCTCAAGGAGCGCATCAAGCCCGTCATCAGCCGCATCGACGAAATCAAGAGGGTGGAGGGCCAGCGCCGGGATTAGGCATCCCATTCTTCTTTGCCGCTGCAGCTTCATGACCAAGGCAAATTTTATCTTTAGTTAGAACCGCAGCGATGACATGATGTAATATAACTTTGAAATATCTTTGGAATTATGCATGTTATTTCCCTGTTTGTCGCCCCTTTGTATGTCCACCCTACGCTAGCTGGGTAGGCTTACCGGCGCGAAAAACCCAAGGCGGCGTCTTGGGGACGGGTCCCCATTGGCCTGCCGGGCGAGCATGCTGCCGGGTGAGCCACCTTGCCGCCCCTAACGCAATCGCTCGAACTGTCGAGTTTGACTCGAGTCAGAGTCGAGAGCCTTGCCAATTGCGGAAGGCTACCCTACCGTTTCGAACGCAGCCGTTTGAACTGTTGAGCGGACTCGAAACAGAGCAAAGGCATTGCGGATCGGGAAGGGCCCCATTTGCGTGCAGGTTTCTTGTACAAATAATGACGACTCCGAGGATAATAACATTAAATAATAGGATAGAGATATCCAGGGTTCGATGTAACTTAGCTTCTATTTGTAGCCGCTCGAGTGCTGATCTTCCGGCCTCCTTCCTTCTCAAAGGGCCACGAAGACGAAAGAGCATTGGGCCAACTTCTAGAGCCGATTCTCACAACTGCGCCCCCTACCTGGCGCGCCAAAGATGTCGGGGTATTTGATCGACACCTATAGGATCACAAGAATCCCTACTACGGTTGTGGGGCGCGGGGTTGAGAGAAGAGCGGATCCAACAGTTAGCGCACGGTTCCTTTACCCAGGTTCGGGCCGCAAAGATGCGTAAAACCCTACTCCTGCTTTGGTGGATTATATGTTTGTGTTCTTCAGCTGGCTATGGGGCGTGAGGAGCTCCAGAAAGCCGAGTCGTGAGGAGTTCTAAAAAGCCGAATCCTTCTCCTGGTCGCCTCGGGCCTCCTTTTATAGGGAAAAGAGGTTGCCACAGTGGCACATAGGAGGTGGAAAGGGTACAGTGATGCGAGATTATCCCTCGCATTACGTGACAAGGCGCATTTAATGCGCTTAGCTTAGGTGTCCTTGCTTTATCGGGGATGGGGGAGACATCCGTCTTGTCCGCCGCCGCTCCTTCTTGCGTCGACACGCACCCTGGCCAGCGATGCTTGAGGTGCCATGTAGGCAGGCATGCAACTGAGGTGGTGCAATGGTAGGTCTCCATGAAGATCTGCACGTTGCCACGCAGGTGCCTGTCCAGCTGGTTGGGTCGGCAGCTGCATGGGGCGGTGGAAACTCAGTTGGTGCAGGCCTGATGGTGGCCATGCGGGTGTCCTCGGCAAGGGCCTTGCTGCGGCGCCTGCTGTCATCCCCGGCAAGGTGCTTGCCGGAGGTCTTGTGGTCCTCCTTGGCTGGGATCCCGCCAAGGGTCGTCGTCCTCTTAGTGTGTGTATCTGACCTTGAATGTCTTCACAAAGAGCTGCATGCCACCACGGGGATATCTCCCGAATCCTTGCCCCATGGGGGCAGTGGACTCAAGGTTGATCCGCTTCGTTGGTGTGGGGCGAGCTGCCGCGGCAAGGGTCTTGCCGGGGCCGCCAGGGCCGCCCCCGGCAAGGATCTTGCAAGGGCCGCTGAAACTGGCTCCCGGCAAGGATCTTGCTGGGGGAAGCCGCTTCGTCCCTTTGCTCTTTGTGGTCTTGTTCTTGGTGTTGCTCCAGTTCCATCGAGCTTCGATCTTACCATGGCTCACCTCCCTTACCATGCTTGGTGTGGTGGTGCCCGTGGCTCAGACTGCCCGTGCACAGTCATAGGGGTACAAAAAGTGTACCCCTCTTTTTGTACACCGACAACTGGCGAGCGGAGCTGTGACTAGAGGATGCTCCCGAGGATCTCCTCCGCAAAGAACTCCTTCCAAAGAGGCTCATCACGTCTGCGTACAATTTCTGAAATTTTTGGTCTACAAGAGTTTGTCAAAAAAACTTTATAAAATTGATAGAACTACTCATAGGGAAACATAGAAGCCATAACAACCATTGAAACTACTTAGAACTCTAAGAATTCTACATGCAAGATCATCTACAGTAGCACCATGAGGAGCTAATTATTCAAAATATAAACCACTAAAACGAAATCTAATTGGACAAACGGAGGAGTCACATACCAAGCAACAATCCTCCGAAACAGTTTCAGAAACGGAGCTTCGAGCAAAGAGATCAAAATTCGCGGGTTTGAGAGCAAGTACACGAGAGACAGAGCAATGGTGATTTTTTTTTCTGGAGGTAGGTGATGAGGTGGTGTAAAAAGATAAGGGAGAGGGCCCACGTGGGGACCACGGCTCACCAGGGCGCGCCTGGGGGTCCTGGCGCGCCCAGGTGGGTTGTTCCCACCAGGTGCACCCCACTCTGGTATTATTTACACCAAACATTCTTAAATATTAGGAAAAAAATCGTGTTAAATTTTCAGGGCATTCTGAGAACTTTTATTTTCGGGCCATTTTTTATTGTACGGGAAATTCAAAAAACAGACAAATCATGGCATTTTATTTTATTTAGCTAATAAAAACAGAAAACAAAGGATAGGGACAGAAGGTAGTGCTTACTAAATTCATTTACTTCATACCGGTCAAAAATGATTCATTAATATGGTTGGTCAAGTCTTATTAACAACCACTTTTGGTCAGCATGAAACCGAAGAACTTTCGTAGATCACTAAGTTATGTCAACGGGGATATGAAAGTCCCTAGCAATAAGCATCTCATATTTGTTTTCATAAGTAGGTAGAGGTATTTGAAAACTTCCAATAGTGATTATTGAAGATTTTTCAATAACATGAATACCATTCACTTGGAATTGTTTCCCGAAAAGTGCACCGTATGCTCATGACCATTGATATGAAAAGTGACCTTGCTTTTATTGCAATCCATAATAGCCCCTGCAGTATTCAAGGAGGGTCTTCCAAGGATAATCGACATGTTGTCGTCCTCGGGCATCTCAAGTATAACAAAGTCAGTCAAAATAGTAACATTTGCAACAACAACGGGCACATCCTCACAGATACCGATAGGGATGGCAGTTGATTTATCAGCCATTTGCAAAGATATTTCGGTAGGTGTGAGTTTATTCAAATCAAGTCTTTTATATAGAGAGAAAGGCATAACACTAACACCAGGTCCTAAATAACATAAAGGAGTTTTCACATAATTCCTTTTGATGGAGCAAGGTATAGTTGGTATTCCTGGGTCTCCAAGTTTTTTAAGTACTCCATCCTTACAAGTATAATTAGCAAGCATGGTGGAGATTTTAGCTAGCGGTATTTTTCTCTTATTGGTGATGATGTATTTCATGTACTTTGCATAAGGAGGCATTTTCAAGATATCAGTCAAGCGAGTGCGCAAAAAGACTAGTTTCAGCACTTCAGCAAAGCGTTCAAATTATTCATCATCCTTCTTTTTAGTTGACTTGGGTGGAAAAGGCATAGGTTTTTGAACCCATGGTTCCCTTTCTTTACCGTGTTTCCAAGCCACAAAGTCTCTTTTATCATATCTTTTATTCTTAGGTTGTGGGTTATCAAGATCAACTAGTGCTTCTATCTCAACATCATTATCTGTTTCCTTCTCATTGTTTGGTTGAGTGTCTTCATGAGCATCAACATTATCTTTTTCATTATCACTAGGTGAATGTTCATTACCAGATTGAGTTTTAGCATTAGAGATAGAAACATCATTATCATTATCAGGAGGTTTTCTACTTCAGGTTCTCTAGTAGCATGCAAAGTCCTATCAGTTTCTTTTTCTTTTTAGAGGGACTAGGTGCAGTGGTGTTGTTTCATTGTGAATCATGTTCAATTCTTTTTGGGTGTCCCTCGGGATAAAGTGGTTCTTCATTCATTTTTCCTCCTCTAGTTGCAACTCTAACAACAAAGTCATGTATGTTGCTATTCATTTCATCAAGTAATTCTCTTTGAGATTTATCAACTTGTTCTAACAGGGTTTGTACCATACAAGCATGTTTTCCTACGCCTCTAACATCATTTGAAATTCTAAATAACAAGTCACTCAAGCGAGCAATCATATGAGAATTGTATTTCAATTGTTTCATAACATTTTCATTGAAGTGATCTTGTTTCCTAATGTAGTTTTCAAACTCATGAAGGCATTGACTAGGGTGCATATTGTGAGGATTATCATTGTCATTGAATTTCATTACAAAATTTACATTTACCACCTTAGGCGGAGGGGGTGCATTAAGCCCATGTATTTCTTCAATAGGATGTAAATTTTTAACATCCTCAGCTTTAATACCCTTTTCCTTCATGGATTTCTTTGCCTTGCATATCTTCAAGACTAAGATATAATATACCCCTCTTATTCGGAGTAGGCTTAGGTGGTGGTTCAGGAAGAGTCCAATCATCATAATTTTTCAATATGTTATTCAATATTCTTCAGCTTGTCCAATAGTTCATTCCCTGAAAACACAACCAGCACAGCTATCTAGGAAATCCCTAGAAGCATCGGTTAGTCCATTATAGAAGATGCCGAGTATTTCATTTTTCTTAAGAGGGTGATCAGGTAAAGCATTAAGTAATTGGCAAAGCCTCCCCCAAGCTTGTGGGAGACTCTCTTCTTTAGTTTGCACAAAGTTAAATATTTCCTGTAAGACAACTTGTTTCTTATGAGCAGGAAAATATTTTTCAGAGAAGTAATAAATCATATCCTGGGGACTATGCACACAACCAGGAGTAAGAGTATTGTACCAAGCTTTAGCATCACCCTTTAATGAAAACGGAAATAATTTGAGAATATAGTAGTAACAGGTTTTCTCAGCATGAGTAAAAATGGTGGCTATGTCATTTAACTTAGTGAGATGTGCCACAATAGTTTCAGTTTCATAACCATGGAAAGGATTGGATTCAACCAGAGTGATTAACTCTAGGTCGACAGAGAATTCATAATCCTTATGATCAATAAAGATAGGTGAAGTAGCAAACTTAGGATCATATTTCATTCTAGTGTTCGAAGACTTTTCTTTATACTTGCATAATAATTTTTCTAGATCATCTCAATCATTACAAGCAAGAATATCTCTAGTTTTTTCATCACTCATAAAATAACCTTCGTGTACCTTAGGCAATTCATATCTAGGAAGGCTAGTTTTAGCAGGTGTTTCAAAATTTCCAGTTTCAAGCTCATCATCAGATTCAACAACATCATGTTGTCTTACTCTAGTAATTTGTTCATCAAGAAAATCACCAAGTGGCACATCATCATCATGCAAGGTACTAGCATCATCATAAGTGTCATTCATAGCAGAAGCAGCATCATCAATAACTTGCAACATATCAAGAGTTATAGCATGTTGTGGGGTTGCAAGTTTACTTATAACAAAAGGTGAATCTAAAGCAGAACTGGATGGCAGTTCCTTACGTCCCCTCGTCTTAGATGGATAAATCTTAGTCTTAGCATCCTTTAGATTCTTCATAGTGATAAATTGATAATAATCCCAAGTGACACAACAAATATAGCTATGCTCCCCGGCAACGGAGCCAGAAAAAGGTCTTGATAACCCATAAGAATAGGGGATCGCAACAATTTTCGAGGGTAGAGTATTCAACCCACACTTATCGATTCGACACAAGGTGATCCAAAGAATATTTGCAAGTATTAGCTGCTGAGTTGCCAATTCAACCGCACCTGGAGATTAGTTATCTGAAGCAAAGTGATCAGTAGCACATCAATATAGTTTTGATAGTAGTGGCAAAAACAACAGTAACCGTAGCAGTGATAATAGTTTTGTAGCAAGTGCATCAGTAACGATAGCAGTAGTAACTTAGCAAGATCAATATAGGAAAAACTCGTAGGCATTGGATCGCTGATTTGTTGGATGATATTCATCATGTGACAGTCATAACCTAGGGCGATACGGCACTAGCTCCAGTTCATAAATATAATGTAAGCATGTATTCCGTAAATAGTCATACGTGCTTATGTAAAGAATTTGCATGACATCTTTTGTCCTACCCTCCCGTGGTAGTGGGGTCCATATTGGAAACTAAGGGATAATAAGGCCTCCTTTTAATAGAGAACCGGAACAAAGCATTAGCACACGTGAATACATGAACTCCTCAAACTATGGTCATCATCGGGAGTGGTTCCTGTTATTGTCACTCCGGGGTTGCCGGGTCATAGCACGTAGTAGGTGACTATAAGTTGCAAGATCAGATCTAAAACATGAATATAATGATAATATCATAAACGGTTCAGATCTGAATTCATGGCACCCGAGCCCAAAGTGAAAAGCATTAAGCATGGCAAAGTCATAGCAACATCAGTCTCACAACATAATGGATACTAGGGATAGGCCCTAACAAAACTAACTAGATTACATGGTGAATCTCATCCAACTCCTCACCGACCAGCGAGCCTACAAAGGATTTACTCACTCCCGCTGGGGAGCATCATGGAATTGGCGATGGAGAAGGGTTAGTGATGACGAAGGACGAAGATCCCCCTCTCCGAAGCCCCAAACGGACTCCAGATCTGGCCTCCCGAGGAATAGCAGGAGGTGGCGGTGGCTCTGTCTCATATATCGTGATAATTCTTTCTCCCTTATTTTTTCCTCCGCGAATATGAATTTATAGTATCATGGTTGGTGTCTGCGGGGCCACCAGGTGGGGACAACCCACCTGGGCGCACAGGAGGGGGACGCGCCCTGGTGGGCTGTGCCCACCCAGGTGTCCCACACCGGTGGTTCTTGGCTCCAGTATTATATAAAAAATCCTCGCAAAGTTTCCTTCCATTCCGAGAACTTTCATTTCTGCACAAAAACAACACCATGGTAGTACTGCTAAAAACAGTGTCAGTCCGGGGTTAGTTTCATTCAAATCATGCAAATTAGAGTCCAAAACAAGAGGAAAAGCATTAAGAAAAGTAGATACGTTGGAGACGTATCACTGGCCACTACCGCTGGCACAAGCTCCTCGAACTCACTATCTGAATCAGTTCGGTTTCTTGAGTCTCAACTACAAGCTGAAAGACATCGATCAGCTGTGATGCGACAAGAAACCAAAGGACTGCAGAAGTCCCTGGAGAATTCAGATGCATACTTTCTGGTGCAACAGCAAGTGCTGGAGGATTTAAGCGCCAAACAAGAGAACGCTAATAAGCTTGCTAAGCATCTTGCCAGCATGGCGGATACCCGAGATATTGTTTCTTGAGCCCTTGTGAAGTGGTTTCAGTTCTGGACTTATTTTGCTGCAGTGTTTATTTGCACTGGCCGCCAATTTTGACAACCAGTGTATGTAATATGTTGCTTTGTTCCCCATATTTGCAATGGTGGCGAACTTTGATGCCCAGTGGTTGTAATATGTGTAATAGCCTATCATATATTGCTTGTTATTTATTTCCTTGTTGTCTTATTTATTTGTTTGCTTGTAGTTAGTGCAGTTCTTTTTCCGCGGAATGCTAGTGGCCGCAATAACCTAGTTTTTAAAACTATGCCGCAATAACCATGGGCAACATGCGGACTGTTGTAACCATGACCTTCTACAGGCCTTCTACGGGCCGTATGGTCGATTGACCAAACATGGGCCAATAACATACCGCATTATGCGCCGTAAACGGGCTAGACCGACAACCATCCGTTCATGGGTTGACCATAACGGGCCTTTAAGAGGCCGACGAGTATAATGGGCTTAATTCCATCTATAGGCATAATGAGTCATTAATGGGCCGTATTTGATGACGCTATGAAAACGGCCCAACGGGTCAACGGGCCCCAAAGGGGCTGACTTTAACCACGGGCTAAATTTGGCCCACAAGCAGAAAAGGCCAGTAACGGGTCGTAAGCTACCGAATACTACAAATCAGCCCAAGAATAAATGAGCCCTTAAAAGGCCGAAAGATAACACGGGCTGGGAGCGGCCCAATGGAGTAACGGGTCGTTAATGGGTATGAAGCGATATACTATTCATTATGGGCCAGTTTCACTACGGGCCGTTAATGGGCAAGAGTTATGAAGGGCCTCTTATGGGCCGAAAGATGTCATGGGCCGGAAATTACAATGGCCTGGAATGATATTGGACGGCCCAGATGAAGCTAGTGGGTAGAATTAGGAAAGGCCATGATGGGCTGTGAGTTATCGGGCCTAAATGGGCTATATGCGAGCAGGCCGTTAGCAGGCTTTCGGTTGGCCAGCCCGTTATCCTTTGACCTTGTCAAACGGGTCGGCCTTTTGACCTGAATGGGCCGCTGTTGAGCCTTGCCATGTGTCAACGTATCATTGGCGCCTCATGTTCATTGGTTGGTTGACATCTACCCGCACGTGGATCTGACATGTGGTTCCTTCGGCCTATGAGATTTTTACACCTGGAAAATTCCCAATGGTCCTTGCTATTAGCGGGTTATCGGATCCAAAACCAGACCCGTTAGCTAAACGGCGACCCGTTACGGTGGATGCCCCGTGTCGGTTACCCTTAACGAAAGCACTTCCATGACGTGGCATTTATTGTCATGGAAGTGAACACTTCCGTGATGATAATTTTGGTATTGTCATGGAACACTTCTACGACAGCAGAGGTATGAGTATCTTGATTCTATCATAAAATCATCATGGATGTACATGCATGACAGAAAATGTGACCTACTGTGACAAACACGTATTATCACGGAAGTGTTTTTTTGTAGTGACGCACCCTAGAGACACACCCCAAAGATAGATAGTGGGGTCACTGATGCTTCGGACTCGCCTCCGCAAGCGATGACGCGACGTGTGCTCCGGCTCATTACTGGCTTGGCTCGCATGGGGAGGGGGGGTCCCAACCCCCTCCCCCGTCTCGGCCTCACGCTAACACTGAAGTGCACACTTGGTTGACAGGCGCAATGCGGTTATTCTCTTTCCACCCCCCACACACGCACCCCAGAGACACAACCCTAAGATAGATAGTGGGATCACTGATGTGATGGACTCGCCTCCTCATGCGATGACGCAGGACGCCGTGTCGTCGCCTGCTCCATCTCGTTCCTAGCTCGGCCTCACAGGGTTGTGGCTCTGGGGTTTGCACTGGTTGTTCCTGGTTCCGGCTCATTCCTGCCCCTCCCCCTGGCTCGGCCTCGCGCTGACGTGGTAGCGTGCACTTGCACTACAGGAATCAGGCATTTTGCCGTCAGTACGCTACAGACGGCAAAGAAAGGATTACAGATGGCAAATTTTTTGCCGTTAGCCCATGACGGCAAACTATGTCGGCAACCTCAAAATCGGCAAAGTCTCATTTTGCCGTCAGTCAAAAGTCGAGATGACGGCAAACAATTTGCCGTCGATGAAGACCTTTTGCCGTCAGCCGGAATTCCTACACGGCAAAAAAAAGTAAATAGATGGAACGCCCAACCACTGGACTGCGTGAGTTCTTTTTGCCGTCAGACCAATGGTAGCCTAGACGGCAAACTACGAATTTTTTTGCCGTCAAGTGCGGGACTACAAGACGGCAAAACCACCATCTTTTTTGCTGTCAGCGCATACTGTACTTGACGGCAAACTTGCTATATCTTTGCCGTCATCTACTTTTGCATAGACGGCAAACCCTTCTGCCAGGCTGTACACTAGGGCGCCACACGTCCTTTTTGCCGTCATGAACATGACGACAAAGAGGTTGCACTCTTTTTATTTAAAATCAAAAATCAGTAACGATTCCTGACACATATAGATAAATAGACAAATGACAGTAGATATAGACAATGAACACGAGAATACATATAGACAATATAACACATCAACGATTCCTCGCACATATAGCATAGTCCGTATACATATCCATATAGCACAGTCCAAAACACATTCATATAGCACAGTTCATAA
>LR738715.1:460513663-460598772 GCA_902687465.1 Secale cereale
CAGTCCATAACACATCCATATAGCGCAGTCCATATATAAATGTTTCATAGCATATGAATATGTATAGCAGGCATCACTACATAATATTTCGCACTACGATAAATGTCATCATGCCCATATCATAGTCCAAAAGAGGATCCATATGGCAACCTACAAGAAGAAATCATGCACATATGTCAAATTTTGGCACAACAATAAAATAAAGGGCTACGTGTCCACAATAACAAAATAAGGTGCTTTAAATCATGAAGATGTCAAATATACAAAAGAAAGTACTTGAAGACCCAACAAAATAAATAGTGACCCATATCACACCATATTCATATTCCATTGCAAGTTCCCACAAAAATAGCTTCTAGCCCATATGGAGTTTCTTTAACACTTGTCAAATTTTGAAGATTTCAAATTTAACACTCTAAATCACAAAGAACTTCGTGAATGGTCTCTAGTTATAAGTTTGATCTTCAAATGATTCAAATGGTGATAAATCAACACTTGCAAGTTTCTAAATCATGAAGATCTCTAAGTCATGATAATAAGTAGAAATGGTATGGTTCAAATGGTCTTCAAGTGGTCTCTAAATCATCGTGTGATACAAATGGTTTGATATAAGTTCAATTCAATTTAACATACTAAACAATGAAGATCTCCAGGTGGTCTCTAAATCATAAATAGATAGCTTCAAATGGTCTCTAAATCAAGAAAATATATAGCTTCAATAATGCATAGCTAATGGGTCAAATGTACTTGTCAGTTTCTAGATCATGGACATATGTTCAAATGATCTCTAAATTATGAAGATGTTCAAGTGGTCTCTACTTGTAAATGAGATATGGAGGCACTAACCGTAGTAGATCTCAAAGATGCAGAGAACCATCAAGGTTATTGCCACCTAAGCTAGGAGCATGTGAAGATCCAGCATTATTCGATCCATGGGTCGATGGATACTGCATGAAGCATTACATGGTTAGCATGACACTCGGACAAAGAAATGCAATAATGATCCTTGCAAGTATTTCAGTTAACTAACCGTAGAGCGTGGAGTAAGGGCAGACATATCGAAAGCGGGCATACCATTCTGGGTGTAATAAGCCTACAAATTATGTTAAAGAGGAGTGAAAGTTAAGTACGGGTAGTAAAAGACTACATGTGCTGACTATTAAGGAATTGTGCTTGGCTATTAAGGAACTAACCATAAACATCTGAAAGTTTTGAGTATTTTGTGCCCACAACGCCTGTTGTGTCCTCTCATCAGCCAGTCGCCTCTCCTCCGCCCTCTCTGCCGCCCTCTCCTCCGCCGACAGTCGCCTCTCCTCCGCCCTCTCCGCCGCCACCCGTTGCCTCTCCTCTGCCAACTTCTCCTCGAGTAGAGACTACAGAATATGGGGTCACAGTTGCATCTTCAAATCCAGCATTATGTAAGAATTAGAAAAATCATAGGTAGAAAGACTATTATAGAATACCTCCATCTCAGCCCTTGCCGGAGTCGCGTGTTGACATACAAAATATTTTGACAGACCTAGCCGAGCCTTGTACTCAGGTAGAGTGCGCGTGGAGGACCTAGGAAACATGCCTCCTCCAATCGCTTCCTTGCCATGCTTCCTTCCCTATCCAGCGATCATAACCAACTCGTGGTCAAGGGGCTCCGATGTCACATCATAGTCGGGACCTCTCAGCTTTGTTGCCACCTCTATAACTTTGGTCAGCCGATTGTAGGCGGTCTTGTTGGTGTACGCAGACGATGTGTCAGACGGGTCATATGGTGTGGCTTTTCTGTACGGTGCCTTATGGGACAGAGCATACCCAACGAAAAGGTTGGGCTCCGGAACCTTGTGGTAACGCCCCTGCAACCAAACCAACATCATTAGAATTTCATCACAAGGATTGGCAACATGTGTGACACGAAAGAACTTATGAAGAACAAATCGATGGGAGGAAAGATGTACCCATATTTTCTTGAATCCCTTAAGGTTCAAGTTGCCTTGATGGTGTGGTGGATAAATCATTGCCTTTTGCCGATTTTTGTAATCGACGTGTTTCAACATATACTCTTTAGAACACCAGTAGTCCACAATTCGCTCCCAACACTCCCCCTTATCAACACACCATCTAGGAGTAACCTAATTGATCATTTGCATCTCATATAAGTCAAAAGAAATGAGTGCCGACGAATTGAGGAAATAACAAGGATGAACATGATTTATTTACCTGCATGTACTCGTCCTTGTGAAGAAAGATTTTCATAGCTAGTTTCTTAGTAGCCATCTTATAGCCCTGAGATGCCTTATAAGAACGGACGGCAATAACGCGTGCAACATAGAACATATTGCGCACAAGCTTCTTACAATGAATGTTGACGTTCCTTTGTGCCTCCTCCAACTTCCCATCCTCGCATCTATAGAAATCCTGCAAATACACATGAGATTAAACGAGATTAGAAATTAACTAGCTATGGATTATATATATGCAATGTGTGAACTAAACTTAATGATTACCCAAAGTTCAGCAAAGACCCGCTCGGCTTTGTTGTGAACCTCGATATTGTTGAATGTACCAACATCCTCACAGGCTTTGTAGTGGTCCCAAGTCGATGCTACCTCTGGAACATTGCCCTCCCCAGGCAAAGTAACCATGCCAAGGAAATGCTCCTTAAGGAGAATCCCAATGGTCATGTTCACGTGTCGGTACTTACCCGCCTCCTCATCGCCAACTTCCGTCCAACCGCTACATAGCGAGACGCCAAAGTTATGAGCAATTGTTGCATACATTGAAGGTAGAAAAATGGGAAGCCAAAGTTAGTTACCTTACTCCATATGGAGTAATGCACGACCTTTGCTCGACAGGTTTCCCTCGTTCCGGGAGCCTTGATGCACCACGCAGGAACACAGACCAACCCTCGAGAACTGCAATTAAACCATCACCCTCCTCCTCCCCGTCATCAGGCACGGGGGTGTGAGACATCGGCTCGTCCTCAAGCACGGGGGAGTGAAACACAGGCTCGTCCATCCGTTCCTCCTCAGACACAGGGGAGTGAGACACATGCTTGTCCATCTGTTCCTCCTCAGACACAGGGGAGTGAGGCATCGGCTCGTCCAACCGTTCCTCGTCAAGTGGTGTCACGGCAGGTGGTGGCGAGCGAGGCCGAACTGGGTTTCTCTTAGCCTTTCCTCCACGTCCACCTCTTCCTCGGCTTCTTCCTCGAGGATGCTGAGCATGAGAGGGTGCATCGGGAGGATCGGCCAGAAAACTGGTGAGCAGATTTCTCACTATCTTGAGTGGGGCCTTCTCTGTCGTAGCACTAGCAGCCCTTTTCCGATGCGGGCCCACCATGCTTCACTCACCTGCTACGACAAATAGTAAAGCAATTAGTACGAATACAACATTATAGTTCAAATAAATAAGCATAAGTTCAAAAAAAAATGGAATGAGAATCACTAAGGCAATTATAGTACAAATACAACACTATTGCTCAAATAAATAAGCAAAAGTTCAAAGAAAAAATTGAATGAGAATCACTAAGGCAATTATAGTGCAAATACAACAATATAGTTCAAATAAATAAGCATAAGTTCAAAAAAATCATACACAAATGAGAATTACAAAGGCGATTATAACACAAATACAACACTATAGCTCAAATAAATAAGCATAAGTTCAAAATATTATAAATTCAACATTACATCATGTTCGGGATCATGGTAAGGCAACTAGTAGAAAAACAACATTACAGTTTTACATTACAACTAAAAATAGTCGGGATCATCTGGATCACAATCTGCCTCTTCTTCCTCTTCTGCTTCCTCGTCATCATCAGTATCACGCGTGTCGTCCACAATGTCGTCGGAGTGTTGGCCGTCATCGTCAACATCATCGGCAATGCCTTGACATAACCGCTCAAGAATTGATAGGTCTTCCACGTTCGTAACCTCTTCTTCTTCCTCATCTGCTTCTTCTTCTTCATCATTGTCAATGTGTACTTCCGTGCGTGGATGGATGTTGCGACGGCCTCTAGGCCCATGTTCTTGGAGGAATTCTCCATCATATGTGTCGGGGTCAATGTGAGGTTGATAATCCTCTTCACTGGGGGAACATTTTTTACCACGTGGCGGCACATCATACACGGCATCCCAACCCTTAAGATGCGCCTTCTTTTGGCATGCGTACTTCAGATAGAAAACTTGTGTCGCCTGTTGAGCCACAATATAGACATCCTCGCATTCTAATTTGCTGTCTTGTCGAATTTCGACTTGCCCAATATCATCTCTCCGCCTAACCTTCTCCGGATCGAACCAATGGCATTTGAAGACAATGACTTTTGGAGGATTTGCCCCAAAGTAATGCAGTTCATATATTTCATCAAGTCTTCCATAATACTCGACTCCACTGCAAATAGCCGACACTCCGGTGTTTTTTGATTTTAGATCGGCCCGACATTCCTCGTTCTCATGTGTGCGGAAGCGATACCCGTTGATGTCGTATTTATCGAATGTACTGACCTTATAGTCAAAGCCATTAGCAATTTGTTTCAACTCTTTGTCCAATATTGACGTACCCTACAAGTTCAAGTGGGAAGGATCGGTGTATTAGTTGCACGTAATACCAACTTAAGTTCTTCCATAATAAGAAGTATATATACCTTTCCTTTGAACCAAGAAATGAAACCGTAATTCCCGTCTGTGTTGCCAGCAAGAAGCTCATACTCTTCGAGTGAATCACGTTCGACCGCTCCATTTGAGAATTGAGCAACGAATTCACTGAGCAATGAGAAATGAGAGTACTTAGCCACAAACATATGAGTAATCTTACATGATGTACCAATCACTTACTCAATGTATGGCCGCATTTCTCTTAGGTTGGTGAGTATATAAAACGTAAGAGAGCTGCACTCTTTCATAGCCAAATCTTTGAAGCAGAAGCACCAACAGGTCCGAGTTGCCCTTTGAAGAGGCTGAGCTTGGATTCATGTTTGGGGTCGCCAGTATTGTAACGGGACTTCACATTATGCAAGCTTGGAATATTGGCCGCATAGCGTGATGTCGTGAAGTTTGTCACCTCTTCCGCCAAGAATGCCTCAGCTATGGATGCTTCAATTCTACTTTTATTTCTACATTTAGCTCGAAGAGTCTTTTGCATTCTCTCAAGTCCATAGCACCAACGATTCTGCACAGGGCCACCCAATCTTGCCTCAGAAGGGAGGTGTAAAATCATATGTTCCATCGGATTAAAGAAGCCTGGTGGAAATATCTTCTCTAGCTTGCAGAGCAACTCGGGTGCCCGTTTTTCCATGTCATGTATCACAGTGGGAGATACTTCTTTAGCACAAAGAACACGAAAGAAATAGCTCAGCTTTGCCAATACTTCCCAATCGTCCTCAGGGATATAGCCTCGAATCATCACTGGCATTAACCGCTCAAGCCATATGTGCCAATCATGACTCTTCATCCCGTTGAGCTTCAATTTATCAAGATTCACTGCCCTCATTAGATTCGCTGCATACCCATCGGGGAACAACAAAGTTTTGAACCACATGAGTATCTCCTTCTTTTGTTCCCTTGTAAGAACAAACCTGGCCCGTGGCGTCATCCAATTCTTCCGGCCTATGGGTTGCCGCAAGTTTTGTTCGGGTCTATCACATAGCTTCATCACATCTAGTCTAGCCTTAGTATTGTCCTTCGTCTTCTCAGCAATGTTGAACAATGTGCCAAAAATGGCATCGGCGATATTCTTTTCAGTGTGCATTACATCAGTGTTATGTGGAAGCTCAAGCTGGTGGAAGTAGGGGAGATCCCAGAAGCATGGCTTATGAGTCCAGGCGTGTTCTTCATTATATCCCAGGAAATACCCTGGACGGTTGGGATCAGGTTGGAGAGCGTTTAGTTGATCACGAATCTGTTCACCTGTCATCTCAGGTGGTACTGAGTGTTCGACAACTTCACCTTTCATGAAGTTCTTCTTGTCTTGTCTGAATGGATGGTCAGGCAACAAATGTTGTCTATGTAAATCGAAGCAAGAATACTTGTGACCATGTTGCAGCCAACGACAATGAAGGTTTGTCTTGCATCTGGGGCATGGGAACCTCCCATGCACAGACCACCCCATGAAAAGTGAAAACGCCGGTAGGTCATGCAATGAGTACTGGTACCAAACATGCATTTTGAAGTTTTTCTTGCTAGCAGCATCGTATGTCTGTATCCCATTCACCCAAGCTTCTTTCAAGTCATCTATCAATGGCTGGAGGTAAACATTTATATTCTTCCCCGGATTCTTGGGCCCTGGAATAATCAACGATAGGAATATGTGCTTGCGTTGCATTAGGACGCCGGGGGGGGGGGAGGTTGAGGGGAGCAACAAACACATGCTAACAACTATATGTCTTTGAGACAAAACCAAACAGATTGAACCCATCGAGTCCGATGGCGACTCGTCCATTCTTTGCCTCTTTTGCTTTCTCAGGATGTAATCGATCAAAATTCTTCCATGATTGGGCACAAGACGGATGTATCAACATTGGTCTCCCATGATCATCCTTGTCGCGTCTTATCCCATATTTGTGCCATACCATTTGTTTGGCCGTGTCTTTGTTCAAGTAAAGGCATTGAATTCTTGGCAGGATTGAAAGATACCGAAGAACATTTGCAGGGAATTTGGTATGCTTCTTCGTACCATCACCGAGGACTCTCTCGATATACCTAGAGGAGCCGCACTTGGCACAATACCTGTCGTCGGCATACTCTTTCGTAAATAAGACACATCCATTTGGGCAAGCGTGTATCTGCTCATACGGCATCTTAAGTGCACATAGGGTTTCTTCGCTTCATACCAACTTTTAGGCAGTTTGTGACCTTTAGGGAGAGAGCGACCCCAAGAGGTCATCAATGAACCAAAGTTATCTCTGCTCATGTTGAACTGGGTCTTCATAGACATTTCTTGTCTGATGGCATCCAGCTGGCACTGATCTGTGTAGTCGTGAAGAGGTTGCTGTGACGAATTCAACCTTTCTAAGAACGCCCTCGCAGACTCCTCTGGTTCTTCCTCTGATCCGGCATCACGTGCATCGTTGAAGTCGGCTACCATGTCATCGGTCCCGGTACCATTGTCGTCGGTGTGCCGATGCACCACCTTCTCTCTGCTACGTTCAGTCTCGCCATGAAAGGTCCACCGGGTATAACTAGGCTTAAACCCATGCTTCTGCAGGTGTAAACACATAGTCTTCTTTGACTGTTCTAGATAGTTGTTGCACTTCAAGCAGGGACACCAAGTTTTTCTCTTGCCACTAGCAAATGTTGCTTCTACGAATTCATTGGTCTTGTCCACCCACTCAACGGTCATGCCAGCCTGACTAGGGTGGCCACTATACATCCACTCACGATCATCCATACCGCTACTTGCACTGACAATACGGGCACCAAATTCATATTCATCAAGTTATATATAATGTAATTAGGAATAGATACATAACTAATTAATTTTGTCATATTATTTATGCCACAATTTTATTTTTTACCATGCAAAAGGAAACAGACATTCATGGATTGAATCCTATCTCTAATAGGTAAAGATGGGTCCTAATCCCACCCGAGTACGTGTAGATTGGGTTCATTCCCCATGCTCTACTCCGGTCCGAGGCAAAATTTCGGCAGCACCTCCCCGCTGTTCTCCAGATACACATCTCAGCAACAAGCAGAGAGAAGGTGTACCCGGAGAACAACGGGGTGGCGCTGACGAAATTTTGCCTCGAACCAAAGTAGAGCACGGGAAACAAAACCCAATCTACACGTACTCGGGCTGTCCATGGATAACATGGACAATTCGAAAAGATGACGCTTATAAATATGCAAAGATATGCATATTTATAGATGTCACCCTTTCGAACGGGAGACGCCTAGGTTACGAGACTTGACATGAAAGAAAAATGTATTGGCATAGGCATGACAACGGGAACAAAGCAAATAGGGGAGGGGGAAGAGATGATAGTCGAGCTCACCCCTAGACCGTACGTAGAGGCAGTAGTCGAACGACGAGGGCAACAACAACGGGACCAATGGTGCTCCTCGAGATGAAGAGAAGATACCTGCACATGAAAAGCACCGGCACAACCAACATAAGCACTCACACAACAATCTAATAAACAACATCAACAACATCATCTCACATCTCAACAACATCTAACCAAAAGAAAATACGCAAGAAAGAAAGAACCCAAAAAATAATATGTTCTGTGTTCGTGTGGCCTTTGTTTGCCATGCTTCTCCAAGTAATGGGAACTACTAGTAACAGGGAGTTCCTGTTTCTTATGTGTTGAGCTGCTGACACCATAAACAATTTGTTATTTTGATTCAGAATATGTCAAGCAGCATTGGAGATGGAGCCAAATGGATGGTCAACATTCAAGCCAGTATATCATATGCAATTGTAACATTTAACATTCAAGCCAAGCGAAGCCTGTAAGTAGACATAACCTTGCACATAATTTTTTGGTTCAGATATATTAGATCACCAGAGCATATATATTTGATCACTTTAATTTCTACATTCAGTTTTATGGGCTATGGTACAAAGCTTCATTACTCTGCATATATTTCTCTATTACGATGGCCTCGACTCTCGAGGTTCCAGTCTGCCTTCCGTCATCACCCCCGCAAGAACACATACCTGAGCAACACAGAGATCATTGCTCCGCGGCGCCATGGCGACCTATTCATGATCTGTCCTATTCATGATCTGTCCTACTTTTTTTCTTTAAAGAAAAGTGGATATCTGCTTCTGTTACAGTCCTATTCATGATCTGTCCTACTTTTTTTCTTTAAAGAAAAGTGGATAAGATGGTGACAACAAGCTTGAAGCCACACGGGAGAAGTTTCAGCTGATGACAGTATTGTCAATGAGAATTAATCCACAATAAGATGGGTCATTTGCAGTCTACAAGTACTTGTTGTATCAACCTAATGTTCTTAACTGCTATCACGGTAATTAAACTCGAATTTAAAAAATAAAATTATGTTCGGTTTTTGTAATTTCTACTTCTTTTTATTTAAAAACCGACCTATCTTGGTTTTGCCAAACTGTATTGTGTGTCTTCTTTGCCTTGAAAGTGTTGGTATGTGTTAAGTTTGTGGAGGGCTTAAATTCTAGAAGAATAGTTGCAGCAGAATAAGAATCAATATTCAAGAAACTTCAGTTTTACTCAAATCCCGTGGGATCTTCATGTAACTGTTTTTATTCTGAAGCTCACACACCGATGTAATATGACAGTTCTCTACCCTATCATCAAGATTATGCACAACTGTAGTTTTGAAATTTGTTGTTTTTACTCAATTGAATTGGTTGCCCGAGTTATCAGCATGGAAAGAACTTATTTTTCGCTTATTGACTACTTACACACTTCTTATGATGCCCGATAGGCATGCAACCAAGCACACCATATATTGTGAATAAGAAATCATCACAGAGAACGTAATAATCCCTATAATGGGGGTTACAAGAATGCATTGCTGTTGTCTGACCTGTTTCTTTGTGGCTATTTGCTATCAGATGGCCAGTGGGATAAAATTTATGCATTTTTTTGGTTAAAAGAGGCTAGCCTGCTCAGGTTAGGAAAGTTTAAGCTTGATGGGATTTCAAAGCCATTCGGTGCTGCTATCGAATCCTTATTGACTGCTCTTTGCTCATTTCACTGATGATATGTTTATAGTTTTAAACTAAGCAACAATATACAGGTGAGGTGCCGGCAGTGTGTCCTCAAAGCATATGTTAGTGCCATACAGACTTTTGGAGATTGGTATTCCTATGCCTTTACATGCATGTAGTGTTTCTTCTACTGGCCGTGGCCGCGATTGTTCTTTATGCAACTTAGACAAATTACCTTCAGTTTATTTGTATAATCCTCACATGATTTGGCGGATGATGCTTGTATGTCAATATTTTTGAAATACTCCTACCAACGTTTTGTCAAAATGAACGGGTGCGGCAACGCACGCCTATCATGATCTAGTTACAATTAATATTGTGGAAACTCGTATGGTATTAGAACACAATTACGATCTCAGGGTTTGGTAACTAAACTTTACAATTGTATTTGTCCTATATTGTCCACCTGAGAAAAGTTCATCTATTATATCCTCCTACGATATCAATATTCTATATCATAAATGAAGTAAAGTTCATCTATATTATCCTCCCAAGAACAAAAAAGAAGAGTACAAAAATCTGAACCTGGGGTGTCCACGCATCCATCTACTGTGTAATTACTAGTTCATGTATTCTTAACCAATTTAGTGTCCAATGCAACTTATTTGCAAAAAAGAAGAGTACAAAAAATCAGTATGAATCAGGAGCAGAAATCTGAACCTGAACCTATTCGAACCTATTGAACTAATATGAATCGGGAGCAGAAATCGGGAGCAGAAATTGTACCGAGCGGACGGGGGCGGGGCGCTACATACGACCTAGATCGGGAGCGGCGACTGACGGGGACCGGCCCGGCCGGCCTTGATCTTGGGGTGGCGGGCGGCGACCGGCGGGGAGGCGCAACCGGCCGGTCTCCTCCCTCGCGATGGGGCGGGATGGCCTATCCTCCGGCCATGTAGGGGAAACCGGAGGCGGCGGCGACTGGTGAGGGCGGCGGCGGCGAACGGTGAGGGCGTCGGCGAGCGGTGAGGGCGGCGGCGAATGGTGAGGGCGGCACGGGAGTGGGAAACCGACACTAGGAGAGTGGGAGATCGGGGTGGCTTGGGGGTTTTTTTAGGGAGGCTGTGGGTTTTCTTTTCTTTATTTTTTCAGTCTTTGTTTTTTTTTCTGAGAAGAGATGTTGAGAAGAGATGTTCAGTCTTTGCCGTCATCTGTATTCAGCAGCAGACGTCAAACCATCTCTTTTTGCCGTCAGCTGGGCCAAGTACAAGATAGCAAAACATGTCCGTTTAGGCCAGTTCACGGACATAGTTGTGAACAGTTTTTTGCCGTCAGTCACAGCGAAGGAAGTCGGCAATGATTCATCTTTGCCGTCATTTGCACACGTAGTTGACGGCAAATATGTCTTTGCCGTGTGTTGCCTTTCGCCGTCTATTTTTTGTTATTTTTTGCAGATAAATTTTTTTTGCCGTCTGCTCATGACGGCAAAACCACCATTTGCTATCTACCCCGACGAAATGTTGACGGTAAAAATAGCACATGTCGGCAAAATGCCTGATTCCTGTAGTGTTGGTTGACAGGCGCAATGCGGTTTTCAATGATTAAAATATTTTAATCCAAAAAAATCAAAATTCTAATAAGAGGATCAAATTGTAAAGATGCATAAGTTCGGGATTTTGAAAAAACCTCAGATGAACACGTAAAAAAGCAATTTATACGAAAGCAAAATCTAGTATGTTCAGGTTACATACCTACTAAAGTTCTACTACTGTTCGAAGTATGGAAACATGTGTAACATCTCAAATTTTCAATTTGGAATGTTATACATAGGTCATCTTGCATATCATATTTTATTTGCATTTGTATGTTGTGATCCTCGAAATTCTAAGCAACTCAAGGACCCACGGAGAGAGTTGGGGATTTCACCGTTTTCATATTTGAATTTTCTCAATTATCGGAACAAGGATCATTTTAGTTTTAATTGTTTTTTTCTCCGAAAATATTTCACATTAAAAATATATGAGCGGAGATAACATGACTTCTCCAACATAAATGAAATATTGGAGGAAAAATATTAAAATCAAATATATTTTTTATTTGAATTTTATTGCAATTTTTTCGATTAGGAAAAATAGGCGTTTTTCAAAATTGCATTTAGGTCCGGCAAAATGTTCACTTTGTCCTAAATATTATTAGAGGACGGTGAAAATTTATTTCAGAATTTTTGCCTCCATTTAGTATTTATTTTGTTTGTTTTTCAGCGTCGGGACTATTTAAAAAAAAGTCAAATCGACCTACCGGGCCGTGTATGACCCGGACTCTTGTCGGGCCGGCTTTATAAGCCGAGGCCACGCAGCCCCGAGGCACTGCCACCCGAAACCCTAGCCGCCGCCTTCGTCGCACCGCCGTGCACCGCCACCGCACCGCCGTCCCGCCGCCGCCGCCGGAGTCGTCGTCGCCGTTTTTTTCGGTTTAGGTAAAAACCATAGTTTTCTATAAAAACCCTAGATCGGTTTTGTTTATTTCGTTAGATCGGTTCGGTTTTTCTTGGTTTAGTTATTTAGAGGACGTTCATCCGTTCGTTCGTTTTAACGAACGCTTTTCATCTTTTAGTTACAGACAGCGAACGTTCGTTCGTCAGGCTGTTCGTCTCATTTTCTTTTTTAGGGTTTTTCCGCGATTATTCTCGATCGAGATTTCTGCCCTGATCTTCATTTTAGTATAACTTTTCGCTCGTTAGTCGGAATCAAGCGAAACAAGCGCCTAGATCTTCGCCTCGAAGACCCCTTTCTGTTTAACCAACTTGAACAAGATTTTGGTACTTTAAAATTTTGACTTTAGTACAATTTAGTAAACGGGTCTTGTTTGCTTCGTGGTTTGAGTTTCGTTGCTCCGTTTGATTTGATTCTTTTTGCAAACCAGAGTTCTTTAGTTGAACTTTCTGGTTAGATCTTCTTATTTGAGATTTACCCATGCATCTTTGCTTGGTTGCTTATGTATGCTATTGTTTGTTTGCGATAGAATTCCCGGAGTGCGAAGCGTGCTACTACGAGTCCCTAGGTTTTGCGAATCGTCAGCAAGGCAAGTAACACTTTGATCATACCCTTTATTACCCAATTTTTATGCATTAGTTAAACCCTCACACATTGCACGAGTAGGACCTCTTAACTTGTGGGTCTGGGAAGTAGATTGAGGTAGAACCTATTACCTACTTTATTATCAAACCCTGGGAGTTACTTCTATGTTATGCTTAGGTTTCCATGCTATGCTCATAGACGTGGATTGGGTTTGAGAGTACCCATGACAGATGTGAGATTGTTAATAAATGGTTCAACTTAAGGTGGCAACTTTAATACACATTTGGGTGGATTGGTTGCAGGGCACCTGGAGAATCCAGTGTTGCCCTAGGAAATCCCTGAGGAACCATGTGATTATCCTATGGAATGCCACCCAAGCTCAAAGGGATCATAAGACTATTCATGCTAGAAAGTTCCATGTGCAGCCACAATGCCATTATGGGCTCTAGCATAGTTGAGTATGTTGTGTGAGCTCTTTCAGGGGTGGACTAGCAGATGTAGGGGAAAGTAGGTGTACCGGTCCACCAGGGGTAAAGAGTAAATGCTTTTGAAAGACTGTGTCTCGGTCATCCGTTTCTCAAACACCATGTAGTGCGAGAAATTCAACGATGGAGATCGAGTCTTGTGGGGATAAGTGCGCAAACCTCTGCAGAGTGTACAAACTAATCATGATTAGCCATGTCCCCTGTTAAGGACGTCTTGAGTACCTGGTACTTGAATTATTGGATTGATCTCATCACCCTAAAACTAATTTGTTGGGTTAATAAAGATGGTTTTTAATTGGGATTGAGTTGGAGGAACCTTCTCAATGATGTTTCAACTACCATGATAGTTAAATTAAATTTATTCCTTTGTTCGAGGGGAAAATTGGCTTTATGCAAAACATTGTAAACTTAGAGCCTCCACCAGCCATATTTGCATGTAGTGTTAGCACTTATCAGTTACTTGCTCTACTTTTTTTCTTGTCAGCATATTCCATGTGTCGACCCATTTCGGGCTGCAACATATCATATTGCAGACTTTTCAGAAGAAGATTAAGATGCGCTAGGTCATTTGTCATGCACTCAGCTATGTCGTTGGAGTTGATGGACTCACTTATCTTCCAAGCCTTTCGTTGTTATCGTGTTAGATGGCCTTATGTCATATGTTTTGTAATAAGTTCTCCTTTGAGACTTTCGATGTAATAAGTGTGTGATTGCCACTCTGTTATAAATCCTTCAAGTATTGTGTGTGTCATTATTACCGATCCAGGGATGACACAGAACATAGAGACTTCGGTCCATTCGGATCGTGGTCGCTAAAAGATGGTATCAGAGCACACGCTAAATGTGGGACACGACCACTAAGAAAAGCCTTAGGTCACTCTTCTCTACTCATTTCTGACTCCTCTCCATTTTCTACTCTTTAGGATGGTGGACTCAAGGAACAAGTTTACCCAACCGGATGAAGACACACCTTTTGGACGACACTTGAAGGAAGTCACTAGGTACCTGAACATCGGAATACCAAGCTTCACCGGGACTTACACCGCCACTTTACCAGAAGAGGAGCGATGGAATATTCAAGTTCCAATTCCCGGGAGAACATTCATGCCAGTCACTGAGCCCATAGTGTTTTCCTTTGATGCACCAACCTGGAGCCTAGGTAAGAGTATGGCCGCCCACATTGCTATGGGACGAATTGGAGGAGTCTATAGACAGGAGCTGAAGGACACTATCTACCAGATATGTGGGCGCCGAGATGAGCAATGGGAGATGATCAGCACCCAGAAGGACATGTCTATTGCAGCTTTCATCCAAGAGTTAAACCAGCACATTCATCGACAGGAGCACCAGATGTGCGCATGCATGATAGATTTGAAGAAGGCGTTAACCAGGAACACGGAGCTAGAATAGGAACTCAAGTCTTCACATGACAGATATGAGTAGGAAATCGCAATACTTGTGGAGAAGAATGACGACTTGACAAGGAAGCTAGGAGTATTCATGGGAGACCCCACGCCAGGAGGAGAAGACGACTAACCCAAGGAGATTCGTTCTGAAGACTACATCATCATCGATGAGACCGACCCTGATGATAGTGATGATGACTATGAAGACAAAGCTGGAGCAGATATCATGGGATCTTCCACCGATCAAAACTTCTAGATGACCACCATGTGAATAGTAGTTTTTTCCCCATATAGTAGAAGTCCGAGCACTTTTGTAACATTAGTTCTAGACCTTTTGTATGCCCTTGTTTGAAATTGATTGGTGTGATATGAGTGTGTTTGTCTCATGTGCATATGTGTAGTGAATTTGCCCTAGACCTCATTCTATTCTAATCTCTTCCCTCTGACCCCATTAGATGCCTCCGAGACGTGAGACCGGATTTGAGTTTCCCCCTGAGCTCACCCAGTTAATCCAGCAACAGAACACTTTGATGCAACGTCTTTTCCAGAACCAGAACAATCAAAACAACAACAACAACAACAACAACAACAACAACAACAACAACAACCCTCCACCACCACCACACGTGGACAACCTAGCTTGTTTTCTGAGGTTGTAGCAGCCGGTGTTTTCCAGTAGCGTTGAGCCAATAGTTGCTGATGACTGGCTACGCAAGATTGGAAGGGAGTTGACCACCGCAGGTTGCACAGATGCTGAGAATGTGTGTTTTGCCACACATCAATTGGATGGACCAGCAGCCTCGTGGTGGGAGAATTACACAGCCACTTTCCCTGTAACCAATGTCACTTGGGATCAGTTCCAACAAGCTTTTCACACCGCCCATGTCTCAACTGGGGCGATGAGCATGAAGAAGCGTGAGTTTCGCAACTTGCGCCAAGGAAATCGTACTGTGGCTCAGTACGTAGATGAGTTTCGTACTCTATCTCGCGAAGCCCCTGATGATGTGGCCACAGATGCCGCAAAGCAGGAGAAGTTTATGGAAGGGCTGAATGACGAGATGAGCATATAGTTGATGGTGGCAACATTCAACAACTACCAGGAGCTGGTAGATAAGGCTCTTATGATTGAAGGGAAGCAGCAGCAGATTGAGAGCCGTAAGAGGAAGTATGGACAAGGAAAGAACAATTCTGGAGCCCAGCAGAAGCCCCGTTTCACCCCGAACTCAGGAGGATATACCCATAACCATGGAGGCCACACCCATAATGGAGGGAGTTCTCATAACCACAATGGCCCCAAGAATGGGAATGTGAATGGAGCAAGCAATAATCAGAACTGCTCCACTCCAGCCACACCCGCCAAGAGGGATCTAGGTCGCATTACCTATTTTAAGTGCGGGAAGAATGGACACTATGCCACGGAGTGCCCTAAAGCAAAGAATGGGAACGGCTCTGGGAAGAAGCCCGACCCTTTCAACAGGGGACAAGTGAACCACGTGAACGTAGAGGAGGTTGAAGAGCAGCCTAATGTAGTTGTCGGTAAGTTTTTGGTTAAGTCATTTACCGCAATAGTTCTTTTTGATACTGGTGCATCGCATTCATACATTTCAAGGAGATCCGTGGATAGATATAAGTTTCCCACCCAAGTACTTAAGACACCTATGTTAGTAAGCTCACCAGGAGCGGAGTATATGGCAAGTCAAGGATATTTTCAGATGCCATTGACCATTGGACGCCATGTTTTCCCCTCAGACCTGATAATTTTGGAGTCACTAGGATTGGATGTGATAGTAGGTATGGATTGTCTATCGATGCATGGAGGGAACATCAATTGTGCCAGTAAGTCTATTCTACTTACCACCCCAGAGGGAAAAAGGATCAAGTATGTATCCAGGCATGCGCCTAGGAGGACACAAGTAAATTCTCTCTTGGGAGTTGTTCAGGAGGAAGTCCCTGTAGTGAAGAATTACTCGGATGTATTCCCGAGGAGCTACCAGGCATGCCGCCAGATCGGGATATTGAGTTTTTGATAGAACTATTGCCAAGCACCGGACCAATATCAAAGAGACCATATTGGATGCCAGCAAATGATCTGGAGGAGATCAAGAAGAAGATTAAGGAGTTATTAGAGAAAGGATTCATTCGACGAAGTTCATCACCCTGGGGAGCCCCGGTGCTCTTGGTCGAGAAGAAGGATGGATCTTTAAGAATGGTCGTTGATTATTGGGCACTGAATGAAGTGACGATTAAGAATAAGTTCCCACTGCCGATGATCAATAATTTGTTCGATCAACTTCAAGGAGCTAAAGTATTCTCCAAAATTGATCTACGATCAGGATACCACCAGTTGAAGATCCGAGAAAAAGATATACCCATGACAGCCTTCACCACGAGGTATGGGCTATATGAGTATACGGTTATGTAATTTGGATTGACTAACGCCCCTGCCTATTTCATGAGCATCATGAATAAGGTGTTCATGGAATTCTTGGATAAGTTTGTCGTGGTATTCATAATTGATATTTTGGTGTATTCAAAGAATGAAGAGGAACACAAGGAACATTTGCGTTTAGTTCTTGAGAAGCTCAGAGAACACCAGTTATATGCCAAGTTCGGCAAATGTGAGTTTTTGTTGAAGGAAGCTGGATTCTTAGGACATGTTATATCAGGCGAAGGTATAGCAGTGGATCCTACCAAGGTTCAGTCAGTCACGGAGTGGTTGGCACCCACCTCAGCTGGAGAAATCAGCAATTTTCTTGGACTCATGGGATATTACCGAAGATTAATAGAGAATTTCTCCAAGATTGCAAAGCCTATGACGACATTGTTGAAGGAGGACACAAATTTCCATTGGATGGTAGAGTGCGAAGAAAGTTTTCAGGAGTTGAAGAAACGTTTGACGACAGCCCAGTGCTGATCTTGCCAGATATATGCAAGGATTTCCAAGTGTATTGTGAGGCTTCTCGCTTAGGATTTGGAGGAGTACTCATGCAGGATGGAAGAGTTGTTTCTGATGCATCCCGTCAACTCCGACCGCACGAGTTAAATTATGTTACGCATGATTTGGAGCTAGAAGCTGTAGTGCATGCGCTCAAAACCTAGACACATTTCCTTATTGGAAACCATTGTGATGTGTACATGGATCACAAGAGTTTGAAGTACATTTTCACCCAGAAGGAACTGAACCTCAGACAGAGGAGGTGGTTGGAGCTCATAAAGGATTACGACATGAAGCTGCACTATCATCTAGGCAAGGCCAATCTCGTTGCAGACGCTTTGAGCCGGAAGAGTTATGTCAATACCCTAGTAAACAGAATTGTCACAGGAGTTAGCAGAAGATCTCAGGGAGCTTCGTTTGGAGATAGTTCCTAGAGGTTCAGTCAACATATATTGGGAAAGGTACGAGAAGGTCAGAAGGATGACAAAGAAATTGCCGAAATAAAGAAGAAGATGAGTGAAGGAAAAGCCAAGGGTTTTCGTGAGGACGAACACGACACCTTGTGGTTTTAGGACTGTGTCTATGTGCCCAACAACACCGTGATCAGGTAGTTGATACTACAAGAAGCACATGATTCGCCATACTCGATACACCCTAGAAACACTAAGATGTATTTGGACTTGAAGGAACGTCTCTGGTGGACGGGGATGAAGAAGGACATTGCCGAGTATGTAGGCGTATGTGATGTATGCCAGAGAGTGAAGGCAGAACATCAGAAGCCATCGGGATTACTGCAGCCTATGCCAATACTCGAATGGAAGTGGGACAAGCTTGGCATGGACTTTATCACCAGATTACCCACGACCCAAACGGGATATGACTCTATCTGGGTAGTAGTGGATCGCTTGACCAAAGTAGCCCACTTTATCCCCGTGAAAACCACCTATACCTGTGCGAAGTTGGCCAAGATATACATGACCAGGATCGTATGTCTGCACGGAGTTCCGAGGACCATCGTATCAGATAGAGGAACACAGTTTACTTCAATGTTTTGGCAACAGTTACACTAGACTTTGGGTACCAGGCTAGAGTTCAGTACAACCTTTCACCCGCAGACTGATGGACAGACCGAGAGAGTCAATCAGATTCTGGAGGACATGTTGAGAGCTTATGCGCTAGATTATTGATATAGTTGGGATGACAACTTGCCCTACGCGGAATTTTTGTACAACAATAGTTACCAGACCAGTTTGAAGATGGCACCGTTCGAAGCATTGTATGGAAGGAGATGTCGAAAGCCATTGATGTTGGATGAAGTCGGAGACTGTCAGTTATTTGGACTGCATCTGATCAAAGAGTCATAAGAGAAGGTTAAGCTGATCCGAGATAGACTGAAGGTAGCTCAGTCCAGACAGAAGAGTTATGCAGACTCAAAACACAAGGAAGTAGTCTATGCAATTGGAGACAGAGCGTATCTGAGAGTGTCACCTCTGCAAGGTGTTAAGCGTTTCGGAGTTAAGGGAAAGTTAGCCCCGAGATTTGTGGGACCATACTGTGTTTTGGAACGCATGGGAGAGGTTGCCTACAAGTTAGAGTTACCTGAAGGATTGTCAGTAGTTCATGATGTGTTTCATGTTTCCCAGCTAAAGAAGTGCCATGCTGAAATGGCCGATATTCCTCTAAGAGATATAGTGCCCCTGGAAGCTATACAACTAGATAGTGATCTAACTTCCGAGGAGAAACCAGTCAAGATCCTCGAGTTTGCAAGCCGAGTCACCCGCAACAAGGTTATCAAGTTTTGCAAAGTTCAGTGGAGGCACCATACCGAGGATGAAGCCACCTGGGAATGAAAGGATGATCTACGCAAGGACCACCCACACCTATTTTCTAGCCAACCCGAATCTCGAGGGCAAGATTCATCTTAAGGGGGGTAGGTTTGTAACATCTCAATTTTTCAATTTGGAATGTTATACATAGGTCATCTTGCATATCATATTTTATTTGCATTTGTGTATTGTGATCCTCGAAATTCTAAGCAACTCAAGGACCCACAGAGAGAGTTGGGGATTTCACCGTTTTCATATTTGAATTTTCTCAAATATCGGAACGAGGATCATTTTGGTTTTAATTGTTTTTCTCTCCGAAAAGATTTCACATTAAAATATATGAGCGAAGATAATATGACTTCTCCAACATAAATGAAATATTGGAGGAAAAATATTAAAATCAAATATTTTATTTTTTATTTGGATTTTATTGCAATTTTTTGATTAGGAAAAATACGCGTTTTTTAAAATTGCATTTAGGTCTGGGAAAAATGTTCACTTTGTCCTAAATATTATTGGAGGATGGAGAAAATTTAGTTTGGAATTTTTACCTCCGTTTAGTATTTCTTTTGTTTGTTTTTCTGCATCAGGACTATTTAAAAAAAATGTCAAACCGACCTACCGGGCCGTGTACGACCCGGACTCTTGTCGGGCTGGCTTTATAAGCCAAGGCCCCGCAGCCCCGAGGCACAGCAGCCCGAAACCCTAGCCGCCGCTGCCGCCGCACTGCCGTGCGCCGCCGCCGCACCGCCGCCCCGCCGCCTCCCTCCGCCGCCTTTTTTCGGTTTAAGTAAAAACCGCGGTTTTCTGTAAAACCCTAGATTGGTATTGTTTTTTTTCGTTAGATCGGTTCGGCTTTTCTCGGTTTAGTTATTTAGCGGACGTTCGTCCGTTCGTTCCTTTTATCGAAAGCTTTTCGTCTTTTAGTTACAGACAGCGAACGTTCGTTCATTAGCCTGTTCGTCTCGTTTTCTTTTTCAGGGTTTTTCCGCGATTATTTTCGATCGTGATTTCTACTCTGATCTTCGTTTTAGTATAACTTTTCGTTCGTTAGTCGGAATCAGGCGAAACAAGCGCCTTGATCTTCGTCTTGAAGACCTCTTTCTGTTTAACCAACTTGAACAAGATTTTGGTAAAGGAAATATGCTCTAGAGGCAATAATAAAGTTATTATTTATTTCCTTATATCATGATAAATGTTTATTATTCATGCTAGAATTGTATTAAACGGAAACTTAGTACATGTGTGAATACATAGACAAAACAGAGTGTCCCTAGTATGCCTCTACTAGACTAGCTCATTGATCAAAGATGGTAATGTTTCCTAGCCATAGACATGAGTTGTCATTTGATCAACGGGATCACATCATTAGGAGAATGATGTGATGGACAATACCCGTCCGTTAGCTTAGCACTATGGTCGTTTAGTTTTACTGCTATTGCTTTCTTCATGACTTATACATGTTCCTATGACTATGAGATTGTGCAACTCCCGAATACCGGAGGAACACCTTGTGTGCTATCAAACATCACAACGTAACTGGGTGATTGTAAAGATGCTCTAGAGGTGTCTCCGAAAGTGTTCGTGGTGTTGGCATAGATCAAGAATAGGATTTGTCACTCCGAATGTCGGAGAGGTATCTCTAGGCCCTCTCTGTAATACACATCATAATAAGCCTTGCAAGCAAACGACTAATGAGTTAGTCACGAGATGATGTATTACCGAATGAGTAAAGAGACTTGCCGGTAACGAGATTGAACTAGGTATTGAGATACCGACGATCGAATCTCGGCCAAGTAACATACCGATGACAAAGGGAACAACGTATGTTGTTATGCGGTTTGACCGATAAATATCTTCGTAGAATATGTAGGAGCCAATATGAGCATCCAGGTTCTGCTATTGGTTATTGACCGGAGATGAGTCTCGGTCATGTCTACATAGTTCTTGAACCCGTAGGGTCCGCATGCTTAACATTTGATGACGATCGGTATTATGAGTTTATGTGTTTTGATGTACCAAAGGTAGTTCAGAGTCCCGGATGAGAGAAGGGACATGACGAGGAGTCTCAAAATGGCCGAGACGTAAAGATTGATACATCTCCAACGTATCTATAATTTTTGATTGTTCCATGCTATTATTTATGATTTTTTGGATGTTTAATGGGCTTTGTTATACACTTTTATATTATTTTTTGGACTAACCTACTAACCCAAAGGCCCAGTCCAGATTGCTGTTTTTTTGCCTATTTCAGCGTTTTACAGAAAAGGAATATCAAACGGAGTCCAAACGGAATGAAACCTTTGGGAGATATTTTTGGAGAAAAACACGCACGGGAGACTTGAGAACCACGGAGTAGGGCACACGTGGCGCCCACAAGGGTGGGGGGCGCGCCCCCTGCCTCGTTGACCCCACATTTGGCCGTCGGTGCCCTCCTTCCTCCTATATATACCTACGTACACCGAAACTATCAGAACAACAGAGAAAATCCTCGTTCCACCGCCGCAACCTTCTGTTCCCGTGAGATCCCATCTTGGGGCCTGTTCCGGAGCTCCGCCGGAGGGGGGGTCTTCCATTGAGTGCTTCTACATCATCATCATTGCCTCACCATGAGTTGTGAGTAGTTTACCACAGACCTTTGGGTCCATAGCTAGTATTTAGATGGCTTCTTCTCTCTCTTTGGATCTCATACAAAGTTCTCCTCGGTCTTCGAGGAGATCTATTCGATGTAATCTCTTTTTGCGGTGTGTTTGTCGAGATGCGATGAATTGTTTGTTTATGATCAAGATTATCCATGATTATAATATCCTTGCAAGTCTCTTCGAATTATTGGTTTGGTTTGGCCTACTAGATCTATAGTTCTTGCAATGGGAGAAGTGCTTGGCTTTGGGTTCAATCTTGCGGTGTCCTTTCCCAGTGACAGTAGGGGCACCAAGGCACGTATTGTATTGTTGCCATCTGGGATAAAAAGATGGGGTTTATATCACTATGTTTGAGTTTATCCCTCTACATCATGTCATCTTGCTTAAGGCGTTACTCTATTCTTATGAGCTTAATACACTAGATGCATGCTGGATAGTGGTCGATGTGTGGAGTAATAGTAGTAGTTGCAGAATCGTTTCGGTCTACTTGTCTCGGACGTGATGCCTATATATAATGATCATGCCTAGATAGTCTCATAATTATTCTCTTTTCTATCAATTGCTCGACAGTAATTTGTTTACCCGCCGTAGAATATCGCTATCATAAGAGAAGCCACTAGATAACACTATGGCCCCCGGGTCTATTCTCAACATATCAATCTAAAATCTACTTTACTTTTCTGCTTTTACTTTCTGTTCTTATAACCAAAATACCAAAAATATCAAACTATCATCTCTATCAGATCTCACTTTCGTAAGTGACCATAAAGGGATTGACAACCCCTTATCGCGTTGGCTGCGAAGTTCTTATTTGTTTGTGCAGGTGCGAGGGACTCGCGCGTGGTCTCCTACTGGATTGATACCTTGGTTCTCAAAAACTGAGGGAAATACTTACGCTACTGTGTTGCATCTCCTTTTCCTTTTCCAGGGAATACAACGCAAGCTCGAGAAGTAGCAAAGATCGACATATTGGACAACTATATTCGGACATCGGGAAGGTTGCGAGTGATTCGGGTATTTTTCGGAGTACCAGAGAGTTATGGGAATTAGCCGAGGATGGGCCTTATCGGGCTTTAGGGGAAAGAGAGAAAGGAGGCTGCCCCCCCCCAAGGCTTAGTTCGAATTGGACTAGGGGGAGGGGATGCGCCCCCTCCTTCCTTGTCTTCTCTTTTCCCTTTCCTTCTCTCCTACTCCAACTACTTGGAAGGGCTCCTAGTTCTACTAGGAAAGGGGGAATCCTACTCCCGGTGGGAGTAGGACTCCCCTAGGGCGCGCCATAGAGAGGGCCGGCCCTCCCCCTCCTCCACTCCTTTATATACAGGGGTAGAGGCACCCCATAGACACACAAGTTGATCAGTTGATCTCTCCCAACTGTGTGCGGTGCCCCTCTCCACAGAAACACACCTCGATCATACCGTTGCAGTGCTTAGGCGGAGCCCTGCGCCGGTAGCTTCATCATCTTTGTCACCACACCGTCGTGCTGACGAAACTCTCCTGTGAGGCTCTACTAGATCAAGAGCTCATGGGACGTCATCAAGCTGAACGTGTCCTGAACGCGGAGGCTCCGTACGTTCGGTGCTTGATTGGTTGGATCACGAAGAAGTTCGACTACATCAACCGCGTCACTAGACGCTTCCGCTCCCGGTCTACGAGGGTACATTGACACACTCTCCCCTCTTGTTGCTATGCAACTAGTAGATAGATCTTGCGTGATTGTAGGAAAATTTTGAAATACTACATTCCCCAACAGTGGCATCATGAGCCAGGTCTATATGTAGATGATATTGTAATGCCCAGTATGCGGCTATGTCCCCCACGTGTCGAGGCACGACTTAAGGACATAAACGCATACTAGAATGATCTCAAGTATGGTACCTTTGCACAACTCATGTAAAATTCAAGGATGAAAGTGTAAAATGATAGTTGGCTTACACTGCCATGTCACACAATGGAATACAATAACATACCTCATCCAAATAACGTCACAGTCCGACTACGGACGAAATCCAAACGAAAAGATACCATAAATAACACAAGCCCGGATCCTCCTAGTAAGAACCACAACCGATCGTCGGGATAAGACACATAGTAACGTCCACGCTCTTCATTGAACTCCCAGTACAACTCTGAACCATCTCCTGTGTAGTTCTCAACGGTACCTGCATCTGGTGTGTGTTGAATCTATGAGCCATAGAGAACTCATCAATCTGTTCCCGGGTATCAAAACTACCAAAGCCTTAGGTGCGGAAAGGTTGTAAGCAAGGTCGCAGCAAGCACTAAGCACTAGCTTACGAGTTTAGAGCGAGAAGAAAACAAGTGCTAACGATCGCCAAGTTGATCAAGAAGTGATCCTAACTACTCACGATCAAACATAACCCCACCATGTTCACTTCCGAAGCCCTTCGGAAAGAGACCCTCACGGTTACTCACACAGGTAGTGTATTCATGAATTAAGGTGTCAAGTTATCTACAACTGGATATTAACAAATTCCCATCTGCCACATAACCGCGGGCACGTCTTTCGAAAGATCAAACCCTGCAGGGGTGTCACAACTTAGCCCATCACAAGCTCACGATCTGCGGAGTCGCAACTCCAAAGTGGGAAGACCCGAGCATTCTCGGAATCCCGTGCTCAAGATATTTCGACAAAGGTAAAACTAATCCGGCAAGACCTCCCGGCGTGCCGACACCCTAATAGTAGCCACGCACATCTTGTCTCAGGCCACAACCGGATGAGCACTACGTACATCAACCGAAGATCCTAGCGAACTGGGTAGCACCGCAAGTGGCTCTAGTTTGGACCAACACTCATGAGGAGCACTGGCCCGGGGGTTGTTAATTAAGTCCTAGGGGTAGCTAGTCCCTATGCAAGTTTTAGTTATTAGGAAAATGGAGTACCAATGTTGGGTCCTGCTGGAAAAGCTTTAAACTGAGCGAATTATCAAGGGGGTCCCATAACCCCAACCGTGTTAGGAACATAAAATCAAGGAACATAACACCGATTTATAGGTTCCTAGGGTGGCAGGAGTGGAACAAAACACCAAGCAAGAGGCTTAGCCTTCCACCCATTACCAATATATAGGTGCATTAGTTTAACATGTAATATATCTTGTGATATCCCAAACAACTTCATCACGGAGCTATCTTCAAACTTCACCTGCAACTAACAACGCTATAAGAGGGGCTGAGCGATGCGTACTTAGTCAAACAACGGTTTGCTAGGAAGGTGGTTAGAGTGTTTCATGGCAACAATAGGAGGGCTGACAAACAGGAATAGGCATCGAGGCATTATCTAAAGAGCGGGACATCTAGCATAGGCAAAGATAGAAGTGATATCTGGAAATGGTCATCTTGCCTGTTGATTCCACGGAGGGATCGTAACCTTGCTCCTCGAACTCAGCCTCGTAAGGAACCTCAAACTCCGAATTGGCTCCCGGCTCTACCCAACACAAGAACACAACAATGGCACAATATCAAACACGGTGCAATGCACAATCAACATGATGCAAGTCATATCAAGGGATGCAAGTATGATGTGCGTATGCACGAGGAAGCTTTTGAGCCTAAGGAGAAGATTATGGAAAAGTCTTCATCTTGGGAAACCAAGCAAGCCATTGGATAGAGGGGAAGATTTCGGTTGAAATCGATATAAAGATCACCGGAAACGCATGCACGGTTTGCAAATGACAAGCAAAACAAAATTCAAGCAAAACCGCAGTTTACAACAACATGGCATCTTTGGAGCAAGAAATAATTGTGCTACAGCACCCAAACATGGAGATAAAGGACATGGATGTGAAATAGACATGATACTTAACAAGCATGAACTTAGAGCACACCCAAAACCTTGCTGGAACACAATTAACCAAGCATGGCAAGTTGCAATAAATTTACAGAATTCTCAGACTTAGTGAAAATTACAAGGCATGGCAGAATTACAACGAATAGGCATGTTTACAAGATTGTGCAACTCAACTCAAAGCATAGCATGGCAAGTTAAGATAGCCAACAGCAAGAAAACATATTTGAGAAGCTACTCAAAGCAAGAACATGCTCATAGGAAGCATAGAACACTAGCTACACTCGTGGCCAAACTGAACTTGTTGATAACATGCTAACAGATACATTTTATAGCCGCTTGAGAGCATGAAAACAACAAGTTACAACAAGCCATCATGCAAGCAAAAGGCATGGCAATAACATACATAATATTCTCTTCAAGAATAACCAAATTTCTACTTCTACCATATACTAGAACATGTCCCAAACACCATGGAAAAAGTGCAAAAGTTTATCCAGACTTAACAAAATCTGGGCATGCTGACAGATAAATTTTATAGCAAATTGAGGGCCTCATAATAACAATCTACAACATGGTATAATGGCAAACAAGTGCATCGATAGCTAGAGCATAACATATACTTCAAGGAACACCCACTGTACAACTCTAAACATCCACTGTACAACTCTAAACATCCACAACAAAGACGGTGGCATCAAGGATACATGGCATAAATTTTACCAGATTCACACCTAGCAGAAATTTAACATCATGATGACATATTAACAAGCTTGATGCACTCATCTCAAGACATATCATATCATGGCACATACCCAAGATCAAAACTCATGTTGGCACCTAGCTCATATGACACATGGATAAATAAGCACACGCAAGACAAAACATCATCTCATAACAAGTTCAGAAACTTATCAGCCAAATGCACTTTTGCAACAGAGATATACATGGCAATATGACACCTAACATGAATGCTACAGCAACCATCATGTAGATCATTTCACAACAAAGAACTGGACATATCATTCACTCCATGTGGACCAACATGCACAAAGTTACTAGCTCACGAACATGCCAACAAATTTACACAGACAACTAGTGCTGAAACAGTTTCAGCACGAAGCACTCTTGCCACGAAGATTAAGTCAAGTAGATGAATTCTAACATGCATGAAACTGATGCTAACATCTAGAGCACGACGAGACGAACATTTTGACATATCATACGCGCAAAACGGAGCACCGAGCACTAAGTTATCACATGGCAAAGAGGGCAACATATTTACGTTGATCTGGGACTTAGTGGAATTTATACCTCCGAAAAGTCAACCCGGGACGGAGGAATCCTGGGACGAGGGGAACCAGGACGGGGAGGCGCGTTTGCTTCGGGGGAGAGGTGGATCTGGTCCCGATCCGGCCACATCGGGATGAGGCGGCAGCGGCGGCGGCTCGCTAGAGCGGGGTGGCGGGCGGCGACGAGGCGGGGTGGCCAGGCCGGGGCGCGGCGGCGGACAGTGGGGCCGGCGGGAGCGGCGGCGAGCCCGCGCCGAGGCGGCGGCGGATGGGCGCCGGCCGGGGCGGCGGCGGACGGCGGGAGCGGCCGGAGTTGGAGGGCAGTCGCCGGCGGTGTGCGGTGGCACCGGTCGAGGCGGCCCGCGGCGGCGGTGTCGGTGTACTAGGAACCAGGGTACCCAGACTTGCCTGTGTGCGAGCCGGGACGCGCTCCTACCATGGCCTGATACGGCCCAGTTGATCAACGAGTTGCCCAAGACCCTCGCTAGGGGGCCAAGCCTCACGAGGAGAACAACGTCAAGACCTCCTTAGGAGCATCCTCGACAAGGTGCTCCGGAGGGGCGGAGAATCCAAGGCCAAGCCTGCCTCAGGAGGAGGCAGTGATGTCAGTAGTGACGCATCGCGCCAGCGGATGCCAGCGTGCGGCAGCGGCACAGTTACCATTTCGATGCAAGGGGGACAGCGCAGCCGCAAGTTCCCGAGGAGCGGGGCAAAGGTTTCCTCATTGGTGCAACAAGACCGAAGACCGCAAGGACAGCCAGGAGGATGTCATCGTCAAGCCCACCACCGCGTCATCGCCTGATCCTTTTGCAGGCGAAGACTGCTTTTGTCAGGGCGGGGACGTCCTTGTGTTCCCGCTCAAAAATGGCCGTTGTGGGATCCCTTCCCGCCTTAACATTTCGGGGGAAGAGGACCGTGGTCGCCTATATAAGTAGCTAGAACCCCCACTGCAAAGGGGACGAACATTCGGCCACCATACAAGGAGCAAGAACATTAGCCTCCTGGCCCTCCTGAGCTCACCTCCTGAGCCCAGGAACCCATGTACTAGCTTGTATCCCGGCTCGCCCGAGGCTAATCCACCAAAGCAGGAAGTAGGGTCTTACACCACACGGTGGCCCGAACCTGGATAAACTCTTGTGTGCTTTGTTCATTGTTTGCTTGAATCCTTCCACCGCGATGAGAGCGAGGCGCTAGGTAGACGAGAGTGGGAGAGATCTTCGTTCACGCCCCTGTGTTCGAACTTAACGGGTTTTGCGGAGCCCTAAATCCGACATTTGGCGCGCCAGGTAGGGGGCGTGTTGAAATCTCGCCACTCCGACGAACTCGCTTCCCCTCTCCGGCTCGGCGCCTCTATGATGGCTGCAGCCAGCCACAGACGTGCGGCGGCTGGCTTCCTTCCCGTCGACCGAGCAGCATCAGCGGACCGCGCCACCCATGGGCGCCCCTCCTCCTTCCTCTACAACGATCCTGCCGGCCAGTCCACTGGAGGACGGCCTGCACCACCACTCCCGCCTCCTGTGACCTCGCCGGTCACGCTCTTAGTGGGATGGCGGCGGGCCCAGCATCGGCCTCCTGCCGAGACCCGCACCACGTGGACGGCCCGCTGCTGCGAGCTGTGGGGCGTCGGCTATGGGGAGCGGCCTTGCCGCGGGGTCACCTGCATCCTTGGTGGGTCCCAAGCACAAACGTCTGCACGGCACGCCAAGTCGCACTTTCGGCAGGTTGGAGCTGCCGCCCAGCCGCGGGAGGCCTTGCGGGCGCAGAAGGGCCGGGGCCCGCCATCACCTTCGGCCCCGGCGATCTCGCCTCCGAAGCGACCGGCACTGGATCTCTCCCCACGGTATGCACGCCCACCATCTGCGGGGTGGCCGTGACAAGAACTCTCATCGACGACGGTGCCGGCCTCAACATCCTCTCTCCCAAAGCCTTTGGTCATCTGCCTGTGTCCTATAGGCAGCTCCTTCCCACCAAGCCCTTCTCGGGGGTCGCAGGCTCGGCCGTCCCGCTCGGCCAGATCCGCCTCCCGGTCACCTTTGGCACACGGGCTAACTACCAGACTGAGCTCATCGATTTTGACATTGCGCCCTTCCACCTGCCGTACAACACCGTCCTCGGCCTCCCGGCCTTGGCAAAGTTCATGGCGGTGACCCACCCGGGCTACAACACCATCAAGATACCCGGGAGCAGCGGCGTCATCACCATCAAAGGGGACCCTAAGGCCGCCCTTCAGGTCCTTGGGCGCGCTTACAAGGCCGCCACTGCCGCACCTCACATAGGGGCGAAGGGGGCTCCGGAACCTCCGGAGGCCGCGCCTGCCAAGAAGAAGCAGCTCTTTTCTCAAGACCCCACCGAGACGAAGCAAGTGCCCGCCGACGAAGAAGGCTCAGGAGCCACCTTCACCATCGGCACGGGCATGGATCCAGAGCAAGAGGCGGCGCTGGTCGGCTTCCTCAGGGCCAACAAGGATGTGTTCGCCTGGAAGGCCGCAGATTTGGTCGGGGTGCCAAGGCATGTCATTGAGCATCACCTCACTATGTGCCCCAATGCGCGCCCTATCAAGCAGAAGGCGCGTAGACAAGCCCCGGAGAAGCAGGCCTTCATCGTCCAAGAGGTTAGGAAGCTGGAGGAAGCTGGTGTCATACGGGAGGTACGGCACCCGGAGTGGCTGACCAATCCCGTCATCGTTCCAAAGAAAGGAGGCAAGGAACGCATGTGCGTTGACTTCACGAGCCTCAACAAGTTCTGCCCTCAAGACCCCTTCCCTCTTCCGCGCATTGACCAAATCGTGGATTCGACGGCTGAGTGCGACCTACTCTGCTTCCTTGACGCATTCTCGGGCTACCACCAAATCAAGATGGCGGTAGAAGACGTGGAGAAGACGGCGTTCCTGATCCCATGCGGGGTCTACTGCTAGACCTGCATGCCTTTCGAGCTGAGGAACGCGGGCGCTACCTTCTAGCGCCTGATGAACATCACCCTCGGCCCTCAGCTCGGGAGGAATGCAGAAGCCTACGTCGATGACATAGTGGTTAAGACCAAAGAGGTCGCGACCCTCATCTAGGACTTAGAAGAAACATTCGCCAATTTGCGCAAGGTGAAGCTGTGCCTCAACCCGGAGAAGTGCGTGTTTGGCGTACCCTCCGGCAAGTTGCTAGGGTTCCTGGTCTCGCACCGAGGCATTGAGGCCAACCCGGAGAAGATCAAGGCTATCGAAAAAATGAGGCCGCCCACAAACCTGAAGGAAATGCAGAAGCTCGCCGGGTGTGTGACATCCCTGGGGCGCTTCATCTCTAAGCTAAGGGAACGCTCCCTCCCGTTCTTCAAGCTCATGAAGAAGAAGGGGTGATGCGGAGCATCCTTCGTTCATCCCCATGTACACTACGACTACTACCCAAACCCCAAGTGGACACAAGGTGAACCCATTCCTCGATGCTTCCCCTTTTCATTCATGCGAGACTTGGTTGCTACCTAATGCAAAGAGACTACATGTGCTTAGGAACCGAGGAGACGACCAAGGAGATGCTCAAAGCATAGGACAAGTCTCCACAGAAGTGGATCAAGAAGTGCCTCAAGTGGAGTCGTCGCAGAGCTACAGCGGCCGGACATCCGGCCGACCCCCGGACATCCGACGCCTCGCGTCGAGCCGGACATCCGGCGCCAGCCCGGAAATCCGGCGCCCATCACAGAAGCTGGACCATGCCAGCCCGGACATCCGGCCCCAGCACCCGGACATCCGGCGTCTCGGGAAGGCCCGGACATCCGGCCCCCGCCCGGACATCCGGCCCCTGTCTGCGCACAGTGTATCGGGCCTGAGGCCCATGTATCCCTCTCCCACTTACCCCTTCGTGGACCTAGACTATATATACTCCTCCCCCTCCTCCATTTGAGGGTTAGCAATGATTTAGCTCATACGTGAGATAGAGCTTTGCTCATCCATCCCGGATCTACTCCACGAGAGAGACCGCGGCCCCTCTACGGAGAAGATCCACCTTGGATTCAAGACCCCTAAACGGGAAGATCCTTCACGGATTCAAGACCTCCTCTTGGAGATGAACTCTACCTTGTATCTTTCCCTTTGTTGTTATCTTGTGATCTTGTGTGTTTGATTGTCTAGTGGATGTGTGATTGGACTTGTTCTTGAGTGTTTCCCTCGTGATTTCCCTTTGTGTTCTTCGTGTTCATCGTGGGATCCCCTCCATTTCGTGAAAGATCGGCCACATAGGGTTCCACCCTACATCATATGGTATCATGAGCCACGGTTTCTCATGAATTTGGAGCCTCCCCACCGTTTTCTAGCCTTGTTTTGTTGTGTTCATCCCCAATTTTGAAAATTCCCCACCAAAAATAGCCCCAAAATTTTTTGTGATCTGTTGGTTAGATGATGTTTTGTTGATTTTGATCCATGGATTTGCTTGGTTTCAAGTGGATCTAGCATTTCCCCAAGTTTCCCCATCTTTCCTCCACAAAATCTCTCAAATTTTGAGCCCCAAATCATCAATTTCCGCCCCAAATTCGAAATGTTCATCCCGATTCAGATCTGGAATCTTCGGGCCGGACATCCGGGCCATCGGGCCGGACATCCGGCTCCTGGAGGGAAAAATCCCGCGCGGTTCTGGACATCAGGTCCCGGAAATCCGGGCTCCACCCCGGATGTCCGACCCCTGTAGTTTCAGACTTTTTCGTTTCACCGTTTTGTCCATAACTAATTCATCCGAACTCCGATTTCGACGTTCTTGAGCTTGTTTTGAAGCTCTTGACATCCCCCATAACACAAAAATACCACCATCATCATTTGACTCCATCATATTTTGTGGATTTTGGCATCTTTTCCTAGGGCTTCCATCATATGATCCGCATAACCACCACCGACTTCCGCAACCTAACCATTTTGTCCACCATAGCATTTGTGGTTGCTTGAGTAGTGATTTGAGTCTCCTAAGGTGTTTAGGCTACTTAGGGACCATTGCTTCTTCATCAACCACCACCACCACTTCCGTATACCCATTGCCCATTATACATAGCCAACCAAACTTAACCCAATTTTGTTCGAGCTTGTTTCAGTTGTGGCTTGTGTCTCCTAAGGTGTTTCGGCTACTTAGGGACCGTGACTTCAACTCCGACACCGTGTATAGGCCATCTTACACTTCCACCACCATAACCCATTTTGACCGGGTTTCCACCAACAATTCCGCAACCACCACCGCTTGTCCGCTACCACCATTTGACATTTGTCCTTGAGATTTTGAGTTGTGGTTTTTCCGTTTCCTAAGGTGTTTCGGCTAATTAGGAACGGTTCTACATCAAGAGCACCACCTCTCATCATCGACACGGATGGTAACTTCGACGACATCATTGTATATTCTCCTTGCAATTGCATTGTTAACCCCTAGCCCATTTTGCGTCACTTGCCTATCGAGACTAGCCTTTGAGTATTGCCGGCAACGTTACTTGTGCACATTCATGATAATCGATCCGCCCTTCCATTGCATACACACCATATCATATTGGTATCATCATATCATCCCTTGTGTCACAAGATTGTTCCCGCATATACACAATTGCTATCTTGGTTTGTGCATCGTGGCCATATACAAAAAAAAAGAATAAGCTTTTAAGCAAAAGAGAAAGACAAAGAAGCTTGTAAGCAAGAGACATAGCATCGCATCATATAATAACATACTTGATCATCTTGGATCATCTTGTGCTAAAAGCACCGAAACATCATACACATAGCATACTTGGGATAGAAAGTTCATACATTTGCATCTTATAGGTTGTGCACAAGTGTCGTATCCGCCTATAGAGCAATCGTGCTAGCGTCTCTCTTGAGTTGTGCAACGCGAGCGTTTTCCGTGGATTCCACATTTTGTGCTCATTCCTTGGTTGCACGACCCCATCTATCTATCCGTGTGTGTGTTTCCGTGTGCCACCCATATTGCTATTGGTCTACTTGTTTCACTTGCGAATTTGTGAATCTTTTTCAACTTTATTGACTCTTGCTAACATTTTGCATCAAATTTTGTGCCACTATCCTCACCGAGCTCCACCATAAGCTTTACTTGTGTAGGTGTGAGAAACCGACAAGAATTGGTACCAATTGTGCTATTTCCTTGTTCCACATTTGAGTGATCATTGATCCATCTTCAACATCGGTCAAGGTACATTTGGTATAGTTCTTCTCTTTCTCCCACTCATACTTGCTAGCGTCTTGTGATGGATAGGCAAGGCATTTCATCTCCGGTCTTCGACATCGACGGCGCGAACAAGGACATCCACGCGAAAACCATCGGACTACAACGAGAAATGCAAGAGTGCTTGGGCAACATCGCCATCGAACTACGACACTCCGAGACAAGGACAATGGCGTCCTTCGACGACTTGTGCGACTCCTTCAACAAACAAATGGTGGAGCTCCGACACTTGGTGGTCGATTACAAGTCTTCTTCCCCTTCTTCATCCTCTCGGCGGCGACGTTCAGGTCACAAGTCTTCGGAGCGCAAACATGATGCAAGTGCAAGTCTTCCACGTCCACACCGCCATGGCGACCATCGACATCGTCATGAAGGACAAGTCACCTCCAAGCATCTTGTGCACGACGACGATGAACGACATCTACCAAGAGCTCAAGCACGACAACGACATCATCATCATGAAGATGCTCGACAAACGCATATCTACAAGTCCGAAGAAGCTCTACATCACGCCAAGGCCAAGCTTCAAGAGCAAAAGAGAAGACCGCGAGACAAGCACACCCAAGATGGAGCTACGACTACAACCACCACTTCGGCATCTTCGCCAAGTGCTATCAAGGCATCTTCGCCTTCGGACGTACGGCATCTTCGCCTACTTCCCATGAGTTCGCCTACATCGACATCTCCAACTACAAGGCGAGCACCTACGAGCGAGGGTGACACTTCCATCTTCGGAAGCTCCCCACATCAAGACGGCGACAAGATGGTCGATCAAGGGCCATCCCCTTCGACTACGGCATTCACCTTTGGAGGCGTTATGGATGAGGCGGCGAAAGGAGTTGAGTTTGGAGACGTTTGCACCTACATCTCTCCGACACCCATATATCATGAGATGCCCCAATTTCCATGTGAGGAGAGACACCACCATATGAGTGACATGAGTGACTCCACCATATGTGAGATTGAGAGCATTTCTTTTGAGAGGACGAGAGTGATCACCACTATCCCCACACATGAGAGCATGCCACACATCATATGTGAGGTTGAGAGCCATTTGAGTGACTCCACCAACCATACGAGTGAGAGCATCCATCAGGGAGTGAGTGAGCCACACCACTTAGTGAGTGAGGTAGTTGATAGGGAATGTGAGGCCACTATGATTTCTAACGACTTAACCTCTACTCCTAGTGTGTTTTCTTTGGTGCTAGGTCTCCTACAAGAGGACATGCCTTCCCTGGATGAGTCCGTCCCTCCAATGGACAAACCGATGGCCATGGTGGAAGACGATGCACCACCCACATGGTTCCATCAAGATGAAGATGAGAACGATTGGATCTTGAACACCTCACCTACAACGCATGAGCGACACTCCAAAGGTAAAATTGGTGAAGGTGATGCTCTTGTCCCACTAGTGGACTATCTTGACAATGATTGCTTGCATGATGTTGATTCACCTATGACCATGCTTCATGCTAGTGCAACTTCCTCATGTCTTGACTTACCTATTTATGATGAATATGATGATGAGCATGTTGAGTTGCCTAGTTGTGATGCTATGCTCCATAGGATATCATGTGAAAATACTTTTGGTCACATCATGTTTGAGAATCCTTTAAACTTGTCATATGCTATGAGTGAGATCTCCCATATTGCATCATTTCAATCTCAACATAGTAACTATGCATGTCCCATTAAAGTAAATCCTATTTGCACTTGTGGCATAGATGACAAGATGATGGTCATTGGCTTGTGTTTCTCTTGCGATGATATTGCAATGCTTCCTTTACATGATTTGCGCAATTCATCTATTAGGCCATGCCATGATCACATTGCTCCGGATATGCATTGTTTTGGATGTTATCAATATTCTCCATGTGATGTTTCCATTGATGCTCATGAGGAGACCCCCATAGTTTCCTCATACATACTAGGAGATCTTGATGCATTCCATACTTTGCATAGTTCCCATAATTGTGTTCACCATATGCATTCCATGAATAACAATGCTCTACCTACTTGTCATGATGCATTACACAATTCGAGTCTCCATTATGCTATACATAACAACAAACCTCTCATGATGGATGACATGTTTCTATATCACGCATCTCATTTATTTGAGCATTGGCTATTTTGTGCTAACCAACACATGCACGTGCGCATCATGATGGATGATGTGTACATATACCACGCACACACAATTTTCCCTTTGTCTTTGTTTTGTATAGGTACTCATGAACATTTGTCAACCTCACAATCCCATGAGTTGACAAAACGAGCTTTTGAGAGCAACGATGACTTGGGATCCCGTGGATTGTCCTTACCACCATTCTCTTCGCGCAACCACTACGCGCATCTCTTTTACTTGGCTCTCACACGGCTATGGGCTATTTGCCACTTATCACATTATGCCCATACTATCGTGTTCACTTTGCATGTTATGCCTCTTGCTATGACTTTGCCATGCAATTGTGACCCTTGCTTGCCTTTACACATGATTCACCATTATGCTACTTATATGTGTATTTGCATGCTTGGTGGAGATACTTGTAGCTACTACCATGATTTCTTTGTGCCCCATGCTATTGTTGATTCTTGTGTTGGGAGAGTCATGATACTCCATTGCTATTTACATAGGACTTCTTGCCACCACAATTATGAGACTTTGCCCATATCTTGCTTACATGCTTGTGCTATGCCATGTGCATTATTCATGCCTACAATTTGCACACATGACATGCTTGCCATGATTGCTTCTAGTACGTTGCATCTTCGCACCACTAGCTTGTTTGACTTGATTTCTATGATTGCTTGCTATGTTGCATCAACCATGTTCCACTCTTACTTGCTTTCTTGGGTTGATGGCATATATGTTCATGCCATTCACATGATTCACATTGATCATTGTCATTTGTATCCACTAGTTGCATCTCTCATCACTTGTATTAAGTGCAACAATGCTATGTTTGTTGATCTTGGAGACTTGGACACCATACTTGTGATGCATGCTTGCTTGTTTGAGCCTAATGCCTTTGGTTGTTATCGCATCATATGCTTACATGCCATGCCACATTACATTGTCCTTTCTTATGATAAGAATGATGCAAGCACTTGTTGGGTATTTTCCCTCACGAATGCTAGGTTTTGCATTCACGCTAACCTCATTTGTTTTTCCGAGTGTTTGTCATGTTCTTTCATTTTGAAGGATTCACAAGGCGGTGCCGTCATGCGACAACGTGGTCATGCGAAGGCATACATGATGTGCAACACCAACATTCGCGAGAATCTCCTTAAGGTGCACTCCTTCCCTTTCAGCCATCCTCACATACGCATATGGGATGGGTCATACTTTCATTGTTGTTTCCTTCTTGTTGTCTACATGATACATCTATGTGATGGAGGACCGACATTGAAGATGGACCCTTTGGATGCACCTTCGGAACTCCACTCAAGCCACTACATTGAGCATTGGTATAACAACACTCCTTCGGCACATTGCACCAAAACCTCCATATTTGTTGATTGTGTGCCCACATGCCATGCTCCATGGACATATCATACACATGACAAATTTGCATCTTATGCATGGATTGACTCACATTATGATTGCCTTGTTGCATCGTGTATTCCCACGTCATCCATGATATATGAGCTTGTGCATTTCCTTAGCAAATTTGTTGTGATCTTTCTTGATGGCATAATCATACATCATGATCATATTGTCCCCCATCAATTGCATGATAACATACACATATTGAGCATCCATTGCCATGTTCATGCTCTTGACAAACCATCACACTATGACATCATTTTGCACAATGGTAGAAATTGTAGCTTTGTGCAACATGCCAATTACCCTACCTTTGTGTGCACAACAAATGAATTTGCTCACATGAATGCTTTACATCTCATACTATATCATCTTGCTAAGCTTCATATACCTTGTCACACGGACTCATTCTTACATGATGGACACTTTCTGTGCGCTAACCATTGTATTTCCAAGTGTACTTTGTGTTTGCTCATTTTGCATGTATCACATACCGGAGACACCTTGGAGTACTTGGATTGTGACATGCCCTCAACTTCGTCCAACTACAAGTCCGTTCACGACTACCGCTTCCATAGTGATGAGATTTTTGATCCGAGGTCGGATCTTTCCCAAGGGAGGGGAGATGATGCGGAGCATCCTTCGTTCATCCCCATGTACACTACGACTACTACCCAAACCCCAAGTGGACACAAGGTGAACCCGTTCCTCGATGCTTCCCCTTTTCATTCATGCGAGACTTGGTTGCTACCTAATGCAAAGACACTACATGTGCTTAGGAATCGAGGAGACGACCAAGGAGATGCTCAAAGCATAGGACAAGTCCCCACAGAAGCGGATCAAGAAGTGCCTCAAGTGGAGTCGTCGCAGAGCTACAGCGGCCGGACATCCGGTCGACCCCCGGACATCCGGCGCCTCGCGTCGAGCCGGACATCCGGCGCCAGCCCGGAAATCCGGCGCCCATCACAGAAGCTGGACCATGCCAGCCCGGACATCCGGCCCCAGTGCCCGGACATCCGGCGTCTCGGGAAGGCCCGGACATCTGGCCCCTGTCTGCGCACAGTGTATCGGGCCTGAGGCCCATGTATCCCTCTCCCACTTACCCCTTCGTGGACCTAGACTATATATACTCCTCCCCCTCCTCCATTTGAGGGTTAGCAATGATTTAGCTCATACGTGAGATAGAGCTTTGCTCATCCATCCCGGATCTACTCCACGAGAGAGACCGCGGCCCCTCTACGGAGAAGATCCACCTTGGATTCAAGACCCCTAAACGGGAAGATCCTTCACGGATTCAAGACCTCCTCTTGGAGATGAACTCTACCTTGTATCTTTCCCTTTGTTGTTCATGTATCTTGTGATCTTGTGTGTTTGATTGTCTAGTGGATGTGTGATTGGACTTGTTCTTGAGTGTTTCCCTCGTGATTTCCCTTTGTGTTCTTCGTGTTCATCGTGGGATCCCCTCCATTTCGTGAAAGATCGGCCACATAGGGTTCCACCCTACATCAAGGGGCCCTTTGAGTGGACTCCGGAAGCCGACGCCGCTTTCCGGGACCTCAAGAAGTACCTCACCAGCTTGCCGGTCATGGTGGCACCACGACCATTGGAGGCCATGACGCTCTACCTTGCCGCAACACCTCATTCCGCCAGCGCAGCACTGGTCGTGGAGCGCGAGGAAAGGCTCCGGATCCCAAGGCCACCGGGCGGCTCGGCACCCTCAGGGCCCGCACCGCCCCCTGACACAGCCTCAGAGGCGGATTCGACCACGGGCACCGGCGGCCCCGCCGCTCAGCAAGAGGCTCCTGAGGCGCCAGCGGACCCTGCTGCGCCGACCCTCGTGGGGCACCCGGTGTACTTCATCAGCATAGTACTGCGTGACGCGCGTTCACGCTACCCGATGCCCCAGAAGCTGCTTCTGGCGCTCCTCATCGCCTCTAGGAAATTGCGCCACTACTTCCAAGGCCACCCCATCAAGGTCATTTCGTCGTATCCCCTCGAGAAGGTGCTGCGCGGGGCCCGGATGTCATCGGGAGGGTTGCCGAATGGAACATCGAGCTTCAAGCATTCCAGCTAGAATTCAGCACCACCCGGGTGATCAAGGGAGCAGCTCTGGCAGACTTCGTGGCGGACTGGACTGATGCGCCCGAGCGAGGGGGGGGGGCAACGAAGACCGTTCGCTGGCCCCCGACGATGAAGCCCCAGACGGATGGGTGGTGTACTTCGATGGCGCCTTCTCACGCCTCGACACGGGGGCTGGCGCCGTCTTGGTATCTCCCACTCAGGATAAGTTCTACTACGCTGTGCAGCTCTGCTTCCAGCAGGGCGAGAAGGTCTCCAACAACATTGCCGAGTACGAGGGCCTGATTGCTGGGCTCAAAGGCCACCGCTGCGCTGAGGGTCAAGCGTCTCACCATCAGGGGCGATTCGCAACTCCTAGTCGACTTCTCCAACAAGAAGTACAAGCCCAAGGATGAGCACATGGGGGCATACCTAGAGGAGGTGCACAAGATGGAGATGCGATTCCAAGGGTTGGAGGTGCAGCACGTGCACAGAGGAACCAACAAAGAAGCGGATGACATCGCCAAGCGAGCCTCCAGACGGGAGCCCCAAAGGCCAGGCATCTTTGAGGAGCGACTACTCAAGCCGTCAGCAGCACCATCAGCACCCGAGCCAGCCCCCCTCGGCAGGGGTTACCGGCGGCGCCCCCGGACGGTGCCCCTCCCTGCGGCCCACCTTCCGGAGCCCGCCTGCTGCTTGCTGCGGAGCCCGAGGAGTGGTGCTGGACCCAAGAACTCAAGATGTACCTACAACACGATGTCCTACCAGACAAAGAAGAAGACACAGAGCACGTGGTCCGACAGGCCTCAGCTTACTACATCCAAGATGGTGAACTCTACAGGAGGCGCCCCAACGACGTCTCGCTAAAGTGCATCTCAAGAAAGAAAGGGCGCGAGCTGCTAGCTGATATCCATAGTGGAGACTGTGGTCAACACTCGTCGTCCCGCACCCTCGTGGGGAAGGCCTTCCACAGCGGCTTCTATTGGCCCACGGCGCTCAACGACGCCACGGAGCTCGTGCGAGCTTGTGAGGCGTGCCAGTTTCACGCCAAGTAGATCCACCAGCCGGCGCAAGGCCTCCAGACGATTCCGCTTTCCTGGCCCTTCACAGTCTAGGGATTGGACATCCTAGGTCCATTCCCTCGGGCAGCAGGGGGCTACCGCTTCCTATACGTCGCCATCGACAAATTCACCAAGTGGGCGGAAGTGGAGCCTGTTCGCGCGACCCCAGCCGGGTCAGCTGTCAAGTTCATCCAGGGCCTCGTGTGACACCCCGAGACCGATGCGCCAGGTGCCAGCCAGTTGATCGTCATCGTTGCCATGTCATCTGCTTGCGTGTTGCATCTTTGCCTTGTCAACATGTGCATTGCACCATCATGTTTTCAAAACTTGCATCCGTCCGAGTCCGCCCGTCCTTTTCGTTGTCCGTTCTGAGCCCAGACACACTTGCACGCGCCCGCGGCGCCTCCGAATATTTATTTTATGAGTGGCCGGAAAATGTTCTAGGAACGGGTTGAAACTTGGCATGTGGTCTTATTATAGCATAGGTAGACCGCGTGTCAATTTTCGTCGCATTCGGAGTTCGTTTGACAACCCAACAGTTAACCGTGTTAACCACCGGAAGCCTTTTCTATTTTGGCCCAGCACCCCTTTCACACAGCCAACAAGCCCATCCTAACCCCCTCCATGCTCTTGGTCGTTGGATCGTGATCACGTGGCCGAAAATCGCTCCTCATTTGGACACTCCTAGCTCCCTCTACCTATAAATATGTGTCTCCCCCGAAATTTTCGCGGTGAACCCTAGCCTTCTTCTTCCTCGCGCAGCCGGACACGTCCGTCCCGCGCCGCCACCTGTCCAGCCGCCACCTCCCAGCCACCGCGCCCCGCCGAAGCCCACCACCGGCGCGCGCGGGCCCGTTCGTCTGCACCTGCGCTCGAGCCGCTGTGCTCCCTCGCCGTCATGCCCCGTCGCCACGAGCTCGCCGCCGGCCGCCGCCTTCCTCCAGCACGCGCCGCCGCCAGCCGGTCCCGCCGCCGCCTGCCGTACGTCGCGCCACCGCCACCCCGCTTGCCAGCTCCACCGTCGGCCTCCGCAGGAGACCAGCGCCGTCGCTCCGACGAGCCCGTTCGCCGCGCGCCGCCGCGTCCTGGCCGGATCCGGCGATCCCGCGCCCGGATCCGTCCATTCCCCCTCCCCTCCGGCCTCCATCGCGACCCGAAGCCTCATCGGCACCGTGGCATCGCCGGCCACCACCGCCACTGCTTCCCTTCGTGCGTGCGGGCACGAGGAGGAGGACGACCTCGCTCGGGCCTCTTCGTGGGCCGCGGTCCAAGGCAGCCCAGCTTCTGCGACCCCTCTGGCCCAGATGTCCAGCCTCCTCCGAGTTTTGGGCTCGGCCCGCTAGGTGAGCCCACTTAGATCCCGCCTAGGGTGATGTATAGTTATTTAGTGCTTGCTCGGTTTTCTGTTAAAACGGCTAAGTACCTGAGATTTGTTAAAAAGTGTGCATGTTTGACTGCCTATAACTTTTTGTTTGTTGGTTCGTTTTGAGCATATATTATGTCAAAATGTTCGTTGTGATATGCTCTTCATTTTGTTCCATTCTGGCATGCTTGTTTGAGTTCATCTTGGTGCTCTAATCTCTGTTGCAAAAGTGCTATATGTTTAAAACTGTTGTTAGTTGTAAATTTGTTGCACGCTTGTGGTGATGATAACTTGGTGCATGTTTATCCAAATGATGCATATGATATATCAAAATCTTCATTGTGAAGTGCTCTACATGATGGTTGATGTAGCATTCATGTTAGGTGCCATATTGCCATGTTAATCTCTGTTGCAAAAGTGCATGTGGTTGTTAAGTGTTGAAACTTGTTATGAGATGCTGATTTCACTTGCTCATTGCTATTGATGTGTTTGTCTTCATGCCACATGTCTTTGTGTTTTAGAAGCACAATCATATGGTCTTTGCTGTGGTGCAATCCACTTTCCATGATATGCCTTGAGGTGACTTAAACAAGCTTGTAAGCATGCCATGCCAATGTTGCTATTTTATACTTAGTGAAAAAACTGCTAAGTCTGGAATCTGTTAAACCTGATGCTATGTTTGCTTGATGCCTCACTCAAATCCATGCATGTTATGGAGTGCCCAATGATCATGTCTTGTTGTCCATGTTATGCTCTATCCATACATGCTTATTTTGCACATATGGCCTGTTGTAGCTTATTTATTTTCTTGCTCTCAAGTTGCTATAAATTTTACCTGTCAGCTTTTTATCAGCATGATCAATTTGGTGAAGCTTGTTGTTATTGATCCATGCCTCCTATGGAGTTGCTCCAATGGAGTTGTTTGATGTATGCTATGTCTATTAAATGTCCATGATCTTTATATACTTAGTGGAGTAGATATGCTTGTTGTTTTGTGCCTCCGAAGGCAGCATTGTGATGATGTCTTTGCCTTCCCTGATTTTGACTAAGTCTGGATAAATTTATTGCAACTTGCGATGCTTGGTTAATTGTGTTCCAGCAAGCTTTTGGGTGTGTTCTAAGTTCATGCTTGTTAAGTATAACGTCTATTTCACATCCATGCTTCTTGTTATCATGTTTGGGTTCTGTAGCATATATTTACCTTGCTCCAAAGTTGTTATGTGGCTGTTAACTTCAGCTTTGCATTGTAACTTGTTTTGCTCTTAACTTCTAGCCCGTTGCTCCGTTTTGAGCGTGTCGTATATGAAACTTGTGTGATTTTGCATGTAGAAGCATAATATCATGTTGTTTACATGTTTGGAGTGTGTTTGCTTGATGTTTGGGTGCATCTTGCACTGATGACATGTTTGTCTTGTTTTGCTCATATCTTCTAGGCCATAGCTCCGAATTAAACAAACTTTATATGAAACGTGACTAGAATTTCGAGTAGATCATCATGGTGCAAGTTAACTTGCTGTTTAACAACTTTAACTTAAGGTTTGTTCAGATCTGGACTAATTTCAATTTATGCATATGATGACTTGCCAGATTTGTTATGTGTAGTTTCCGGCCTCATTTAAACTTGTTGGTTTGTGTTGTTCTTGTGTGCTTCATCCCTTGCCATGTTTTGCATCATATAGGCTTGTCATGCATCATACTTGGTTGAGCTTCATGTCTTGTTCTTGTGTTGTGTGTTTACCTTGTTGTGAGCTTTCTTCTCGCTAGTTCTTTTCTGTTGCGATCGTGAGGATTCGTTTGTCTACATGTGGTTCGTCTTCAAGGCTTCTTCTTCGTCTTATTCATGGAACCGTTCTTCTTCCTTGCGGGATCTCAGGAAAGATGACCATCACCTTGGATACCTTTACTATCATTGCCTTTGCTAGATGTCTCGTTGCTATCGTTATATATCGCGCTACCCATCATTTTGTCCGCCCCTCTCCTAGTTTCCATGAAACCTCTAACCTTTGACACCTTCCCAGCAAAACCGTTGTTTGGCTATGTTACCCGCTTGCTCAGCCCCACTTATAGCGTTGCTAGTTGCAGGTGAAGATGAAGATCGTTCCATGTTGGAACTTGTTGTTGGAATATTACAATATATCTCATATATATTAACACACCTATATACTTGGCAATGGGTGGAAGGCTTGGCCTTTTGCTCGGTGTTTTGTTCCACTCATGCCACCTTAGGAGCCGATAGACCGGCGTTATGTTCCTTGATTTTGTGTTCCTCACACGGTTGGGTATATGGGGACCCCATGATAGTTCGTCTTTGAATAAAACTCCTCCAATAAGGCCCAACATCGGTTTTAATTTGCCTCATAATGACAACTTAATTAATTAATTAAATTGCATAGGGGGTCGCGTCCCCGAGGATTCTTTCTACATAGCAGGGGGGCTAGTGCTGATGCTGTTGGTCCCAAACGGGCAGCCTGCGAGGCCACCTCGGGGAAACTCAAGGGCTGGTTCCCGTAGCTTGACCTATCCGGTCGTGGCCTGAGACGAGATATGCGCGGCTACTATCAGGGTGTCGGCACGCCCGGAGGCCTTGGTGGACTTGTTTTACCATTGTCGAAATGTCTTGTGCACCGGGAATTCCGAGTCTGATCGGGCCTTCCCTAAGATAAGGGGTAATATTATTATTACTTCTGCTGATCGTGAGAGCTTGTGATGGGCTAAGTTGGGACACCCCTACAGGGTTATAATCTTTCGAAAGTTGTGCCCGCGGTTATGTGGCAGATTGGAATTTGTTAATGTCTGGTTGTAGAAAACTTGACAGAGGATTTGAAGTAAAACACACAACCGCGTGAGTAACCGTGACTGTCTCTTTTCACTTTGAGAAGAAAACACAGTGGGGTTATGTTTGACTCGTAGGTAGTTCAGGATCTTTAGCGATCACTACTAGTTGCGACCATTTGCGTAGATGCTCATCTTATTCTTGTACTCGTAAGCTAGCCACCATACATATTGCTTAGCCGCTGCTGCAACCTCACCACTTTACCTCTTCCTACCCATTTGAGCTTTGCTAGTCTTGATACACATGGTTATGGGATTGCTGAGTCCTTGTGGCTCACTGATACTACAACAACAGTTGCAGGTGCAGGTTTCCGATGTTTTGATGCGAAAGCGATGTCCTCTGTGTTGGAGTTCTTCTTCTTCTTCTTCTCCAGTCTTGGATTAGGTTCCTGGTCGGTAGCCTGGGATAGCAGATGGATGTCATTGCGCTTTTCATGTTTGCATCCGTAGTTGGATGCCTTGTATGATGATGTTGTATTCATGTAACTTGTATGAATTGTTGTATCCCCATGTATGTATGTAATGGTACAATGTAATGATATCCATCTTGCTAAGTGCCTGAGATGCGGTTGTGCCCCAATCACGTATGTGTCATGTGATCGGGATAGAATCGCATCTTGGGCCTGACAAGTTGGTATCAGAGCCTCGACCGACCATAGAAGCCCCCTTGATTGATCATAGTCTGGCCGTTGTCGAGTCTAGAAGGAAAACTATTTTGGAGTCTAGTTATATCGGAGAGTAGGAATTCTTTTTACTCCTTAGCCCCTTCGTCGCTCTGGTGAGGAATCTTGACGTAGGTGTTTTGAATTACTCCTCTTCCCCTTCAATTTTTTTTAAGATCGCGCAGTTAGTTTTCATTTGTTGCATTGTCAGTTCCTTTCATCTGGTGCATCTCTCGTCAAGTGGATTCGACCCTCTTCTTCTTTACAAGTTCAACCCTCGATTCTTTTCAACCGACGGTGTTTTCCCCGTCCGAAGTGGACTTTCTTTTTCCCATCCGCCCACCCTTTTGCTTCTCGGAGTCGGAGTTCTTAATCGAGTATCCATCCTACTCGTGTGAAGTATTTTCTTTCTTTCATCAATTGTTTCAACTGGTGAATTCTCCTCTTGTTCGATATTCTTCATCTCTTTTCTTCTCCGGTGGTTCCAATTCAATTTGTATTCGGTGCTCATCATATTATTTCATCGGCTCAAATGTTTTTCCCCTTGCTCGTTCACCTCTCGCTAATTAATTATTCCGAAGTTCCGAAGAAATCTCAAGAGATTTGTCTGTCTACCAATTAATTCGAGGTTGTCACCTCCTTGGAGCCTTTCAATCGTTCCGGTGCTTCTTATCTCTTTCAAACATCATTTTCAATGGTGTTTTCTCTTTGGTGGGCTCATAACCCACAAGTCTTTCCCAGGATCTTACCTGACTCTTCTAATAGTTCCCGGAGTGTTCCGAAATTCTTTCAAATGTGACGTAAGTATGGATTCCATCAGTCATATACCTTCTCCAAGATCGCTTTCAATTCTTTTCATCATTGGTTCAACCTTTCTCTTTTCATTCTTCCGGAGTATTTCATGAATTTTTCTCTTTGTGTTCCTCCGAAGGCCATCATTTCAGAAGATTTCTTCGTTTTCAGTTTTCAACTTCGTCCTCCAAATATTCTTCATTGATGCCTCTTCGTTCGTCTCCACATTCTTCCGGTGCTTCGCTCAAACATTCTTTAATCGGTTCGCGATCTCTTCGTTCTCATCATCCAAATTTTCCTCAAGTGCTTTATTCTTCCCGGTGATTATTCTCTTTTCTTCGTTCGATTTCAATTCTTCACGGTGGTTTATTCTCTTTCATCACTCGATTTTAATTCTTCTCGATGGATTGTTCTTTTCACCGCTCGGTTTCAATTCTTATGGTGGTTCGCTCAAGAGTTCTTTTCCGGTGTTATCATATCAATCCATTCGTTTTTTATTCCAATCCTACCAGTGTTTCATGAAGACTTTCTCAAGTTTTGTGATATATCCCTCTTTATTCAATTTCAACGTGAATAAGTGGTATGTGAAGCCATTGGTTTCATCAATTTATTGGTGGAGGATAAGCATAACATAATTCTTATTCTTCTTGGTGAAGCTGATTTATTCCTTCCTTCGGATCTTATTCTTAATGAATAAATTCTAGTCCCAAGTGCTTTCATCTTTTCTTCCCCGGAGTTCAAATATTTCTCGGCTATCTCGTCAGAACCCCAGCTAAATCATCGCAAGGCTTTAATCTTATTCCTCTCATCCGTCATTTCGATATCATCAACCTTTTTGTTACCGGAGTTCTTCATGGTGGTTCTTCATCATTTAATTAATTCTTTTAGCGTTCAGCTAATTCATCTGGAGCAGCTCAAGCATTCTTATTCTTTTGCCTCTCGAGTGCAAATAATTCTCCGTATTCATTTGAAGTGGAGTTTTGCATTTCTTCCTTCATCTCAACTGTTCAATCTTTTGGTTGCGGCATAATTCATCTCAAGTCTTCAGATGTTTCAATAAGCCCACAACAAGCTTATTCTTTTGTGATTGATTTTCTCAACAACTCCGTTCAAGCCTTTGTCTTGAAGATGTTATTTCAATTCTTTCGTGGTGAATTTTTTTTCATCTTCTTCTCGGTTCCTTCATTCCATTTTTCAATTCTTCCGGAGGCATTGTCTTGTTCATTTCGTCATGTTTTTATTCCTTCTTCTCAAGTTCTTGTTCCATTCCATTCATGTTCAACCGGTGTGCTATTTCTTTTACTTTCAGCCGGAGTGCTGCCCGAATTCCTTCGTGGAGATTCCTTTCTATCTCTTATTAACTAGAGTGGTTTCGAATTCAGTCTTGTTCCTTCAGCTCTTGTTTCATGCCTTTCAACCTCCTTGATTCTCGTCGTATTTCCTTGTCCTCTTATTTAACGAAGTCTTTGTAACTTCGTTCATCTTCGTGTATCCTTTCTTCCAAGTGTCTCAACCTCTCAAGGTTCTTTGTTTTCACTCTTTTGTCCTCGAAGAACCTTGTTCTTCCTTTTTTCTCCTTTGTCTCATTCCTAAAATCTCGGGACAAGATCTCTTATTAGTAGGGGAGTGTTGTGACACCCCGATACCGATGCGCCGGGTGTCAGCCAGTTGTTCGTCGTCGTTACCAGGTCATCTGCTTGCGTGTTGCATCTTTGCCTTGTCATCATGTGCATAGCACCATCATGTTTTCAAAACTTGCATCCGTCCGAGTCCGCCCATCCTTTCCGTTGTCCGTTCTGAGCCCAGACACACTTGCACGCGCCCGCGACGCCTCAGAATATTTATTTTAAGAGTGGCCAGAAAATGTTCTCGGAATGGGTTGAAACTTGGCGTGTGGTCTTATTATAGCATAGGTAGACCATCTGTCAATTTTTGTCGCATTCGGAGTTCGTTTGATAGCCCAACGGTTAACCGTGTTAACCGCCGGAAGCCTTTTCTCTTTTGGCCCAGCACCCCTTTCACACAGCCCACAAGCCCATCCTAACCCCCTCCATGCTCTCGGTCGTCGGATCGTGATTGTGTGGCCAAAAACCGCTCCTCATTAGGACACTCCTAGCTCCCTCTACATATAAATATGTGTCTCCCCCGAAATTTTCGTGCTGAACCCTAGCCTTCTTCTTCCTCGCGCAGCCGGACACGTCCGTCCCGTGCCGCCACCTGTCCAGTCGCCACCTCCCAGCCATCGCGGCCCGCTGAAGCGCGCCTCCAGCGTGCGCGGGCCCGTTCGTCCGCACCTACGCTCCCTCGCCGTCGTGCCCCGTCACCACGAGCTCGCCACCGGCCACCGCCTTCCTCCAGCACGGGTCGCCGCCGGCCGGTCCTGTCGTCGCCTGCCGGATGTCGCGCCACCGCCGCCCCGCTCACCAACTCCACCGTCGGCCTCCGCAGGAGACCAGCGCCGCCGCTCCGACGAGCCCGTTCGCCGCGTGCCGCCTCGTCCTGGCCGGATCCGGCGATCCCGCGCCCGGATCCGTCCACCCCCCCCCCGGCCTCCATCGCGGCCCGGAGCCTCGTCGGCACCGTGGCATCACCGGCCACCGCCGCCACTACTTCCCCTTGTGCGTGCGGGCACGAGGAGGAGGACGACCTCGCTCGAGCCTCTTCGTGGGCCGCGGCCCAAGGCAGCCTAGTTTCTGCGACCCCTCAGTCCCAGATGTTCGGCCTCCTTCAAGTTTTGGGCTCGGCCCGCTAGGTGAGCCCACTTAGATCCCGCCTAGGGCGATGTATAGTTATTTAGTGCTTGCTCGGTTTTTTGTTAAAACGGCTAAGTACCTGAGATTTGTAAAAAAATTGTTCATGTTTGACTGCCTGTAACTTTTTGTGTGTTGGTCCGTTTTGAGCATATGATATGTCAAAATGTTTGTTGTGATATTCTCTTCATTTTGTTCCATTGTGGCATGCTTGTTTGAGTTCATCTTGATGCTCAAATCTCTGTTGCAAGAGTGCTATATGTTTAAAACTAATGTTAGTTGTAAATTTGTTGCATGCTTGTGGTGATGATAACTTGGTGCATGTTTATCCAAATGATACATATGATATATCAAAATGTTCATTGTGAAGTGCTCTACATGATGGTTGCTGTAGCATTCAGGTTAGGTGCCATATTGCCATGTTAATCTCTATTGCAAAAGTGCATGTGGTTGTTAAGTGCTGAAACTTGTTATGAGATGCTGATTTCACTTGCTCATTGCTATTGATGTGTTTGTCTTCATGCCACATGTCTTTATGTTTTAGAAGCACAATCATTTGGTCGTTGCTGTGGCGCAATCCACTTTCCATGATATGCCTTGAGGTGACTTAAACAAGCTTGTAAACATGCCATGCCAAGCTTGTAAATCCACTTTCCATGAAAAAACTGCTAAGTCTGGAATCTGTTAAACCTGATGCTATGTTTGCTTGATGCCTCACTCAAATCCATGCATGTTATGGAGTGCCCAATGATCATGTCTTGGTGTCCATGTTATGCTCTATCCATCCATGCCTTATTTTGCACATATGGCATGTTGTAGCTTATTTATTTCTTGCTCTGAAGTTGCTATAAATTTTACCTGTCAGCTTTTTATCAGCATGATCAATATGGTGAAGCTTGTTGTTATTGATCCATGCCTCCTATGGAGTTGCTCCAATGGAGTTGTTTAATGTAAACTATGTCTATTACATGTCCATGATCTTTATATACTTAGTGGAGTAGATATGCTTGTTGTTTTGTGCCTCCGAAGGCAGCATCGTGATGATGTTTTTGCCTTCCTTGATTTTGACTAAGTCTGGATAAATTTATTGCAACTTGCGATGCTTGGTTAATTGTGTTCCAGCAAGCTTTTGGGTGTGTTCTAAGTTAATGCTTGTTAAGTATAATGTCTATTTCACATTAATGCTTCTTGTTATCATGTTTGGGTGTTGTAGCATATATTTACCTTGCTCCAAAGTTGCTATGTGGCTCTTAACTTCAGCTTTGCATTGTAACTTGTTTTGCTCTTAACTTCTAGCCCGTTGCTCCGTTTTGAGCGTGTCCTATATGAAAATTGTGTGATTTTGCATGGAGAAGCATAATATCATGTTGTTTACATGTTTGGAGTGTGTCTGCTTGATGTTTGGGTGCATCTTGCACCGATGACATGTTTGTCTTGTTTTGCTCATATCTTCTAGGCCGTAGCTCCGAATTAAACAAAACTTTATATGAAACTTGACTAGAATTTCGAGTATATCATTATGGTGAATGTTAAATTGATGTTTAACAACTTTAACTTAAGGTTTGTTCAGATCTGGACTAATTTCAATTAATGCATATGAGGACTTACCGGATTTGTTATGTGTAGTTTCCGACCTCATTTAAACTTGTTGGTTTGTGTTGTTCTTGTGTGCTTCATCCCTTGCCATGTTTTGCATCATATAGGCTTGTCGTGCATCATAATTGGTTGAGCTTCATGTGTTGTTCTTGTGTTGTGTGTTTACCTTGTTGTGTGCTTTCTTCTCGCTAGTTCTTTTCCGTTGCGATCTTGAGGATTCGTTCGTCTACACGTGGTTCGTCTTCAAGGCTTCTTCTTCGTCTTATTCATGGAACCGTTCTTCTTCCTTGTGGGATCTCACGCAAGATGACCATCACCTTGGATACCTTTACTATCATTGCCTTTGCTAGATGTCTCGATGCTATCGTTATATATCGCGCTACCCATCATTTTGTCCGCCCCTCTCCTAGTTGCCATGAAACCTCTAACCTTTGACACCTTCCCAGCAAAACCGTTTTTTGGCTATGTTACCCGCTTGCTCAGCCCCTCTTTTAGCCTTGTTAGTTGCAGGTGAAGATGAAGATCGTTCCATGTTGGAACTTGTTGTTGGAATATCACAATATATCGCATATATATTAACACACCTATATACTTGGCAATGGGTGGAAGGCTTGGCCTTTTGCTCGGTGTTTTGTTCCACTCATGCCACTTTAGGAGCCGATAAACCGGTGTTATGTTCCTTGATTTTGCGTTCCTTACACGGTTGGGTATATGGGGACCCCTTGATAGTTCGTCTTTGAATAAAACTCCTCTAGTAAGGCCCAACATTGGTTTGAATTTGCCTCATAGTAACAACTTAATTAATTAATTAAATTGCATAGGGGGTTGCGTCCCCGAGGATTCTTTCTACATAGGAGGGGGGCCAGTGCTGATGGTGTTGGTCCCGAATGGGCAGCCTGCGGGGCCACCTCGGGGAAACTCGGGGGCTGGTGCCCGTAGCTTGACCTATCCGGTCGTGGCCTAAGACGAGATATGCGCGGCTACTATTAGGGTGTCGGCACGCCTGGAGGTCTTGCTGGACTTGTTTTACCATTGTCGAAATGTCTTGTGCACCGGGAATTCCGAGTCTGATCGAGCCTTCCCTAAGATAAGGGGTAATATTATTATTACTTCTGCTGATCTTGAGAGCTTATGATGGGCTAAGTTGGGACACCCCTGCAGGGTTATGATCTTTCGAAAGCCGTGCCCGCGGTTATGTGGCAGATTGGAATTTGTTAATGTCCGGTTGTAGAAAACTTGACAGAGGATCCGAAGTAAAACACATAACCGCGTGAGTAACCGTGACTGTCTCTTTTCACTTTGAGAAGAAAACACGGTGGGGTTATGTTTGACTCGTAGGTAGTTCAGGATCTTTAGCGATCACTACTAGTTGCGACCGTTTGCGTAGATGCTCATCTTATTCTTGTACTCGTAAGCTAGCCACCATACATATTGCTTAGCCGCTGCTGCAACCTCACCACTTTACCTCTTCCTACCTACTTGAGCTTTGCTAGTCTTGATACCCATGGTTATGGGATTGCTGAGTCCTTGTGGCTCACAGATACTACAACAACAGTTGTAGGTGCAGGTTTCCGATGTTTTGATGCGAGAGCGATGTACTTTGTGTTGGAGTTCTTCTTCTTCTTCTTCAGTCTTGGGTTAGGTTCTTGGTCGGCAGCATGGGATAGCAGATGGATATCGTTGTGCTTTTCATGTTTGCATTCGTAGTTGGATGCCTTGTATGATGATGTTGTATTCATGTGACTTGTGTGAATTGTTGTATCCCCATGTATGTATGTAATGGTACAATGTAATGATATCCATCTTGCTAAGGGCTTGAGATGTGGTTGTGCCCCAATCACGTATGTGTCACGTGCTCTGGATAGAATCGCATCTTGGGCCTGACACCTCGTGAGGCGATTCAGGGTCCCCAACCGCATCATCACGGATAACGGTTCGCAGTTCACAAGCAATCTCTTCAGGTCATATTGTGCTAACCTTGGAACACAGATCTGCTACGCTTCGGTGGCCCACCCCAGGAGCAACGGCCAGGCTGAGCGTGCCAACGCGGAAGACTTGCATGGCCTCAAGACGCGCAGCTTCAAGAAGAAGCTTGAGGCTTGCGGCAGGGGCTGGATCGACGAGCTCCAGTCCGTGATGTGGTCAATCCGAACCACTGCCACCAAACCTATGGGGGAGACTCCCTTCTTTCTCGTTTATGGGGCGGAGGCGGTCCTCCCTCACGAGGTCAAGCATCGCTCCCCACGGGTCTTGGCCTTCAATGACGAATGCCAGGACGCCGCCTGTCGGATGGACCTCGTGCTTGCCGAGGAGGGCCGCCGCCGGGCTGCCCTCAGGGCGGCGCGTTACCAGCAGGCGCTGCGGCGGTACCACTGCCGCGGTGTCCGCACAAGAACACTTGAAGTTGGTGACTTGGTCCTGAGGCGGGTCCTCTCCCATGAGGGGCTACACAAGCTCTCACCCATGTGGGAGGGCATGTTCAGAATCGCCCGTGTCTCTAGGCCTGGTGCTGTGTGCCTAGGGACGCAGGATGGGATACCTATCCAGAATTCCTGGAACATCAAACACCTCAGGAGGTTCTATCCATAATCAAGGCTCCGTGCCCGTGAAGGTCTCCGCCCATGACACTCTCACGTAATAATGAGTTGGGGTTGTACACGCCTCGGAGTCTCATGTGCATTGCCTACGGGCCCTTAGACGGGGCTCCCACCCACGCCCCAGTGGAAGTCCTTAGCTCCGCGCTGGGAAGAAGACGTAGTGTAGGGGTCGGACGCGACCTTTTTCCTTTTTTGCTTGGTGTTTGGCTGTCAGCCTTTTCTACTTCCTTGGCTATCAGCCCTTCCTCTACCCCATGCTATGAAGTTCTCGTGTTTCTCGCGCTTCTTGCATTTCGTCGAGAGTTTTGTGTTTTGGATCTTTCTCGACGGCTTTAAGTTCAGTTGTGCCACTCACTCTCCTTCACGCGCCTCATGCGTGGGGGCTGGGGCACGGTCGGTCACCGGCCCTCGTCTACCGTGGCCCCGTGACCTCACTTGACCAAGCCTGCTCAGGCTCTGGCGCCGGGCTACGCAGTCAGCGCAACCTATCTACCGAGCCACTCAGGCTTTGGTGCTCTAACCCGCGCTCGGCAATCTCAGCAGATCTCAGCGATTGACCCCCGCTTGGGGGCTGTACGAGCCCATCAGACCCGGCCACCTCCTCATGACCCGATGGGGCTCATGATGTCGGAGTCAGGAGGACTCCGCCTCAGGACGGCAGGACGTATAAAAGCTAAGTGATTTCATTCAAGCAACAAAAGCATGACGGCGAGTTCTCGCTTCTTACATACATCACAATCCATTACACGCCTCCTCAGGGCAACTTGAAATTTTGATGCAGAAAGACATGAAGGAAAAGAAAGGAGAAGAAGCAGAAGCCGCTCCCGCTCAGTCAGAATCCTCCGGTTCCTCTGGCTTCACCGAGCCGCAGCGGCGCGGCGATCCCCTCCCCTCGCCGTACCGAGCTCGGTGGCGTGGTGGTTCATCGCGGCCGCACTGCTGGAAGAGTTGCTGCTGCCACAGAGGGGGGCCCCACGGCACCCCCTAGGACCGAGGTCGTCTCCGGAGGAGGAGCCGCTCCTCCGGACGTCGTCGTCCTCCTCGTCGTCAGCCTCGGGACAGCACCTAAGGCGCCTCCCTTCCTCCGAGAAGACCATGACGAACAGCATGGAGACTCCATTGTACCAGAAGTGGAGCGCACACCTCCCCTGTAGCCGGTGTGCGCGGGCAAATGACTGCCAGCCACACTCCAAGAACACATCGCCCGAGGGAGCCACCTCAACCTCCACCCAGGATGCACCACTGCAGCAACCGTCGGCCTGCAGCCATATACCTCCAAGGCCAACAGACGGTAGCACGTCGCAGAACGAGCGGGGAAGCCTGACCACGGGACACCGGGCTTCTTCGCCCACACCATGAACTCCGACGAGACGTCGAAGGAATGGAACTGTGGGCGTGGAGGGCGCGCGACCAGCAGGCACCGTTGCGCGCCCCCTCTTCCTCCGCGGCCGCAACCACCTTCGCCACGGGAGGACGCTCCGCGCCGCCCACCGGCGGCCGCGGCGGAGCTCGAAAGGCCGCGCCCACCTCCACGAGAAGTCGATGCGGGCGCAGCGGCATACTTGCGGGGACGACCGCGACCCCTCTTCGGCGTTAACGGGACTGGATCCTTCGAGGTTTTTCCCTTCCTTGCGGCGGATGGCTTCCTCGGCGGCGCCATGGAGATCTTGCGATAGAAGAGAGAGTGAAGGACAAGCAAGGAGAAGACGGCGTTGGCTTGGAAACGGCCTGGGGGCTCCCCCCTAGTCCCATTTATAGGGCGGAGGAGCCCAACCGCTAGCCAATGGTGTCGCAGCCATTACTCCCTCGTCGCCCGCGCCAAGGAGTTGTCAAGTCGCACGATCACCAAGGCTGCATGGGGAGCGGAGCTGCCACGTCCCATCCAACAATCACACGCCGGCCAGGCTCGCAACCTTTTAGGGCCCGCGGCGCTTCGTCCTCGACTAAGGCTTCGCCCCGAAGCCGACTCCGCGCGCGCCTTGGGCCCGAGGGCTACTGTCGGCGTACTAGGAACCAGGGTACCCGGACATTCCTGTCTGCGGGCCGCGATGCGCTCCTACCACAGTGTGATACGGCCCAGTTGATCAACTAGTTTCCCAAGACCCTCGCGAGGGGGCCAAGCCTCGCGAGGAGAACAACGTCAAGACCTCCTCAGGAGCAGCCTCGACAAGGTGCTCCGGAAGGGCGGAGAATCCAAGGCCAAGCCCGCCTCAGGAGGAGGCAGTGATGTCAGCAGTGACGCATCGCGCCAGCGGATGCCAACGTGCGCCAGCGGCACAGTTACCATTTCGGTGCAAGGGGGACACCGCAGCCGCAAGTTCCCGAGGATCGGGGCAAAGGTTTCCTCATTGGTGCAACAAGACCGAAGACCGCAAGGACGGCCAGGAGGATGTCATCGTCGAGCCCACCATCGCGTCATCGCCTGATCCTTTTGCTGGCGAAGACTGCTTTTGCCAGGGCAGGGACGTCCTTGTGTTCCTGCTCGAAAATGGCCGTTGTGGGATCCCTTCCCGCCTAAACATTTCAGGGGAAGAGGACCATGGCCGCCTATATAAGTAGCTAGAACCCCCACTACAAAGGGGACGGACATTCGGCCACCATACAAGGAGCAAGAACATTACCCTCCTGACCCTCCTGAGCTCACCTCCTGAGCCCAGGAACTCCTATACTAGCTTCTATCCCGGCTCCCCAAGGCTATTCCACCAAAGCAGGAAGTAGGATCTTACACCACGCGGTGGCCTGAACCTGGATAAACTCTTGTGTGCTTTGTTCATTGTTTGCTTGAATCCTTCCGTCGTGACGAGAGCGAGGCGCTAGGTAGACGAGAGTGGGAGAGATCTTCGTTCAAGCCCCTGTGTTCGAACTTAACGGGTTTTGCGGAGCCCTAAATCCGACAGGCGGGGACGCGCGGGTGGAGGCGGAGGGCGCGCAGGCCGGGGAGAGCCGGCGATGGGCCACGCGGGCCCGGCGGCGTGGGTGGGAGGCGACAGTGGAGGGCGCCACATGGCAGCACCGGAGTGGCTGGGCGCGCCCGGGCGGACGTGTCCGGTCCGTCTCGGACGTGTCCGGCGACGCGAGGAGTGAGGAAATTAGGGTTTGCCGGATTTCGGGGGAGAGGTGCCTATTTATAGATTCTGGGAGCTAGAAAGGTCCAAATGGGGTGCGGTTTTCGCCCACACGATCACGATCCAATGACCGAGAGGATGGGAGTGGTTGTGCTGGGTTAGTGGGCTGTTGTGGAGGGGGTCTTGGGCCAAAAGAAGAGGAGCTTTTAGCCCACGAGGTTAACCGTTGGAGTATCAACCGACCTCCAAACACGATGAAACTTGACAGGCGGCCTACACATACTAAAACAACAACGCACGACAAGTCTCGCCTCATTTCGAGAACGTTTCATGGACACATACCAAAGAAGGACTCGGGGGTGCCACGGGCACGTGTGTGAGTGTCGGAACTAGAAACGGACAACGGGAAGAGACGAGCATGACCGGGTGCAAGTGACAACACGAATGCAATGCAATGAACATGATAACATGACATGGATGAAATGCACACACGCACACGACAAAACGAGGAAACCCGAAATGAAGAAAGAGCCCAGAATGGGATTTATGAAGTCAACGTTGCATATATTGCCATAAATGGAAGGTATCACATATGGGGTGTTACAAACTCACCTCCACTACAAAAAGATCTCATCCCGAGATCTAGGACTGAAAGAAGGAGGGATACTCGGAACGAAGGAGATCTTCTCGTTCCCACGTAGCTTCTCGGTCGGTATGGTGTGACCACTTCACTTTCAAGAATTTGATGGACTTGTTGTGTGTCTTGCGCTCAGTTTCTTCAAGGATAGCAACGGGGTGCTCACGATAAGACAAGTCTTGTTGAAGATCAATCTCTTCGAACGGAATGGTGCGTTCAGGCCTCTTGAAGCACTTGCGGAGTTGAGACACGTGAAACACATCATGCACATTTTCAAAGTTGGAGGGAAGCTCGAGTTGGTAGGCTAGATCGCCTCTCTTGCCAAGAATCTTGAAAGGGTCCACGTATCTTGGAGCAAGCTTGCCCTTGATACCGAACCTCTGAGTGCCCTTCATGGGAGAAACACGGAGATAGACATGGTCTCCAATGTCGAAAGGCAAGTCACGATGCTTGCCGTCATAGTAGCTCTTTTGACGCGATTGCGCGGCTTTGAGATTCTCACGTATGACTTTGCACATTTCTTCGGCTTCTGAGATCAAATCATTATCAAGAAGTTGACGTTCACCAGTCTCGGACCAGTTGAGAGGGGTATGACACTTTCTGCCGTAGAGGATTTCAAATGGAGCTTTGCCGTCACTTGCTTGGAAGATGTTGTTGTAGGATAATTCGGCAAATGGAAGGCAATCTTCTCATTTCATACCAAAGGAGATGACACAAGCTCTTAGCATATCTTCAAGGATCTGGTTCACTCTTTCGACTTGACCACTAGTCTGAGGGTGAAACGCAGTGCTGAAGCGAATCTTTGTGCCCATGGCTGACTGAAAAGAATCCCAGAACTTGGATGTGAACAAGCTTCCACGGTCTGAGGAGATCACTTGAGGAATGCCATGCAAAGAAACAATTCTGGAGGTGTACAGCTCTGCCAGCTGAGCTGCGTTGATGGATTCTTTGACTGGAAGAAAATGTGCTACTTTAGTTAGCTTGTCAATCACCACAAAGATAGCATCATTTCCCTTCTTGGACTTGGGAAAACCGGTGACGAAATCCATCTCAATGTGATCGAATTTCCACTCGGGAATAGGTAGAGGTTGAAGGAGTCCGGCTGGACGTTGATGCTCTGCCTTCACTCTTCTGCAGACATCACATTCATTCACGAATTGGGCAATCTCCCTTTTCATGCGAGTCCACCAATATGATTGCTTGAGGTCTTGGTACATCATGAACTGCCTTGATGTATCGAGAGGAGGGAGTCATGTGCTTCGTTCATTATGAGCTTTCTGAGATCACCCTTGGGAACCACAATCCTATCCTCAAAGAACAAGGTGTCCTTCTCATCAACGCGATAGCACTTGTACTTGGGAGTACCCTTAGCAATACCATGTTTCAGTTTCTACACCATAGCATCACTGAGTTGGGCCTCACGAATTTGATCTTCCAAGGTAGGAGCAACTTGAAGGTTTGCAAGAAAGCCTTGCCGAATGACGTGGAGGTTGAGCTTCCTGAATGATTCACAAAGTTCAGGCTGGAATGGTTTGAGAAGGAGACTGTTGCAATACGCCTTTCTGCTCAAGGAATCTGCAATGACATTGGCCTTGCCAGGAGTGTACTGAATGCTTGCATCATACTCTTGAATCATCTCAACCCAACGAGTCTGGCGAAGGTTAAAGTTTGGCTGTGTGAAGATGTACTTCAAGCTCTTGTGATCGGTGAAGATGTCCACTTTTCTGCCCAACAGAAGGTGTCTCCATGTGATCAAGGCATGAACAACTGCTGCTAGCTCGAGATCATGTGTGGGTAATTCTTCTCATTTGGTTTCAACTGACGTGAAGTGTATGCCACAATCTACTTGTCTTGCATGAGAACACCACCAATACCTTGCAATGAAGCATCACAAAAGACTTTATAAGGCTTGGACTCATCCGAAGGAGTAAGAACCGGAGTAGAGATGAGCTTTTGTTTGAGGGTATTGAATGCCACATCACAATCAGGAGTCCACGAGTACTTGACATTCTTCTGCAACAGGTTGGAGTGATGCTTGGCAATCTTGGAGAAGTTCTCAACAAACCTTCTGCAATAGCTAGCGAGACCAAGGAAGCTTCGGAGTTGCTTGACATTCTGTGGAGGTTCCTAGTTGACAATAGATTCAACCTTCTCAGGGCTCAGAGAAATGCCCTCGGCAGAGATAATATGGCCAAGATAGAGGACTTTATCCAGCCAGAATTCACATTTGGAGATCTTCGCATACAACTTGTGTTCACGGAGCCTGTCAAGGACCAAACGGAGGTGCTTGGCATGGTATTCTTCATTCTTGGAGAATACCAAGATATCATCCAGATAGATGAGAACAAATTCATTAGTGTAGGGGTTGAATATGAAGTGCATCATCCGAGAGAAAGTGGGTGGAGCATTTGCAAGGCCGAAAGACATGACCATGTATTCATAGGATCCATAGCTTGTTCTGAATGCGGTCTTGTGAATATCCTCTTCATGGATACAAATCTGATGGTAACCCATCCGGAGATCGAGCTTCAAGAACACCTTTGCTCCTTTGAGCAGCTCGAACAATTCATTGATATTGGGGAGCGGGTACTTATTCTTTATTGTCTTCTTGTTCAATGGCCGATAATCAACGCAAAGGCGTTCCGTGCCATCCTTCTTCTTGACAAATAGGACACCACAGCCCCAAGGAGAAGTACTAGGCCTAATTAGACCCATACATTCTTGCTCATCGAGTTGTTTCTTCAGCTCCTTCAACTCATCAGGAGAAAGCTTGTACGGACGCCGACATGCTGGCTCGGTACCGGGTTCAAGTTCAATGACGAATTCAACTTGACGATGGGGAGGCATGCCTGGAAGCTCTTCAGGGAATACATCCTCATATTCACGAACCACCGGAATCTGACAAATGGCATTAATCTCGCCCTTGTCATTGTGAGAGAATAGCCTGATTGTGTTATCTCGAGCTGCGAAGATAATCACGTCTTCGTTAGGATGAGTTAGCTTGACCTCCTTATTTGCACAATCATTGTTTGCATCATGCTTGGAGAGCTAATCCATCCCAAGAATAAGATCAATGTCGGAGCTGCCAAGAACAACCGGAGAAACCAGAAAACTGTAATCGCCCATATGAATAGATATATCCGGAGCAACTGAGTTGGAAGTCATTTGCATTCTCGGAGAGATAATCTTTAAAGGCCTAGGTATGCTCTCCGTAACCAAGTCATGCTTAGCAACAAATGGCCTTGAAATGAAAGAAAGCGATGCACCAGAATCAAACAGGACTTTTGCAGGAATAGAGTTAACTGGAAGGTTACCAATTATCACATCAGAAGAATTCTCTGCTTGAGCTGCATTCATCAGATTCACTCTTGCTGACTTGGGGTTGTGCTTGACAATAGCATTGCTAACAGGTGGAGGAGGCGGAAGGTGCCCTGGGTTGGGACACTTGTTAGCATAGTGACCCTTCTGAGAACACCTGTTGCAAGTAACTTCTGGAAGAGGCCGATGATAAGGACCACTTGATCTTGAAGCTTGGAACTGAGGTTTGGACTGATTGTTTGGGTTGGGTGGGTGGGAGAATCCACGACCACCTGAGTGCTTGTTGTTGCTTGGAGGACGGAGCACTGGAGGAGGCGGTAGCCAGAACTTCTGCTGCTTGGCAACCACTTGAGAGGAAGAGGAGGACTGAACAGCATCTCTGGTCCTCTTTTTGGAAGCTTCACACTTGTGCTGAGCTGCCTCTTGCTTGAGAGCCATATTGTAGAATTGATCAAATTCATCCGGCTCGAACAAGGTGAGAGCAAGTTGGAGTTCATATTTCAGACCACCACGGAACTGATAAATCTTGCTCTTGACATCGGGGATGTCTTGCTTCGCATAACGGGCAAGATTCTGGAACTTGACATTGTATTGATAGACAGACATGGTGCCTTGCTTCAGGTTGCGGAATTGCTCACGCATGCCTTCAATGACACTGGTTGGAATGTGGTGAGAGCGGAAATCTTTGCAGAAGTCAGTCCACGAGATCTCACGATCACCTCTGGAATCTTTATACTGTTGCCACCAATCAGCAGCTTGATCTTTGAGTTGGAAAGTGGCAAACTTGACATAATCCTCAGGCCTCACATTACTGCATTCAAAGTGCTTTTTGATGTCTGTGATCCAGTCTTCAGCATCTAGCGGGTCCACACAGTAACTGAAAGACTTCGGTTGGTTTGCCAGGAATTGGTTCAGTGTCGCAAAGTGAGGTTGATTGAACAGATTGCCTTGGCCTTGGTTCCCATGATTGCCTTGAATTGCTTGGTTGGCTTGAAAGTTCTACATCATCTGCATGAGCATCTGAGTGTTCTGGTTGGTTGCTTGCATAATTGCTCTCCATGCCTCAGATGGAGGAGGAGGGAAAGGAGGACGCTCTTCTTCATCCTCTTGGTTAGGGTTGGGAACCCTCTTGGGAGCCATCCTGAATATGATGACAACCATTAGCCATTGATGCAAAAAGATAAGTTGAATGAACGGCTAGAAATTTGCAACATAAGTCTTCACAATGAACATTCGAACAAAACGAACGAATGAACTCCACAGTTTAATGGAACAACAATCTTAGCGAGAAGCCACTTGGGAGAACAAAAGATAAAATAAAAACAATAAGCTGCAGATGGAACAAATACATGATAGAAGCTTCGTCCCACTTGTTCGTGCTGAATGCCCCATGGAACGTGTTACAAAGGGTGTTGCAATCCCCGGATTAGCATAGCCAAGGACCCTTTAAGATGCAACTCCCAATTGGAACAATGCCCATGAAACCTCTTCACTCGATGTTGAACCCCAAACCTCATACCATGCACTCGTTGGAAGAATGCCTACGAGCTACTTGAAGAACCCACCTATTAATTTCCGAAGGTTCCCGGTTATGCAATCTGGTGTTGGGGATACAGGGGAAGCACCGCGCACTCAACTCTAAACCTACATCCAGCTGTATCCATCTGTCAACACATAACCAGTCATCCTCGAAAACTGTTTACCTCGGACCTTCGAAACGCATCCGCTATACTAGCTGTGGCAATACTCCCGAACTATCTCCCCAGTACTGGGTGACGTCGGGGTTATCTCACCACTAACCGCATAGAAGAGTTTTCGATGTCGGCCATCTTAAGTATTCTAGAACCGCTATGATACGTTTGTGACGACAACACCTCGGAGCTCAACTCCCCGGAACACTGCCACAACCCCTCAATGACAGGAGGCATCGAGAACAATGTTCTCGTCACAAAGATATCGGAACAATCCAAAAATACTCGCGTGATCCTAAATAAAATTAGTGAATTTTGAGAGTAGAAGAGATAGAACAACGTCAGGAGTCCTCACCAGAGCGATGAAGGGGTGAGGAGTATAAAGAAATCCTACTCTCCGATATATATAGGACTCAAAACATTTTTGTGTGTGTGCCTAGACTCAACCGTCAATGATTCGATCAATCAGGGGGGCTCCTAGGTCGGAGAAGGCTCTGAATACCAGCTTGTAATGCCTAGTATGCGGCTATGTCCCCCACGTGTCGAGGCACGACTTAAGTACATAAACGCATACTAGAATGATCTCAAGTATGGTATCTTTGCACAACTCATGTAAAATTCAGGGATGAAAGTGTAAAATGATAGTTGGCTTACACTCGCCACATCACACAATGGAATACAATAACATACATCATCCAAATAACATCAGAGTCCGACTACGGACGAAATCCAAACGAAAAGATACCATAAATAACACAAGCCCGGATCCTCCTAGTAAGAACCACTACTGATCATCGGGATAAGACACATAGTAACGTCCACGCTCTTCATCGAACTCCCAGTACAGCTCTGAACCATCTCCTGTGTAATTCTTAACGGTACCTGCATCTGGTGTGTGTTGAATCTGTGAGCCACAGAGGACTCAGCAATCCCGTTCCCGGGTATCAAAACTACCAAAGCCTTAGGTGTGGAAAGGTTGTAAACAAGGTTGCAGCAAGCACTAAGCACTAGCTTACGAGTTTAGAGCGAGTAGAGAACAAGTGCCAATGATCGCCAAGTTGATCAAGAAGTGATCCTAACTACTCACGATCAAACATAACCCCACCATGTTCACTTCCCGAAGCCCTTCAGAAAGAGATCCTCACGGTTACTCACGCAGGTAGTGTATTCATGAATTAAGGTGTCAAGTTATCTACAACCAGATATTAACAAATTCCCATCTGCCACATAACCGCGAGCACGGGTTTCGAAAGATCAAACCCTGCAGGGGTGTCCCAACTTAGCCCATCACAAGCTCACGATCCGCGGAGTCGCAACTCCAAAGTGGGAAGACCCGAGCATTCTCAGAATCCCGTGCTCAAGATATTTCGACAAAGGTAAAACTAATCCAGCAAGACCTCCCGGTGTGCCGACACCCTGATAGTAGCCGCGCGCATCTCGTCTCAGGCCACGACCGGATGAGCACTACGTACAGCAACCGGAGATCCCAGCGAACTGGGTGGCACCGCAAGTGGCTCTAGTTTGGACCAACACTCATGAGGAGCACTGCCACGGGGGTTGTTAATTAAGTCCTCGGGGTAGCTAGTCCCTATACAAGTTTTAGTTATTAGGCAAATGGAGTACCAATGTTGGGCCCTGCTGGAAAAGCTTTAAACAGAGCGAATTATCAAGGGGGTCCCATAACCCCAACCGTGTTAGGAACGCAAAATCAAGGAACATAACACCGGTTTATCTGTTCCTAGGGTGGCAGGAGTGGAACAAAACACCAAGCAAGAGGCTTAGCCTTCCACCCATTACCAATATATAGGTGCATTAGTTTAACAGGTAATATATATTGTGATATCCCAAACAACTTCATCACGGAGCAATCTTCAAACTTCACCTGCAACTAACAACGCTATAAGAGGGGCTGAGCGATGCGTACTTAGCCAAACAACGGTTTGCTAGGAAGGTGATTAGAGTGTTTCATGGCAACAATAGGAGGGCTGACAAACAGGAATATGCATCGAGGCATTATCTAAAGAGCGAGACATCTAGCATAGGCAAAGATAGAAGTGATATCTGGAAATGGTCATCTTATATGTTGATTCCACGGAGGGATCGTAACCTTGCTCCTCTAACTCAGCCTCGTAAGGAACCTCGAACTCCGAATCGGCTCCCGGCTCTACCCAACACAAGAACACAACAACGACACAATATCAAACACGGTGCAATGCACAATCAACATGATGCAAGTCATATCAAGGGATGCAAGTATGATGTGCGTATGCATGAAGAAGCTCTTGAGCCTAAGGAGAAGATGATGGAAAAGGCTACATCTTGGGAAACCAAGCAAGCCATTGGATGGAGGGGAAGATTACGGTTGAAATCGATATAAAGATCACCGGAAACGCCTGCACGGTTTGCAAATGACAAGCAAAACAAGATTCAAGCAAAACTGCAGTTTACAGCAACATGGCATCTTTGGAGCAAGAAATAATTATGCTACAGCACCCAAACATGGAGACAAGGGACATGGATGTGAAATAGACATGATACTTAACAAGAATGAACTTAGAGCACACCCAAAACCTTGCTGGAACACAATTAACCAAGCATGGCAAGTTGCAATAAATTTACAGAATTCTCAAACTTAGTGAAAATTACAAGGCATGGCAGAATTACAACGAATAGGCATGTTTACAAGATTGTGCTACTCAACTCAAAGCATAGCATGGCAAGTTAAGATAACCAACAGCAAGAAGACATATTTGAGAAGCTACTCAAAGCAAGAACATGCTTATAGGAAACATAGATCACTAGCTACACTCGTGGCAAAACTGAACTTGTTGATAACATGCTGACAGATACATTTTATAGCCATTTGAGAGCATGAGAACAAGTTACAGCAAGCCATCATGCAATCAAAAGGCATGGCAATAACATACATAACATGCTCTTCAAGAATAACCGAATTGCTACTTCTACCACATACTAGAACATGTCCCAAACACCATGGCAAAAGTGCAAAAGTTTATCCAGACTTAGCAAAATCTGGGCATGCTGACAGATAAATTTTATAGCAACTTGAGGGCCTCATAATAACAATCTACAACATGGCATCATGGCAAACAAGTGGATGGATAGCTAGAGCATAACATATACTTCAAGGAACACCCACTGGACAACTCTAAACATGCACAACAAAGACGGTGGCATCAAGGATACATGGCATAAATTTAACCAGATTCACACTTAGCAGAAATTTAACATCATGATGACATATTAACAAGCTTGATGCACTCATCTCAAGACATATCATGGCATGAAAATGAATCTATCATGTAGAGCACATACCCAAGATCAAAACTCATGTTGGCACCTAGCTCATATGACACATGGATAAATAAGCACAAGCAAGACAAAACATCATCTCATAACAAGTTCAGAAACTTATCAGCCAAATGCACTTTTGCAATAGAGATATACACGGTAATATGACACCTAACATGAATGCTACAGCAACCATCATGTAGAGCATTTCACAACGAAGATGCGGACATATCATTCACTCCATTCGGACCAACATGCACAAAGTTACTAGCTCAAGAACATGCCAACAAATTTACATAGACAACTAGTGCTAAAACAGTTTCAGCACGAAGCACTTTTGCCACGAAGATTAGGTCAACTAGATGAACTCTAACATGCATGAAACTGATGCTAACATGTAGAGCACGACGAGACGAACAATTCAACATATCATACGCGCAAAACGGAGCACCGAGCAGAAAGTTATCACATGGCAAAGAGGGCAACATATTTACGTGGATCTGGGACTTAGTGGAATTTATACCTCCGAAAAGTCAACCCGGGACGGAGGAATCCCGTGACGAGGGGAACCGAGGCGGGGAGGCGCGTTTGCTTCGGGGGAGTGGTGGATCTGGTCCCGATCCGGCCGGATTGGGACGAGGCGGCGGCGGCTCACCGGAGCGGGGCGGCGGACGGCCGGCGGCGGCGAGGTGGCGTGGCCGGGCCAGGGCGCGGCGGCGAGCCCGCGCTGGGGCGGCGGCAGACGGCGGGAGCGGCCGGAGTTGGAGCGCGGTCGCAGGCGGCGTGCGGTGGCGCGGTCGAGGTGGCGACCGGCGGCAGCGAGGCGGCCCACGGCACCGGCAACGAAGGGCCACGGAGGTGGGGACGCGTGAGCGGAGGCGGACGGCGCGCAGGCCGGGGAGGGCCTGCGATGGGCCGCGCGGGCCCGGCGGCGCGGGTGGGAGGCGGCGGCGGAGGACGCCACGTGGCAGCACCAGAGTGGCTGGGCGCGCCCGGGCAGATGTGTCCGGTCCGTCCCGGACGTGTCCGGCGGCGTGAGGAGGGAGGAGACTAGGGTTTGCCCGGATTTCGGGGGAGAGGTGCCTATTTATAGATTCTCGGAGCTAGGAAGGTCCAAATGGGGTGCGGTTTTCGCCCACACGATCACGATCCAATGACCGAGAGGATGGGAGTGGTTGTTCTGGGTTAGTGGGCTATTGTGGAGGGGGTCTTGGGCCAAAAGAAGAGGAGCTTTTAGCCCACGATGTTAACCGTTGGAGTATCAAATGACCTCCAAACGCGCTGAAACTTGACAGGCGGCCTACACATACTAAAACAACAACGCACGACAAGTGTCGCCTCATTCCGAGAACGTTTCATGGCCACATAACAAAGAAGGACTCGAGGGTGCCACGGGCACGTGTGTGAGTGTCGGAACTCGAAACGGACAACGGGAAGAGACAAGCATGACCGGGTGCAAGTGGCAACACGAATGCAATGCAATGCACATGATAACATGACATGGATGAAATGCACACACGCACATGACAAAACGAAGAAAACCAAAATGAAGAAAGAGCCCGGAATGGAATTTATGAAGTCAACGTTGCATATATTGCCATAAATGGAAGGTATCACATATGGGGTGTTACAGATATGCACGAGTAGAACACAATGAGTTGTGGGCAGTAATAGTCATACTGCTTACGAGCATGTCATACTTTGGTTCGGCAGTATTGTGAGATGAAGCGGCTCGGGCCGACATTACGCGTACGCTTACGCGAGACTGGTTTCACCGTTACGAGCACTCGTTGCTTAAAGGTGACCGGCGGGTGTGTGTGTCTCTCTCACTTTAGTTGAATCAATAGTGGCTACGCCCGGTCCTTGTGAAGGTTAAAACAACACATACTTGACGGAAAATCGTTGTGGTTTTTTTATGCGTAGGTAAGAACGGTTCTTGCTAAGCCCGTAGCAGCCACGTAAAACTTGCAACAACAAAGTAGATGATGTCTAACTTGTTTTTGCAGGGCATGGTGTGATGTGATATGGTCAAGACGTGATGAGTTATACGTTATTGTATGAGATGATCATGTTTTGTAAAGTTGTCGGCAATTGGCAGGAGCCATATGGTTGTCGCTTTATTGTATGAAATACAATCGCCATGTAATTACTTTACTTTCTCACCAAGCGGTAGCGATAGTCGTAGAAGCAATAGTTGGCGAGATGACAATGATGCCACGATGGAGATCAAGGTGTCGCGCCGGTGACGATGGTGATCATGACGGTGTCTTGGAGATGGAGATCAAAGGCACCAGATGATGATGGCCATATCATATCACTTATATTGATTGCATGTGATGTTTATCTTTTATGCATCTTATTTTTCTTAGATCGACGGTAGCATTATAAGATGATCTCTCACTAAATTTCAAGGTATAAGTGTTCTTCCTGAGTATGCACCGTTGCAAAAGTTCGTCGTGCTGAGACACCACTTGATGATCGGGTGTGATAAGCTCTACATTCACATACAATGGTGTAAGCTAGTTTTGCACATGCAGAATACTCGGGTTAAACTTGACGAGCCTAGCATGTACAGACATGGCCTCGGAACACTGGAGACCGAAAGGTCGAGCGTGAATCATATAGTAGATATGATCAACATAAGATGTTCAACAATGAAAACTACTCCATCTCACGTGATGATCGGACATGGTTTAGTTGATTTGGATCACGTGATCATTTAGATGACTAGAGGGATGCCAATCTAAGTGGGAGTTCTTTAAGTAATATGATTAACTAAACTTTAATTTATCATGAACTTAGTCCTGATAGTTTTTTTGCATATCTATGTTGTAGATCAATAGCTCGCGATGTAGCTCCCCATTTGATTTTATATGTTCCTAGGGAAAACTAAGTTGAAAGATGTTAGTAGCAATGATGCGGACTTGTTCCGTGATCTGAGGATTTTCCTCATTGCTGCACAGAAGAATTATGTCCTTGATGCACCGCTAGGTGACAGACCTATTGCAGGAGCAGATGCAGACGTTATGAATGTTTTGACAAAAGCTCGGTATGATGACTACTTGATAGTTTAGTGCACCATGCTTTACGGCATAGAACCGGGACTTCAAAAATGTTTTGAATGCCACGGAGCATATAAGATGTTCCTAAGAGTTGAAATTGGTATTTCATACTCATGCCTGTATCAAGAGGTATGAGACCTCTGCCAGTACTTTGCCTACAAGATGGAGGAGAATAGCTCAACCAGTGAGCATGTGCTCAGATTGTCTGGGTACTACAATTTCTTGAATCTAGTGGGAGTTAATCTTCCAGATAAGATAGTAATTGACAAAGTTCTCTAAGTCACTATCTCCAAGTTACTAGAACTTCGTGATGAACTATAATATGCAAGGGATGAAAAAAGTAATTCTCGAGCTCTTCGTGATGCTGAAATCGGCGAAGGTAGAAATCAAGAAAGAGCATCAAGTGTTGATGGTTAACAAGACCACTTGTTTCAAGTAAAGGGCAAAGGGATAGAAGGGGAACTTCAAGAAGAATGACAAGCAAGTTGTCACTCCCGTGAAGAAACCCAAAGCTAAACTTAAGCCTGAAACTAAGTGCTTCTACTGCAAAGGAAATGATCACTGGAAGTGGAACTGCCCTATATACTTGGCGGATAAGAAGGATGGCAACGTGAACAAAGGTATATTTGATATACAGATTATTGATGTATACTTTACTAGTGTTCATAGCAACCCCTGGGTATTTGATACCGGTTCAGTTGCTAAAATTAGTAACTCGAAACGGGAGTTGCAGAATGAACAGAGACTAGTTAAAGGTGAAGTGACGATGTATGTTGGAAGTGGTTCCAAGATTGATATGATCATCATCGCACACTCCCTATACTTTCGGGATTAGTGTAGAACCTAAATAAATGTTATTTGGCATTTGCGTTGAGCATGAATATGTTTGATCATGTTTGCTGCAATACAGTTATTCATTAAAGTCATAGAATAATTGTTATTCTGTTTACATGAATAAAGCCTTCGATGGTCATACACCCAATGAAAATAGTTTGTTGGATCTCGATCGTAGTAATACACATATTCATAATATTGAGGCCAAAAGATGCAAGGTTAATAATGATAGTGCAACTTATTTGTGGCACTGCCATTTAGGTCATATTGGTGTAAAGCGCATGAAGAAACTCCATAGTCATGGACTTTTGGAATCACTTGATTATGAATCACTTGGTGCTTGCGAACCATGCCTCATGGGCAAGATGACTGAAACTCCGTTCTCCGAAACAATGGGGCGAGCAACAGAGTTGTTGGAAATCATACATACTGATGTATGTGGACCGATGAGTGTTGAAGCTCATGGCGGGTATCGTTATTTTCTTACCTCCACTGATGATTTGAGCAGATATGGGTATATCTACTTGATGAAGCACAAGTCTGAAACATTTGAAAAGTTCAAAGAATTTCAGAGTGAAGTAGAGAATCATGTGATACGTCCAAAACATATCTATAATTTCTGCTTGCTCCATGCCACTTTTGGGTGATATTGCTATGATATTCATACACTTCCATACACTTCTGATCATATTTGGACTAACTTAATAATCCAGTGCACCCTAGTGCCAGTTTCTGTTTTCGGCTGTTTTTGTATTTCAGGTTTTCACGTTTCGAGAACTGCCCAGAAAAATCCAGAAAAATTATATAAAAAATCAGCGAACCGGAAACAACACTGCGTCCGAAGGGCAGCCTGGGGGGGGGGGGCACAGGGGCTCCAGGCGCCCTGTGGGCGCGCCACCCCTGGGCCGCGCCGGGGGGGCGCCTGAGCCCCCCAAGGCTCCCCCGGTGCCCTACTTTGGCATATATTTAAAGGGTCCTCCGTAACCCTCAGAACAGGACTTCTTTTTGCGATCCCATCTCTGTTCCGCCGCCGCCGCCGCTTCCAAGATCGGGAGCACCAGGAGAACTCTTCGCGGCACCCTGCCGGAGGGGAGGATCACCACCGGGAGCTTCTCCACCACCATGGACGCCTCCCGGATGACTCGTGAGTAGTCTCCCTTGGACCATGAGTCCATGACCAGTAGCTATGTGATGTTCTCCTCCCGTTCTTGTGCTTCACTAATTAGTCCTCGTGAGCTGCCCTACATGATCGAGGCACCTATGTAATCCTTATGCTGTTGCTATGTTGAGTTTGCTGGGATCCGATGGATTATGAGATTATGTTCAGATTGATCTTGAGTAATATATTTGATTCACCTCTTTTATATTTTAGTTCATAAGTAATTCTTGCATGTTCTCCGTTGTTATTTATTGCTTTGGCCGAGTAATAGGTAGTGACTCCAAGAGGGAACATTATGCTCGATTGTGGGTTCATGCCCCTCGATGACTAGCTTGAGTGACAGAAACATGAGTCTAGGGGATGTGCTGTTGCCACAAGGGGGAAAACAACGGTGCTTGTGCCCGCGGGTGCAAGGATTGTTTACTTTACGCAAAGTTCTTTTAATGCAGTTGTCTGTTGCATTGAGTTTACACTATGGGTGGGACTCGCAACTTAATACCAGCGAGATGTTCTGGATAGATATCTCAAGGTGGATGATTAGTAGTAGATATTGATGGATTTCGGTCTACTTACTTTGGCGTACCGCCGATGCTTTGAACCTCAACCTTTCTTGCAATGTAATCAGCATTTGTATGCGCTCGTGGGTCCTGTCAATTGCCCAGCTGTAATTTGTTTACCTCACATAGTTGTTTTATCGTCTTTTGGGAGAGAGACATCACTAGTGAACATCATGAGACTCCGGTCCATATTACCATCATTGATCACATCCACTATTTACTTTTCGCTATTTACTTACTATTGCAAAAACACTATCTATCACTACTATCATATTGCTTTTAACCCTTTGTGAACTACAAGGCCGGAGAGATTGACAACCTCTCTGTACTCGTTGGGAGCAAAGTTATTTGTATCTGTGTGCAGGTCCATGTTGATTGCTAATTGAGTCGTTAGCAATTGACACCTACTTGTTGAACCTATGAGTCTCTGGAGATTCGATCCTTGGCATCTTTGCTAGGGGAAAACACTTCTACTTACTGCATCTTACACCTTCCACTTGGGGTAACCAACGAGGGGTTCGAGGCCCATCAAGGAGTATTTTCTGGCGCCGTTGCCGGGGACTCCACTCTTCAGGATAGGGGAGTTGCATGCTATCTTTTACCTTTGCTTTTTAGTCTTGTTAGTTTACCTTTTATTTTTGCTTTAGTTCCTTTTATCGAAAATCACGAAAATAGTTATCTTGCTTGCTTGCTACTATGGGTTCCACCGAGAACACCAAGTTGTGTGACTTCACTAGTCACAACAACGATGACTTTATCAGCACACCTATCACTACACCTGCCACTTCAGCACCTTCATATGAAATTAAACCTGCTTTACTTAACTTAGTTATGAAAGATCAATTCTCCGGTGCTGGAGATGATGCTGCTTTACACTTGAACAACTTTGTTGAACTTTGTGATATGCAAAAGTACCAAGAAATAGATGGTAATATTGTTAAGCTTAAGCTTTTTCCTTTCTCCTTGAGAGGAGGAGCTAAAATTTGGTTTCAGTCTTTGCCTAGAAATAGCATAGATTCATGGGACAAGTGCAAAGATGCTTTTATTGGAAAATACTATCCACCTGCTAAAATTATCCAACTTAATAGTAACATCATGAATTTTAAACAATTGGATAATGAACACGTTGCCCAATCTTGGGAACGTATGAAGTCTCTTATCAAGAACTGCCCTACTCACGGTTTGACTACTTGGATGGTTATCCAAACTTTTTATGCAGGCTTGAACTTTACCTCGCGGAACTTGTTAGACTCGGCCGCGGGAGGAACTTTTCGATGATATGATGACCAACTATTCCCAATGGCACACCGAACGCGCTCCAACAGGTAGGAAGGTAAACTCTGTCGAGGAGATTTCCTCCCTTAATGAAAAAGTTGACTTGATCATGTCTCTACTTTCGAAGCAATCTACTATTGATCCTCGTGATGTTCCTTTAAATTCTTTGATTGCTCAAGAACAAGTAGATGTTAACTTTATCTCTAGAAATAATTTTAACAACAATGCTTATAGGAGTAACTTTGGTAACAATCCTAGACCGTTCCCCTCTAACTCTTATGGGAACAACAATGCTTATCCTAGTACCAAGAACTCCAATACTGAACGAGAGACCATGCTTAGAGATTTCATCACTACCCAAAAAGCCTTTAATAAGAATGTAGAAGAGAAACTACATAAACTAGATGATCTATCTTTTAAGGTAGACCATTTAGCCAATGAGGTAAAATTGCTAAAAATTGAAACTTCTCCTCTTAAGGAGAGGGAAGTCATCCCTATTAATGCTACTCAAGTGCAAATTAATGAAAATATTAGGATGATGGCTAAGCTAAAAGAAAGATGGGCTAGAGAAAGGGAGGAAGAGGAAAGAATTAAGAGCCTAGCTTCCTACCCACCACACTGTTGCTACTATCCAAGTTATTGAGGATGTTCACACTCTTAACACCCAATGTACTCCTGGTCCCAATGGACCTATTAATGGTGATGCTATGACTATAGAAGCTACCAAACAGGTGAACCTTAAGGACACCACTACCACTTTACTTGATGCTCGTGACCTTGATTTTGATAATTGCACTCTTACAGAAGTTATTGATTCCCTTCACAAGATGTCTAGAGATCCCCGCACTAGCACGCTTAACCTTGCCTTCACAGAGCATATCACTAATGCTCTCATCAAAGCTAGGGAGGAGAAACTTAGAGTAGAAGCCTCCATACCTAGAAAGCTAGAAGATGGTTGGGATCCTATGATAAAAATTAATTTGAATGACTTCTCTTGTTATGCATTATGTGATGTTGGTGCTAGTACCTCTGTTATGCCCAAAAGAATATATGATATGCTTAAATTGAAACCTTATGATTCTTGTTCTTTCGGTGTTCGTCTCGTTGATTCTTCCATAAAGAAACCTTTGGGGAGGATCGATGATGTTCTTATTGTTGTCAATGATAATTATGTGCCCGTTGATTTTACTATTATGGATATTGAATGTGATCCTTCATGTCCAATTATTTTGGGACGTCCCTTTTTGCGCACCGTTGGTGCTGTCATTGACATGAAAGAGGGTAATATAAAATTTCAGTTCCCTCTCAAGAAAGGGATGGAACACTTCCCTCGTAAGAAGGTCAAGTTACCTTTTGAGTCCGTTGTACGGGCTAGTTATTCTTTTACTCTTGATAAAACTTGATCTATGCATTATGCCTAGCTTAAAGGCATAAAAGAAAGTGCTTTTGGGAGGCAGCCCACATAAATAAAAATTTTGCTTTTGTTGTGTCTTGATGTTGTTTAATGCTGTAGCATCATCATTGTATCTTTGCTTTTCATATTTGTGCCAAGTATAGCCTCTGATTGCTAGAAAGTTCAAAAGTTGTGAGGTACTGTCCAGGAAACAGATTCTGTCCTTGGATAGAAAAATTCGTATAAAATCACAAGATCATCTTTTTGGTCTGAATTCTTTCGACAGCGTTCTCTATATAATTGTCTTTCGTGTGTCAGTTCTGAGTTTTTTGATTTGAGTTGCAGAAGTATCCCGAACAGGTCAATTACTGCCTGCTGTTCTGTTTTTCACAGATTCTGTCCTGTTTTGCCTTACCTTCACTTTGCAAATTGAGAACTTGCATTTTCATTGCAAAAACCTTTTGGCAATCTTGAGAAACAGTAGAACCTCAAGGATATCCTTATTTCCAGCAAGGTATAATTATTTTATTAAGGGTACTAACCTCGCTAATCAGATTATGATGAGTTGTGTATGAAGGGAGTTTTCAAGTGTGCGAGGGAAGATGATAAAAAGATTCAGGAGTGTCAAGCGCTCAAGCTTGGGGATGCCCCCGTGCACCCCCAAGAAATATTCAAGGAGACTCAAGCATCTAAGCTTGGGGATGCCCCCCGTGCATCCCCTTCTCCATCAACATTATCAGTTCGTCTTTCGTTTCGCTATATTTTTATCACTTCATATGTTATGTGCTATGCTTGGAGCGTCTTGCTTTTAGTTTTCTTTTTAGTTTTTTCATAACGAGTCGGAACTCAGCATTCCTTTATGTGGGAGAGAAACACACTCCACTTCTACCTAGAACATTACATAGAATTTTCATGTCTATCTATGCTGTGTGTGTTCTTTGTCTTTTAATAGCTACTATCATGCTCTGCTCTTAGTATTCATGCTTATCTTTTCAAGAGCTTCTATTTAGTTGGTTGCTTGAACTCTCTTTAATTACCATGCTCACCTTATTAAGAGAGTTTGCTTCCGTTGCATGGGTTAATGTGTCTATGATAAAGATGCTACTTTCATGATGGTGCTTAGTAGTTCAGGTTTTCTTTTGGTTAATCTCAAATAGCTGGGAGGTTCCCAATGTGTTATTGGAGTACCAACTTGGTTTGTTTGCCTATGATGTGGTATGGTCTAGTAATATCTTCCTTCGAGAATTTATTTTGATTGACTTGGCGTATGCTCACGCATATTCAAGACTGTAAAGAAAGTCTGTCAAGCCTTGATGATCTTTTGTTTCTAAGTAGCGATATAACTACCATGCCTGATTCAATATTGCTTTGTCGCTCTGCATGATTATGACCGTCATTGCTCTCTTAGTTGGTCGCTCCCAGTCTTTTGCTAACCTCCACCTGCACTAAGCAATCTAACCATGCAATACATAGCTCATGGGAAAGTAGCCTAAAAACTATTGTGGTAAATAATATGTTGCTTATGTATCTTATTTCTTATGAGTTGCTTGCTGAGCGGTAACCATGTTTCTGGGGACGCCATCAACTGCTACACTTTTGTTGAATATCATGTGAGTTGCTATGCATGTTCGTCTTGTCGGAAGTAAGGGTGATTCACCGTGGGTTGAATTAATATGCATATTGTTAGAGAAGAACATTGGGCCGCCAACCAAAGCCATGCATCATGGTGGAAGTTTTAGCTTGGACCTTAATCCTCAATCTCTCATGAGAATATGCTTATGCATTAAAGAGGAGTCCATCATCTATTTTCTATGTTGTCCCGGTATGGATGTCCTCAAGTTGAGATTTATCAAAAACGAGAAATCAAATGCGATCTATCTCCTTGGACCTTTGTACAGGTGGCATAGAGGTACCCCATTGTGACACTTGGTTAAAACATATGCAATGCAATGATAACCCATGGGGATCCGAGCTAATTAGGACAAGGAGCGAGCACTATTAGTATTCGATGCATGAGGCTTGCAACTTATAGGATGTTTTATACATGACACATATGAAGTACTACTACCGTTGACACAATTGCTTCCATGTTTTCAAAATAAAAAGCTTTAGCACTTAACCTTTCTTTTACCTTTATGTTAAAGCACCAACTACTGAGAGCATGATTGTCATTCTGAGTGTAATGTGCATTGTCCCAAAGTAGCATTGTCTTTTGCATGATTGTGATATCGTTTATTCTGAAATGATTGTATCTAGTCATCACTTAAACCTTGAAGGTGCCCTTGCATTTATGTTTTGCATCACTAAAGGGGCAAGCTAGATATCACTTTATCATATTTGCACATCATGTTCATTGCAAATCTTTTTGATGTTTCAGTTTCATATTGTAATACTTTCAGTCATTTGTGATTTTCTCTTGAGACAACTTAATTACTTTAGAATCATTGTCTCAGTAAGCTTTTGTCATATGACTATGAGAAAGTCCTATATGGTTAATAGCATGTCACCACAGAAATTATTCTTGTTATCATTTACCTACTCGAGGACGAGCAGGAATTAAGTTTGGGGATGTTGATACGTCCAAAACGTATCTATAATTTCTGCTTGCTCCATGCCACTTTTGGGTGATATTGCTATGATATTCATACACTTCCATACACTTTTGATCATATTTGGACTAACTTACTAATCCAGTGCACCCCAGTGCCAGTTTCTGTTTTCGGCTGTTTTTTGTATTTCAGGTTTTCACGTTTCGAGAACTGCCCAGAAAAATCCAGAAAAATTATATAAAAAATCAGCGAACCGGAAACAACACTGCGTCCGAAGGGCAGCCTGGGGGGGCCACAGGGGCTCCAGGTGCCCTGTGGGCGCGCCCCCCCTGGGCCGCGCCGGGGGGGCGCCTGGGCCCCCCGAGGCTCCCCCGGTGCCCTACTTTGGCATATATTTAAAGGGTCCTTCATAACCCTCAGAACAAGACTTCTTTTCGCGATCCCATCTCTGTTCCGCCGCCGCCGCCGCTTCCAAGATCGGGAGCACCAGGAGAACTCTTCCCGGCACCCTGCCGGAGGGGAGGATCACCACCGGGAGCTTCTCCACCACCATGGACGCCTCCCGGATGACTCGTGAGTAGTCTCCCTTGGACCATGAGTCCATGACCAGTAGCTATGTGATGTTCTCCTCCCGTTCTTGTGCTTCACTTATTAGTCCTCGTGAGCTGCCCTACATGATCGAGGCACCTATGTAATCCTTATGTTGTTGCTATGTTGAGTTTGCTGGGATCCGATGGATTATGAGATTATGTTCAGATTGATCTTGAGTAATATATTTGATTCACCTCTTTTATATTTTAGTTCATAAGTAATTCTTGCATGTTCTCCGTTGTTATTTATTGCTTTGGCCGAGTAATAGGTAGTGACTCCAAGAGGGAACGTTATGCTCGATTGTGGGTTCATGCCCCTCGATGACTAGCTTGAGTGACAGAAACATGAGTCTAGGGGATGTGCTGTTGCCACAAGGGGGAAAACAACGGTGCTTGTGCCCGCGGGTGCAAGGATTGTTTACTTTACGCAAAGTTCTTTTAATGCAGTTGTCTGTTGCATTGAGTTTACACTATGGGTGGGACTCGCAACTTAATACCAGCGAGATGTTCTGGATAGATATCTCAAGGTGGATGATTAGTAGTAGATATTGATGGATTTCGGTCTACTTACTTTGGCGTACCGCCCATTCTTTAAACCTCAACCTTTCTTGCAATGTAATCAGCATTTGTATGCGCTTGTGGGTCCTGTCAATTGCCCAGCTGTAATTTGTTTACCTCACATAGCTGTTTTATCGTCTTTTGGGAGAGAGACATCACTAGTGAACATCATGAGACTCCAGTCCATATTACCATCATTGATCACATCCACTATTTACTTTTCGCTATTTACTTACTATTGCAAAAACACTATCTATCACTACTATCATATTGCTTTTAACCCTTTGTGAACTACAAGGCCGGAGAGATTGACAACCTCTTTGTACTCGTTGGGAGCAAAGTTATTTGTATCTGTGTGCAGGTCCACGTTGATTGCTAATTGCGCCGTTAGCAATTGACACCTACTTGTTGAACCTAGGAGTCTCTGGGGATTCGATCCTTGGCATCTTTGCTAGGGGAAAACACTTCTACTTACTGCATCTTACACCTTCCACTTGGGGTAACCAACGAGGGGTTCGAGGCCCATCATCATCGTAACAAGAAAATAAAGTTTCTACGATCTGATCGTGGAGGTGAATATTTGAGTTACGAGTTTGGTCTTCATTTGAAACAATGTGGAATAGTTTCACAACTCACGCCACCCGGAACACCACAGCGTAATGGTGTGTCCGAATGTCGTAACCATACTTTATTAGATATGGTGTGGTCTATGATGTCTCTTACCGATTTACCACTATCGTTTTGGGTTATGCATCAGAGACAGCTGCATTCACGTTAAATAGGGAAACATCTAAATCCATTGAGACGACACCTTATGAATTGTGGTTTGGCAAGAAACCAAAGTTGTCGTTTCTTAAAGTTTGAGGCTGCGATGCTTATGTGAAAAAGCTTCAACCTGATAAGCTCGAATCCAAGTCGAAGAAATGTATCTTCATAGGATACCCAAAGGAGACTGTTGGGTACACCTTCTATCACAGATCCGAAGGCAAGATATTCGTTGCTAAGAATGGATCCTTTCTAGAGAAGGAGTTTCTCTCGAAAGAAGTGAGTGGGAGGAAAGTGGAACTTGATGAGGTAATTGTACCTTCTACCGAATTGGAAAGTAGTACATCACAGAAACTGGTTCCAGTGATTCCTACACCAACTAGTGAGGAAGCTAATGATGATAATCATGAAACTTCGGATCAAGTTACTGCTGAACTTCATAGATCAACTAGAGTACGTTCCGCACCAGAGTGGTACGGCAACCCAATTCTGGAAGTCATGTTACTAGACCATGATGAACCTACGAACTATGAGGAAGCGATGATGAGCCCAGATTCCGCAAAATGGCTTGAGGCCATGAAATCTGAGATGGGATCCATGTATGAGAACAAAGTGTGGACTTTGGTTGACTTGCCCAATTATCGGCAAGCCATTGAAAATAAATGGATCTTCAAGAGGAAGACCGACACCGACGGTAATGTTACTATCTACAAAGATCGACTTGTTGCGAAAGGTTTTCGACAAGTTCAAGGAGTTCACTACGATGAGATTTTATCACCCGTAGCGATCCTTAAGTCTGTCCGAATCATGTTAGCGATTGCCGCATTTCATGATTATGAAACTGGCAAATGGATGTCAAAACTGCATTTTTGAATGGATATCTCAAAGAGGAGTTGTATATGATGCAACCAGAAGGTTTTGTCGATCCTAAAGGTGCTAACAAAGTGTGCAAAGTCCAGTGATCCATCTATGGACTAGTGCAAGCATCTCGGAGTTGGAATATTGCTAGGTCGCTTCTCACCCCTCGTTGGTTACCCCAAGTGGAAGGTTTGAGATGCAGTGTAGCAGAAGTTTTCCCTTGGTATTACCAAGGATCGATTCCCCAGAGACTCCCAGTTTCAACAAGAAGGTGTCAACTGCTAACGGCTCCGGATATTAGCAATCAACGTGGACCTGCACACAGATACAAATAACTTTGCTCCCAACGAGTACAGAGAGGTTGTCAATCCCTCCGGCCTTGTAGTTTACAAAGGATCAAACGCAAGTGATAATGGTGGTAGGTATAATTGCAATAGTAAGTAAATAGCGGAAAACTAAATAGCGGATGTGATCAATGATGGTAATATGGACCGGAGTCTCATGATGTTCACTAGTGATGTCTCTCTCCCAAAAGACGATAAAACAGCTATGTGAGGTAAACGAATTACAGCTGGGCAATTGACAGGACCATGTGCGCAAACCAATGCTGACTACATTGCAAGAAAGGTAGAGGTTCAAAGCATGGGCGGTACGCCAAAGTAAGTAGACCGAAATCCATCAATATCTACTACTAATCATCCACCTTGAGATATCTATCCAGAACATCTCGCTGGTATTAAGTTGCGAGCCCCACCCATAGTGTAAACTCAAAGCAACAGAAAACTGCATTAAAAGAACTTTGCGTAAAGTAAACAATCCTTGCACCCGCGGTCACAAGCACCGTTGTTTTCCCCCTTGTGGCAACAGCACATCCCCTAGACTCATGTTTCTGTCACTCAAACTAGTCATCGAGGGGCATGAACCCACAATCGAGCATAACGTTCCCTCTTGGAGTCACTACCTACTACTTGGCCAAAGCAATAAATAACAACGGAGAACATGAAAGAATTACTTACGAACATAAACATAAAAGAGGTGAATCAAATATATTACTCAAACACAATCTGAACATAATCTCATAATCCATCGGATCCCAGCAAACTCATCATAGCAACAGCATAAGGATTACATATGTGCCTCGATCATGTAGGGCAGCTCACGAGGACTAATTAGTGAAGCGCAAGAACGGGAGGAGAACATGACATAGCTACTGGTCATGGACTCATGGTCCAAGGAAGACTACTCACAACTCATCCGGGAGGCGTCCATGGTACTGGAGAAGCTCCCGGTGGTGATCCTCCCCTCCGGCAAGGTGCCGGGAAGGGTTCTGCTGGTGCTCCCGATCTTGGAAACGGCGGCGGCGGCGGGACAGAGATGAGATCGCGAAAAAGAGTTCCTGTTTCGAGGGTTTCGGGAGACGCTTTAAATATATGCGAAAGGGGGGCATCGGAGGAGCCTCGGGGGGCCCAGGCGCCCCCCCCCCCCCCCCCCGGCGCGGCCCAGGGGGGGGCGCCGCCAGGGCGCCTGGAGCCCTAGTGGCCCCCCTGGCTGTCCTTCGGGCGCACGGAAGTTTCTGGAACGCTGATTTTTTATATAATTTTTCTGGATTTTTCCTGGCAGTTCTCGTAATGTGAAAACCTGAAATACAAAAATAGCCAAAAACAGAAACTGGCACTGGGGTGCACTGAGTTAATAGGTTAGTCCAAATATGATCAAAAGTGTATGGAAGTGTATAAATATCATAGCAATATCACCCAAAAAAGGCATGGAGTAAGCAGAAATTATAGATACGTTTTGGACGTATCAACATCCCCAAGCTTAATTCCTGCTCGTCCTCAAGTAGGTAAATGATAACAAAAATAATTTCTGTGGTGATATGCTATTAACCATATAGGACTTTTTCATAGTCATATGACAAAAGCTTGCTGAGACAATGAATCTGTAGTAATTAAGTTGCCTCATGAGAAAATCACAAAGAACTGAAAGTTTTACAATATGGTACTGAAACATCAAATAGATTTGCAATGAACATGATGTGCAAATATGATAAAGTGATATCTAGCTTGCCCCCTTTAGTGAAGCAAAACATAAATGCAGGGGCACCTTCAAGGTTTAAGTGATGACTAGATACAATGGTTTCAAAATAAACGATATCACAATCATGCAAAAGACAATGCTACTTTGGGACAATGCACATTACACTCAGAATGACAATCATGCTCTCAGTAGTTGGTGCTTTTAAAAGAAGGTGGAGACTCAACATAAAAGTAAAAGAATGGCCCTTCGCAGAGGGAAGCAGGGATTACTCATGTGCTAGAGCCTTTTATTTTGAAAACATAGAAACAATTTTGTCAACGGTAGTAGTACTTCATATGTGTTATGCATAAGATATCCTATAAGTTGCAAGCCTCATGCATCGAATACCAATAGTGCTCGCACCTTGTCCTAATTAGCTCGGATTTCCATGGATTGTCCTTGCATTACATATGTTTCAACCAAGTGTCACAAAGGGGTACCTCTATGTCACTTGTACAAAGGTCCAAGGAGATAGATCGCATTTGATTTCTCGTTTTTGATAGATCTCAACTTGAGGACATCCATACCGGGACAACATAGAAAATAGATAATGGGCTCCTCTTTAATGCTTAAGCATATTCTCATAAGAGATTGAGGATTAATGTCCAAGCTAAAACTTCCACCATGATACATGGCTTTGGTTGGCGGCCCAATGTTCTTCTCTAACAATATGAATACAAACCATTCAACCCATGGCAAATCACCCTTACTTTAGACAAGACGAACATGCATAGCAACTCACATGATATTCAACAAAAGTGTAACAGTTGATGGCGTCCCCAGAAACATGGTTACCGCTCAGCAAGCAACTTATAAGAAAATAAGATACATAAGCAACATATTCTTTACCACAATAGTTTTTAAGCTACTTTCCCATGAGCTATGTATTGCAAAAACTGAAGGTTTTAAAGGTAGCACATGTAAATTTACTTGGAGTGGCGGTGAAATACCACATATAGGTAGGTATGGTGGACTCATATGGCACAACTGGTTTAAAAGGATGTGGATGCACAAGCAGTCAGTCCGCTTAGTACAGGTGGAGGTTAGCAAAAGACTGGGAGCGACCAACTAAGAGAGCAATGACGGTCATAATCATGCAGAGCGACAAAGCAACATTGAATCAGGCATGGAAGTTATATCGCTACTCAGAAACAAAAGATCATCAAGGCTTGACAGACTTTCTTTACAGTCTTAATATGCGTGAGCATACGCCAAGTCAATCAAAATAAATTCTTGAGGGAAGATATTACTAAACCATACCACATCATTGGCAAACAAATCATGTTGGTATTCCAATAACACATTGGGAATCCCCCAGCTATTTGAGACTAACCATAAGAAAACCTGAACTACTAAGCGCCATTATGCACATAACATCTTTATCATAGACATATTAACCAATGCAACAGAAGCAAACTCTGTTAATAAGATAAGCATGATAATTAAAGAGAGTTCAAGCAACCAACTAAACAAAAGCTCTTTAAAAAGATAAGCATGAATACTAAGAGTAGAGCATGATAGTAGCTATTAAAAGACAAAGAACACACACAGCAAAGATAGTCATGAAAATTCTATGTTATGTTCTAGGTAGAAGTGGAGCGTGTTTCTCTCCCACATAAAGAACGCTGAGTTCCGACTTGTTATGAAAAACTAAAGAAAACTAAAAGCAAGACGCTCCAAGCATAGCACATAACACATGAAGTGATTAAAATATAGTGGAACGAAAGACGAACTGATAATGTTGATGGAGAAGGGGATGCACGGGGGCATCCCCAAGCTTAGACGCTTGAGTCTCCTTGAATATTTCTTGGGGGTGCACGGGGGCATCCCAAAGCTTGAGCGTTTGACACTCCTGAATCTTTTTATCATCTTCCCTCGCATACTTGAAAACTCCCTTCATACATAACTCATCATAATCTGATTAGCGAGGTTAGTACCCATAATAAAATAATTGTACCTTGCTGGAAATAAAGATATTCTTGAAGGTCTACTGTTTCTCAAGATTGCCAAAAGGTTTTTGCAAAGAAAAAGCAAGCTCTTGGTTTGCAAAATGAAGGAAAAGCAAAACAGGATAGAATCTGTGAAAAACGGAACAGCAGGTAGTAAATGATTTGTTCGGGGCACTTCTGCAACTCAATTAAAAAAACGCAGAACAGATGCACGAAAGAAAATTATATAGAGAACGCTGTCGAAAAAATTCAGACCAAAAAGATGATCTGGTGATTTTATACGAATTTTTCTATCCAAGGACAGAATCTGTTTCCTGGACAGCACCTCACAACTTTTGAACTTTCTAGCAATCAGAGGCTATACTTGGCACAAAACTGAAAAGCAAAGATACAATGATGATGCTACAGTAGTAAACAACATCAAAACACAACAAAATCAAAGTAAATTTATTCATTGGGCTGCCTCCCAAAAGCGCTTTCTTTTATGCCTTTAAGCTAGGCATAGTGCATAGAGATCAAGTTTTATCAAGAGTAAAAGAATAGCTAGCACGTACAATGGACTCAAAAGGTAACTTGATCTTCTTTCGAGGGAAGTGTTCCATCCCTTTCTTGAGAGGACACTGAAATTTTATATTCCCCTCTTTCATGTCAATGATAGCACCAACGGTGCGTAAAAAGGGACGTCCCAAAATAATTGGACAAGAAGGATCACATTCAATATCCATAATAGTAAAATCAACGGGAACATAATTATCATTGACAACGATAAGACCATCGTTGATCCTCCCCAAAGGTTTCTTTATGGAAGAATCAACGAGACGAACACCAAAAGAACAAGAATCAAAAGGTTTCAATTTAAGCATATCATATAGTCTTTTGGGCATAATGGAAGTACTAGCTACAATATCACATAAAGCATAGCATGAGAAGTTGTTTATCTTAATTTTAATCATAGGATCCCAACCGTCTTCTAGCTTTCTAGGTATGGAGGCTTCTACTCTAAGTTTCTCCTCCCTAGCTTTGATGAGAGCATTAGTGACATGCTCTGTGAAGGCAAGATTAAGCGTGCTAGTGTGGGGATCTTTGGCCATTCCTTGCAGAAAGGTGACAACTTCTGAAATACTACAATTATCAAAATCAATTTTATCATTATTGGGCAGAATTGTAGTGTCATCCTCTTTGTTTGAATCGCTCTCTATTATAAGAGTTTGAACGTCTTCCCAAGTTTGGGGAAGCTTAGGAGCAATTTTAAACTGAGGCTCATACTCTTTTCCGGGAAGACCGTGCCATGGGCATAACCCTCCGTCAAGACTAACATAATCACAAGGTTTATTACTTTTGTAGATCCCGACAGTGGTGATTGGCGTAATGGAAGAAGGCGTGTACTCCTCCCATCTAGTGTTTTTGGTGGAACCCATAGTAGCAAGCAAGCAAGATAACTATTTTTGTGATTTTCGATAAAAGATACTAAAGCAAAAACTGAAAGGTAAACTAACAAGACTAAAAGCAAAGGTAAAAGATAGCGTGCAACTCCCCTATCCTGAAGAGTGGAGTCCCCGGCAACGGCGCCAGAAATTGCTTTGCTAGGTGGCTTCTCACCCCTCGTTGGTTACCCCAAGTGGAAGGTTTGAGATGCAGTGTAGCAGAAGTTTTCCCTTGGTATTACCAAGGATCGATTCCCCAGAGAATCCCAGTTTCAACAAGAAGGTGTCAACTGCTAACGGCGCCGCATATTAGCAATCAACGTGGACCTGCACACAGATACAAATAACTTTGCTCCCAACGAGTACAGAGAGGTTGTCAATCCCTCCGGCCTTGTAGTTTACAAAGGATCAAACGCAAGTGATAATGGTGATAGGTATAATTGCAATAGTAAGTAAATAGCGGAAAAGTAAATAGCTTATGTGATCAATGATGGTAATATGGACCGGAGTCTCATGATGTTCACTAGTGATGTCTCTCTCCCAAAAGACGATAAAACAACCATGTGAGGTAAACGAATTACAGCTGGGCAATTGACAGGACCATGTGCGCAAACCAATGCTGACTACATTGCAAGAAAGGCAGAGGTTCAAAGCATGGGCGGTACGCCAAAGTAAGTAGACCGAAATCCATCAATATCTACTACTAATCATCCACCTTGAGATATCTATCCAGAACATCTCGCTGGTATTAAGTTGCGAGCCCCACCCATAGTGTAAACTCAAAGCAACAGACAACTGCATTAAAAGAACTTTGCGTAAAGTAAACAATCCTTGCACCCGCGGGCACAAGCACCGTTGTTTTCCCCCTTGTGGCAACAGCACATCCCCTAGACTCTTGTTTCTGTCACTCAAACTAGTCATCGAGGGGCATGAACCCACAATCGAGCATAACGTTCCCTCTTGGAGTCACTACCTACTACTTGGCCAAAGCAATAAATAACAACGGAGAACATGCAAGAATTACTTACGAACATAAACATAAAAGAGGTGAATCAAATATATTACTCAAACACAATCTGAACATAATCTCATAATCCATCGGATCCCAGCAAACTCATCATCATAAGGATTACATATGTGCCTCGATCATGTAGGGCAGGTCACGAGGACTAATTAGTGAAGCACAAGAACAGGAGGAGAACATCACATAGCTACTGGTCATGGACTCATGGTCCAAGGGAGACTACTCACAACTCATCCGGGAGGCGTCCATGGTGGTGGAGAAGCTCCCGGTGGTGATCCTCCCCTCCGGCAGGGTGCCGGGAAGGGTTCTCCTGGTGCTCCTGATCTTGGAAGCGGCGGCGGCGGCGGCGGAACAGAGATGAGATCGCGAAAAAGAGTTCCTGTTTCGAGGTTTTCGGGAGACGCTTCAAATATATGCCAAAGGGGGCATCGGAGGAGCCTTGGGGGGGCCAGGCGCCCCCCCCCCCCGGCGC
>LR738715.1:460598849-460609602 GCA_902687465.1 Secale cereale
CCCCGGCTGTCCTTCGGGCGCACGGAAGTTTCTGGAACGCTGATTTTTTATATAATATTTCTGGATTTTTCCTGGCAGTTCTCGTAATGTGAAAACCTGAAATACAAAAACAGCCGAAAACAGAAACTGGCACTGGGGTGCACTGAGTTAATAGGTTAGTCCAGATATGATCAAAAGTGTATGGAAGTGTATAAATATCATAGCAATATCACCCAAAAGAGGCATGGAGCAAGCAGAAATTATAGATATGTTTTGGACGTATCAAATATACACTTTGATGAGGTGATCAAAGCATATGGTTTTATACAGACTTTTGGAAAAGCATGTATTTACAAGAAAGTGAGTGGGAGCACTACATCCTTTCTGATAAGTATATGTGAATGACATATTGTCGATCGGAAATGATGTAGAATTTTCTGGAATGCATAAAGGAGTGTTTGAAAGAAGTTTTTTCAAAGAAAAACCTCGGTAAAGCTGCTTACATATTGAGCATCAAGATCTATAGAGATAGATCAAGACGCTTGATAAGTTTTTTCAATGAGTACATACCTTGACAAGATTTTAAAGTAGTTCAAAATGGAACAGTCAAAGAAAGAGTTCTTGCATGTGTTGCAAGGTATGATGTTGAGTAAGACTCAATGCCCGATAACTGTAGAAGATAGAGAGACAATGAAAGGCATTCCCTATCCCTCAGCCATAGGTTCTATGAAGGATGCCATGCTGTATACCAGACCTATTGTATGCCCTGTCCTGAGTTTGGCAAGGGAGTACAATTTTAATCTAGGAGTAGATCACTGGACAGCGGTCAGAATTGTCCTTAGTTACTGGATGACTAAGGAAATATTTCTCAGTTATGGAGGTGATAAAGAGTTCGTCGTAAAGAGTTACGTCGATGCAAGCTTTAACACCTATCTGGATGACTCTGAGTCTCGATCTGGATGCATATTGGAAGTGGGAGCAATTAGCTAGAGTAGCTCCATGTATAGCATTGTAGACATAGAAATTTGTGAAATACATACGGATCTGAATGTGTCAGACCCGTTGACTAAACTTCTCTCACAAGCAAAACATGATCACACCTTATTACTCTTGGGTGTTAATCACATAGCGATGTGAACTAGATTATTGACTCTAGTAAACCCTTTGGGTGTTGGTCACATGGCGATGTGAACTATGGGTGTTATTCACATAACGATGTGAACTATCTGTATTAAATCACATGGAGATGTGAACTAGATTATTGACTCTAGTGCAAGTGGGAGACTGAAGGAAATATGTCCTAGAGGCAATAATAAAGTATTTATTTATTTCCTTATATCATGATAAATGTTTATTATTCATGCTAGAATTGTATTAAACAGAAACTTAGTACATGTGTGAATACATAGACAAAACAGAGTGTCCCTAGTATGCCTCTACTAGACTAGCTCATTGATCAAAGATGGTTATGTTTCCTAGCCATAGACATGAGTTATCATTTGATCAACGGGATCACATCATTAGGAGAATGAAGTGATGGACAAGACCCATCCGTTAGCTTAACACTATGATCGTTTAGTTTTACTGCTATTGCTTTGTTCATGACTTATACATGTTCCTATGACTATGAGATTATGCAACTGCTGAATACCGGAGGAACACCTTGTGTGCTATCAAACGTCATAACATAACTGGCTGATTATAAAGATGCTCTACAGGTGTCTCCGAAAGTGTTCGTGGTGTTGGCATAGATCAAGAATATGATTTGTCACTCCGAATGTCGGAGAGGTATCTCTAGGCCCTCTCGGTAATACACATCATAATAAGCCTTGCAAGCAATTGACTAATGAGTTAGTCACGAGACGATGTATTACGGAATGAGTAAAGAGAACTGTCGGTAACGAGATTGAACAAGGTATTGAGATACCGACGATCGAATCTCGGGCAAGTAACATACCGATGACAAAGGGAACAACGTATGTTGTTATGCGGTTTAACCGATAAAGATCTTCGTAGAATATGTAGGAGCCAATATGAGCATCCAGGTTCCGCAATTGGCTATTGACCGGAGATGAGTCTCGGTCATGTCTAAATACTTCTCGAACCCGTAGGGTCCGCACGCTTAACGTTTGATGACGATCGGTATTATGAGTTTATGTGTTTTGATGTACCGAAGGTAGTTTGGAGTCCCGGATGAGATCGGGGACATGACGAGGAGTCTCGAAATGGTCGAGACATAAAGATCGATATATTGGATGACTATATTCGGACGTCGGAATGGTTCCGAGTGATTCGGGTATTTTTCGGAGTACCGGAGAGTTATGGGAATTCGCTGGGGAGTATATGGGCCTTAGGGGAAAGAGAGAAAGGAGGCTACGCCCCCCCCCAAGGCTTAGTACGAATTGGACTAGGGGGAGGGGTTGCGCCCCCTTGTTCCTTCTCTTCTCTTTTCCCTTTCCTTCTCTCCTACTCCTACTACTTGGAAGGGCTCCTAGTTCTACTAGGAAAGGGGGAATCCTACTCCCGGTGGGAGTAGGACTCCACTAGGGCGCACCATAGAGAGGGTCGGCCCTCCCCCTCCTCCACTCCTTTGTATACGAGGGTAGGGGCACCCAATAGACACACAAGTTGGTCAGTTCATATCTCCCAACCGTGTGCGGTGCTCCTCTCCACAGAAACACACCTCGGTCATACCATTGCAGTGCTTAGGCGAAGCCCTGCGCCGGTAGCTTCATCATCTCTGTCACCACGCCATCGTGCTGACAAAACTCTCCCGTGAGGCTCTACGGGATCAAGAGCTTGTGGGACGTCATCAAGGTGAACGTGTGCTGAACGCGGAGGCTCCATACGTTCGGTGCTTGATCGGTTGGATCGCGAAGAAGTTCGACTACATCAACCGCGTCACTAGACGCTTCCGCTCCCGGTCTATGAGGGTACGTAGACACACTCTCCCCTTTTGTTGCTATGCAATTAGTAGATAGATCTTGCGTGATCGTAGGAATTTTTTTGAAATACTACGTTCCCCAACATTTGGTACTTTAAAATTTTGACTTTAGTACAATTTAGTAAACGGATCTTCTTTCCTTCCTGGTTTGAGTTTCGTTGCTCCGTTTGATTTGATTCTTTTTGCAAACTGGAGTTCTTCAGTTGAACTTTCTGGTTAGATCTTCTTATTTGAGATTTACCCATGCATCTTTGCTTGGTTGCTTATGTATGCTATTGTTTGTTTGCGATAGAATTCCCTGAGTGCGAAGCGTGCTACTACGAGTCCCTAGGTAAGTAACACTTTGATCATACCCTTTATTACCCAGTTTTTATGCATTAGGTCAACCCTCACACATTGCATGAGTAGGATCTCTTAACATGTGGGTCTGGGAAGTAGATTGAGGTAGAACCTATTACCTACTTTATTATCAAACCCTGGGAGTTACTTCTACGTTATGCTTAGGTTGCCATGTTATGCTCGTAGACATGGATTGGGTTTGAGAGTATCCATGACAGATGTGAGATTGTTAATTAATGGTTCAACTTAAGGTGGCAAACTTAATACACATCTGGGTGGATTGGTTGTAGGGCACCTGGAGAATCCAGTATTGTCCTAGGAAATCCCTGAGGAACCGTGTGATTATCCTATGGAATGCCAGCCAGGCTCAAAGGGATCATAAGACTATTCATGCTAGAAATTTCCGTGTGCATCCACAATGCCATTATGGGCTCTGGCATAGTTGAGTATGTTGTGTGAGCTCTTTCAGTGGTGGACTAGTAGATGTAGGGGAAAGTAGGTGTACTGGTCCACCCGGGGTAAGGAGTAAATGTTTCTGAAAGACTGTGTCTCAGTCAGCCGTTTCTCAAACACCATGTAGTGCGAGAAATCCAACGGAGGAGATCGAATCTTGTGGGGAAAAGTGCGCAAACCTCTGCAGAGTGTACAAACTAATCATGATTAGATGTTTCCCCGGTTAAGGACATCTTGAGTATCTGGTACTTGAATTATTGGATTGATCTCATCACTCTAAAACTAATTTGTTGGGTTAATAAAGATGGTTTTTAATAGGGATTGAGTTGGCGGAGGAACCTTCTCAATGATGTTTCAACTACCATGATAGTTAAAATAAATTTATTCCTTTGTTGTATGGAAAAATTGGCTTTATGCAAAACATTGTAAACTTAGAGCCTCCACTAGCCATATTTGCATGTAGTGTTAGCATTTATCAGTTACTTTCTCTACTATGTTATCTTGCCAGCATATTCCATGTGCTGACCCGTTTCGGGCAGCAACATATCATGATGCAGACTTTTCAAAAGAAGAGTAAGGTGCGCTAGGTCGTTTTTCATGCACTCAGCTATGCCGTTGGAGTTGATGGACTCACTTATCTTCCAAGCCTTCCGCTATTATCGTGTTAGATGGCCTTATGCCATATATTTTGTAATAAGTTCTCTTTTGAGACTTTCGATGTAATAAGTGTGTGATTGCCACTCTGTTATAAATCGTTCAAGTTTGTGTGTGTCAGCATTATCGATCCAGTGATGACACAGAACACAGAGACTTCAGTCCATTCGGATCGTGGTCGCTACAACATGTTAGAACAAATAAAAAGTATACGTGCATACTTGGCCAATCCCATGGTTGCTCACTGGACCAAATCAAAAAAATCAAAACCAATTCAAGAATGAAAATTACAAAAAAAAACCTAACACATAAATATAGAGCACAATGTTGCAATACCTTGCAATGTGGAAAACCAGAAGTTCAACCGTGAATAACAAAGAAGTCCATCTTACACTACAGACCGTGGATGATCCAAAAACTACCCATGAACCAATTCGTTCGAAGCATAAAATCATGTACGTCTTCCTAAAATGCATGTGCCAAAATTTTGAATGCTTTGCCAACCACCCCCACGGACGAAGAATACAACCCGGAATCAAATCCATTAAAAATAACAAAAAATTGTCCACGAAACTCATACCTAAACCCAATTCCCATCGTGTTAAAGGTTCAAGAACATCCAGTGCACACATTAAACTTGTAACAGACACAAGTTCATCACATGTCGAGAGCACGTCCGCCAATGAGCGAGATTCCAAAAGAAAATGACCATTTAGATGCTACAAAGCATATTCGGATTACGCTTACCTCACAAAGAACACGACATACTAGAAAAATTCACGCGGGAAGCCACGGTTGCAAATATAGCACGAAGGTCGGGGTCTTGCAGTGGGCATTTCAGGTCGAACAACTCAAGAAGTTCAATCAAGGATTAGAATATTATTCTTATCCCGTGATCAGAATAGTGTTTATGCATATATATACATATTTGAGCTTTTTATGTCCGCAACAACATCCAAGTATTCCTAATTCTTCAGTTTGATTTCTTCATCTATATGGATGTTATCGGACCCACTCCCTCTATGATAAGCTCAACCCACTTTGTTCACAAATTCTTCATATGTGTTCTACTTGACACCGTTCAAAGTCTTTATTATGCCCTTGACACCTGAACAAATTGCTAACATATTTTAAAATTCCAAAAGTTTTTTTGGTTGTTGCCATAGTAACATCATCCCGCGCTTCACACGCGTGGATAAGCATGTGTGACACGTGTCACAGAGATGCGAATGGTCAGGTGCTTACCCGTCCAAATTCTTCGGACCCATCAATTTTCACTGCGGCTATAAATAACCTTGACCCCGTCAACTTAAATTCACTTAGAGCCTCCGCTCCCAACGCTCTCGAGCTCAAACCCTAGCGTCGCCGCTGGAATTTATCACCACCGAAGAAGAAGAGCTTCACTGCCTCGACTTCTACATCGTTATAATCATGTTGTTCGCGAATTTCTGCACCTCTGGTGCCGTAGCTGTCTTTCATCGCCGAGTTAGGGCGCGGAAGATCTAAACTGACGACTTACATCCTTTCGTTCCAGTTCGTCGAGTTCATATCTTGGGTAATTAAATGCTAATTTTACCACCCCATTTGATCTTCACTCTACTCGAAATTTTTCAAGTTTTGCTTTTACCACTCTTTCAATTCTTCAACACTTCCTATTTGTCTAGTCTTGTGTATATCATCTAAGTTATTCTTAACAATTAGATTCGCCAATTGTGCAATTACTTCAATCTATACAACTCTGTAACCTAAGTCAAGAACACTTAGCAAGCTGCCGCAAGACGATAAGGGTCAAATTCCTCAACTGGTTTATTTTGAAAATTCTCTAAGAATGCATGTGACTCTTCCCAATTTCCTCGCAACTATACTGTGTTCTTGTAGTGTTGCTTGAGGAAAATCTCCAAACTTCTTCAGAGTCCTCAATTGTTAGAAAAATCAGTTGAAGAATATGGTTGAAGGAAAGAGGCCTTAGAAAGTAGGAAAGAGGAAAGAGGAACAAACTACTTTTGAGATACCCGATGACATTTACGCAGGGTACTGTACGCCTGGCAAAAATGTACGTGGCCCAGAAATAAAGAAGGAGTTAAAGACTCGCACACAGAAAATCAAGACATATTGGATGTATGAATGGAGAAACTACTAATACGTCAGTCAAAAATATATGAAGGACTTGGCTATAAAGCCTCCTTGCAAAAAGGCTCCGCTAGCTAAAGGTCAACTTGCTGATCCATCATGCATCAGACACGGTGAAAAATTCCCCGCTGAATGGGCTATGTATCTAGTAAAACTAGCCAAAAAGCCAATAAAGTTGTTGATGAATTCAACCGTGCCACATAGGTCACAACTAAAGCTTGTGCTATTGGAAGTGGCAGTGCTGGTGCACCAAAGAAATCTATGCAAAAGAAGCCTGCTCACAAGCTGAAGACGTTAGAACAAAAACCCTCAATGGCAAAACCGTCAGCTTGAAGGGCCTCAGCACCAAATATTGGAAAATCTTTAGTGCCTCCTCCTGCCACAAGTTCTTTAGTGGCTGGAGCAAAAGCTTCAACATTGGTTGTGCTCGCATCTTGCCATCACAACGAGAGATTTTCAAGAGCCTCAGTTGCTGCACCAAGTGCCTCAGCCAGTGGGCAACCATCATCTTCACTGCCCAAGCTAAAGCAAAAGGTCACAGCTAGCCGTGGCATCAGACCTAGACCAAATAGCAAACCTTCAGTGCCAGCTGTTGGTGGGCATGGGCTAGTAAATGAAGATGAGAACGTTAAGTTCCTCGGAAGGAAGCAAGAGCAAGAAACTATTGCTAAGAATTCATCTATTCCAATGTTGTTGGACCCCAAGAAGCTTCTAGACTTCATTGATATTTTGTGCACTAAGCCAAATACACTACTTGATGATCTTGACCTCCCTCCTAGTCAGGGTCATGTGCTGACTGCTTTCATCATGAATGAGAAGCACAAAATTGAGCAAGCCAAGCTGGTGAAGAAACAAAAATTGCAGAAGGAGAAGGAAATGAGGAAGAAAATGCTTCCAATATCTCCTCAACAGCTTGTGACTCTTAAATCTCTAAACCTACAATCGTCTGAAGAATTTGATCACCAATAAAGTCACTTCAGTGGAGTGCACAAAAAATTCATCAACGCCTCCAATCAGGTAGTTGAAGACCATAACAAATTGGAAACTGCCAAGTTTGGCATGGCACCATGATGCGGAGCATCCCAAGGTCATCCCCATGGATCTACCACTATCTCACCAAGTACCAAGCGGACCCATGACATGTGCTCGTGCAAGATCTCTTGAAACCGAGGTGACATCTCTCCTCTCTCAACTTCCTCTCGAATCACATGAGACATGGCTACTACCCTCAATGGAAACTCTATGCATACTCAGGTATATCGAAGATGGCCATGGATAAGCTAAGGAACAATAAGGTTTAGACGAGGAAGAAGATCGCGAAGATGGAGAAGGAAACTGGCGAGACATCACTTGCCCGGACGATCTGGACGGCTGTCCGGACTATCCGGCCCCAGCCCGGACGATCCGGACCCCGCCTTCGATGATCCGGGTAATGTGCCCGAAGGCACCCGAAGCTCTCACGTTGAAGCCGGATCATCCGGCCCCGGTCCTGATCATCCGAACGCGCCCGAACGTCCGGACCAGGTCCCGGACATCCGGACCACCCGCAGCCGAAACGACATGTTCGGATCGTTTGGACGCCGCCCTGGATCATCCGGACCACCAAAGCCCGGATCATCTGGGCCAACTTCCAGATCTTCCGGACAGTGCCTGCGTACATGATGTTGGGCCGAGGCCCATGTACCCCTTCGTCCCCCTAGCCTATATATACGACTCCTCCTACAGTTTTCTAGGGTTAGCACTGTGATAGCTCATTTGTGAGGTAGAGCTTTGCTCATCCATTTGGTTCTACTCCTAGGAGAGACCGCGGCCTCTGCGGAGAAGATCCCTTTATGGAAATAACCTCAAGACCTCCTCACGGAGAAGAACTTGTTACCGTGTATCGTCCGTTGTTGACTTTGGATCGTGTACCTCTTTGTGTTCCCGGATCTACATGTGTGACTATATCTTGTTGATTTGAGTGTTTCCTCTCGCTCCCCTCGTGTTTCGCCCCTCGTGTTCTTCGTGTTCTTCATGGGAATCACCTCCAATCATGAAAGACCGGCCTAGATCGGGTTAGCCCTGCATCATATGGTACCATGAGCCTTGGTTCATCATGAATTTGGAGCCCCACACCCTATTTTCTAGCCTAATTTTGTTCTTTTCGTCCAATTTTGAAAATTCCCCACAAAAATAGCCATACCATTTTTTTGTGATTTGTCTGTTTGATGAAGTTTTGTTGATTCTGATCCGTGGATCGGTTGACTAGCAAGTGGTTCTACCTATTCCCCACCTTTTCCACCATCAAATCCACCCAAAATCCCCAAAGAAAATTCAACCAATTTCTCGAGTTTTCCTCGAGCAATCCCACAGCAGTTGACGTACCCAGATCAGTCGCACTGGCCCGAATCATCCGGCCACTGGCCAGGATCATCCGGCTTCCCCTGTCGAAACTGCTTTTCATGCAGTGTTCTCTGCCACCACTTCGGCCACCGCATACCTACCTACACCACTACAACCCCCACTTCCTCTACACCCTCGATATACCCAACCCTACCACCACATACCCACTACCGACTCCGATCATATGCTACCTTACACCACTTTCGATTTCGACCATCTGTCTTTGTGACTTGAGTTGTAGTTTCTCCGTTTCCTTGGGTGTTTAGGCTAACTTTGAACGGTAGCCATCGATGACACCACCACTCATTCTCGACAAGGACATTCACTTTGACCAATCATCACCATCCGTCCTTGCTTATCACAACATACTGACGATGGTAACATCAACGACACTCTGTCCACTCTCTTGCAATTGCATTGTAACCCTCATAGCCCATTTTGCGTAACTTTCCTAGTGAGACTCGCCATTTGAGTATTGCCGGGCCATGCTACTTGTGCACCTTAGTTATAGTCGTAGACATTGCATACTATATCATCATATCTCGGTGTGACACAAGTGTTCCGCATACACAATTGCTACCTTGGTAAGAGAATTTTTCATAAGTGGCCAACAAAAGAGCTCAAAAGAGAAAAGAGCCAAAAAGCTTTTGAGCAACAGAGTCACAAAGAAGCTTGTAAGCAAGAGCCATAGCATCAATAGATCATATAATATCATACGCGATCATCTTGGATCATATTGTGTTAAGGCACTGGAACATCATACACATATAGCATACTTGTGACAGAAAGTCTTTACGTTTTGCCTCTTATAGGTCATGCACAAGTGCGTATCCATCAATTGAGCAATCGGTTAGCGTCTCTAATGAGGACATCAATACCATTGTTAAACCCACAACCCTTGTCGCTATACATACTGGGCCAATTACTAGAGCTCGCACCAGTTAAATTACTAGGTACTTCCGTTTCTTGGTAACGATTCTAATGTTCATGAGAATATGATGCTTCCTAGATTGGATACATTTTTTTTGCTTACAAATGAAGGGCCTAACTTGGAGAAAAAGGATGAACATTGGAGCAAGACCAAGCATGGAGATGAGGGCATGCGCAAGGGGAACAGGAACAGAGATTCAAGTGGTGATTTCAGGACTCTGAAGCCACCCTAATGCGTGCATAAAGGCTTGGACGAAATATACAAGATGTTACTTCATAAATTTCGTCCAGAGGCGTCACCATATTATTTGGCCAGGCCCATGTAATTTCAAAATACTTAAGCATAGGCTGTTTTTAGAGTCTGTATGTGTGGGTAAACAAAGTTTGGGTTGGTTTCGGACCCCTCCTCTAAGGGGTCATGATAAGGACATCAATACCATTGTTACACCCACAGCCCCTGCTATTATACATACTGGACCAATTACTAGAGCTCACACACGCCAATTAAATTACCAGGTACTTCTGTTTCTTGGTAATGATTCTAATGTTCATGAGAATATGATGCTGCCTAAATTGGATACATTTGTCTTGCTTACAAATTATGGGCCTATCTTGGACAAGAAGGATGAACATTGGAGCAAGATCAAGCATCGATATGATGGCATGCGCAAGGGGAACAAGAACGCAGTTAAAAGTGATGATTTCAGGAATTTGAAGCCACCATAATGAGTGCATGAAGCCTTGGACGAAATATACAAGATGCCACTTCATAAATTTTGTCCAGGGGCTATTATAGGTGCTGTGTCACCTTATTATTGGGCCATGCCCACATAATTTTTAAATACTTGAGTATAGGCTGTTTTTAGAGTCCTTAAGTGTGGGGAAACAAGAGTTAGGGTTGGTTTCGGACCCCTCCTCCAAGGGCCACGAACCCCCCCCCCC